>OZ012740.1:280537833-281211855 GCA_963859935.3 Lathyrus sativus
GAGCGATCTCACATCGGCCACTACCACCTAAACGATGATAGGACAAACACTATCGCACAATCTGACATCAACCAAGATGACAAAACCCCCACCAAAATGATAGCGGAGCGAAACTCACACCGGCCACTACCACCATAAGGATGATAGGACAAACACTATCGCACAATCTAACATTTACAAGATGACAAAAACCACCACCAAAAGGATGACGGAGCGAAACTCAAACCGGCAACTACCACCAAAATGAAGATAGGACAAACACAATCACACAATCTAACATAAATTACAATGACAGACCCCCCAGGAAAAGGATGACGGAGCGAAACACACAACGACCACTACTACCAAAAGGATGATAGGACAAACACTATCGCACAATCTGACATCAATCAAGATGACAGACCCCCCACCAAAAGGATGACAGAGCGACATTCACGCCAGCCACTACCACCAGAAGGATGATAGGACAAACACTATCGCACAATCTGACATTAATGAAGATGACAGACCCTCCACCAAAAGGATGACAAAGCGAAACTCACACCGGCCACTATCACCAAAAGGATGATAGGACAAACACTATCGCACAATCTGACATCAGATAAGATGCTAGACCCCCCACCAAAAGGTTGACAGAGCGAAACTCACACCGGCCACTACCCCCAAAAGGATGATAGGACAAACACTATTGCACAATCTGACATCAATCAAGATGATAGACCCCACACCAAAAGGATGACGGAGCAAAACTCACACCAGCCACTACCACCAAAAGGATGATAGAAAAAACACTATCGCACAACCAGACATTAATCAAGATGACAGACTCCCCACCAAAAGGATGACGGAGCGAAACTCACACCAGCCACTACCACCAAAAGGATGATAGGACAAACACTATCGCACAATCTGACATCAATAAGATGACACACCCCCACCAAAAGGATGATGAAGCGAAACTCACACGGGCCATTACCACCAAAAGGATGATAAGACAAACACTATCGCACAATATGATATCAGTAAGATGATAGACCCCCCACCAAAAGGATGACGGAGCGATACTCACATCGGCCACTACCACCTAAACGATGATAGGACAAACACTATCGCACAATCTGACATCAACCAAGATGACAAAACCCCCACCAAAATGATAGCGGAGCGAAACTCACACCGGCCACTACCACCATAAGGATGATAGGACAAACACTATCGCGCAATCTAACATTTACAAGATGACAAAAACCACCACCAAAAGGATGACGGAGCGAAACTCAAACCGGGAACTACCACCAAAATGAAGATAGGACAAACACAATCACACAATCTAACATAAATTACAATGACAGACCCCCCAGGAAAAGGATGACGGAGCGAAACACACAACGGCCACTACTACCAAAGGGATGATAGGACAAACACTATCGCACAATCTGACATCAATCAAGATGACAGACCCCCCACCAAAAGGATGACAGAGCGATATTCACGCCAGCCACTACCACCAGAAGGATGATAGGACAAACACTATCGCACAATCTGACATTAATGAAGATGACAGACCCTCCACCAAAAGGATGACAAAGCGAAACTCACACCGGCCACATTCACCAAAAGGATGATAGGACAAACACTATCGCACAATCTGACATCAGATAAGATGCTAGACCCCCCACCAAAAGGTTGACAGAGCGAAACTCACACCGGCCACTACCCCCAAAAGGATGATAGGACAAACACTATTGCACAATCTGACATCAATCAAGATGATAGACCCCACACCAAAAGGATGACGGAGCAAAACTCACACCAGCCACTACCACCAAAAGGATGATAGAAAAAACACTATCGCACAACCTGACATTAATCAAGATGACAGACTCCCCACCAAAAGGATGACGGAGCGAAACTCACACCAGCCACTACCATCAAAAGGATGATAGGACAAACACTATCGCACAATCTGACATCAATAAGATGACACACCCCCCACCAAAAGGATGATGAAGCGAAACTCACACGGGCCATTACCACCAAAAGGATGATAAAACAAACACTATCGCACAATATGATATCAGTAAGATGATAGACCCCCCACCAAAAGGATGACGGAGCGATACTCACATCGGCCACTACCACCTAAACGATGATAGGACAAACACTATCGCACAATCTGACATCAACCAAGATGAAAAAACCCCCACCAAAATGATGACGGAGCGAAACTCACACCGGCCACTACCACCATAAGGATGATAGGACAAACACTATTGCACAATCTAACATCAACAAGATGACAGACCCCCCACCAAAAGGATGACGGAGCGAAACTCACACCGGCCACTACCACCAAAATGATGATAGGACAAACACAATCACACAATCTAACATAAATTACAATGACAGACCCCCCACGAAAAGGATGACGGAGCGAAACACACAACGACCACTACCACCAAAAGGATGATAGGACAAACACTATCGCACAATCTGACATCAATCAACTTGACAGGCCCCCAACCAAAAGGATGACAGAGCGATATTCACGCCAGCCACTCCCACCAAAAGGATGATAGGACAAACACTATCGCACAATCTGACATTAATGAAGATGACAGACCCTCCGCCAAAAGGATGACAAAGCGAAACTCACACCGGCCACTATCACCAAAAGGATGATAGGACAAACACTATCACACAATCTGACATCAGATAAGATGCTAGACCCCCCACCAAAAGGTTGACAGAGCGAAACTCACACCGGCCACTACCCCCAAAAAGATGATAGGACAAACACTATTGCACAATCTGACACCAATCAAGATGATAGACCCCACACTAAAAGGATGACGGAGCAAAACTCACACCAGCCACTACGACCAAAAGGATGATAGAAAAAACACTATTGCACAACTTGACATTAATCAAGATGACAGACTCCCCACCAGAAGGATGACGGAGCAAAACTCACACCAGCCACTACCACCAAAAGGATGATAGGAGAAACACTATCGCACAATCTGACATCAATAAGATGACACACCCCCACCAAAAGGATGATGAAGCGAAACTCACACGGGCCATTACCACCAAAAGGATGACAAGACAAACACTATCGCACAATATGATATCAGTAAGATGATAGACCCCCCACCAAAAGGATGACGGAGCGATACTCACATCGGCCACTACCACCTAAACGATGATAGGACAAACACTATCGCACAATCTAACATCAACCAAAAGGACAAAACCCCCACCAAAATGATGACGGTGCGAAACTCACACTGGCCACTACCACCATAAGGATGATAGGACAAACACTATTGCACAATCTAACATCAACAAGATGACAGACCCCCCACCAAAAGGATGACAGAGCGAAACTCACACCGGCCACTACCACCAAAACGATGATAGGACAAACACAATCACACAATCTAACATAAATTACAATGACAGACCCCCCACGAAAAGAATGACGGAGCGAAACACACAACGGCCACTACCACCAAAAGGATGATAGGAGAAACACTATCGCACAATCTGACATCAATCAAGTTGACAGACTCCCCACCAAAAGGATGACAGAGCGATATTCACGCCACCCACTCCCACCAAAAGGATGATAGGACAAACACTATCGCACAATCTGACATTAATGAAGATGACAGACCCTCCTCCAAAAGGATGACAAAGCGAAACTCACACCGGCCACTATCACCAAAAGGATGATAGGACAAACACTATCGCACAATCTGACATCAGATAAGATGCTAGACCCCCCACCAAAAGGTTGACAGAGCGAAACTCACACCGGCCACTACCCCCAAAAAGATGATAGGACAAACACTATTGCACAATCTGACATCAATCAAGATGATAGACCCCACACCAAAAGGATGACGGAGCAAAACTCACACCAGCCACTATCACCAAAAGGATGATAGAAAAAGCACTATTCCACAACCTGACATTAATCAAGATGACAGACTCCCCCCGAAAAGGATGACGGTGCGAAACTCACACCAGCCACTACCACCAAAAGGATGATAGGACAAACACTATCGCACAATCTGACATCAATAAGATGACACACCCCCACCAAAAGGATGATGAAGCGAAACTCACACGGGCCATTACCACCAAAAGGATGATAAGACAAACACTATCGCACAATATGATATCAGTAAGATGATAGACCCCCCACCAAAAGGATGACGGAGCGATATTCACATCGGCCACTACCACATAAACGATGATAGGACAAACACTATCGCACAATCTGACATCAACCAAGATGACAAAACCCCCACCAAAATGATGACGGAGCGAAACACACACCGGCCACTACCACCATAAGGATGATAGGACAAACACTATTGCACAATCTAACATCAACAAGATGACAGACCCCCCACCAAAAGGATGACGGAGCAAAACTCACACCGGCCACTACCTTCAAAATGATGATAGGACAAACACAATCACACAATCTAACATAAATTACAATGACAGACCCCCCACGAAAAGAATGACGGAGCGAAACACACAACGACCACTACCACCAAAAGGATGATAGGACAAACACTATCATACAATCTGACATCAATCAAGTTGACAGACCCCCCACCAAAAGGATGACAGAGCGATATTCACGCCAGCCACTACCACCAAAAGGATGATAGGACAAACACTATCGCACAATCTGACATTAATGAAGATGACAGACCCTCCACCAAAAGAATGACAGAGCGAAACTCCCACCGGCCACTACCACTAAAAGGATGATAGGACAAACACTATCGCACAATCTGACATCAGATAAGATGCTAGACCCCCCACCAAAAGTTGATGGAGCGAAACTCACACCGGCCACTACGCCCAAAAGGATGATAGGACAAACACTATTGCACAATCTAACATCAATCAAGATTACAGACCCCGCACCAAAAGGATGACGGAGCAAAACTCACACCAGCTACTACCACCAAAAGGATGATAGGAGAAACACTATAACACAATCTGACATTAATCAAGATGAAAGACCCCCTACCAAAAGGATGATGGAGCGAAACTCACACCAACCACTACCACCAAAAGGCTGATAGGACAAACACTATCGCACAAACTGACATCAATACGATGACACACCCCCCACTAAGAGGATGATGGAGCGAAACTCACAAGGCCACTACCACCAAAAGGATGATAAGACAAACACTATCGCACAATATGATATCAGCACGATGATAAACCCCCGACCAAAAGGATGACGGAGCGATACTCACATCGGCCACTACCACCTAAACGATGATAGGACATACACTATCGCACAATCTGACATCAATCAAGATGACAAAACCCCCACCAAAATGATGATGGAGCGAAACTCACACCGGCCACTACCACCATAAGGATGATAGGACAAACACTATCGCACAATCTAACATCAACAAGATGACAGACCCCCCACCAAAAGGATGACGGAGCGAAACTGACACCGGCCACTACCACCAAAATGATTATAGGACAAACACAATCACACAATCTGACATAAATTACAATGACTGACCCCCCACCAAAAGGATGAAGGAGCGAAACTCACAACGGCCATTACCACAAAAAGGATGATAGGACAAACACTATCGCACAGTCTGACATCAATCAAGATGACAGACTTCCCCACCAAAAGGATGATCGAGCGAAACTCACACCGGCCACAACAACCAAAAGGATGATAAGACAAGCACTATCGCACAATCTGACATCAGATAAGATGCTAGACCCCACACTAAAAGGTTGATGGAGCGAAACTCACACCGGCCACTACCACTAAAAGGATGATAGGACAAACACTATTGCATAATCTGACATCAATCAAGATGACAGACCCTGCACCAGAAGGATGACGGAGCGAAACTCACACCAGCCACTACCACCAAAAGGATGATAGGACAAACACTATCGCACAATCTGACATCAATAAGATGACACACACCCCACTAAAAGGATGATGAAGCGAAAATCACACGGGCCATTACCACCAAAAGAATGATAAGACAAACACTATCGCACAATCTGACATCAATCAAGATGACAAAACCCCCACCAAAATGATTACAGAGCGAAACTTACACCGGCCACTACCACCATAAGGATGATATGACAAACACTATCGCATAATCTAACATCAACAAAATGACAGACCCCCCACCAAAAGGATGACGGAGCGAAACTCACACCGGCCACTACTCCAAAATGATGATAGGACAAACACAATCACACAATCTGACATAAATTACAATGACAGACCCCCCACAAAAAGGATGACGGAGCGAAACTCACAACGGCCACTACCACTAAAAGTATGATAGGACAAACACTATCGCACAATCTGACATCAATCAAGATGACAGACCCCCCCACCAAAAGGATTACAGAGCGAAATTCACACCGGCCACTACCACCAAATGGATGATAGGACAAACACTATCGCACAATATGACATTAGTGAAGATGACAGACCCTCCATCAAAAGGAAGACAAAGCGAAACTCACACCGGCCATTACCACTAAAAGGATGATAGGGCAAACACTATCGCACAATCTTACATCAGATAAGATGCTAGACCCCCCACCAAAAGGTTGACAGAGCGAAACTCACACCGGCCACTACCCCCAAAAGGATGATAGGACAAACAATATTGCACAATTTGACATCAATCAAGATGATAGACCCCGCATCAAAAGGATGACGGAGCAAAACTCACACCAGCCACTACGACCAAAAGGATGATAGGACAAACACTATCGCACAATCTGACATTAATCACGATGAAAGACCCCTTACCGAAAGGATGACGGAGCAAAACTCACACCAACCACTACCACCAAAAGGCTGATACGACAAACACTATATCACAAACTAACATCAATAACATGACACACCCCCCACTAAAAGGATGATGGAGCAAAACTCACACGGGCCACTACCACCAAAAGGATGATAAGACAAACACCATCGCACAATATGATATCACCAACATGATTGACCCCCCACCAAAAGGATGACGGAGCGATACTCACATCGGCCACTACCACTTAAACGATGATAGGACAAACACTATCGCACAATCTAACATCAATCAAGATGACAAAACCCCCACCAAAATGATGATGGAGCGAAACTCACACCGGCCACTACCACCATAAGGATGATAGGACAAACACTATCCCACAATCTTACATCAACAAGATGACAGACGCCCCAACAAAAGGATGACAGAGCGAAACTGACACCGGCCACTACCACTAAAATGATGATAGGACAAACCAAATCACACAATCTGACATAAATTACAATGACAGACCCCGCACCAAAAGGATGATGGAGCGAAACTCACAACGACCACTACCACCAAAAGGATGATAGGATAAACACTATCGCACAATCTGACATCAATCAAGATGACAGACCTCCCCACCAAAAGGATGACAGAGCAAAACTCACACCGGCCCCTACCACCAAAAGGATTATATGACAAACACTATCAAACAATCTGACATAAATTACAATGACCGACCCCCCACCAAAAGGATAACGGATAGAAACTCACAACGACCACTACCACCAAAAGGATGATAGGACAAACACTATCGCACAATCTGACATCAATCAAGATGACAGACCCTCCACCGAAAGGATGACAGAGTGAAACTCACACCGGCCACTACAACCAAAAGGATGATAGGACAAACACTATCGCACAATCTGACATCAGATAAGATGCTAGACCCCTCACCAAAAGGTTGACAGAGTGAAACTCACACCGGCCACTACCCCCAAAAGGATGATAGGACAAACACTATTGCACAATCTGACATCAATCAAGATGACAGACCCCGCACCAAAAGGATGACGGAGCAAAACTCACACCAGCCACTACCACCAAAAGGTTGATAGGACAAACACTATCGCACAATCTAACATCAATAAGACGACACACCCCCCACTAAAAGGATGATGAAGCGAAACTCATACGGGCCATTACCACTAAAAGGATGATAAGACAAACACTATCGCACAATATGATATCAGCAAGATGATAGACCCCCCACCAAAAGGGTGACGGAGCGATACTCACATCGGCCACTACCATCTAAACGATGATAGGACAAACACTATCGCACAATCTGACATCAATCAAGATGACAAAACCCCCACTAAAATGATTACAGAGCAAAACTCAAACCGGCCACTACCACCATAAGGATGATATGACAAACACTATTGCACAATCTAGCATCAACAAGATGACAGACCCCCCACCAAAAGGATGACGGAGCGAAACTCACACCGGCCACTACCTCCAAAATGATGATAGGACAAACAACAATCACACAATCTGACATAAATTACAATGTCAGACCCCCCACGAAAAGGATGATGGAGTGAAACTCACAACGGCCACTACCACCAAAGGGATGATAGGACAAACACTATCGCACAATCTGACATCAATTAAGATGACAGACCCCCCACCAAAAGGATGACAGAGCGAAATTCACACCGGTCACTACCACCAAAAGGATGGTAGGACAAACACTATCGCACAATCTGACATTAATGAAGATGACAGACCCTCCACCAAAAGGATGACAGAGCGAAACTCACACCGGCCACTACCACTAAAAGGATGATAGGACAAACACTATCGTACAATCTGACATCAGATAAGATGCTAGACCCCGCACCAAAAGATTGAAGGAGCGAAACTCAAACCGGCCACTACCCCCAAAAGGGTGGTAGGACAAACCCTATTGCACAATCTGACATCAATCAAGATGACAGACCCCACACCAAAAGGATGACGGAGCAAAACTCACACCAGCCACTTCCACCAAAACGATGATAGGACAATACCTATCGCACAATCTGACATTAATCAAGATGAAAGACCCCCCATCAAAAGGATGACGGAGTGAAACTCACACCAACCACTACCACCAAAAGGCTGATAGGACAAACACTATCGCACAAACTGACATCAATATGATGACACACCCCCCACTAAAAGGATGATGGAGCGAAACTCACACGGGCCACTACCACCAAAAGGATGATAAGAGAAACACCATCGCACAATATGATATCAGGAACATGATAGACCCCCCACCAAAAGGATGACGGAGCGATACTCACATCGGCCACTACCACCTAAACGATGATAGGACAAACACTATCGCACAATCTAACATCAATTAAGATGACAAAACCCCCACCAAAATGATGATGGAGCGAAACTCACATCGGACACTACCACCATAAGGATGATAGGACAAACACTATCCCACAATCTAACATCAACAAGATGACAGACCCCCCACCAAAAGGATGACGGAGCGAAAATGACACCGGCCACTACCACTAAAATGATGATAGGACAAACACAATCACACAATCTGACATAAATTACAATGACAGACCCCCCACCAAAAGGATGACGGAGCGAAACTCAGAACGACTACTACCACCAAAAGGATGATAGGACAAACACTATCGAACAATCTGACTTCAATCAAGATGACAGACCTCCCCACCAAAAGGATGACAAAGCGAAACTCACACCGGCCCCTACCACCAAAAGGATGATAGGACAAACACTATCAAAAAATCTGACATAAATTACAATGACCGACCCCCCACCAAAAGGATAAAGGATAGAAACTCACAACGGCCACTACCACCAAAAGGATGATAGGACAAACACTATCGCACAATCTGACATCAATTAAGATGACAGACCCTCCACCGAAAGGATGGCAGAGCGAAACTCACACCGGCCACTAGAACCAAAAGGATGATAGGACAAACACTATTGCACAATCTGACATCAGATAAAATCCTAGACCCCCCACCAAAAGGTTGACAGAGTGAAACTCACACCGGCAACTACCCCCAAAAGGATGATATGACAAACACTACTGCACAATCTGACATCAATCAAGATGACAGACCCCGCACCAAATGGATGACGGAGCAAAACTCACACCAACCACTACCACCAAAAGGATGAGAGGACAAACACTATCGCACAATCTGACATTAATCAAGATGACAGACCCCTCACCAAAAGGATGAAGGAGCGAAACTCACACCAGCCACTACCACCAAAAGGATGATAGGACAAACATCAATAAGATAACACACCCTCCACTAAAAGGATGATGGAGTGAAACTCACACGGGCCATTACCACCAAAAGGATGATAAGACAAACACTATCGCACAATATGATATCAGCAAGATGATAGACCCCCCACCAAAAGGATGACGGAGCGATACTCACATCGGCCACTACCACCTAAACGATGATAGGACAAACACTATCGCACAATCTGACATCAATCAAGATGACAGACCCTCCATATAAAGGATGACAAAGCGAAACTCACACCGGCCACTACCACTAAAAGGATGATAGGACAAACACTATAGCACAATCTGACATCAGATAAGATGCTAGACCCCCCACCAAAAGATTGACGGAGCGAAACTCAAACCGGCCACTACCCACAAAAGGGTGGTAGAACAAACCCTATTGCACAATCTGACAACAATCGAGATGACAGACCCCGCACCAAAAGGATGACGGAGCAAAGCTCACACCAGCCACTTCCACCAAAAGGATGATAGGACAAACACTATCGCACAATCTGACATTAATCAAGATGAAAGACTCCCCACCAAAAGGATGACGGAGCGAAACTCAAACCAACCACTACCACCAAAAGGCTGATAGGACAAACACTATCGCACAAACTGACATCAATAAGGTGACACACCCCCCACTAAAAGGATGATGGAGCGAAACTCACAAGGGCCACTACCACCAAAAGGATGATAAGACAAACACTATCGCACAATATGTTATTAGCAAGATGATAGACCCCCCACCAAAAGGATGACAGAGCGATACTCACATCGGCCATCACTACCTAAACGATGATAGGAAAAACACTATCGCACAATCTAACATCAATCAAGATGACAAAACCCCCACCAAAATGAAGATGGAGCGAAACTCACACTGGCCACTACCATCATAAGGATGATAGGACAAACACTATCGCACAATCTAACATCAACAAGATGACAGACCCCTCACCAAAAGGATGACGGAGCGAAACTGACACCGGCCACTACCACCAAAATGATGATAGGACAAACACAATCACACAATCTGACATAAATTATAATGACAGACCCCCCCACCAAAAGGATGACGGAGCGAAACTCACAACGGCCACTACCACCAAAAGGATGATAGGACAAACACTATCGCACAATCTGACATCAATCTAGATGACAGACCTCCCCACCAAAAGGATGACAGAGCGAAACTCACACCGGCCACTACCACCAAAAGGATGATAGGACAAACAATATCAAACAATCTGACATAAATTACAATGACCGACCCCCCACCAAAAGGATAACGGAGCGAAACTCACAACGGCCACTACAACAAAAAAGATGATAGGACAAACACTATCGCACAATCTGACATCAATCAAGATGACAGACCCCTCACCAAAAGGATGACAGAGCAAAACTCACACCGGCCACTACAACCCAAAGGATGATAGGACAAACACTATCACACAATCTGACATCTAATAAGATGCTAGATCCCCCCCCAAAAGGTTGACGGAGCGAAACTCACACCGGCCACTACCCCCAAAAGGATGATAGGACAAACACTATTGCACAGTCTGACATCAATCAAGATGACAGACCCCACACCAAAAGGATGGCGGAGCAAAACTCACACCAGCCACTACAACCAAAAGGATGATTGGACAAAGACTATCGCACAATCTGACATTAATCAAGATGAAAGACCCCCCACCAAAAGGATGACGGAGCGAAACTCACACCAACCACTACCACCAAAAGGCTGATAGGACAAACACTATCGCACAAACTGACATCAATAAGATGACACACCCCCCACTAAAAGAATGATGGAGCGAAACTCACAAGGGCCACTACCACCAAAAGGATGATAAGACAAACACTATCGCACAATATGTTATTAGCAAGATGATAGACCCCCCACCAAAAGGATGACAGAGCGATACTCACATCGGCCATCACTACCTAAACGATGATAGGAAAAACACTATCGCACAATCTAACATCAATCAAGATGACAAAACCCCCACCAAAATGAAGATGGAGCGAAACTCACACTGGCCACTACCATCATAAGGATGATAGGACAAACATTATCGCACAATCTAACATCAACAAGATGACAGACCCCTCACCAAAAGGATGACGGAGCGAAACTGACACCGGCCACTACCACCAAAATGATGATAGGACAAACACAATCACACAATCTGACATAAATTATAATGACAGACCCCCCCACCAAAAGGATGACGGAGCGAAACTCACAACGGCCACTACCACCAAAAGGATGATAGGACAAACACTATCGCACAATCTGACATCAATCTAGATGACAGACCTCCCCACCAAAAGGATGACAGAGCGAAACTCACACCGGCCACTACCACCAAAAGGATGATAGGACAAACAATATCAAACAATCTGACATAAATTACAATGACCGACCCCCCACCAAAAGGATAACGGAGCGAAACTCACAACGGCCACTACAACAAAAAAGATGATAGGACAAACACTATCGCACAATCTGACATCAATCAAGATGACAGACCCCTCACCAAAAGGATGACAGAGCAAAACTCACACCGGCCACTACAACCCAAAGGATGATAGGACAAACACTATCACACAATCTGACATCTAATAAGATGCTAGATCCCCCCCCAAAAGGTTGACGGAGCGAAACTCACACCGGCCACTACCCCCAAAAGGATGATAGGACAAACACTATTGCACAGTCTGACATCAATCAAGATGACAGACCCCACACCAAAAGGATGGCGGAGCAAAACTCACACCAGCCACTACAACCAAAAGGATGATAGGACAAAGACTATCGCACAATCTGACATTAATCAAGATGAAAGACCCCCCACCAAAAGGATGACGGAGCGAAACTCACACCAACCACTACCACCAAAAGGCTGATAGGACAAACACTATCGCACAAACTGACATCAATAAGATGACACACACCCCACTAAAAGAATGATGGAGCGAAACTGACAAGGGCCACTACCACCAAAAGGATGATAAGACAAACACAATCGCACAATATGTTATTAGCAAGATGATAGACCCCCCACCAAAAGGATGACAGAGCGATACTCACATCAGCCATCATTACCTAAACGATGATAGGAAAAACACTATCGCATAATCTGACATCAATCAAGATGACAAAACCCCCACCTAAATGATGATGGAGCGAAACTCACACTGGCCACTACCACCATAAGGATGATAGGACAAACACTATCGCACAATCTAACAACAACAAGATGACAGACCCCTCACCAAAAGGATGACGGAGCGAAACTGACACCGGCCACTACCACCAAAATGATGATAGGACAAACACAATCACACAATCTGACATAAATTACAATGACAGACCCCCCACCAAAAGGATGACGGAGCGAAACTTACAACGGCCACTACCACCAAAAGGATGATAGGACAAACACTATCACACAATCTAACATCAGTCAAGATGATAGACCTCCCCACCAAAAGGATGACAGAGCGAAACTCACACCGGACACTACCACCAAAAGGATGATAGGACAAACACTATCAAACAATCTGACATAAATTACAATGAACGACCGCCCACCAAAAGGATAACGGAGCAAAACTCACAACGGCCACTACAACCAAAAGGATAATAGGACAAACACTATCGCACAATCTGACATCAATCAAGATGACAGACCCCTCACCAAAAGGATGTCAGAGCAAAACTCACACCGGCCACTACAACCCAAAGGATGATAGGACAAACACTATCGCACAATCTGACATCTAATAAGATGCTAGACCCCCCACCAAAAGGTTGACGGAGCGAAACTCACACCGGCCACTACCCCCAAAAGGATGATAGGACAAACACTATTGCACAGTCTGACATCAATCAAGATGACAGACCCCACACCAAAAGGATGGCGGAACAAAACTCACACCAGCCACTACAACCAAAAGGATGATAGGACAAACACTATCGCACAATCTGACATTAATCAAGATGACAGACCCCCCACCAAAAGGATGACAGAGCGAAACTCACACCAACCACTACCACCAAAAGGATGATAGAACAAACACTATCGCACAAACTGACATCAATAAGATGACACACCCCCCACTAAAAGGATGGTGGAGCGAAACACACACGGGCCATTACCACCAAAAGGATGATAAGACAAACACTATCGTACAATATGATATCAGCAAGATGATAGACCCCCCACCAAAAGGATGACGGAGCGATACTCACATCGGCCACTACCACCTAAACGATGATAGGACAAACACTATTGCACAATCTGACATCAATCAAGACGACAAAACCCCCACCAAAATGATTACAGAGCGAAACTCACACCGGCCAGTACCAATATAAGGATGATAGGACAAACACTATCGCACAATCTAACATCAGCAAGATGACAGACCCCCCACCAAAAGGATGACAGAGCGAAACTCACACCGGCCACTACCTCCAAAATAATGATAGGCAAACACAATCACACAATCTGACATAAATTACAATGAGAGACCCCCACGAAAAGGACGACGGAGAGAAACTCACAACGGCCACTAACACCAAAAGGATGATAGGACAAACCCTATTGCACAATCTGACATCAATCAAGATGACAGACCCCGCACCAAAAGGATGACGGAGCAAAACTCACACCAGCCACTTCCACCAAAAGGATGATAGCACAAACACTATCTCACAATCTGACATTAATCAAGATGAAAGACCCCCCACCAAAAGGATGACGGAGCGAAACTCACACCAACCACTACCATCAAAAGGCTGATAGGACCAACACTATCGCACAAACTGACATCAATAAGATGACACACCCCCCACTAAAAGGATGATGGAGCGAAACTCACAAGGGCCAGTACCACCAAAAGGATGATAAGACAAACACTATCGCACAATATGTTATTAGCAAGATGATAGACCCCCCACCAAAAGGATGACAGAGCGATACCCACATCCGCCATCACTACCTAAACGATGATAGGATAAACACTATCGCACAATCTGACATCAATCAAGATGACAAAACCCCCACCAAAATGATGATGGAGCGAAACTCACACTGGCCACTACCACCATAAGGATGATAGGACAAACACTATCGCACAATCTAACATCAACAAGAAGACAGACCCCCCACCAAAAGGATGACGGAGCGAAACTGACACCGGCCACTACACCAAAATGATGATAGGACAAACACAATCATACATTCTGACATAAATTACAATGACAGACCCCCCACCAAAAGGATGACGGAGCGAAACTCACAACGACCACTACCACCAAAAGGATGATAGGACAAACACTATCGCACAATCTGACATCAATCAAGATGACAGACCTCCCCACCAAAAGGATGACAGAGCGAAACTCACACCGGCCACTACCACCGAAAGGATGATAGGACAAACACTATCAAACAATCTGACATAAATTACAATGACCGACCCCCCACCAAAAGGATAACGGAGCGAAACTCAGAACGACCACTACAACCAAAAGGATGATAGGACAAACACTATCGCACAATCTGACATCAATCAAGATGACAGACCCCTCACCAAAAGGATGACATAGCAAAACTAACACCGACCACTACAACCCAAAGGATGATAAGACAAACACTCTCGCACAATCTAACATCTAATAAGATGCTAGACCCCCCACCAAAAGGTTGACGGAGCGAAACTCACACCGGCCACTACCCCCAAAAGGATGATAGGACAAACACTATTGCACAGTCTGACATCAATCAAGATGACAGACCCCACACCAAAAGGATGGCGGAGCAAAATTCACACCAGCCACTACAACCAAAAGGATGATAGGACAAACACTATCGCAGAAACTGACATCAATAAGATGACAGACCCCCCACTACAAGGATAATGGCGCGAAACACACAGGGCCATTACCACCAAAAGGATGATAAGACAAACACTATCGTACAATATGATATCAGCAAGATGATAGACCCCCCACCAAAAGGATGGCGGAGCGATACTCACATCGGCCACTACCACCTAAACGATGATAGGACAAACACTATCGCACAATCTGACATCAATCAAGAGGACAAAACCCCTACCAAAATGATTACAGAGCGAAACTCACAAGGGCCACTACCACCATAAGGATGATAGGACAAACACTATCGCATAATCTAACACCAGCAAGATGACAGACCCCCCACCCAAAGGATGACAGAGCGAAACTCACACCGGCCACTACCTCCCAAATGATGATAGGCAAACACAATCACACAATCTGACATAAATTACAATGAGAGACCCCCCACGAAAAGGATGACGGAGAGAAACTCAAAACGGCCACTACCACCAAAAGGATGATAGGACAAACACTATCGCACAATCAGACATCAATCAAGATGACAGACCCCCCCTTCCACCAAAAGGATGACAAAGCAAAATTCACACCGGCCAATACCACCAAAAGGATGATAGGACAAACACTATCGCACAATATGACATTAATGATGACACACCCTCCACCAAAAGGATGAAAGAGAGAAATTCACACCGGCCACTACCACTAAAAGGATGATAGGACAAACACTATCGCACAATCTGACATCAGATAAGATGCTAGACCCCCCACCAAAAGGTTGACGGAGCTAAACTCACACCGGCCACTATCCCCAAAAGGATGATAGGACAAACATTATTGCACAATCTGACATCAATCAAGATGACAGACCCCGCACCAAAAGGATGACGGAGCAAAACTCGCACCAGCCACTACCACCAAAAGGATGATAAGACAAACACTATCGCACAATCTGTCATTATTCAAGAAGAAAGACCCCCCACCAAAAAGGTGACGGAGCGAAACTCACACCAACCACTACCACCAAAAGCCTGATAGGACAAATACTATCGCACAAACTGACATCAATAAGATGACACACCCCCCACTAAAAGGATGATGGAGCGAAACTCACAAGGGCTACTACCACCAAAAGAATGATAAGACAAACACTATGGCACAATATGTTATTAGCAAGATGATAGACCCCCCACCAAAAGGATGACAGAGCGATACTCACATCGGCCATCACTACCTAAACGATCATAGGAAAAACACTATCGCACAATCTGACATCAATCAAGATGACAAAACCCCCACCAAAATGATGATGGAGCGAAACTCACACTGGCCACTACCACCATAAGGATGATAGGACAAACACTATCGCACAATCTAACCTCAATAAGATGACAGACCCCCCACCAAAAGGATGACGGAGCGAAACTGACACAGGCCACTACCACCAAAATGATGATAGGACAAACACAATCACACAATCTGACATAAATTACAATGACAGACCCCCCACCAAAAGGATGACGGAGTGAAACTCATAACGGCCACTACCACCAAAAGGATGATAGGACAAACACTATCTCACAATCTGACATCAGTCAAGATGACAGACCTCCCCACCAAAAGGATGACAGAGCGGAACTCACACCGACCACTACCACCAAAAGGATGATAGGACAAACACTATCAAACAATCTGACATAAATTACAATGACCGACCCCCCACCAAAAGGATAACGGAGCGAAACTCACAACGGCCACTACAACCAAAAGGATGATAGGACAAACACTATCGCACAATCTGACATCAATACAGATGACAGACCCCGCACCAAAAGGATGACAGAGCGAAACTCACACCGGCCACTACAACCCAAAGGATGATAAGACAAACACTATCGCACAATCTGACATCTAATAAGATGCTAGACCCCCCACCAAAAGGTTGACGGAGCCAAACTCACACCGGCCACTACCCCCAAAAGGATGATCGGTCAAACATTATTGCACGGTCTGACATCAATCAAGATGACAGACCCCACACCAAAAGGATGGCGGAGCAAAACTCACACCAGCCACTACAACCAAAAGGATGATAGGACAAACACTATCGCACAATCTGACATTAATCAAGATGACAGACCCCCCACCAAAAGGATGACGGAGCGAAACTCACACCAACCACTACCACCAAAAGGCTGATAGGACAAACACTATCGCACAAACTGACATCAATAAGATGACACACCCCCCACTAAAAGGATAATGGAGCAAAACACACACGGGCCATTACCACCAAAAGGATGATAAGACAAACACTATCGTACAATATGATATCAGCAAGATGATAGACCCCCCACCAAAAGAATGACGGAGCGATACTCACATCGGCCACTACCACCTAAACGATGATAGGACAAACACTATCGCACAATCTGACATCAATCAAGAGGACAAAACCCCCACCAAAATGATTACAGAGCGAAACTCACAACAGCCACTACCACCATAAGGATGATAGGACAAACACTATCGCACAATCTAACACCAGCAAGATGACAGACCCCCCACCCAAAGGATGACAGAGCGAAACTCACACCGGCCACTACCTCCCAAATGATGATAGGCAAACACAATCACACAATCTAACATAAATTACAATGAGAGACCCCCCACGAAAAGGATGACAGAGAGAAACTCAAAACGGCCACTACCACCAAAAGGATGATAGGACAAACACTATCGCACAATCAGACATCAATCAAGATGACAGACCCCCCCCTGCCACCAAAAGGATGACAGAGCGAAATTCACACTGGCCAATACCACCAAAAGGATGATAGGACAAACACTATCGCACAATATGACATTAATGATGACACAGCCTCCACCAAAAGGATGACAGAGCGAAACTCACACCGGCCACTACAACCCAAAGGATGATAGGACAAACACTATCGCACAATCTGGCATCTAATAAGATGCTAGACCCCCCACCAAAAGGTTGACGGAGCGAAACTCACACCGGCCACTACCCCTAAAAGGATGATAAGACAAACACTATTGCACAGTCTGACATCAATCAAGATGACAGACCCCACACCAAAAGGATGGCGGAGCAAAACTCACACCAGCCACTACCATCAAAAGGATGATAGGACAAACACTATCGCACAATCTGACATTAATCAAGATGACAGACCCCACACCAAAAGGATGACGGAGCGAAACTCACACCAACCACTATCACCAAAAGGCTGATAGGACAAACACTATCGCACAAATTGACATCAATAAGATGACACACCCCCCACTAAAAGGATGATGGAGCGAAACTCACACGGGCAATTACCACCAAAAGGATGATAAGACAAACACTATCGTACAATATGATATCAGCAAGATCATAGACCCCCCACCAAAAGGATGACGGAGCGATACTCACATCGGCCACTACCACCTAAACGATGATAGGACAAACACTATCGCACAATCTGACATCAATCAAGACGAGAAAACCCCAACCAAAATGATTACAGAGCGAAACTCACACCGGCCACTACCACCATAAGGATGATAGGACATACACTATCGCACAATCTAACATCAACAAGATGACAGACCCCCCACCAAAAGGATGACGGAGCGAAACTCACACCGGCCACTACCTCCAAAATGATGATAGGCAAACACAATCACACAATCTGACATAAATAACAATGAGAGACCCCCCACGAAAAGGATGACGGAGAGAAACTCACAACGGCCACTACCACCAAAAGGATGATAGGACAAACACTATCGCACAATCTGACATCAATCAAGATGACAGACCCCCCCCCCCCACCCAAAGGATGACAGAGCAAAATTCACACCGGCCACTACCACCAAAAGGATGATAGGACAAACACTATTGCACAGTCTGTCATTAATGAAGATGACAGACCCTCCACCAAAAGGTTGACGGAGCGAAACTCACAACGGCCACTACCCCGAAAAGGATGATAGGACAAACATTATTGCACAATCTAACATCAATCAAGATGACAGACCCCGCACCAAAAGGACGACGGAGCAAAACTCATACCAGCCACTACCACCAAAAGGATGATAAGACAAGCACTATCGCACAATCTGACATTAATCAAGATGAAAGACCCCCCACCAAAAAGGTAACGGAGCGAAACTCACACCAACCACTACCACCAAAAGGATGATAGGACAAACACTATCGCACAAACTAACATCAATAAGATGACACCCCCCCCCCCCACCACTAAAAGGATGATGGAGCGAAACACACACAGGCCACTACCACTAAAAGGAAGATAAAAAAAACACTATCGCACAATATGATATCAGCAAGATGATAGACCCCCCACCAAAAGGATGACGGAGCAAAAGTCACATTGGCCACTACCACCTAAAAGATGATAGGACAAACACTATCCCACAGTCTAACATCAATCAAGATGACAAAACCCCCACCAATATGATGATGGAGCCAAACTCACACCGGCCACTACCACCATAAGGATGATAGGACAAACACTATCGCACAATCTAACATCAAGAAAATGACAGACCCCCCCCACCCCCCCACCAAAAGGATGACAGAGCGAAACTGACACCGGCCACTACCACCAAAATGATGATAGGACAAACACAATTACACAATCTGACATAAATTACAATGACAGACCCCCCACCAAAAGGATGACGTAGCGAAACTCACAACGGCCATTACCACCAAAAGGATGATAGGACAAGCACTATCCCACAATCTGACATCAATCAAGATGACAGGCCTCCCCACCAAAAGGATGACAGAGCGAAACTCACACCGGCCACTACCACCAAAAGGATGATAGGACAAATACTATCAAACAAAGTGACATAAATTACAATGACCGACTCCCCACCAAAAGGATAACAGAGCGAAACTCACAATGGCCACTACCACCAAAAGGATGATAGGACAAACACTATCGCACAATCTGACATCAATCAAGATGACAGACCCCCCACCAAAAGAATGACAGAGCAAAACTCACACCGGCCAATACAACCAAAAGGATGATAGGACAAACACTATCGCACAATCTGACATCAGATAAGATGCTAGACACCCCACCAAAAGGTTGACGGAGCGAAACTCACACCAGCCACTACCCCCAAAAGGATGATAGGACAAACACTATTGCACAATCTGACATCAATCAAGATGACAGACCCCGCACCAAAAGGATGACGGAGCAAAACTCACACCAGCCACTACCACCAAAAGGATGATAAGACAAACACTATCGCACAATCTGACATTAATCAAGAAGAAAGACCGCCCACCAAAAAGGTGACGGAGCGAAACTCACACCAACCACTACGACCAAAAGGCTGATAGGACAAACACTATCACACAAACTGACATCAATAAGATGACACACCCCCCACTAAAAGGATGATGGAGCGAAACTCACAAGGGCTACTACCACCAAAAGAATGATAAGACAAACACTATGGCACAAAATGTTATTAGCAAGATGATAAACCCCCCACCAAAAGGATAACAGAGCGATACTCACATCGGCCATCACTGCCTAAACGATGATAGGAAAAACACTATCGCACAATCTGACATCAATCAAGATGACAAAACCCCCACCAAAATGATGATGGAGCGAAACTCACACTGGCCACTACCACCATAAGGATGATAGGACAAACACTATCGCACAATCTAACATCAACAAGATGACAGACCCCCCACCAAAAGGATGACGGAGCGAAACTGACACTGGCCACTACCACCAAAATGATGATAGGACAAACACAATCACACAATCTGACATAAATTACAATGACAGACCCCCCACCAAAAGGATGACGGAGTGAAACTCATAACGGCCACTACCACCAAAAGGATGATAGGACAAACACTATCGCACAATCTGACATCAGTCAAGATGACAGACCTCCCCACCAAAAGGATGACAGAGCGGAACTCACACCGGCCACTACCACCAAAAGGATGATAGGACAAACACTATCAAACAATCTGACATAAATTACAATGACCGACCCTCCACCAAAAGGATAACGGAGCGAAACTCACAACGGCCACTACAACCAAAAAGATGATAGGACAAACACTATCGCACAATCTGACATCAATCAAGATGACAGACCCCGCTTCAAAAGGATGACAGAGCGAAACTCACACCGGCCACTACAACCCAAAGGATGATAGGACAAACACTATCGCACAATCTGACATCTGATAAGATGCTAGACACCCCACCAAAAGGTTGACAGAGCGAAACTCACACCGGCCACTACCCCTAAAAGGATGATAGGACAAACACTATTGCACAGTCTGACATCAATCAAGATGACAGACCCCACACCAAAAGGATGGCGGAAAAAAAACTCACACCAGCCACTACCATCAAAAGGATGATAGGACAAACACTATCGCACAATCTGACATTAATCAAGATGACAGACCCCACACCAAAAGGATGACGGAGCGAAACTCACACCAACCACTACGACCAAAAGGCTGATAGGACAAACACTATCGCACAAACTGACATCAATAAGATGACACACCCCCCACTAAAAGGATGATGGAGCGAAACTCACAAGGGCTACTACCACCAAAAGAATGATAAGACAAACACTATGGCACAAAATGTTATTAGCAAGATGATAGACCCCCCACCAAAAGGATGACAGAGCGATACTCACATCGGCCCTCACTACCTAAACGATGATAGGAAAAACACTATCGCACAATCTGATATCAATCAAGATGACAAAACCCCCACCAAAATGATGATGGAGCGAAACTCACACCGGCCACTACCACCATAAGGATGATAGGACAAACACTATCGCACAATCTAACATTAACAAAATGACAGACCCCCCCCCCCCCCCCACACACACCAAAAGGATGACAGAGCGAAACTGACACCGGCCACTACCACCAAAATGATGATAGGACAAACACAATTACACAATCTGACATAAATTACAATGACAGACCCCCCACCAAAAGGATGGCGTAGCGAAACTCACAACGGCCATTACCACCAAAAGGATGATAGGACAAACACTATCCCACAATCTGACATCAATCAAGATGACAGGCCTCCCCACCAAAAGGATGACAGAGCGAAACTCACACCGGCCACTACCACCAAAAAGATGATAGAACAAACACTATCAAACAAAGTGACATAAATTACAATGACCGACTCCCCACAAAAAGGATAACAGAGTGAAACTCACAACGGCCACTACCACCAAAAGGATGATAGGACAAACACTATCGCACAATCTGACATCAATCAAGATGACAGACTCCCCACCAAAAGGATCACAGAGCGAAACTCACACCGGCCAATACAACCAAAAGGATGATAGGACAAACACTATCGCACAATCTGACATCAGATAAGATGCTAGACCCCCCACCAAAAGGTTGACGGAGCGAAACTCACACCAGCCACTACCCCCAAAAGGATGATAGGACAACCACTATTGCACAATCTGACATCAATCAAGATGACAGACCCCGCACCAAAAGGATGACGGAGCAAAACTCACACCAGCCACTACCACCAAAAGGATGATAAGACAAACACTATCGCACAATCTGACATTAATCAAGAAGAAAGACCCCCCACCAAAAAGGTGACGGAGCGAAACTCACACCAACCACTACGACTAAAAGGCTGATAGGACAAACACTATCGCACAAACTGACATCAATAAGATGACACACCCCCCACTAAAAGGATGATGGAGCGAAACTCACAAGGGCTACTACCACCAAAAGAATGATAAGACAAACACTATGGCACAAAATGTTATTAGCAAGATGATAGACCCCCCACCAAAAGGATGACAGAGCGATACTCACATCGGCCATCACTACCTAAACGATGATAGGAAAAACACTATCGCACAATCTGACATCAATCAAGATGACAAAACCCCCACCAAAATGATGATGGAGCGAAACTCACACTGGCCACTACCACCATAAGGATGATAGGACAAACACTATCGCACAATCTAACATCAACAAGATGACAGACCCCCCACCAAAAGGATGACGGAGCAAAACTGACACTGGCCACTACCACCAAAATGATGATAGGACAAACACAATCACACAATCTGACATAAATTACAATGACAGACCCCCCACCAAAAGGATGACGGAGCGAAACTCATAACGGTCACTACCACCAAAAGGATGATAGGACAAACACTATCGCACAATCTGACATCAGTCAAGATGACAGACCTCCCCACCAAAAGGATGACAGAGCGGAACTCACACCGGCCACTACCACCAAAAGGATGATAGGACAAACACTATCAAACAATCTGACATAAATTACAATGACCGACCTCCCACCAAAAGGATAACGGAGCGAAACTCACAACGGCCACTACAACCAAAAAGATGATAAGACAAACACTATCGCACAATCTGACATCAATCAAGATGACAGACCCCGCTTCAAAAGGATGACAGAGCGAAACTCACACCGGCCACTACAACCCAAAGGATGATAGGACAAACACTATCGCACAATCTGACATCTGATAAGATGCTAGACCCCCCACCAAAAGGTTGACGGAGCGAAACTCACACCGGCCACTACCCCTAAAAGGATGATAGGACAAACATTATTGCACTGTCTGACATCAATCAAGATGACAGACCCCACACCAAAAGGATGGCGGAAAAAAAACTCACACCAGCCACTACCATCAAAAGGATGATAGGACAAACACTATCGCACAATCTGACATTAATCAAGATGACAGACCCCACAACAAAAGGATGACGGAGCAAAACTCACACCAACCACTACGACCAAAAGGCTGATAGGACAAACACTATCGCACAAACTGACATCAATAAGATGACACACCCCCCACTAAAATGATGATGGAGCGAAACTCACAAGGGCTACTACCACCAAAAGAATGATAAGACAAACACTATGGCACAAAATGTTATTAGCAAGATGATAGACCCCCCACCAAAAGGATGACAGAGCGATACTCACATCGGCCCTCACTACCTAAACGATGATAGGAAAAACACTATCGCACAATCTGACATCAATCAAGATGACAAAACCCCCACCAAAATGATGATGGAGCGAAACTCACACCGGCCACTACCACCATAAGGATGATAGGACAAACACTATCGCACAATCTAACATCAACAAAATGACAGACCCCCCCCCCCCCCACCAAAAGGATGACAGAGCGAAACTGACACCGGCCACTACCACCAAAATGATGATAGGACAAACACAATTACACAATCTGACATAAATTACAATGACAGACCCCCCACCAAAAGGATGGCGTAGCGAAACTCACAACGGCCATTACCACCAAAAGGATGATAGGACAAACACTATCCCACAATCTGACATCAATCAAGATGACAGGCCTCCCCACCAAAAGGATGACAGAGCGAAACTCACACCGGCCACTACCACCAAAAAGATGATAGAACAAACACTATCAAACAAAGTGACATAAATTACAATGACCGACTCCCCACAAAAAGGATAACAGAGCGAAACTCACAACGGCCACTACCACCAAAAGGATGATAGGACAAACACTATCGCACAATCTGACATCAATCAAGATGACAGACTCCCCACCAAAAGGATGACAGAGCGAAACTCACACCGGCCAATACAACCAAAAGGATGATAGGACAAACACTATCGCACAATCTGACATCAGATAAGATGCTAGACCCCCCACCAAAAGGTTGACAGAGCGAAACTCACACCAGCCACTACCCCCAAAAGGATGATAGGACAAACACTATTGCACAATCTGACATCAATCAAGATGACAGACCCCGCACCAAAAGGATGACGGAGCAAAACTCACACCAGCCACTACCACCAAAAGGATGATAAGACAAACACTATCGCACAATCTGACATTAATCAAGAAGAAAGACCCCCCACCAAAAAGGTGACAGAGCGAAACTCACACCAACCACTACGACTAAAAGGCTGATAGGACAAACACTATCGCACAAACTGACATCAATAAGATGACACACCCCCCACTAAAAGGATGATGGAGCGAAACTCACAAGGGCTACTACCACCAAAAGAATGATAAGACAAACACTATGGCACAAAATGTTATTAGCAAGATGATAGACCCCCCACCAAAAGGATGACAGAGCGATACTCACATCGGCCATCACTACCTAAACGATGATAGGAAAAACACTATCGCACAATCTGACATCAATCAAGATGACAAAACCCCCACCAAAATGATGATGGAGCGAAACTCACACTGGCCACTACCACAATAAGGATGATAGGACAAACACTATCGCACAATCTAACATCAACAAGATGACAGACCCCCCACCAAAAGGATGACGGAGCGAAACTGACACTGGCCACTACAACCAAAATGATGATAGGACAAACACAATCACACAATCTGACATAAATTACAATGACAGACCCCCCACCAAAAGGATGACGGAGCGAAACTCATAACGGCCACTACCACCAAAAGGATGATAGGACAAACACTATCGCACAATCTGACATCAGTCAAGATGACAGACCTCCCCACCAAAAGGATGACAGAGCGGAACTCACACCGGCCACTACCACCAAAAGGATGATAGGACAAACACTATCAAACAATCTGACATAAATTACAATGACCGACCCCCCAACAAAAGGATAACGGAGCGAAACTCACAACGGCCACTACAACCAAAAGGATGATAGGACAAACACTATCGCACAATCTGACATCAATCAAGATGATAGACCCCGCTTCAAAAGGATGACAGAGCGAAACTCACACCGGCCACTACAACCCAAAGGATGATAGGACAAACACTATCGCACAATCTGATATCTGATAAGATGCTAGACCCCCCACCAAAAGGTTGACGGAGCGAAACTCACACCGGCCACTACCCCTAAAAGGATTATAGGACAAACACTATTGCACAGTCTGACATCAATCAAGATGACAGACCCCACACCAAAAGGATGGCGGAAAAAAAACTCACACCAGCCACTACCATCAAAAGGATGATAGGACAAACAATATCGCACAATCTGACATTAATCAAGATGACAGACCTCACACCAAAAGGATGACGGAGCGAAACTCACACCAACCACTACCACTAAAAGGCTGATAGGACAAACACTATCGCACAAATTGACATCAATAAGATGACACACTCCCCACTAAAAGGATGATAAAGCGAAACTCACACGGGCAATTACCACCAAAAGGATGATAAGACAAACACTATCGTACAATATGATATCAGCAAGATCATAGACCCCCCACCAAAAGGATGACAGAGCGATACTCACATCGGCCTCTACCACCTAAACGATGATAGGACAAACACTATCGCACAATATGACATCAATCAAGACGAGAAAACCCCAACCAAAATGATTACAGAGCGAAACTCACACCGGCCACTACCACCATAAGGATGATAGGACATACACTATCGCACAATCTAACATCAACAAGATGACAGACCCCCCACCAAAAGGATGACGGAGCGAAACTCACACCGGCCACTACCTCCAAAATGATGATAGGCAAACACAATCACACAATCTGACATAAATAACAATGAGAGACCCCCCACGAAAAGGATGACGGAGAGAAACTCACAACGGCCACTACCACCAAAAGGATGATAGGACAAACACTATCGCACAATCTGACATCAATCAAGATGACAACCCCCCCCCCCCCCCCCCCACCAAAAGGATGACAGAGCAAAATTGACACCGACCACTACCACCAAAAGGATGATAGGACAAACACTATTGCACAATCTGACATTAATGAAGATGACATACCCTCCACCAAAAGGTTGACGGAGCGAAACTCACAACGGCCACTACCCCCAAAAGGATGATAGGACAAACATTATTTCATAATCTAACATCAATCAAGATGACAGACCCCACACCAAAAGGATGACGGAGCAAAACCCATACCAGCCACTACCACCAAAAGGATGATAAGACAAACACTATCACACAATCTGACATTAATCAAGATGAAAGACCCCCCACCAAAAAGGTAACGGAGCGAAACTCACACCAACCACTACCACCAAAAGGCTGATAGGACAAACACTATCGCACAAACTGACATCAATAAGATGACACCCCCCCCCCCCCACTAAAAGGATGATGGAGCGAAACACACACGGGCCACTACCACTAAAAGGAAGATAAGACAAACACTATCGCACAATATGATATCAGCAAGATGATAGACCCCCCACCAAAAGGATGACGGAGCAAAAGTCACATTGGCCACTACCACCTAAAAGATGATAGGACAAACACTATCGCACAGTCTAACATCAATCAAGATGACAAAACCCCCACCAATATGATGATGGAGCGAATCTCACACCGGCCACTACCACCATAAGGATGATAGGACAAACACTATCGCACAATCTAACATCAACAAAATGACAGACCCCCCCCCCCCTCCCCCCCCCCCCCCCACACACCAAAAGGATGAATGAGCGAAACTGACACCGACCACTACCACCAAAATGATGATAGGACAAACACAATTACACAATCTGACATAAATTACAATGACAGACCCCCCACCAAAAGGATGACGTAGCGAAACTCACAACGGCCATTACCACCAAAAGGATGATAGGACAAACACTATCCCACAATCTGACATCAATCAAGATAACAGGCCTCCCTACCAAAACGATGACAGAGCGAAACTCACACCGGCCACTACCACTAAAAGGATGCCAGAGCGAAATTCACACCGACCACTACTACCAAAAGGATAATAGGACAAACACTATCAAACAATCTGACATTAATCAAGATGACAGACCCTCCACCAAAAAGATGACGGAGCGAAACTCACACCGGCCACTACCACTAAAAGGATGATAGGAAAAACACTATCGCACAATTTGACATCAAATAAGATGCTAGACCCACCACCAAAAGGTTGACAGAGCGAAACTCTCACCGACCACTACCACCGAATGGATGATAGGACAAACACTATCGCACAATCTGACATTGATAAGATGACACACCCCCCACTAAAAGGATGATGGAGCGAAACTCACACGGGCCACTACCACCAAAAGGATGATCAGACAAACACTATCGCACAATATGATATCAGCAAGATGACAGACCCCCCAAGAAAAGGATGACAGAGCGAAACTCACACCAGCCACTACCACCAAAAGGATGATAGGACAAACACTATTGCACAATCTGACATCAATAAGATGACACACCCCCCACTAAAAGGATGATGGGGCGAAACTCACACGGGCCACTAACACCAAAAGGATGATCAGGCACACACTATCGCAGAATATGATATCAGCAAGATGAGAGACCCCCACCAAAATGATGACGGAGCGATACTCACTTTGGCCACTACCACCTAAACGATGATAAGACAAACAATATCGCACAATCTGACATCAATCAAGATGACAAAACCCCCACCAAAATGATGACGGAGCAAAACTCACACCGGCCACTACCACCATAAGGATGATAGGACAAATACTATAGCACAAAATAACATCAACAAGATGACAGACCCCCCACCAAAAGGATGACGGAGTGAACTCACACCGGCCACTACCACCAAAATAATGATAGGACAAACACAATCACACAATCTGACATAAATTACAATGACAGACCCCCCACCAAAAGGATGACGGAGCGAAACTCACTACGGCCACTACCACCAAAAGGATGATAGAACAAACACTATCGCACAATCTGACATCAATCAAGATGATAGACCCCCCCACCAAAAGGATGACAGAGCGAAATTCATACCGGCCACTAGCACCAAAAGGATGATAGGAAAAACACAATCAAACAATCTGACATAAATCAAGATGACAGACCCTCCACCAAAAGGATGACGGTGCGAAACTCACACCGGCCACTACAACCAAAAGGATGATAGGACAAACACTATCGCACAATCTGACATCAGATAAGATGCTAGACCCCCCACCAAAAGGTTGACGGAGCGACACTCACACCGGCCACTACCAACAAAAGGATGATAGGACAAACACTATCGCACAATCTGACATCAATCAAGATGACAGACCCTGCACCAAAAGGATGACGGTGCAAAACTCACACCGGCCACTACCACCAAAAGGATGATAGGACAAACACTATCGCACAATCTGACATTAATCAAGATAACAGAACCCCCACCAAAAGGATGACGGAGCGAAACTCACACCAGCCACTACCACCAAAAGGATGATAGGACAAAGACTATCGCACAATCTGACATTACTCAAGATGAAAGACCCCCCACCAAAAATGTAACGGAGCGAAACTCACACCAACCACCATCGCACAAACTGACATCAATAAGATGACACACACACCCCCCCCCCCCCCCACTAAAAGGATGATGGAGCGAAACACACACGGGCCACTACCACTAAAAGGATGATAAGACAAACACTATCGTACAATATGATATCAGCAAGATGATAGACCCCCCACCAAAAGGATGACGGAGCGAAAGTCACATTGGCCACTACCACCTAAACGATGATAGGACAAACACTATCGCACAATCTGACATTAATCAAGATGACAAAACCCCAACCAATATGATGATGGAGCGAAACTCACACCGGCCACTACCACCATAAGGATGATAGGACAAACACTATCGCACAATCTAACATCAACAAGATGACAGACCCCCCCCCCCCCCCCCACCAAAAGGATGACAGAGCAAAACTGACACCGGCCACTACCACCAAAATGATGATAGGACAAACACAATCACACAATCTGACATAAATTACAATGACAGACCCTCCACCAAAAGGAAGACGTAGCGAAACTCACAACGGCCACTACCACCAAAAGGATGATAGGACAAACACTATCGCACAATCTGATATCAATCAAGATGAGAGGCCTCCTCACCAAAAGGATGACAGAGCGAAACTCACACCGGCCACTACCACCAAAAGGATGATAGGACAAACACTATCAAACAAACTGACATAAATTACAATGACCGACCCCCCACCAAAAGGATAACAGAGCGAAACTCACAACAGCCACTACCACCAAAAGGATGATAGGACAAACACTATCGCACAATCTGACATCAATCAAGATGACGGACCCCCCACCAAAAGGATGACAGAGCGAAACTCACACCGGCCAATACAACCAAAAGGATGATAGGACAAACACTATCGCACAATCTGACATCAGATAAGATGCTAGACCCCCCACCAAAAGGTTGACGGAGCAAAACTCACACCGGCCACTACCCCCAAAAGGATGATAGGACAAACACTATTGCACAATCTGACATCAATCAAGATGACAGACCCCGCACCAAAAGGATGACGGAGCAAAACTCAAACCAGCCACTACCACTAAAAGGATGATAGGAGAAACACTATCGCACAATCTGACATTAATCAAGATGACAGACCGCCCACCAAAAGGATGACGGAGCAAAACTCACACCAGCCACTACGACCAAAAGGATGATAGGACAATCACTATCGCACAATCTGACATCAATAAGATGACACACCCCCCACTAAAAGGATGATGGGGCGAAACTCACACGGGCCACTACCACCAAAAGGATGATCAGGCACACACTATCGCAGAATATGATATCAGCAAGATGACAGACCCCCCACCAAAATGATGACGGAGCGATACTCACATTGGCCACTACCACCTAAACGATGATAAGACAAACAATATCGCACAATCTGACATCAATCAAGATGACAAAACCCCCCACCAAAATGATGACGGAGCAAAACTCACACCGGCCACTACCATCATAAGGATGATAGGACAAATACTATAGCACAAAATAACATCAACAAGATGACAGACCCCCCACCAAAAGGATGACGGAGTGAACTCACACCGGCCACTACCACCAAAATGATGATAGGACAAACACAATCACACAATCTGACATAAATTACAATGACAGACCCCCCACCAAAAGGATGACGGAGCGAAACTCACTACAGCCACTACCACCAAAAGGATGATAGAACAAACACTATCGCACAATCTGACATCAATCAAGATGATAGACCCCCCCACCAAAAGGATGACAGAGCGAAATTCATACCGGCCACTACCACCAAAAGGATGATAGGACAAACACAATCAAACAATCTGACATTAATCAAGATGACAGACCCTCCACCAAAAGCATTACGGTGCGAAACTCACACCGGCCACTACAACCAAAAGGATGATAGGACAAACATTATCGCACAATCTGACATCAGATAAGATGCTAGACCCCCCACCAAAAGGTTGACGGAGCAACACTCACACCGACCACTACCAACAAAAGGATGATAGGACAAACACTATCGCACAATCTGACATCAATCAAGATGACAGACCCTGCACCAAAAGGATGACGGTGCAAAACTCACACCGGCCACTACCACCAAAAGGATGATAGGACAAACACTATCGCACAATCTGACATTAATCAAAATAACAGAACCCCCACCAAAAGGATGACGGAGCGAAACTCACACCAGCCACTACCTCCAAAAGGATGATAGGACAAAGACTATCGCACAATCTGACATTAATCAAGATGAAAGACCCCCCACCAAAAATGTAACGGAGCGAAACTCACACCAACCACTACCATCAAAAGGCTGATAGGACAAACACTATCGCACAAACTGACATCAATAAGATGACACACCCCCCCCCCCCCACTTAAAGGATGATGGAGCGAAACACACACGGGCCACTACCACTAAAAGGATGATAAGACAAACACTATCGCACAATATGATATCAGTAAGATGACAGACCCCCCACCAAAAGGATGACGGAGCGAAATTCACATTGGCCACTACCACCTAAACGATGATAGGACAAACACTATCGCACAATCTGACATCAATCAAGATGACAAAACCCCCACCAATATGATGATGGAGCGAAACTCACACCGGCCACTACCACCATAAGGATGATAGGACAAACACTATCGCACAATCTAACATCAACAAGATGAGAGGCCTCCCCACCAAAAGGATGACAGAGCGAAACTCACACCGGCCACTACCACCAAAAGGATGATAGGACAAACACTATCAAACAAACTGACATAAATTACAATGACCGACCCCCCACCAAAAGGATAACAGAGCGAAACTCACAACGGCCACTACCACCAAAAGGATGATAGGACAAACACTGTCGCACAATCTGACATCAATCAAGATGACAGACCCCCCACCAAAAGGATGACAGAGCGAAACTCACACCGGCCAATACAACCAAAAGGATGATAGGACAAACATTATCGCACAATCTGACATCAGATAAGATGCTAGACCCCCCACCTAAAGGTTGACGGAGCAAAACTCACACCGGCCACTACCCCCAAAAGGATGATAGGACAAACACTATTGCACAATCTGACATCAATGATGACAGACCCCGCACCAAAAGGATGACGGAGCAAAACTCAAACCAGCCACTACCACTAAAAGGATGATAGGAGAAACACTATCGCACAATCTGACATTAATCAAGATGACAGACCGCCCACCAAAAGGATGACGGAGCAAAACTCACACCAGCCACTACGACCAAAAGGATGATAGGACAAACACTATCGCACAATCTGACATCAATAAGATGACACACCCCCCACTAAAAGGATGATGGGGCGAAACTCACACGGGCCACTACCACCAAAAGGATGATCAGGCACACACTATCGCAGAATATGATATCAGCAAGATGACAGACCCCCCACCAAAATGATGACGGAGCGATACTCACATTGGCCACTACCACCTAAACGATGATAAGACAAACAATATCGCACAATCTGACATCAATCAAGATGACAAAACCCCCACCAAAATGATGACGGAGCAAAACGCACACCGGCCACTACCATCATAAGGATGATAGGACAAATACTATAGCACAAAATAACATCAACAAGATGACAGACCCCCCACCAAAAGAATGACGGAGTGAACTCACACCGGCCACTACCACCAAAATGATGATAGGACAAACACAATCACACAATCTGACATAAATTACAATGACAGACCCCCCACCAAAAGGATGACGGAGCGAAACTCACTACGGCCACTCCCACCAAAAGGATGATAGAACAAACACTATCGCACAATCTGACATCAATCAAGATGATAGACCCCCCCACCAAAAGGATGACAGAGCGAAATTCTTACCGGCCACTACCACCAAAAGGATGATAGGACAAACACAATCAAACAATCTGACATTAATCAAGATGACAGACCCTCCACCAAAAGGATTACGGTGCGAAACTCACACCGGCCACTACAACCAAAAGGATGATAGGACAAACACTATCGCACAATCTGACATCAGATAAGATGCTAGACCCCCCACCAAAAGGTTGACGGAGCGACACTCACACCGACCACTACCAACAAAAGGATGATAGGACAAACACTATCGCACAATCTGACATCAATCAAGATGACAGACCCTGCACCAAAAGGATGACGGTGCAAAACTCACACCGGCCACTACCACCAAAAGGATGATAGGACAAACACTATCGCACAATCTGACATTAATCAAAATAACAGAACCCCCACCAAAAGGATGACGGAGCGAAACTCACACCAGCCACTACCTCCAAAAGGATGATAGGACAAAGACTATCGCACAATCTGACATTAATCAAGATGAAAGACCCCCCACCAAAAATGTAACGGAGCGAAACTCACACCAACCACTACCATCAAAAGGCTGATAGGACAAACACTATCGCACAAACTGACATCAATAAGATGACACACCCCCCCCCCCCCCACCCACTAAAAGGATGATGGAGCGAAATACACACGGGCCACTACCACTAAAACGATGATAAGACAAACACTATCACACAATATGATATCAGTAAGATGACAGACCCCCCACCAAAAGGATGACGGAGCGAAAGTCACATTGGCCACTACCACCTAAACGATGATAGGACAAACACTATCGCACAATCTGACATCAATCAAGATGACAAAACCCCCACCAATATGATGATGGAGCGAAACTCACACCGGCCACTACCACCATAAGGATGATAGGACAAACACTATCGAACAATCTAACATCAACAAGATGACAGACCCCCCCCCCCCCCCCCCCCCCACCAAAAGGATGACAGAGCAAAACTGACACCGGCCACTACCACCAAAATGATGATAGGACAAACACAATCACACAATCTGACATCAATTACAATGAAAGACCCTCCACCAAAAGGAAGACGTAGCGAAACTCACAACGACCACTACCACCAAAAGGATGATAGGACAAACACTATCGCACAATCTGACATCAATCAAGATGACAAGCCTCCCCACCAAAAGGATGACAGAGCGAAACTCACACCGGCCACTACCACCAAAAGGATGATAGGACAAACACTATCAAACAAACTGACATAAATTACAATGACCGACCCCCCACCAAAAGGATAACAGAGCGAAACTCACAACGGCCACTACCACCAAAAGGATGATAGGACAAACACTATCGCACAATCTGACATCAATCAAGATGGCAGACCCCCCACCAAAAGGATGACAGAGCGAAACTCACACCGGCCAATACAACCAAAAGGATGATAGGACAAACACTATCGCACAATCTGACATCAGATAAGATGCTAGACCCCCCACCTAAAGGTTGACGGAGCAAAACTCACACCGGCCACTACCCCCAAAAGGATGATAGGACAAACACTATTGCACAATCTGACATCAATCAAGATGACAGACCCCGCACCAAAAGGATGACGGAGCAAAACTCAAACCAGCCACTACCACTAAAAGGATGATAGGAGAAACACTATCGCACAATCTGACATTAATCAAGATGACAGACCGCCCACCAAAAGGATGACGGAGCAAAACTCACACCAGCCACTACGACCAAAAGGATGATAGGACAAACACTATCGCACAATCTGACATCAATAAGATGACACACCCCCCACTAAAAGGATGATGGGGCGAAACTCACACGGGCCACTACCACCAAAAGGATGATCAGGCACACACTATCGCAGAATATGATATCAGCAAGATGACAGACCCCCCACCAAAATGATGACGGAGCGATACTCACATTGGCCACTACCACCTAAACGATGATAAGACAAACAATATCGCACAATCTGACATCAATCAAGATGACAAAACCCCCACCAAAATGATGACGGAGCAAAACGCACACCGGCCACTACCATCATAAGGATGATAGGACAAATACTATAGCACAAAATAACATCAACAAGATGACAGACCCCCCACCAAAAGAATGACGGAGTGAACTCACACCGGCCACTACCACCAAAATGATGATAGGACAAACACAATCACACAATCTGACATAAATTACAATGACAGACCCCCCACCAAAAGGATGACGGAGCGAAACTCACTACGGCCACTCCCACCAAAAGGATGATAGAACAAACACTATCGCACAATCTGACATCAATCAAGATGATAGACCCCCCCACCAAAAGGATGACAGAGCGAAATTCATACCGGCCACTACCACCAAAAGGATGATAGGACAAACACAATCAAACAATCTGACATTAATCAAGATGACAGACCCTCCACCAAAAGGATTACGGTGCGAAACTCACACCGGCCACTACAACCAAAAGGATGATAGGACAAACACTATCGCACAATCTGACATCAGATAACATGCTAGACCCCCCACCAAAAGGTTGACGGAGCGACACTCACACCGACCACTACCAACAAAAGGATGATAGGACAAACACTATCGCACAATCTGACATCAATCAAGATGACAGACCCTGCACCAAAAGGATGACGGTGCAAAACTCACACCGGCCACTACCACCAAAAGGATGATAGGACAAACACTATCACACAATCTGACATAAATTACAATGACAGACCCCCCACCAAAAGGATGACGGAGCGAAACTCACTACAGCCACTACCACCAAAAGGATGATAGAACAAACACTATCGCACAATCTGACATCAATCAAGATGATAGACCCCCCCACCAAAAGGATGACAGAGCGAAATTCATACCGGCCACTACCACCAAAAGGATGATAGGACAAACACAATCAAACAATCTGACATTAATCAAGATGACAGACCCTCCACCAAAAGGATTACCGTGCGAAACTCACACCGGCCACTACAACCAAAAGGATGATAGGACAAACACTATCGCACAATCTGACATCAGATAAGATGCTAGACCCCCCACCAAAAGGTTGACGGAGCGACACTCACACCGACCACTACCAACAAAAGGATGATAGGACAAACACTATCGCACAATCTGACATCAATCAAGATGACAGACCCTGCACCAAAAGGATGACGGTGCAAAACTCACACCGGCCACTACCACCAAAAGGATGATAGGACAAACACTATCGCACAATCTGACATCAGATAAGATGCTAGACCCCCCACCAAAAGGTTGACGGAGCGACACTCACACCGACCACTACCAACAAAAGGATGATAGGACAAACACTATCGCACAATCTGACATCAATCAAGATGACAGACCCTGCACCAAAAGGATGACGGTGCAAAACTCACACCGGCCACTACCACCAAAAGGATGATAGGACAAACACTATCGCACAATCTGACATTAATCAAAATAACAGAACCCCCACCAAAAGGATGACGGAACGAAACTCACACCAGCCACTACCTCCAAAAGGATGATAGGACAAAGACTATCGCACAATCTGACATTAATCAAGATGAAAGACCCCCCACCAAAAATGTAACGGAGCGAAACTCACACCAACCACTACCATCAAAAGGCTTATAGGACAAACACTATCGCACAAACTGACATCAATAAGATGACAAACACACCCCCCCCCCCCCCACTAAAAGGATGATGGAGCGAAACACACACGGGCCACTACCACTAAAAGGATGATAAGACAAACACTATCGCACAATATGATATCAGTAAGATGACAGACCCCCCACCAAAAGGATGACGGAGCGAAAGTCACATTGGCCACTACCACCTAAACGATGATAGGACAAACACTATCGCACAATCTGACATCAATCAAGATGACAAAACCCCCACCAATATGATGATGGAGCGAAACTCACACCGGCCACTACCACCATAAGGATGATAGGACAAACACTATCGCACAATCTAACATCAACAAGATGACAAACCCCCCCCCCCCCCCCCACCAAAAGGATGACAGAGCAAAACTGACCCCGGCCACTACCACCAAAATGATGATAGGACAAACACAATCACACAATCTGACATAAATTACAATGAAAGACCCTCCACCAAAAGGAAGACGTAGCGAAACTCACAACGGCCACTACCACCAAAAGGATGATAAGACAAACACTATCGCACAATCTGACATCAATCAAGATGACAGGCCTCCCCACCAAAAGGATGACAGAGCGAAACTCACACCGGCCACTACCACCAAAAGGAGGATAGGACAAACACTATCAAACAAACTGACATAAATTACAATGACCGACCCCCCACCAAAAGGATAACAGAGCGAAACTCACAACGGCCACTACCACCAAAAGGATGATAGGACAAACACTATCGCACAATCTGACATCAATCAAGATGGCAGACCCCCCACCAAAAGGATGACAGAGCGAAACTCACACCGACCAATACAACCAAAAGGATGATAGGACAAACACTATCGCACAATCTGACATCAGATAAGATGCTAGACCCCCCACCAAAAGGTTGACGGAGCAAAACTCACACCGGCCACTACCCCCAAATGGATGATAGGACAAACACTATTGCACAATCTGACATTAATCAAGATGACAGACCGCCCACCAAAAGGATGACGGAGCAAAACTCACACCAGCCACTACGACCAAAAGGATGATAGGACAAACACTATCGCACAATCTGACATCAATAAGATGACACACCCCCCACTAAAAGGATGATGGGGCGAAACTCACACGGGCCACTACCACCAAAAGGATGATCAGGCACACACTATCGCAGAATATGATATCAGCAAGATGACAGACCCCCCACCAAAATGATGACGGAGCGATACTCACATCGGCCACTACCACCTAAACGATGATAAGACAAACACTATCGCACAATCTGACATCAATCAAGATGACAAAACCCCCACCAAAATGATGACGGAGCAAAACTCACACCGGCCACTACCACCATAAGGATGATAAGACAAATACTATAGCACAAAATAACATCAACAAGATGACAGACCCCCCACCAAAAGGATGACGGAGCAAAACTCATAACATCCACTACCACCAAAAGGATGATAAGACAAACACTATCGCACAATCTGATATTAATCAAGATGAAATACCCCCCACCAAAAAGGTGACAGAGCGAAACTCACACCAACCACTACCACTAAAAGGCTGATAGGACAGACACTATCGCACAAACTGACATCAATAAGATGACACACCCCACTAAAAGGATGATGGAGCGAAACACGCACGGGCCACTACCACCAAAAGGATGATAAGACAAACACTATCGCAGAATATGATATCAGCAAGATGATAGACCCCCCACCAAGAGGATGACGGAGCGAAACTCACATCGGCCACTACCACCTAAACGATGATAGGACTAACACTATCGCACAATCTGACATCAAGATGACAAAACCCCCACCAAAATGATGATGGAGCGAAACTCACACCGGCCACTACCACCAAAAAGATGATAGCACAAACACTATCCAACAATCTAACATCAACAAGATGAAAGATCCCCCCACCAAAAGGATGACAGAGCAAAACTTACACCGGCCACTACCACCCAAATGATGGTAGGACAAACACAATCACACAATCTGACATAAATTACAATGACAGACCCTCCACCAAAAGGATGACAGAGCGAAACTCACACCGGCCACTTCCACCCAAAGGATGATAGGACAAACACTATCGCACAATCTGACATCACATAAGATGCTAGATACCAACAAAAGGATGATAGGACAAACACTATCGCACAATCTGAAATCAATCAAGATGACAGACCCCACACCAAAAGGATGATAGAGCAAAACTCACACCAGCCACTACCACCAAAAGGATGATAGGACAAACACTATCGCACAATCTGACATTAATCAAGATGATAGACCCCCCACCAAAAGGATGATGGAGCGAAACTCACACCAGCCACTACCACCAAAAGGATAATAGGAAAACACATCGCACAATCTGACATCAATAAGATGACACCCCCCCCCCCCCCCCCCCACTGAATGGATGATGGAGCGAAACTCACACGGGCCACTACCACCAAAAGGATGATCAAACAAACGCTATCGCACAATATGATATCAGCAAGATGATAGACCCCCCACCAAAAGGATGACGGAGCGATACTCACATCGGCCACTACCACCTAAACAATGATAAGACAAACACTATCGCACAATCTGACATCAACAAGATGACAGACCCCCACCAAAAGGATGACGGAGGGAACTCACACCGGCCACTACCACCAAAATGATGATTGGACAAACACAATAACACAATCTGACATAAATTACAATGACAGGCCCCCCACCAAAAGGATGACGGAGCGAAACTCACAACGGCCACTACCACCAAAAGGATGATAGGACAAACACTATCGCACAATCTAATATCAATCAAGATAACAGACCCCCCCACCAAAAGGATGCCAGAGAGAAATTCACACCGGCCACTACCACCAAAAGGATGCCAGAGCGAAATTCACACCGACCACTACCACCAAAAGGATGATAGGACAAACACTATCAAACAATCTGACATTAATCAAGATGACAGACCCTCCACCAAAAGGATGACGGAGCGAAACTCAAACCGGCCACTATCACTAAAAGGATGATAGGACAAACACTATCGCACAATCTGACATCAGATAAGATGCTAGACCCACCACCAAAAGGTTGACGGAGCGAAACTCACACCGACCACTACCACCGAATGGATGATAGGACAAACACTATCGCACAATCTGACATCGATAAGATGACACACCCCCCACTAAAAGGATGATGGAGCAAAACTCACACGGGACACTACCACCAAAAGGATGATCAGAGAAACACTGTCGCACAATATGATATCAGCAAGATGACAGACCCCCCACCAAAAGGATGACAGAGTGATACTCACATCGGCCACTACCACCTAAACGATGATAAGACAAACACTATCGCACAATCTGACATCAATCAAGATGACAAAACCCCCACCAAAATGATGACGGAGCAAAACTCACACCGGCCACTACCACCATAAGGATGATAGGACAAATACTATAGCACAAAATAACATCAACAAGATGACAGACCCCCCACCAAAAGGATGACGGAGCGAACTCACACCGACCACTACCACCAAAATGATGATAGGAGAAACACAATCACACAATCTGACATAAATTACAATGACAGACCCCCCACCAAAAGGATGACGGAGCCAAACTCACTACGACCACTACCACCAAAAGGATGATAGAACTAAACTCTATCGCACAATCTGACATTAATCAAGATGACAGACCCTCCACCAAAAGGATGACGGTGCGAAACTCACACCGGCCACTACAACCAAAAGGATGATAGGACAAACACTATCGCACAATCTGACATCAGATAAGATGCTAGACCCCCCACCAAAAGGTTGACGGAGCGATACTCACACCGACCACTACCAACAAAAGGATGATAGGACAAACACTATCGCACAATCTGACATCAATCAAGATGACAGACCCCGCACCAATAGGATGACGGAGCAAAACTCACACCGGCCACTACCACCAAAAGGATGATAGGACAAACCCTATCGCACAATCTGACATTAATCAAGATGACAGACCCCCCACCAAAAGGATGACGGAGCGAAACTTACACCAGCCACTACCACCAAAAGGATGATAGGACAAACACTATCGCACAATCTGACATCAATAAGATGACAAAGCCCCCACTAAAAGGATGATGGAGAGAAACTCACACGGGCCACTACCACCAAAAGGATGATAGGACAAACACTATAGCACAATATAACGTCAACAAGATGACAGACCCCCCACCAAAAGGATGACGGAGCGAACTCACACCGGCCACTACCACCAAAATGATGATAGGACAAATACAATAACACAATCTGACGTAAATTAGAATGACATACCCCCACCAAAAGAATGACTGAGCGAAACTCACAACAGCCACTACCACCAAAAGGATGATAGGACAAACACTATCGCAGAATCTGACATCAATCAAGATGACAGACCCCCCACCAAAATGATGCCAGAGCGAAATTCACACCGGCCACTACCACCAAAAGGATGATAGGACAAACACTATTAAACAATCTGACATTAATCAAGACGACAGACCCTCCACCAAAAGGATGACGGAGCGAAATTCACACCGGCCACTACCACCAAAAGGATGATAGGACAAACACTATCAAACAATCTGACATTAATCAAGATGACAGACCCTCCACCAAAAGGATGACGGAGCGAAACTCACACTGGCCACTATCAACAAAAGGATGATAGGACAAACACTATCGCACAATCTGACATCAGATAAGATGCTAGACCCCCCACCAAAAGGTTGACGGAGCGGAACTCACACCGACCACTACCAACAAAAGGATGATAGGACAAACACTATCGCACAATCTGACATCAATCAAGATGACAGACCCCACACCAAAAGGATGACAGAGCAAAACTCACACCAGCCACTACCATCAAAAGCATGGTAGGACAAACACTATTGCACAATCTGACATTAATCAAGATGAAAGACTCCCCACCAAAAGGATGACGGAGCGAAACTCACACCGGCCATTACCACCAAAAGGATGATAGGACAAACACTATCACACAATCTGACATCGATAAGATGACACACCCCCCACTAAAAGGATGATGGAGCGAAACTCACACGGGCCACTACCACTAAAAGGATGATCAAACAAACACTATCGCACAATATGATATCAGCAAGACGACAGACCCCCCACCAAAAGGATGACGGAGCGATACTCACATCGGCCACTACCACCTAAACGATGATAAGACAAACACAATTGCACAACCTGACATCAATAAAGATGACAAAACCCCCAACAAAATGATGACGGAGCGAAACTCACACCAGCCACTACTACCATAAGGAGGATAGGACAAACACTATAGCACAATATAACATAAACATGATGACAGACCCCCCACCAAAAGGATGACAGAGCAAACTCACACCGGCCACTACTACCAAAATGATGATAGGACAAACACAATTACACAATCTGACATAAATTACAATGATTGACCCCCCACCAAAAGGATGATAGAACAAACACTATCGCACAATCTGACATCAATCAAGATGATAGACCCCGCCCCCACCAAAAGGATGACAGAGCGAAATTCACACCGGCCACTACCACCAAAAGGATGATAGGACAAACACAATCAAATAATCTGACATTAATCAAGATGACAGACCCTCCACCAAAAGGATGACGGAGCGAAACTCACACCGGCCACTACAACCAAAAGGATGATAGGACAAACACTATCACACAATCTGACATCAGATAAGATGCTAGACCCCCCACCAAAAGTTTGACGGAGCGATACTCACACCGACCACTACCACCCAAAGGATGATAAGACAAACACTATCGCACAATCTGACATCAATCAAGATGACAGACCCTGCACCAAAAGGATGACGGAGCAAAACTCACACCAGCCACTACAACTAAAAGGATGATAGGACAAACACTATCACACAATCTGACATTAATCAAAATGACAGACCCCCCACCAAAAGGATGACAGAGCGAAACTCACACCAGCCACTACCACCAAAAGGATGATAGGACAAACACTATCGCACAATCTGACATCGACAAGATGACACACCGTCCACTAAAAGGATGATGGAGCGAAACTCACACTGGCCACTACCACCAAAAGGATGATCAGACAAACACTATCGCACAATATGATATCAGCAAGATGATAGACCCCCCACCAAAAAAATGACGGAGCCATACTCACATCGTCCACTACCACCTAAACGATGATAAGACAAACACTATTGCACAATCTGACATCAATAAAGATGACAAAACCCCCACAAAATGATGACGGAGCAAAACTCACACCAGCCACTACCACCATAAGGAGGATAGGACAAACACTGTAGCACAATATAACATAAACAAGATGACAGACCCCTCACCAAAAGGATGACGGAGCGAACTCACACCGGCCACTACCACCAAAATGATGATAGGACAAACACAATCACACAATCTGACATAAATTACAATGACTGACCCCCCACCAAAAGGATGACGGAGCGAAACTCACAACGGCCACTACCACCAAAAGGATGATAGAACAAACACTATCGCACGATCTGACATCAATCAAGATGATAGACCCCGCCCCCACCAAAAGGATGACAGAGCGAAATTCACACCGGCCACTACCACCAAAAGGATGATAGGACAAACACAATCAAATAATCTGACATTAATCAAGATGACAGACCCTCCACCAAAAGGATGACGGAGCGAAACTCACACCGGCCACTACAACCAAAAGGATGATAGGACAAACAGTATCGCACAATCTGACATCAGATAAGATGCTAGACCCCCCACCAAAAGTTTGACGGAGCGATACTCACACCGACCACTACCACCCAAAGGATGATAAGACAAACACTATCGCACAATCTGACATCAATCAAGATGACAGACCCTGCACCAAAAGGATGACGGAGCAAAACTCACACCAGCCACTACAACTAAAAGGATGATAGGACAAACACTATCACACAATCTGACATTAATCAAAATGACAGACCCCCCACCAAAAGGATGACAGAGCGAAACTCACACCAGCCACTACCACCAAAAGGATGATAGGACAAACACTATCGCACAATCTGACATCGACAAGATGACACACCGTCCACTAAAAGGATGATGGAGCGAAACTCACACTGGCCACTACCACCAAAAGGATGATCAGACAAACACTATCGCACAATATGATATCAGCAAGATGATAGACCCCCCACCAAAAAAATGACGGAGCCATACTCATATCGTCCACTACCACCTAAACGATGATAAGACAAACACTATTGCACAATCTGACATCAATAAAGATGACAAAACCCCCACAAAATGATGACGGAGCAAAACTCACACCAGCCACTACCACCATAAGGAGGATAGGACAAACACTGTAGCACAATATAACATAAACAAGATGACAGACCCCTCACCAAAAGGATGACGGAGCGAACTCACACCGGCCACTACCACCAAAATGATGATAGGACAAACACAATCACACAATCTGACATAAATTACAATGACTGACCCCCCACCAAAAGGATGACGGAGCGAAACTCACAACGGCCACTACCACCAAAAGGATGATAGAACAAACACTATCGCACGATCTGACATCAATCAAGATGATAGACCCCGCCCCCACCAAAAGGATGACAGAGCGAAATTCACACCGGCCACTACCACCAAAACGATGATAGGACAAACACAATCAAATAATCTGACATTAATCAAGATGACAGACCCTCCACCAAAAGGATGACGGAGCGAAACTCACACCGACCACTACAACCAAAAGGATGATAGGACAAACAGTATCGCACAATCTGACATCAGATAAGATGCTAGACCCCCCACCAAAAGTTTGACGGAGCGATACTCACACCGACCACTACCACCCAAAGGATGATAAGACAAACACTATCGCACAATCTGACATCAATCAAGATGACAGACCCTGCACCAAAAGGATGACGGAGCAAAACTCACACCAGCCACTACAACTAAAAGGATGATAGGACAAACACTATCACACAATCTGACATTAATCAAAATGACAGACCCCCCACCAAAAGGATGACAGAGCGAAACTCACACCAGCCACTACCACCAAAAGGATGATAGGACAAACACTATCGCACAATCTGACATCGACAAGATGACACACCGTCCACTAAAAGGATGATGGAGCGAAACTCACACTGGCCACTACCACCAAAAGGATGATCAGACAAACACTATCGCACAATATGATATCAGCAAGATGATAGACCCCCCACCAAAAAAATGACGGAGCCATACTCACATCGTCCACTACCACCTAAACGATGATAAGACAAACACTATTGCACAATCTGACATCAATAAAGATGACAAAACCCCCACAAAATGATGACGGAGCAAAACTCACACCAGCCACTACCACCATAAGGAGGATAGGACAAACACTGTAGCACAATATAACATAAACAAGATGACAGACCCCTCACTAAAAGGATGACGGAGCGAACTCACACCGGCCACTACCACCAAAATGATGATAGGACAAACACAATCACACAATCTGACATAAATTACAATGACTGACCCCCCACCAAAAGGATGACGGAGCGAAACTCACAACGGCCACTACCACCAAAAGGATGATAGAACAAACACTATCGCACGATCTGACATCAATCAAGATGATAGACCCCGCCCCCACCAAAAGGATGACAGAGCGAAATTCACACCGGCCACTACCACCAAAAGGATGATAGGACAAACACAATCAAATAATCTGACATTAATCAAGATGACAGACCCTCCACCAAAAGGATGACGGAGCGAAACTCACACCGGCCACTACAACCAAAAGGATGATAGGACAAACAGTATCGCACAATCTGACATCAGATAAGATGCTAGACCCCCCACCAAAAGTTTGACGGAGCGATACTCACACCGACCACTACCACCAAAAGGATGATAAGACAAACACTATCACACAATCTGACATCAATCAAGATGACAGACCCTGCACCTAAAGGATGACGGAGCAAAACTCACACCAGCCACTACAACCAAAAGGATGATAGGACAAACACTATCGCACAATCTGACATTAATCAAGATGACAGACCCCCCACCAAAAGGATGACAGAGCGAAACTCACACCAGCCACTACCACCAAAAGGATGATAGGACAAACACTATCGCACAATCTGACATCGATAAGATGACACACCCCCCACTAAAAGGATGATGGAGCGAAACTCACACTGGCCACTACCACCAAAAGGATGATCAGACAAACACTATCGCACAATATGATATCAGCAAGATGATAGACCCCCCACCAAAAAAATGACGGAGCCATACTCACATCGGCCACTACCACCTAAACGATGATAAGACAAACACTATTGCACAATCTGACATCAATAAAGATGACAAAACCCCCACCAAAATGATGACGGAGTGAAACTCACACCGGCCACTACCACCATAAGGATGATAGGACAAACACTATAGCACAATATAACATAAACAAGATGACAGACCCCCCACCAAAAGGATGACGGAGCAAACTCACACCGGCCACTACCACCAAAATGATGATAGGACAAACACAATCACACAATCTGACATAAATTACAATGACTGGCCCCCCACCAAAAGGATGATGGAGCGAAACTCACAATGGCCACTACCACCAAAAGGATGATAGAACAAACACTATCGCACAATCTGACATCAATCAAGATGATAGACCCCCCCACCAAAAGGATGACAGAGCGAAATTCACACCAACCACTACCACCAAAAGGATGATAGGACAAACACAATCAAACAATCTAACATTTATCAACATGACAGACCCTCCACCAAAAGGATGACGGAGCGAAACTCACACCGGCCACTACAACCAAAAGGATGATAGGACAATCACTATCGCACAATCTAACATCAGATAAGACGCTAGACCCCCCACCAAAAGGTTGACGGAGCGATACTCACACCGACCGCTACCACCAAAAGGATGATAAGACAAACACTATCGCGCAATCTGACATCAATCAAGATGACAGACTCTGCACCAAAAGGATGACGGAGCAAAACTCACACCAGCCACTACCACCAAAAGGATGATAGGACAAACACCATCGCACAATCTGACATTAATCAAGATGACAGACCCCCCACCAAAAGGATGACGGAGCGAAACTCACACCAGCCACTACCACCAAAAGGATGATAGGACAAACACTATCGCACAATCTAACATCAATAAGATGATACACCCCCCACTAAAAGGATGATGGAGCGAAACTCACACGGGCCACTACCACCAAAAGGATGATCAGACAAACACTATCGCACAATATGATATCAGCAAGATGACAGACCCCCCACCAAAAGGACTACAGAGCGATACTCACATCGGCCACTACCACCTAAACGATGATAAGACAAACACTATCGCACAATCTGACATCAATCAAGATGACAAAACCCCCACCAAAATGATGACGGAGCAAAACTCACACCCGGCCACTACCACCATAAGGATGATAGGACAAACACTATAGCACAATATAACATCAACAAGATGACAGACCCCCCACCAAAAGGATGACGGAGCTAACTCACACTGGCCACTACCACCAAAATGATGATAGGAGAATCACAATAACACAATCTGACATAAATTACAATGACAGACCCCCCACCAAAAAAATGACTGAGCGAAACTCACAACGGCCACTACCACCAAAAGGATGATAGGACAAACACTATCGCAGAATCTGACATCAATCAAGATGACAGACCCCCCCACCAAAAGGATGCCAAAGCGAAATTCACACCGGCCACTACCACCAAAAGGATGATAGGACAAACACTATCAAACAATCTGACATTAATCAAGATGACAGACCCTCCACCAAAAGGATGACGGAGCAAAACTCACACCGGCCACTACCACCAAAAGGATGATAGGACAAATACTATTGCACAATCTGACATCGGGTAAGATGCTAGACCCCCCACCAAAAGGATGACGGAGCGAAACTAACACCGACAACTACCACCAAAAGGATGATAAGACAAACACTATTGCATAATCTGACATCAGATAAGATGTTAGACCCCCCACCAAAAGGTTGACGGAGCGATACTCACACCGACCACTACCACCAAAAGGATGATAGGACAAACACTATCGCACAATCTGACATCAATCAAGATGACAGACCCCGCACCAAAAGGATGACGGAGCAAAACTCACACCAGCCACCACTACCAAAAGGATGATAGGAAAAACACTATCGCACAATCTGACATCAGATAAGATGCTAGACCCCCCACCAAAAGGTTGACGGAGCGAAACTCACACCGACCACTACCAACAAAAGGATGATAGGACAAATACTATCGCACAATCTGACATCAATCAAGATGACAGACCCCGAACCAAAAGGATGACAGAGCAAAACTCACACCAGCCACTACCATCAAAAGCATGGTAGGACAAACACTATTGCACAATCTGACATTAATCAAGATGAAAGACCCCCCACCAAAAGGATGACGGAGCGAAACTCACAACGGCCACTACCACCAAAAGGATGATAGAACAAACACTATCGAACAATCTGACATCAATCAAGATGATAGATCCCGCCCCCACCAAAAGGATGACAGAGCGAAATTCACACCGGCCACTACCACCAAAAGGATGATAGGACAAACACAATCAAATAATCTGACATTAATCAAGATGACAGACCCTCCACCAAAAGGATGACGGAGCGAAACTCACACCAGCCACTACAACCAAAAGGATGATAGGACAAATAGTATCGCACAATCTGACATCAGATAAGATGCTAGACCCCCCACCAAAAGTTTGACGGAGCGATACTCACACCGACCACTACCACCAAAAGGATGATAAGACAAACACTATCGCACAATCTGACATCAATAAAGATGACAGACTCTGCACCAAAAGGATGACGGAGCAAAACTCACAATGGCCACTACCACCAAAAGGATGATAGAACAAACACTATCGCACAATCTGACATCAATCAAGATGATAGACCCCTCCACCAAAAGGATGACAGAGCGAAATTCACACCAGCCACTACCACCAAAAGGATGATAGGACAAACACAATCAAACAATCTAACATTAATCAAGATGACAGACCCTCCACCAAAAGGATGACGGAGCGAAACTCACACCGGCCACTACAACCAAAAGGATGATAGGACAATCACTATCGCACAACCTAACATCAGATAAGACGCTAGACCCCCCACCAAAAGGTTGACGGAGCGATACTCACACCGACCACTACCACCAAAAGGATGATAAGACAAACACTATCGCACAATCTGACATCAATAAAGATGACAGACTCTGCACCAAAAGGATGACGGAGCAAAACTCACACCAGCCACTACCACCAAAAGGATGATAGGACAAACACCATCGCACAATCTGACATTAATCAAGATGACAGACCCCCCACCAAAAGGATGACGGAGCGAAACTCACACCAGCCACTACCACCAAAAGGATGATAGGACAAACACTATCGCACAATCTAACATCAATAAGATGATACACCCCCCACTAAAAGGATGATGGAGCGAAACTCACACGGGCCACTACCACCAAAAGGATGATCAGACAAACACTATCGCACAATATGATATCAGCAAGATGACAGACCCCCCACCAAAAGGATGACGGAGCGATACTCACATCGGCCACTACCACCTAAACGATGATAAGACAAACACTATCGCACAATCTGACATCAATCAAGATGACAAGACCCCCACCAAAATGATGACGGAGAAAAACTCACACCCGGCCACTACCACCATAAGGATGATAGGACAAACACTATAGCACAATATAACATCAACAAGATGACAGACCCCCCACCAAAAGGATGACGGAGCTAACTCACACCGGCCACTACAACCAAAATGATGATAGGAGAATCACAATAACACAATCTGACATAAATTACAATGACAGACCCCCCACCAAAAAAATGACTGAGCGAATCTCACAACGGCCACTACCACCAAAAGGATGATAGGACAAACACTATCGCAGAATCTGACATCAATCAAGATGACAGACCCCCCACCAAAAGGATGCCAAAGCGAAATTCACACCGGCCACTACCACCAAAAGGATGATAGGACAAACACAATCAAACAATCTAACATTAATCAAGATGACAGACCCTCCACCAAAAGGATGACGGAGCGAAACTCACACCGGCCACTACAACCAAAAGGATGATAGGACAATCACTATCGCACAACCTAACATCAGATAAGACGCTAGACCCCCCACCAAAAGGTTGACGGAGCGATACTCACACCGACCACTACCACCAAAAGGATGATAAGACAAACACTATCGCACAATCTGACATCAATAAAGATGACAGACTCTGCACCAAAAGGATGACGGAGCAAAACTCACACCAGCCACTACCACCAAAAGGATGATAGGACAAACACCATCGCACAATCTGACATTAATCAAGATGACAGACCCCCCACCAAAAGGATGACGGAGCGAAACTCACACCAGCCACTACCACCAAAAGGATGATAGGACAAACACTATCGCACAATCTAACATCAATAAGATGATACACCCCCCACTAAAAGGATGATGGAGCGAAACTCACACGGGCCACTACCACCAAAAGGATGATCAGACAAACACTATCGCACAATATGATATCAGCAAGATGACAGACCCCCCACCAAAAGGATGACGGAGCGATACTCACATCGGCCACTACCACCTAAACGATGATAAGACAAACACTATCGCACAATCTGACATCAATCAAGATGACAAGACCCCCACCAAAATGATGACGGAGAAAAACTCACACCCGGCCACTACCACCATAAGGATGATAGGACAAACACTATAGCACAATATAACATCAACAAGATGACAGACCCCCCACCAAAAGGATGACGGAGCTAACTCACACCGGCCACTACAACCAAAATGATGATAGGAGAATCACAATAACACAATCTGACATAAATTACAATGACAGACCCCCCACCAAAAAAATGACTGAGCGAATCTCACAACGGCCACTACCACCAAAAGGATGATAGGACAAACACTATCGCAGAATCTGACATCAATCAAGATGACAGACCCCCCACCAAAAGGATGCCAAAGCGAAATTCACACCGGCCACTACCACCAAAAGGATGATAGGACAAACACAATCAAACAATCTAACATTAATCAAGATGACAGACCCTCCACCAAAAGGATGACGGAGCGAAACTCACACCGGCCACTACAACCAAAAGGATGATAGGACAATCACTATCGCACAACCTAACATCAGATAAGACGCTAGACCCCCCACCAAAAGGTTGACGGAGCGATACTCACACCGACCACTACCACCAAAAGGATGATAAGACAAACACTATCGCACAATCTGACATCAATAAAGATGACAGACTCTGCACCAAAAGGATGACGGAGCAAAACTCACACCAGCCACTACCACCAAAAGGATGATAGGACAAACACCATCGCACAATCTGACATTAATCAAGATGACAGACCCCCCACCAAAAGGATGACGGAGCGAAACTCACACCAGCCACTACCACCAAAAGGATGATAGGACAAACACTATCGCACAATCTAACATCAATAAGATGATACACCCCCCACTAAAAGGATGATGGAGCGAAACTCACACGGGCCACTACCACCAAAAGGATGATCAGACAAACACTATCGCACAATATGATATCAGCAAGATGACAGACCCCCCACCAAAAGGATGACGGAGCGATACTCACATCGGCCACTACCACCTAAACGATGATAAGACAAACACTATCGCACAATCTGACATCAATCAAGATGACAAGACCCCCACCAAAATGATGACGGAGAAAAACTCACACCCGGCCACTACCACCATAAGGATGATAGGACAAACACTATAGCACAATATAACATCAACAAGATGACAGACCCCCCACCAAAAGGATGACGGAGCTAACTCACACCGGCCACTACAACCAAAATGATGATAGGAGAATCACAATAACACAATCTGACATAAATTACAATGACAGACCCCCCACCAAAAAAATGACTGAGCGAATCTCACAACGGCCACTACCACCAAAAGGATGATAGGACAAACACTATCGCAGAATCTGACATCAATCAAGATGACAGACCCCCCACCAAAAGGATGCCAAAGCGAAATTCACACCGGCCACTACCACCAAAAGGATGATAGGACAAACACAATCAAACAATCTAACATTAATCAAGATGACAGACCCTCCACCAAAAGGATGACGGAGCGAAACTCACACCGGCCACTACAACCAAAAGGATGATAGGACAATCACTATCGCACAACCTAACATCAGATAAGACGCTAGACCCCCCACCAAAAGGTTGACGGAGCGATACTCACACCGACCACTACCACCAAAAGGATGATAAGACAAACACTATCGCACAATCTGACATCAATAAAGATGACAGACTCTGCACCAAAAGGATGACGGAGCAAAACTCACACCAGCCACTACCACCAAAAGGATGATAGGACAAACACCATCGCACAATCTGACATTAATCAAGATGACAGACCCCCCACCAAAAGGATGACGGAGCGAAACTCACACCAGCCACTACCACCAAAAGGATGATAGGACAAACACTATCGCACAATCTAACATCAATAAGATGATACACCCCCCACTAAAAGGATGATGGAGCGAAACTCACACGGGCCACTACCACCAAAAGGATGATCAGACAAACACTATCGCACAATATGATATCAGCAAGATGACAGACCCCCCACCAAAAGGATGACGGAGCGATACTCACATCGGCCACTACCACCTAAACGATGATAAGACAAACACTATCGCACAATCTGACATCAATCAAGATGACAAGACCCCCACCAAAATGATGACGGAGAAAAACTCACACCCGGCCACTACCACCATAAGGATGATAGGACAAACACTATAGCACAATATAACATCAACAAGATGACAGACCCCCCACCAAAAGGATGACGGAGCTAACTCACACCGGCCACTACAACCAAAATGATGATAGGAGAATCACAATAACACAATCTGACATAAATTACAATGACAGACCCCCCACCAAAAAAATGACTGAGCGAATCTCACAACGGCCACTACCACCAAAAGGATGATAGGACAAACACTATCGCAGAATCTGACATCAATCAAGATGACAGACCCCCCACCAAAAGGATGCCAAAGCGAAATTCACACCGGCCACTACCACCAAAAGGATGATAGGACAAACACAATCAAACAATCTAACATTAATCAAGATGACAGACCCTCCACCAAAAGGATGACGGAGCGAAACTCACACCGGCCACTACAACCAAAAGGATGATAGGACAATCACTATCGCACAACCTAACATCAGATAAGACGCTAGACCCCCCACCAAAAGGTTGACGGAGCGATACTCACACCGACCACTACCACCAAAAGGATGATAAGACAAACACTATCGCACAATCTGACATCAATAAAGATGACAGACTCTGCACCAAAAGGATGACGGAGCAAAACTCACACCAGCCACTACCACCAAAAGGATGATAGGACAAACACCATCGCACAATCTGACATTAATCAAGATGACAGACCCCCCACCAAAAGGATGACGGAGCGAAACTCACACCAGCCACTACCACCAAAAGGATGATAGGACAAACACTATCGCACAATCTAACATCAATAAGATGATACACCCCCCACTAAAAGGATGATGGAGCGAAACTCACACGGGCCACTACCACCAAAAGGATGATCAGACAAACACTATCGCACAATATGATATCAGCAAGATGACAGACCCCCCACCAAAAGGATGACGGAGCGATACTCACATCGGCCACTACCACCTAAACGATGATAAGACAAACACTATCGCACAATCTGACATCAACCAAGATGACAAGACCCCCACCAAAATGATGACGGAGAAAAACTCACACCCGGCCACTACCACCATAAGGATGATAGGACAAACACTATAGCACAATATAACATCAACAAGATGACAGACCCCCCACCAAAAGGATGACGGAGCTAACTCACACCGGCCACTACAACCAAAATGATGATAGGAGAATCACAATAACACAATCTGACATAAATTACAATGACAGACCCCCCACCAAAAAAATGACTGAGCGAATCTCACAACGGCCACTACCACCAAAAGGATGATAGGACAAACACTATCGCAGAATCTGACATCAATCAAGATGACAGACCCCCCACCAAAAGGATGCCAAAGCGAAATTCACACCGGCCACTACCACCAAAAGGATGATAGGACAAACACAATCAAACAATCTAACATTAATCAAGATGACAGACCCTCCACCAAAAGGATGACGGAGCGAAACTCACACCGGCCACTACAACCAAAAGGATGATAGGACAATCACTATCGCACAACCTAACATCAGATAAGACGCTAGACCCCCCACCAAAAGGTTGACGGAGCGATACTCACACCGACCACTACCACCAAAAGGATGATAAGACAAACACTATCGCACAATCTGACATCAATAAAGATGACAGACTCTGCACCAAAAGGATGACGGAGCAAAACTCACACCAGCCACTACCACCAAAAGGATGATAGGACAAACACCATCGCACAATCTGACATTAATCAAGATGACAGACCCCCCACCAAAAGGATGACGGAGCGAAACTCACACCAGCCACTACCACCAAAAGGATGATAGGACAAACACTATCGCACAATCTAACATCAATAAGATGATACACCCCCCACTAAAAGGATGATGGAGCGAAACTCACACGGGCCACTACCACCAAAAGGATGATCAGACAAACACTATCGCACAATATGATATCAGCAAGATGACAGACCCCCCACCAAAAGGATGACGGAGCGATACTCACATCGGCCACTACCACCTAAACGATGATAAGACAAACACTATCGCACAATCTGACATCAATCAAGATGACAAGACCCCCACCAAAATGATGACGGAGAAAAACTCACACCCGGCCACTACCACCATAAGGATGATAGGACAAACACTATAGCACAATATAACATCAACAAGATGACAGACCCCCCACCAAAAGGATGACGGAGCTAACTCACACCGGCCACTACAACCAAAATGATGATAGGAGAATCACAATAACACAATCTGACATAAATTACAATGACAGACCCCCCACCAAAAAAATGACTGAGCGAATCTCACAACGGCCACTACCACCAAAAGGATGATAGGACAAACACTATCGCAGAATCTGACATCAATCAAGATGACAGACCCCCCACCAAAAGGATGCCAAAGCGAAATTCACACCGGCCACTACCACCAAAAGGATGATAGGACAAACACAATCAAACAATCTAACATTAATCAAGATGACAGACCCTCCACCAAAAGGATGACGGAGCGAAACTCACACCGGCCACTACAACCAAAAGGATGATAGGACAATCACTATCGCACAACCTAACATCAGATAAGACGCTAGACCCCCCACCAAAAGGTTGACGGAGCGATACTCACACCGACCACTACCACCAAAAGGATGATAAGACAAACACTATCGCACAATCTGACATCAATAAAGATGACAGACTCTGCACCAAAAGGATGACGGAGCAAAACTCACACCAGCCACTACCACCAAAAGGATGATAGGACAAACACCATCGCACAATCTGACATTAATCAAGATGACAGACCCCCCACCAAAAGGATGACGGAGCGAAACTCACACCAGCCACTACCACCAAAAGGATGATAGGACAAACACTATCGCACAATCTAACATCAATAAGATGATACACCCCCCACTAAAAGGATGATGGAGCGAAACTCACACGGGCCACTACCACCAAAAGGATGATCAGACAAACACTATCGCACAATATGATATCAGCAAGATGACAGACCCCCCACCAAAAGGATGACGGAGCGATACTCACATCGGCCACTACCACCTAAACGATGATAAGACAAACACTATCGCACAATCTGACATCAATCAAGATGACAAGACCCCCACCAAAATGATGACGGAGAAAAACTCACACCCGGCCACTACCACCATAAGGATGATAGGACAAACACTATAGCACAATATAACATCAACAAGATGACAGACCCCCCACCAAAAGGATGACGGAGCTAACTCACACCGGCCACTACAACCAAAATGATGATAGGAGAATCACAATAACACAATCTGACATAAATTACAATGACAGACCCCCCACCAAAAAAATGACTGAGCGAATCTCACAACGGCCACTACCACCAAAAGGATGATAGGACAAACACTATCGCAGAATCTGACATCAATCAAGATGACAGACCCCCCACCAAAAGGATGCCAAAGCGAAATTCACACCGGCCACTACCACCAAAAGGATGATAGGACAAACACAATCAAACAATCTAACATTAATCAAGATGACAGACCCTCCACCAAAAGGATGACGGAGCGAAACTCACACCGGCCACTACAACCAAAAGGATGATAGGACAATCACTATCGCACAACCTAACATCAGATAAGACGCTAGACCCCCCACCAAAAGGTTGACGGAGCGATACTCACACCGACCACTACCACCAAAAGGATGATAAGACAAACACTATCGCACAATCTGACATCAATAAAGATGACAGACTCTGCACCAAAAGGATGACGGAGCAAAACTCACACCAGCCACTACCACCAAAAGGATGATAGGACAAACACCATCGCACAATCTGACATTAATCAAGATGACAGACCCCCCACCAAAAGGATGACGGAGCGAAACTCACACCAGCCACTACCACCAAAAGGATGATAGGACAAACACTATCGCACAATCTAACATCAATAAGATGATACACCCCCCACTAAAAGGATGATGGAGCGAAACTCACACGGGCCACTACCACCAAAAGGATGATCAGACAAACACTATCGCACAATATGATATCAGCAAGATGACAGACCCCCCACCAAAAGGATGACGGAGCGATACTCACATCGGCCACTACCACCTAAACGATGATAAGACAAACACTATCGCACAATCTGACATCAATCAAGATGACAAGACCCCCACCAAAATGATGACGGAGAAAAACTCACACCCGGCCACTACCACCATAAGGATGATAGGACAAACACTATAGCACAATATAACATCAACAAGATGACAGACCCCCCACCAAAAGGATGACGGAGCTAACTCACACCGGCCACTACAACCAAAATGATGATAGGAGAATCACAATAACACAATCTGACATAAATTACAATGACAGACCCCCCACCAAAAAAATGACTGAGCGAATCTCACAACGGCCACTACCACCAAAAGGATGATAGGACAAACACTATCGCAGAATCTGACATCAATCAAGATGACAGACCCCCCACCAAAAGGATGCCAAAGCGAAATTCACACCGGCCACTACCACCAAAAGGATGATAGGACAAACACAATCAAACAATCTAACATTAATCAAGATGACAGACCCTCCACCAAAAGGATGACGGAGCGAAACTCACACCGGCCACTACAACCAAAAGGATGATAGGACAATCACTATCGCACAACCTAACATCAGATAAGACGCTAGACCCCCCACCAAAAGGTTGACGGAGCGATACTCACACCGACCACTACCACCAAAAGGATGATAAGACAAACACTATCGCACAATCTGACATCAATAAAGATGACAGACTCTGCACCAAAAGGATGACGGAGCAAAACTCACACCAGCCACTACCACCAAAAGGATGATAGGACAAACACCATCGCACAATCTGACATTAATCAAGATGACAGACCCCCCACCAAAAGGATGACGGAGCGAAACTCACACCAGCCACTACCACCAAAAGGATGATAGGACAAACACTATCGCACAATCTAACATCAATAAGATGATACACCCCCCACTAAAAGGATGATGGAGCGAAACTCACACGGGCCACTACCACCAAAAGGATGATCAGACAAACACTATCGCACAATATGATATCAGCAAGATGACAGACCCCCCACCAAAAGGATGACGGAGCGATACTCACATCGGCCACTACCACCTAAACGATGATAAGACAAACACTATCGCACAATCTGACATCAATCAAGATGACAAGACCCCCACCAAAATGATGACGGAGAAAAACTCACACCCGGCCACTACCACCATAAGGATGATAGGACAAACACTATAGCACAATATAACATCAACAAGATGACAGACCCCCCACCAAAAGGATGACGGAGCTAACTCACACCGGCCACTACAACCAAAATGATGATAGGAGAATCACAATAACACAATCTGACATAAATTACAATGACAGACCCCCCACCAAAAAAATGACTGAGCGAATCTCACAACGACCACTACCACCAAAAGGATGATAGGACAAACACTATCGCAGAATCTGACATCAATCAAGATGACAGACCCCCCACCAAAAGGATGCCAAAGCGAAATTCACACCGGCCACTACCACCAAAAGGATGATAGGACAAACACAATCAAACAATCTAACATTAATCAAGATGACAGACCCTCCACCAAAAGGATGACGGAGCGAAACTCACACCGGCCACTACAACCAAAAGGATGATAGGACAATCACTATCGCACAACCTAACATCAGATAAGACGCTAGACCCCCCACCAAAAGGTTGACGGAGCGATACTCACACCGACCACTACCACCAAAAGGATGATAAGACAAACACTATCGCACAATCTGACATCAATAAAGATGACAGACTCTGCACCAAAAGGATGACGGAGCAAAACTCACACCAGCCACTACCACCAAAAGGATGATAGGACAAACACCATCGCACAATCTGACATTAATCAAGATGACAGACCCCCCACCAAAAGGATGACGGAGCGAAACTCACACCAGCCACTACCACCAAAAGGATGATAGGACAAACACTATCGCACAATCTAACATCAATAAGATGATACACCCCCCACTAAAAGGATGATGGAGCGAAACTCACACGGGCCACTACCACCAAAAGGATGATCAGACAAACACTATCGCACAATATGATATCAGCAAGATGACAGACCCCCCACCAAAAGGATGACGGAGCGATACTCACATCGGCCACTACCACCTAAACGATGATAAGACAAACACTATCGCACAATCTGACATCAATCAAGATGACAAGACCCCCACCAAAATGATGACGGAGAAAAACTCACACCCGGCCACTACCACCATAAGGATGATAGGACAAACACTATAGCACAATATAACATCAACAAGATGACAGACCCCCCACCAAAAGGATGACGGAGCTAACTCACACCGGCCACTACAACCAAAATGATGATAGGAGAATCACAATAACACAATCTGACATAAATTACAATGACAGACCCCCCACCAAAAAAATGACTGAGCGAATCTCACAACGGCCACTACCACCAAAAGGATGATAGGACAAACACTATCGCAGAATCTGACATCAATCAAGATGACAGACCCCCCACCAAAAGGATGCCAAAGCGAAATTCACACCGGCCACTACCACCAAAAGGATGATAGGACAAACACAATCAAACAATCTAACATTAATCAAGATGACAGACCCTCCACCAAAAGGATGACGGAGCGAAACTCACACCGGCCACTACAACCAAAAGGATGATAGGACAATCACTATCGCACAACCTAACATCAGATAAGACGCTAGACCCCCCACCAAAAGGTTGACGGAGCGATACTCACACCGACCACTACCACCAAAAGGATGATAAGACAAACACTATCGCACAATCTGACATCAATAAAGATGACAGACTCTGCACCAAAAGGATGACGGAGCAAAACTCACACCAGCCACTACCACCAAAAGGATGATAGGACAAACACCATCGCACAATCTGACATTAATCAAGATGACAGACCCCCCACCAAAAGGATGACGGAGCGAAACTCACACCAGCCACTACCACCAAAAGGATGATAGGACAAACACTATCGCACAATCTAACATCAATAAGATGATACACCCCCCACTAAAAGGATGATGGAGCGAAACTCACACGGGCCACTACCACCAAAAGGATGATCAGACAAACACTATCGCACAATATGATATCAGCAAGATGACAGACCCCCCACCAAAAGGATGACGGAGCGATACTCACATCGGCCACTACCACCTAAACGATGATAAGACAAACACTATCGCACAATCTGACATCAATCAAGATGACAAGACCCCCACCAAAATGATGACGGAGAAAAACTCACACCCGGCCACTACCACCATAAGGATGATAGGACAAACACTATAGCACAATATAACATCAACAAGATGACAGACCCCCCACCAAAAGGATGACGGAGCTAACTCACACCGGCCACTACAACCAAAATGATGATAGGAGAATCACAATAACACAATCTGACATAAATTACAATGACAGACCCCCCACCAAAAAAATGACTGAGCGAATCTCACAACGGCCACTACCACCAAAAGGATGATAGGACAAACACTATCGCAGAATCTGACATCAATCAAGATGACAGACCCCCCACCAAAAGGATGCCAAAGCGAAATTCACACCGGCCACTACCACCAAAAGGATGATAGGACAAACACAATCAAACAATCTAACATTAATCAAGATGACAGACCCTCCACCAAAAGGATGACGGAGCGAAACTCACACCGGCCACTACAACCAAAAGGATGATAGGACAATCACTATCGCACAACCTAACATCAGATAAGACGCTAGACCCCCCACCAAAAGGTTGACGGAGCGATACTCACACCGACCACTACCACCAAAAGGATGATAAGACAAACACTATCGCACAATCTGACATCAATAAAGATGACAGACTCTGCACCAAAAGGATGACGGAGCAAAACTCACACCAGCCACTACCACCAAAAGGATGATAGGACAAACACCATCGCACAATCTGACATTAATCAAGATGACAGACCCCCCACCAAAAGGATGACGGAGCGAAACTCACACCAGCCACTACCACCAAAAGGATGATAGGACAAACACTATCGCACAATCTAACATCAATAAGATGATACACCCCCCACTAAAAGGATGATGGAGCGAAACTCACACGGGCCACTACCACCAAAAGGATGATCAGACAAACACTATCGCACAATATGATATCAGCAAGATGACAGACCCCCCACCAAAAGGATGACGGAGCGATACTCACATCGGCCACTACCACCTAAACGATGATAAGACAAACACTATCGCACAATCTGACATCAATCAAGATGACAAGACCCCCACCAAAATGATGACGGAGAAAAACTCACACCCGGCCACTACCACCATAAGGATGATAGGACAAACACTATAGCACAATATAACATCAACAAGATGACAGACCCCCCACCAAAAGGATGACGGAGCTAACTCACACCGGCCACTACAACCAAAATGATGATAGGAGAATCACAATAACACAATCTGACATAAATTACAATGACAGACCCCCCACCAAAAGGATGACGGAGCGAAACTCACACCGGCCACTACCACCAAAAGGATGATAGGACAAACACTATCGCACAATCTGACATCAGATAAGATGCTAGACCCCCCACCAAAAGGTTGACGGAGCGAAACTCACACCGACCACTACCAACAAAAGGATGATAGGACAAATACTATCGCACAATCTGACATCAATCAAGATGACAGACCCCGCACCAAAAGGATGACAGAGCAAAACTCACACCAGCCACTACCATCAAAAGCATGGTAGGACAAACACTATTGCACAATCTGACATTAATCAAGATGAAAGACCCCCCACCAAAAGGATGACGGAGCGAAACTCACAACGGCCACTACCACCAAAAGGATGATAGAACAAACACTATCGAACAATCTGACATCAATCAAGATGATAGACCCCGCCCCCACCAAAAGGATGACAGAGCGAAATTCACACCGGCCACTACCACCAAAAGGATGATAGGACAAACACAATCAAATAATTTGACATTAATCAAGATGACAGACCCTCCACCAAAAGGATGACGGAGCGAAACTCACACCGGCCACTACAACCAAAAGGATGATAGGACAAACAGTATCGCACAATCTGACATCAGATAAGATGCTAGACCCCCCACCAAAAGTTTGACGGAGCGATACTCACACCGACCACTACCACCAAAAGGATGATAAGACAAACACTATCGCACAATCTGACATCAATCAAGATGACAGACCTTGCACCAAAAGGATGACGGAGCAAAACTCACACCAGCCACTACAACCAAAAGGATGATAGGACAAACACTATCGCACAATCTGACATTAATCAAGATGACAGACCCCCCACCAAAAGGATGACAGAGCGAAACTTACACCAGCAACTACCACAAAAAGGATGATAGGACAAACACTATCGCACAATCTGACATCGATAAGATGACACACCCCCCACTAAAAGGATGATGGAGCGAAACTCACACTGGCCACTACCACCAAAAGGATGATTAGACAAACACTATCGCACAATATGATATCAGCAAGATGTTAGACCCCCCACCAAAAAAATGACGGAGCCATACTCACATCGGCCACTACCACCTAAACGATGATAAGACAAACACTATTGCACAATCTGACATCAATAAAGATGACAAAACCCCACCAAAATGATGACGGAGCGAAACTCACACTGGCCACTACCACCATAAGGAGGATAGGACAAACACTATAGCACAATATAACATAAACAAGATGACAGACCCCCCACCAAAAGGATGATGGAGCGAACTCACACCGGCCACTACCACCAAAATGATGATAGGACAAACACAATCACACAATCTGACATAAATTACAATGACTGGCCCCCCACCAAAAGGATGACGGAGCGAAACTCACAATGGCCACTACCACCAAAAGGATGATAGAACAAACACTATCGCACAATCTGACATCAATCAAGATGATAGACCCCCCCACCAAAAGGATGACAGAGCGAAATTCACACCAGCCACTACCACCAAAAGGATGATAGGACAAACACAATCAAACAATCTAACATTAATCAAGATGACAGACCCTCCACCAAAAGGATGACGGAGCGAAACTCACACCGGCCACTACAACCAAAAGGATGATAGGACAATCACTATCGCACAATCTAACATCAAATAAGACGCTAGACCCCCCACCAAAAGGTTGACGGAGCGATACTCACACCGACCACTACCACCAAAAGGATGATAAGACAAACACTATCGCACAATCTGACATCAATAAAGATGACAGACTCTGCACCAAAAGGATGACGGAGCAAAACTCACACCAGCCACTACCACCAAAAGGATGATAGGACAAACACCATCGCACAATCTGACATTAATCAAGATGACAGACCCCCCACTAAAAGGATGACGGAGCGAAACTCACACCAGCCACTACCACCAAAAGGATGATAGGACAAACACTATCGCACAATCTAACATCAATAAGATGATACACCCCCCACTAAAAGGATGATGGAGCGAAACTCACACGGGCCACTACCACCAAAAGGATGATCAGACAAACACTATCGCACAATATGATATCAGCAAGATGACAGACCCCCCACCAAAAGGATGACGGAGCGATACTCACATCGGCCACTACCACCTAAACGATGATAAGACAAACACTATCGCACAATCTGACATCAATCAAGATGACAAAACCCCCACCAAAATGATGACGGAGCAAAACTCACACCCGGCCACTACCACCATAAGAATGATAGGACAAACACTATAGCACAATATAACATCAACAAGATGACAGACCCCCCACCAAAAGGATGACTGAGCTAACTCACACCGGCCACTACCACCAAAATGATGATAGGAGAATCACAATAACACAATCTGACATAAATTACAATGACAGACCCCCCACCAAAAAAATGACTGAGCGAAACTCACAACGACCACTACCACCAAAAGGATGATAGGACAAACACTATCGCAGAATCTGACATCAATCAAGATGACAGACCCCCCCACCAAAAGGATGCCAAAGCGAAATTCACACCGGCCACTACCACCAAAAGGATGATAGGACAAACACTATCAAACAATCTGACATTAATCAAGATGACAGACCCTCCACCAAAAGGATGACGGAGCAAAACTCACACCGGCCACTACCACCAAAAGGATGATAGGACAAATACTATCGCACAATCTGACATCGGGTAAGATGCTAGACCCCCCACCAAAAGGATGACGGAGCGAAACTCACACCGACAACTACCACCAAAAGGATGATAAGACAAACACTATCGCACAATCTGACATCAGATAAGATGTTAGACCCTCCACCAAAAGGTTGACGGAGCGATACTCACACCGACCACTACCACCAAAAGGATGATAGGGCAAACACTATCGCATAATCTGACATCAATCAAGATGACAGACCCCGCACCAAAAGGATGACGGAGCAAAACTCACACCAGCCACTACCACCAAAAGGATGATAGGACAAACACCATCGCACAATCTGACATTAATCAAGATGACAGACCCCCCACAAAAAGGATGACGGAGCCAAACTCACACCAGCCACTACCACCAAAAGGCTGATAGGACATACACTATCGCACAATCTAACATCAATAAGATGATACACCCCCCACTAAAAGGATGATGGAGCGAAACTCACACGGGCCACTACCACCAAAAGGATGATCAGACAAACACTATCGCACAATATGATATCAGCAAGATGATAGACCCCCCACCAAAAGGATGACGGAGCGATACTCACATCGGCCACTACCACCTAAACGATGATAAGACAAACACTATCGCACCATCTGACATCAATCAAGATGACAAAACCCCCACCAAAATGATGACGGAGCAAAACTCACACCCGGCCACTACCACCATAAGAATGATAGGACAAACACTATAGCACAATATAACATCAACAAGATGACAGACCCCCCACCAAAAGGATGACTGAGCTAACTCACACCGGCCACTACCACCAAAATGATGATAGGAGAATCACAATAACACAATCTGACATAAATTACCATGACAGACCCCCCACCAAAAAAATGACTGAGCGAAACTCACAACGGCCACTACCACCAAAAGGATGATAGGACAAACACTATCGCAGAATCTGACATCAATCAAGATGACAGACCCCCCCACCAAAAGGATGCCAAAGCGAAATTCACACCGGCCACTACCACCAAAAGGATGATAGGACAAACACTATCAAACAATCTGACATTAATCAAGATGACAGACCATCCACCAAAAGGATGACGGAGCAAAACTCACACCGACCACTACCACCAAAAGGATGATAGGACAAATACTATCGCACAATCTGACATCGGGTAAGATGCTAGACCCCCCACCAAAAGGATGACGGAGCGAAACTCACACCGACAACTACCACCAAAAGGATGATAAGACAAACACTATCGCACAATCTGACATCAGATAAGATATTAGACCCTCCACCAAAAGGTTGACGGAGCGATACTTACACCGACCATTACCACCAAAAGGATGATAGGACAAACACTATCGCACAATCTGACATCAATCAAGATGACAGACCCCGCACCAAAAGGATGACGGAGCAAAACTCACACCAGCCACTACTACCAAAAGGATGATAGGAAAAACACTATCGCACAATCTGACATCAGATAAGATGCTAGACCCCCCACCAAAAGGTGGACGGAGCGAAACTCACACCGACCACTACCAACAAAACGATGATAGGACAAATACTATCGCACAATCTGACATCAATCAAGATGACAGACCCCGCACCAAAAGGATGACAGAGCAAAACTCACACCAGCCGCTACCATCAAAAGCATGGTAGGACAAACACTATTGCAAAATCTGACATTAATCAAGATGAAAGACCCCCCACCAAAAGGATGACGGAGCGAAACTCACAACGGCCACTACCACCAAAAGGATGATAGAACAAACACTATCGAACAATCTGACATCAATCAAGATGATAGACCCCTCCCCCACCAAAAGGATGACAGAGCGAAATTCACACCAACCACTACCACCAAAAGGATGATAGGACAAACACAATCAAATAATCTGACATTAATCAAGATGACAGACCCTCCACCAAAAGGATGACGGAGCGAAACTCACACCGGCCACTACAACCAAAAGGATGATAGGACAAACAGTATCGCACAATCTGACATCAGATAAGATGCTAGACCCCCCACCAAAAGTTTGACGGAGCAATACTCACACCGACCACTACCACCAAAAGGATGATAAGACAAACACTATCGCACAATCTGACATCAATCAAGATGACAGACCTTGCACCAAAAGGATGACGGAGCAAAACTCACACCAGCCACTACAACCAAAAGGATGATAGGACAAACACTATCGCACAATCTGACATTAATCAAGATGACAGACCCCCCACCAAAAGGATGACAGAGCGAAACTTACACCAGCAACTACCACAAAAAGGATGATAGGACAAACACTATCGCACAATCTGACATCGATAAGATGACACACCCCCCACTAAAAGGATGATGGAGCGAAACTCAGACTGGCCACTACCACCAAAAGGATGATTAGACAAACACTATCGCACAATATGATATCAGCAAGATGATAGACCCCCCACCAAAAAAATGACGGAGCCATACTCACATCGGCCACTACCACCTAAACGATGATAAGACAAACACTATTGCACAATCTGACATCAATAAAGATGACAAAACCCCCACCAAAATGATGACGGAGCGAAACTCACACCGGCCACTACCACCATAAGGAGGATAGGACAAACACTATAGCACAATATAACATAAACAAGATGACAGACCCCCCACCAAAAGGATGATGGAGCGAACTCACACCGGCCACTACCACCAAAATGATGATAGGACAAACACAATCACACAATCTGACATAAATTACAATGACTGGCCCCCCACCAAAAGGATGACGGAGCGAAACTCACAATGGCCACTACCACCAAAAGGATGATAGAACAAACACTATCGCACAATCTGACATCAATCAAGATGATAGACCCCCCCACCAAAAGGATGACAGAGCGAAATTCACACCAGCCACTACCACCAAAAGGATGATAGGACAAACACAATCAAACAATCTAACATTAATCAAGATGACAGACCCTCCACCAAAAGGATGACGGAGCGAAACTCACACCGGCCACTAAAACCAAAAGGATGATAGGACAATCACTATCGCACAATCTAACATCAAATAAGACGCTAGACCCCCCACCAAAAGGTTGACGGAGCGATACTCACACCGACCACTACCACCAAAAGGATGATAAGACAAACACTATCGCACAATCTGACATCAATAAAGATGACAGACTCTGCACCAAAAGGATGACGGAGCAAAACTCACACCAGCCACTACCACCAAAAGGATGATAGGACAAACACCATCGCACAATCTGACATTAATCAAGATGACAGACCCCCCACTAAAAGGATGACGGAGCGAAACTCACACCAGCCACTACCACCAAAAGGATGATAGGACAAACACTATCGCACAATCTAACATCAATAAGATGATACACCCCCCACTAAAAGGATGATGGAGCGAAACTCACACGGGCCACTACCACCAAAAGGATGATCAGACAAACACTATCGCACAATATGATATCAGCAAGATGACAGACCCCCCACCAAAAGGATGACGGAGCGATACTCACATCGGCCACTACCACCTAAACGATGATAAGACAAACACTATCGCACAATCTGACATCAATCAAGATGACAAAACCCCCACCAAAATGATGACGGAGCAAAACTCACACCCGGCCACTACCACCATAAGAATGATAGGACAAACACTATAGCACAATATAACATCAACAAGATGACAGACCCCCCACCAAAAGGATGACTGAGCTAACTCACACCGGCCACTACCACCAAAATGATGATAGGAGAATCACAATAACACAATCTGACATAAATTACAATGACAGACCCCCCACCAAAAAAATGACTGAGCGAAACTCACAACGACCACTACCACCAAAAGGATGATAGGACAAACACTATCGCAGAATCTGACATCAATCAAGATGACAGACCCCCCCACCAAAAGGATGCCAAAGCGAAATTCACACCGGCCACTACCACCAAAAGGATGATAGGACAAACACTATCAAACAATCTGACATTAATCAAGATGACAGACCCTCCACCAAAAGGATGACGGAGCAAAACTCACACCGGCCACTACCACCAAAAGGATGATAGGACAAATACTATCGCACAATCTGACATCGGGTAAGATGCTAGACCCCCCACCAAAAGGATGACGGAGCGAAACTCACACCGACAACTACCACCAAAAGGATGATAAGACAAACACTATCGCACAATCTGACATCAGATAAGATGTTAGACCCTCCACCAAAAGGTTGACGGAGCGATACTCACACCGACCACTACCACCAAAAGGATGATAGGACAAACACTATCGCATAATCTGACATCAATCAAGATGACAGACCCCGCACCAAAAGGATGACGGAGCAAAACTCACACCAGCCACTACCACCAAAAGGATGATAGGACAAACACCATCGCACAATCTGACATTAATCAAGATGACAGACCCCCCACCAAAAGGATGACGGAGCCAAACTCACATCAGCCACTACCACCAAAAGGCTGATAGGACATACACTATCGCACAATCTAACATCAATAAGATGATACACCCCCCATTAAAAGGATGATGGAGCGAAACTCACACGGGCCACTACCACCAAAAGGATGATCAGACAAACACTATCGCACAATATGATATCAGCAAGATGACAGACCCCCCACCAAAAGGATGACGGAGCGATACTCACATCGGCCACTACCACCTAAACGATGATAAGACAAACACTATCGCACAATCTGACATCAATCAAGATGACAAAACCCCCACCAAAATGATGACGGAGCAAAACTCACACCCGGCCACTACCACCATAAGAATGATAGGACAAACACTATAGCACAACAAAACATCAACAAGATGACAGACCCCCCACCAAAAGGATGACTGAGCTAACTCACACCGGCCACTACCACCAAAATGATGATAGGAGAATCACAATAACACAATCTGACATAAATTACCATGACAGACCCCCCACCAAAAAAATGACTGAGCGAAACTCACAACGGCCACTACCACCAAAAGGATGATAGGACAAACACTATCGCAGAATCTGACATCAATCAAGATGACAGACCCCCCCACCAAAAGGATGCCAAAGCGAAATTCACACCGGCCACTACCACCAAAAGGATGATAGGACAAACACTATCAAACAATCTGACATTAATCAAGATGACAGACCCTCCACCAAAAGGATGACGGAGCAAAACTCACACCGGCCACTACACCAAAAGGATGATAGGACAAATACTATCGCACAATCTGACATCGGGTAAGATGCTAGACCCCCCACCAAAAGGATGACGGAGCGAAACTCACACCGACAACTACCACCAAAAGGATGATAAGACAAACACTATCGCACAATCTGACATCAGATAAGATATTAGACCCTCCACCAAAAGGTTGACGGAGCGATACTCACACCGACCATTACCACCAAAAGGATGATAGGACAAACACTATCGCACAATCTGACATCAATCAAGATGACAGACCCCGCACCAAAAGGATGACGGAGCAAAACTCACACCAGCCACTACTACCAAAAGGATGATAGGAAAAACACTATCGCACAATCTGACATCAGATAAGATGCTAGACCCCCCACCAAAAGGTGGACGGAGCGAAACTCACACCGACCACTACCAACAAAACGATGATAGGACAAATACTATCGCACAATCTGACATCAATCAAGATGACAGACCCCGCACCAAAAGGATGACAGAGCAAAACTCACACCAGCCACTACCATCAAAAGCATGGTAGGACAAACACTATTGCAAAATCTGACATTAATCAAGATGAAAGACCCCCCACCAAAAGGATGACGGAGCGAAACTCACAACGGCCACTACCACCAAAAGGATGATAGAACAAACACTATCGAACAATTTGACATCAATCAAGATGATAGACCCCTCCCCCACCAAAAGGATGACAGAGCGAAATTCACACCAACCACTACCACCAAAAGGATGATAGGACAAACACAATCAAATAATCTGACATTAATCAAGATGACAGACCCTCCACCAAAAGGATGACGGAGCGAAACTCACACCGGCCACTACAACCAAAAGGATGATAGGACAAACACTATCGCACAATCTGACATCAGATAAGATGCTAGACCCCCCACCAAAAGTTTGACGGAGCGATACTCACACCGACCACTACCACCAAAAGGATGATAAGACAAACACTATCGCACAATCTGACATCAATAAAGATGACAGACTCTGCACCAAAAGGATGACGGAGCAAAACTCACACCAGCCACTACCACCAAAAGGATGATAGGACAAACACCATCGCACAATCTGACATTAATCAAGATGACAGACCCCCCACCAAAAGGATGACGGAGCGAAACTCACACCAGCCACTACCACCAAAAGGATGATAGGACAAACACTATCGCACAATCTAACATCAATAAGATGATACACCCCCCACTAAAAGGATGATGGAGCGAAACTCACACGGGCCACTACCACAAAAAGGATGATCAGACAAACACTATCGCACAATATGATATCAGCAAGATGACAGACCCCCCACCAAAAGGATGACGGAGCGATACTCACATCGGCCACTACCACCTAAACGATGATAAGACAAACACTATCGCACAATCTGACATCAATCAAGATGACAAAACCCCCACCAAAATGATGACGGAGCAAAACTCACACCCGGCCACTACCACCATAAGAATGATAGGACAAACACTATAGCACAATATAACATCAACAAGATGACAGACCCCCCACCAAAAGGATGACTGAGCTAACTCACACCGGCCACTACCACCAAAATGATGATAGGAGAATCACAATAACACAATCTGACATAAATTACAATTACAGACCCCCCACCAAAAAAATGACTGAGCGAAACTCACAACGGCCACTACCACCAAAAGGATGATAGGACAAACACTATCGCAGAATCTGACATCAATCAAGATGACAGACCCCCCCACCAAAAGGATGCCAAAGCGAAATTCACACCGGCCACTACCACCAAAAGGATGATAGGACAAACACTATCAAACAATCTGACATTAATCAAGATGACAGACCCTCCACCAAAAGGATGACGGAGCAAAACTCACACCGGCCACTACCACCAAAAGGATGATAGGACAAATACTATCGCACAATTTGACATCGGGTAAGATGCTAGACCCCCCACCAAAAGGATGACGGAGCGAAACTCACACCGACAACTACCACCAAAAGGATGATAAGACAAACACTATCGCACAATCTGACATCAAATAAGATGCTAGACCCTCCACCAAAAGGTTGACGGAGCGATACTCACACCGACCACTACCACCAAAAGGATGATAGGACAAACACTATCGCACAATCTGACATCAATCAAGATGACAGACCCCGCACCAAAAGGATGACGGAGCAAAACTCACACCAGCCACTACTACCAAAAGGATGATAGGAAAAACACTATCGCACAATCTGACATCAGATAAGATGCTAGACCCCCCACCAAAAGGTGGACGGAGCGAAACTCACACCGACCACTACCAACAAAAGGATGATAAGACAAATACTATCGCACAATCTGACATCAATCAAGATGACAGACCCCGCACGAATAGGATGACAGAGCAAAACTCACAACAACCACTACCATCAAAAGCATGATAGGACAAACACTATCGCACAATATGACATTAATCAAGATGACAGACCCCCCACCAAAAGGATGACGGAGCGAAACTCACACCAGCCACTACCACCAAAAGGATGATAGGGCAAACACTATGGCACAATCTTACATCGATAAGATGACACACCCCCCAGTAAAAGGATGATGGAGCGAAACTCACACGGGCCACTACCACCAAAAGGATGATCAGAAAAACACTATCGCACAATATGATATCAGCAAGACGACAACCCCCCACCAAAAGGATGACGGAGCGATACTCACATCGGCCACTATCACCTAAACGATGATAAGACAAACACTATTGCACAACCTGACATTAATAAAGAAGACAAAACCCCCACCAAAATGATGACGGAGAGAAACTCACACCGGCCACTACCACCATAAGGAGGATAGGACAAACACTATAGCACAATATAACATAAACAAGATGACAGAACTCACACCAAAAGGATGACGGAGCGAACTCACACCGGCCACTACCACCAAAATGATGATAGGACAAACATAATCACAAAATCTGACATAAATTACAATGACTGACCCCCCACCAAAAGGATGACGGAGCGAAACTCACAACGGCCACTACCACCAAAAGGATGATAGAACAAACACTATCGCACAATCTGACATCAATCAAGATGATAGACCCCCCCACCAAATGGATGACAGAGCGAAATTCACACCGGCCACTACCACCAAAAGGATGATAGGACAAACACAATCAAACAATCTGACATTAATCAAGATGTCAGACCCCCCACCAAAAGGATGACGGAGCGAAACTCACACCGGTCACTACAACCAAAATGATGATAGGACAAACACTTATAAAACAATCTGACATCAGATAAGACGCTAGACCCCCCATCAAAAGGTTGACGGAGCGATACTCACACCGACCACTACCACCAAAAGGATGATAAGACAAACACTATCGCACAATCTGACATCAATCAAGATGACAGACCCTGCACCAAAAGGATGACGGAGCAAAACTCACACCAGCCACTACCACCAAAAGGATGATAGGACAAACACTATCGCACAATCTGACATTAATCAAGATGACAGACCCCCCACCAAAAGCATGACAGAGCGAAACTCAGACCAGCCACTACCAACAAAAGGCTGATAGGACAAACACTATCGCACAATCTGACATCAATCAAGATGACAGACCCCGCACCAAAAGGATGACAGAGCAAAACTCACAGCAGCCACTACCATCAAAAGCATGATACGACAAACACTATCGAACAATCTGACATTAATCAAGATGACAGACCCCCCACCAAAAGGATGACGGAGCGAAACTCACACCAGCCACTACCACCAAAAGGATGATAGGACAAACATTATCGCACAATATGACATCGATAAGATGACACACCCCCCAGTAAAAGGATGATGGAGCGAAACTCACACAGGCCACTACCACCAAAAGGATGATCAGACAAACACTATCGCACAATATGATATCAGCAAGATGACAGACCCCCCACCAAAAGGATGACGGAGCGATACTCACATCGGCCACTACCACCTAAACGATGATAAGACAAACTTTATTGCACAACCTGACATTAATAAAGATGACAAAACCCCCACCAAAATGATGACGGAGCGAAACTCACACCGGCCACTACCACCATAAGGAGGATAGGACAAATACTATTGCACAATATAACATAAACAAGATGACAGACCCTACACCAAAAGGATGACGGAGCAAACTCACACCGGCCACTACCACCAAAATGATGATCGGACATACACAATCACACAATCTGACATAAATTACAATGACTGACCCCCCACCAAAAGGATGACGGAGCGAAACTCACAACGGCCACTACCACCAAACGGATGATAGAACAAACACTATCGCACAATCTGACATCAAACAAGATGATAGACCCCCCCACCAAAAGGATGTCAGAGCGAAATTCACACTGGCCACTACCACCAAAAGGATGATAGGACAAACACAATCAAACAATCTGACATTAATCAAGATGACAGACCCTCCACCAAAAGGATGACGGAGCGAAACTCATACCGGCCACTACAACCAAAAGGATGATAGGACAAACACTATCACACAATCTGACATCAGATAAGACGCTAGACCCCCCATCAAAAGGTTGACAGAGCGATACTCACACCGACCACTACCACCAAAAGGATGATAAGACAAACACTATCGCACAATCTGACATCAATCAAGATGACAGACTCCGCACCAAAAGGATGACGGAGCAAAACTCACACCAGCCACTACCACCAAAAGGATGATAGGACAAACACTATCGCACAATCTGACATTAATCAAGATGACAGACCCCCCACCAAAAGGATGACGGAGCGAAACTCACACCAGCCACTACCACTAAAAGGATGATAGGACAGACACTATCAAACAATCTAACATCAATAAGATGATACACCCTCCACTACAAGGATGATGGAGCGAAACTCACACGGGCCACTACCACAAAAAGGATGATCAGACAAACACTATCGCACAATATGATATCAGCAAGATGACAGACCCCCCACCAAAAGGATGACGGAGCGATACTCACATCGGCCACTACCACCTAAACGATGATAAGACAAACACTATCGCATAATCTGACATCAATCAAGATGACAAAACCCCCACCAAAATTATGACGGAGCAAAACACACACCGGCCACTACCACCATAAGGATGATAGGACAAACACTATAGCACAATATAACATCAACAAGATGACAGTTCCCCCACCAAAAGGATGACAGAGCTAACTCACACCGACCACTACCACCAAAATGATGATAGGACAAACACAATAACACAATCTCACATAAATTACAATGAAAGAGCCCCCACCAAAAAAATGATTGAGCGAAACTTACAACGGCCACTACCACCAAAAGGATGATAGGACAAACACTATCGCAGAATCTGACATCAATCAAGATGACAGACCCCCCCACCAAAAGGATGCCAGAGCGAAATTCACACCGGCCACTACCACCAAAAGGATGATATAACAAACACTATCAAACAATCTGACATTAATCAAGATGACAGACCCTCCACCAAAAGGATGACGGAGCAAAACTCACACCGGCCACTACCACTAAAAGGATGATAGGATAAACACTATCGCACAATTTGACCTCAGGTAAGATGCTAGACCCTCCACAAAAAGGTTGACGGAGGGAAACTCACACCGACCACTACCATCAAAAGGATGATAAGACAAACACTATCGCACAATCTGACATCAGATAAGATGCTAGACCCCCCACCAAAAGGTTGACGGAGCGATACTCACATCGACCACTACCACCAAAAGGATGATAGGACAAACACTATCGCACAATCTGACATCAATCAAGATGACAGACCCCGCACCAAAAGTATGACGGAGCAAAACTCACACCAGCCACTACCACCAAAAGGATGATAGGACGAACACTATCGCACAATCTGACATTAATCAAGATGACAGACCCCCCACCAAAAGGATGACGGAGCGAAACTCACACCAGCCACTACCACCAAAAGGATGATAGGACAAACACTATCGCACAATCTAACATCAATAAGATGACACACCCCCACCTAAAAGGATGATGGAGCAAAACTCACACGGGCAATTACCACCAAAAGGATGATCAGAGAAACACTACTGCACAATATGATATCAGCAAGATGACAGACCCCCCCACCAAAAGGATGATGGAGCGATACTCACATCGGCCACTACCACCTGAACGATGATAAGACAAACACTATCGCACAATCTGACATCAACCAAGATGACAAAACCCCCACCAAAATGATGACTGAGCGAAACTCACACCAGCCACTACCACCATAAGAATGATAAGACAAACACTATAGCACAATATAACATAAACAAGATGACGGACCCCCCCCCCCCCCCCCCCAAAAGGATGACGGAGCGAACTCACACCGGCCACTACCAACAAAACGATGATAGGACAAACACAATCACACAATCTGACATAAATTACAATGACTGACCCCCCACCAAAAGGATGACGGAGCGAAAGTCACAACGGCCACTACCACCAAAAGGATGATAGGACAAACACTATCGCAGAATCTGACATCAATCAAGATGACAGACCCCCCCACCAAAAGGATGTCAGAGCGAAATTCACACCGGCCACTACCACCAAAAGGATGATAGGACAAACACTATCAAACAATCTGACATTAATCAAGATGACAGACCCTCCACCAAAAGGATGACGAAGCGAAACTCACACCGACCACTACCACCAAAAGGATGATAGGACAAACACTATCGCACAATCTGACATCAGATAAGATGGTAGACCCCCCACCAAAAGGTTGACAGAGCGAAACTCACACCGACCACTACCACCAAAATGATGATAGGACAAACACTATCGTACAATCTGAAATCAATCAAGATGACAGACCCCGCAACAAAAGGATGACGGAGCAAAACTCACACCAGCCACTACCACCAAAAGGATGATAGGACAAATACTATCGCACAATCTGACATTAGTCAAGATGACAGACCCCCCACCAAAAGGATGACGGAGCGAAACTCACACCAGCCACTACCACCAAAAGGATGATAGGACAAACAATATCGCACGATCTAACATCAATAAGATGACACACCCCCCACTAAAAGGATGATGGAGCGAAACTCACACGGGCCACTACCACAAAACGGATGATCAGACAAACACTATCGCACAATATGATATCAGCAAGATGACAGACCCATCACCCAAAGGATGACGGAGCGATACTCACATCGGCCACTACCACCTAAACGACGATAAGACAAACACTATCGCACAATCTGACATCAATCAAGAAGACAAAACCCCCACCAAATTGATGACGGAGCAAAACTCACACCGGCCACTACCATCATAAGGATGATAGAACAAACACTATAGCACAATATAACATCAACAAGATGACAGACCCCCTACCAAAAGGATGACGGAGCAAACTCACACCGGCCACTACCACCAAAATGATGATAGGACAAACACAATAACACAATCTGACATAAATTACAATGACATACCCCCCACCAAAAGAATGACTGAGGGAAACTCACACTGACCACTACCACCAAAAGGACGATAAGACAAATACTATCGCACAATCTGACATCAATCAAGATGACAGACCCTGCAACAAAAGGATGACGGAGAAAAACTCACACCAGCCACTAACACCAAAAGGATGATAGGACAAACACTCTCGCACAATCTGACATTAGACAAGATGACAGACCCCCCATCAAAAGGATGACGGAGTGAAACTCACACCAGCCACTACCACCAAAAGGATGATAGGACAAACACTATCGCACAATCTGACATCAATAAGATGACACACCCCCCACTAAAAGGATGATGGAGCGAAACTCACACGGGCCACTACCACCAAAAGGATGATCAGACAAACACTATCACACAATATGATATCAGCAAGATGACAGACCCCCCACCAAAAGGATGACGGAGCGATAGGCACATCGGCCACTACCACCTAAGCGATGATAAGACAAACACTATCGCACAATCTGACATCAATCAAGATGACAAAACCCCCTCCAAAATGATGACGGAGCAAAACTTACACCGGCCACTACCACCATAAGGATGATAGGACAAACACAATAGCACAATATAACATCAACAAGATGACAGACCCCCCACCAAATAGATGACAGAGCGAACTCACACCGGCCATTACCACCAAAATGATGATAGGACAAACACAATAACACAATCTGACATAAATTACAATGACAGACCCCCCATCAAAAGAATGACTGAGCGAAACTCACATCGGCCACTACCACCAAAAGGATGATAGGACAAACACTATCGCAAAATCTGACATCAATCAAGATGACAGACCCCCCCCCCCCCCCCCCACCAAAAGGATGCCAAAACGAAACTAACACCGGCCACTACCACCATAAGGATGATAGGACAAACATTATAGCACATTATAACATTAACAAGATGAAAGACCCCCCACCAAAAGGATGCTGGAGCAAACTCACACCGGCCACTACCACCAAAATGATGATAGGACAAACACAATAACACAATCTGACATAAATTACAATGACATACCCCTCACCAAAAGAATGACTGAGCGAAAGTCACAACGGCCACTACCACCAAAAGGATGATAGGACAAACACTATCGCAGAATCTGACATCAATCAAGATGACAGACCCTGCAACAAAAGGATGACGGAGCAAAACTCACTCCAGCCACTAACACCAAAAGGATGATAGGACAAACACTATCGCACAATCTGACATTAGACAAGATGACAGACCCCCCATCAAAAGGATGACGGATCGAAACTCACACCAGCCACTACCACTAAAAGGATGATAGGACAAACACTATCGCACAATCTGATATCAATAAGATGACACACCCCCACTAAAAGGATGATGGAGAGAAACTCACACGGGCCACTACCACCAAAAGGATGATCATACAAACACTATCGTACAATATGATATCAACAAGATGATAGACCCCCCAACAAAAGGATGACAGAGCGATACTCACATCGGCCACTACCGCCTAAATGATGATAAGACAAACACTATCGCACAATCTGACATCAATCAAGATGACAAAACCCCCACCAAAATGATGACGGAGCAAAACTCACACCGGCCACTACCACCAAAATGATGATAGGACAAACACAATAACACAATCTGACATAAATTACAATGACAGACCCCCCACCAAAAGAATAACTGAGCGAAACACACAATGGCCAATACCACCAAAAGAATGATAGGACAAACACTATCGCAGAATCTGACATCAATCAAGATGACAGACCCCCCACCAAAAGGTTTACAGAGCGATACTCACACCGACCACTACGACCAAAAGGATGATAGGACAAACACTATCGCACAATCTGACATCAATCAAGATGACAGACCCCGCACTTAAAGGATGACGGAGCAAAACTCACACCAGCCACTACCACCAAAAGGATGAAAGGACAAACACTATCGCACAATCTGACATTAATCAAGATGGCAGACCCTCCACCAAAAGGATGACGGAGCGAAACTCACACCAGCCACTACCACCAAAAGGATGATAGGACAAACACTATCGCACAATCTGACATCAATAAGATGACACACCCCCCACCAAAAGGATGACGGAGCGATACTCACATCGGCCACTACCACCTAAACGATGATAAGACAAACACTATCGCATAATCTGACATCAATCAAGATGATAAAACCCCACCAAAATGATGACGAAGCAAAACTCACACCGGCCACTACCACCATAAGGATGATAGGACAAACACTATAACATAATATAACATCAACAAGATGAAAGACCCCCCACCAAAAGGATGCTGGAGCAAACTCACATCGGCCACTAGCACCAAAATGATGATAGGACAAACACAATCACACAATCTGACATAAATTACAATGACAGACCCCCCACCAAAAGGATGACGGAGCGAAACTCACAACGGCCACTACCACCAAAAGGATGATAGGACAAACACTATCGCACAATCTGACATCAATCAAGATGACAGACCCCCCCACTAAAAGGATGACAGAGCGAAATTTTCACCGGCCACTACCACCAAAAGGATGATAGGTCAAACCCTATCAAACAATCTGACATTAATCAAGATGACAGACCCTCCACCAAAAGGATGACGGAGCGAAACTCACACCGGCCACTATCACCAAAAGGATGATAGGACAAACACTATCGCACAATCTGACATCAGATAAGATGCTAGACCCCCCACCAAAAGATTGACGGAGCGAAACTCACACCGACCACTACCACCAAAAGGATGATAGGACAAACACTATCGCAAAATCTGACATCAATCAAGATGATAGACCCCGCACCAAAAGGATGACGGAGCAAAACCCACACCAGCCACTACCACCAAAAGGATGATAGGACAAACACTATCGCACAATCTAACATTAATCAAGATGACAGACCCTCCACCAAAAGGATGACGGAGCGAAACTCATACCAGCCACTACCAACAAAAGGATGATAGGACAAACACTATCGCACAATCTAACATCAATACGATGACACACCCCCCACTAAAAAGATGATGGAGCGAAACTCACACGGGCCACTACCACCAAAAGGATGATCAGACAAACACTATCGCACAATATGATATCAGCAAGATGATAGACCCCCCCCCACCAAAAGGATGAGGGAGCGATACTCACATCGGCCACTACCACCTAAACGATGATAAGTCAAACACTATCGCACAATCTGACATCAATCAAGATGACAAAACCCCCACCAAAATGATGACGGAGAAAAACTCACACCGGCCACTACCACCATAAGGATGATAGGACAAACACTATAGCACAATATAACATCAACAAGATGACAGACCCCCCACCAAAAGGATGACGGGGCGAACTCACACCGGCCACTACCACCAAAATGATGATAGGACAAACGTAATAACACAATCTGACATAAATTACAATGACAGACCCCCCACCAAAAGAATGACTGAGCGAAAAACACAATGGCCACTACCACCAAAAGAATGATAGGACAAACACAATCGCAGAATCTGACATCAATCAAGATGACAGACCCTCCACCAAAAGGATGACGGAGCAAAACCCACACCAGCCACTACCACCAAAAGGATGATAGGACAAACACTATCGCACAATCTGACATTAATCAAGATGACAGACCCCCCACCAAAAGGATGACGGAGCGAAACTCATACCAGCCACTACCAACAAAAGGATGATAGGACAAACACTATCGCACAATCTAACATCAATACGATGACACACCCCCCATTAAAAAGATGATGGAGCGAAACTCACACGGGCCACTACCACCAAAAGGATGATCAGACAAACACTATCGCACAATATGATATCAGCAAGATGATAGACCCCCCCACCAAAAGGATGACGGAGCGATACTCACATCGGCCACTACCACCTAAACGATGATAAGTCAAACACTATCGCACAATCTGACATCAATCAAGATGACAAAACCCCCACCAAAATGATGACGGAGAAAAACTCACACCGGCCACTACCACCATAAGGATGATAGGACAAACACTATAGCACAATATAACATCAACAAGATGACAGACCCCCCACCAAAAGGATGACGGGGCGAACTCACACCGGCCACTACCACCAAAATGATGATAGGACAAACGTAATAACACAATCTGACATAAATTACAATGACAGACCCCCCACCAAAAGAATGACTGAGCGAAAAACACAATGGCCACTACCACCAAAAGAATGATAGGACAAACACAATCGCAGAATCTGACATCAATCAAGATGACAGACCCTCCACCAAAAGGTTGACGGAGCGAAACTCACACCGGACACTACCACCAAAAGGATGATAGGACAAACACTATCGCACAATCTGACATCAGATAAGATGCTAGACCCCCCACCAAAAGGTTTACGGAGCGATACTCACACTGACCACTACGACCAAAAGGATGATAAGACAAACACTTTCGCACAATCTGACATCAATCAAGATGACAGACCCTGCACCAAAAGGATGACGGAGCAAAACTCACACCAGCCACTACCACCAAAAGGATGAAAGGACAAACACTATCGCACAATCTGACATTAATCAAGATGACAGACCCCCCACCAAAAGGATGACGGAGCGAAACTCACACCAGCCACTACCACCAAAAGGATGATAGGACAAACACTATCGCACAATCTGACATCAATAAAATGACACACACCCCACCAAAAGGATGACGGAGCGATACTCACATCGGTCACTACCACCTAAACGATGATAAGACAAACACTATCGCATAATCTGACATCAATCAAGATGACAAAACCCCCACCAAAATGATGATGAAGCAAAAATCACACCGGCCACTACCACCATAAGGATGATAGGACAAACACTATATCATAATATAACATCAACAAGATGAAAGACCCCCCACCAAAAGGATGCTGGAGCAAACTCAAACCGGCCACTACCACCAAAATGATGATAGGACAAACACAATCACACAATCTGGCATAAATTACAATGACAGACCCCCCACAAAAAGTATGACGGAGCGAAACTCACAACGGCCACTACCACCAAAAGGATGATAGGACAAACACTATCGCACAATCTGACATCAATCAAGATGACAGACCCCCCCACTAAAAGGATGACAGAGCGAAATTTTCACCGACCACTACCACCAAAAGGATGACAGGTCAAACCCTATCAAACAATCTGACATTAATCAAGATGACAGACCCTCCACCAAAAGGATTACGGAGCGAAACTCACACCGACCACTATCACCAAAAGGATGATATGACAAACACTATCGCACAATCTGACATCAGATAAGATGCTAGACCCCCCACCAAAAGATTGACGGAGCGAAACTCACACCGACCACTACCACCCAAAGAATGATAGGACAAACACTATCGCAAAATCTGACATCAATCAAGATGACAGACCCCGCACCAAAAGGATGACAGAGCAAAACTCACACCAGCCACTACCACCAAAAGGATGATAGGACAAACACTATCGCACAATCTGACATTAATCAAGATGACAGACCCCCCACCAAAAAGATGACGGAGCGAAACTCATTCCATCCACTACCAACAAAAGGATGATAGAACAAACACTGTCGCACAATCTAACATCAATACGATGACACACCCCCCACTAAAAGGATGATGGAGCGAAACTCACACGGGCCACTACCACCAAAAAGATGATCAGACAAACACTATCGCACAATATGATATCAGCAAGATGATAGACCCCCCACCAAAAGGATGACGGAGCGATACTCACATCGGCCACTACCACCTAAACGATGATAAGACAAACACTATCGCATAATCTGACATCAATCAAGATGACAAAACCCCCACCAAAATGATGACGGAGCAAAACTCACACTGGCCACTACCACCATAAGGATGATAGGACAAACACTATAGCACAATATAACATCAACAAGATGAAAGACCCCCCACCAAAAGGATGCTGGAGCAAACTCACACCGGCCACTACAACCAAAATGATGATAGGAAAAACACAACCACACAATCTGACATAAGTTACAATGACAGACCCCTCACCAAAAGGATGACGGAGCGAAACTCACAACGGCCACTACCACCAAAAGGATGATAGGACAAACACTATCGCACAATCTGACATCAATCAAGATGACAGATCCCCCTACTAAAAGGATGACAGAGCGAAATTTAAACCGGCCACTACCACCAAAAGGATGATAGGACAAACACTATCAAACAATCTGACATTAATCAAGATGACAGACCCTCCACCAAAAGGATGACGGAGCGAAACTCACACCGGCCACTATCACCAAAAGGATGATAGGACAAACACTATCGCACAATCTGACACAAGATAAGATGCTAGACCCCCCACCTAAAGGTTGACGGAGCAAAACTCACACCGACCACTACCACCAAAAGGATGATAGGACAAACACTATCGCACAATCTGACATCAATCAAGATGACAGACCCCGCACCGAAAGGATGACGGAGCAAAACTCATACCAGCCACTACCACCAAAAGGATGATAGGACAAACACTATCGCACAATCTGACATTAATCAAGATGACAGACCCCCCACCAAAATGATGACGGAGCGAAACTCACACCAGCCACTACCACCAAAAGGATGATATGACAAACACTTTCGCACAATCTGACATCAATAAGATGACAAACCCCCCACTAAAAGGATGATGGAGCAAAACTCACACGAGCTGCTTCCACCAAAAGAATGATAAGACAAACACTATCACACAATATGATATCAGCTAGATGATAGACCCCCCACCAAAAGGATGACGGAGCAATACTCACATCGGCCACTACCGCCTAAACGATGATAAGACAAACACTATCGCACAATCTGACATTAATCTAGATGATAAAAACCCCACCAAAATGATGACGGAGCGAAACTCACACCGGCCACTACCACCAAAATGATGATAGGACAAACACAATCACACAATCTGACATAAATTACAATGACAGACCCCCGACCAAAAGAATGACTGAGCGAAACACACGATGGCCACTAACACCAAAAGAATGATAGGACAAACACTATCGCAGAATCTTACATCAATCAAGATGACAGACCTTCCACCAAAAGGTTGACGGAGCGAAACTCACACCGGACACTACCACCAAAAGGATGATAGGACAAACACTATCGCACAGTCTGACATCAGATAAGATGCTAGACCCCCCACCAAAAGGTTTACGGAGCGATACTCACACTGACCACTACGACCAAAAGGATGATAGGACAAACACTATCGCACAATCTGACATCAATCAAGATGACAGACCCTGCACCAAAAGGATGACGGAGCAAAACTCACACCAGCCACTACCACCAAAAGGATGAAAGGACAAACACTATCGCACAATCTGACATTAATCAAGATGACAGACCCCCCACCAAAAGGATGACGGAGCGAAACTCACACCAGCCACTACCACCAAAAGGATGATAGGACAAACACTATCGCACAATCTGACATCAATAAGATGACACACCCCCCACCAAAAGGATGACGTAGCGATACTCACATCGGTCACTACCACCTAAACGATGATAAGACAAACACTATCGCATAATCTGACATCAATCAAGATGACAAAACCCCCACCAAAATGATGATGAAGCAAAACTCACACCGGCCACTACCACCATAAGGATGATAGGACAAACACTATAGCATAATATAACATCAACAAGATGAAAGACCCCCCACCAAAAGGATGCTGGAGCAAACTCACACCGGCCACTACCACGAAAATGATGATAGGACAAACACAATCACACAATCTGACATAAATTACAATGACAGACCCCCCACCAAAAGGATGACGGAGCGAAACTCACAACGGCCACTACAACCAAAAAGATGATAGGACAAACACTATCGCATAATCTGACATTAATCAAGATGACAGACCCCCCCACTAAAAGGATGACAGAGCGAAATTTTCACCGGCCACTACCACCAAAAGGATGACAGGTCAAACCGTATCAAACAATCTGACATTAATCAAGATGACAGACCCTCCACCAAAAGGATGACGAAGCGAAACTCACACCGGCCACTATCACCAAAAGGATGATAGGACAAACACTATCGCACAATCTGACATCAGATAAGATGCTAGACCCCCCACCAAAAGATTGACGGAGCGAAACTCACACCGACCACTACCACCAAAAGGATGATAGGACAAACACTATCGCAAAATCTGACATCAATCAAGATGACAGACCCCGCACCAAAAGGATGACGGACCAAAACTCACACCAGCCACTACCACCAAAAGGATGATAGGACAAACACTATCGCACAATCTGACCTTAATCAAGATGACAGACCCCCCACCAAAAGGATGACGGAGCGAAACTCATACCAGCCACTACCAAGAAAAGGATGATAGGACAAACACTGTCGCACAATCTAACATCAATACGATGACACACCCCCCACTAAAAGGATGATGGAGCGAAACTCACACGGGCCACTACCACAAAAAGGATGATCAGACAAACAGTATCGCACAATATGATATCAGCAAGATGATAGACCCCCCACCAAAAGGATTACGGAGCGATACTCACATCAGCCACTACCACCTAAACGATGATAAGACAAACACTATCGCATAATCTGACATCAATCAAGATGACAAAACCCCCACCAAAATGATGACGGAGCAAAACTCACACTGGCCACTACCACCATAAGGATGATAGGACAAACACTATAGCACAATATAACATCAACAAGATGAAAGACCCCCCACCAAAAGGATGCTGGAGCAAACTCACACCGGCCACTACAACCAAAATGATGATAGGAAAAACACAACCACACAATCTGACATAAGTTATAATGACAGACCCCCCACCAAAAGGATGACGGAGCGAAACTCACAACGGCCACTACCACCAAAAGGATGATAGGACAAACACTATCGCACAATCTGACATTAATCAAGATGACAGACGCCCCCACTAAAAGGATGACAGAGCGAAATTTTCACCGGCCACTACCACCAAAAGGATGACAGGTCAAACCCTATCAAACAATCTGACATTAATCAAGATGACAGACCCTCCACCAAAAGGATGACAGAGCGAAACTCACACCGGCCACTATCACCAAAAGGATGATAGGACAAACACTATCGCACAATCTGACATCAGATAAGATGCTAGACCCCCCACCAAAAGATTGACGGAGCGAAACTCACACCGACCACTACCACCAAAAGGATGATAGGACAAACACTATCGCAAAATCTGACATCAATCAAGATGATAGACCCCGCACCAAAAGGATGACGGACCAAAACTCACACCAGCCACTACCACCAAAAGGATGATAGGACAAACACTATCGCACACTCTGACCTTAATCAAGATGACAGACCCCCCACCAAAAGGATGACGGAGCGAAACTCATACCATCCACTACCAAGAAAAGGATGATAGGACAAACACTGTCGCACAATCTAACATCAATACGATGACACACCCCCCACTAAAAGGATGATGGAGCGAAACTCACACGGGCCACTACCATCAAAAGGATGATCAGACAAACACTATCGCACAATATGATATCAGCAAGATGATAGACCCCCCACCAAAAGGATTACGGAGCGATACTCACATCAGCCACTACCACCTAAACGATGATAAGACAAACACTATCGCATAATCTGACATCAATCAAGATGACGAAACCCCCACCAAAATGATGACGGAGCAAAACTCACACTGGCCACTACCACCATAAGGATGATAGGACAAACACTATAGCGCAATATAACATCAACAAGATGAAAGACCCCCCACCAAAAGGATGCTGGAGCAAACTCACACCGGCCACTACAACCAAAATGATGATAGGAAAAACACAACCACACAATCTGACATAAGTTACAATGACAGACCCCCTCCTAAAAGGATGACGGAGCGAAACTCACAACGGCCACTACCACCAAAAGGATGATAGGACAAACACTATCGCACAATCTGACATCAATCAAGATGACAGATCCCCCCACTAAAAGGATGACAGAGCGAAATTTAAACCGGCCACTACCACCAAAAGGATGATAGGACAAACACTATCAAACAATCTGACATTAATAAAGATGAGAGACCCTCCACCAAAAGGATGACGGAGCGAAACTCACACCGGCCACTATCACCAAAAGGATGATAAGACAAACACTATCGCACAATCTGACACCAGATAAGATGCTAGACCCCCCACCTAAAGGTTGACGGAGCGAAACTCACACCGACCACTACCACCAAAAGGATGATAGGAAAAACACTATCGCATAATCTGACATCAATCAAGATGACAGACCCGGCACCGAAAGGATGACGGAGCAAAACTCACACCAGCCACTACCACCAAAAGGATGATAGGACAAAAACTATCGCACAATCTGACATTAATCAAGATGACAGACCCCCCACCAAAATGATGACAGAGCGAAACACACACCAGCCACTATCACCAAAAGGATGATATGACAAACACTTTCACACAATCTGACATCAATAAGATGACAAACCCCCCACTAAAAGGATGATGGAGCAAAACTCACACAGGCTGCTTCCACCAAAAGAATGATAAGACAAACACTATCGCACAATATGATATCAGCTAGATGATAGACCCCCCACCAAAAGGATGACGAAGCAATACTCACATCGGCCACTACCGCCTAAACGATGATAAGACAAACACTATCGCATAATCTGACATTAATCAAGATGATAAAACCCCCACCAAAATGATGACGGAGCGAAACTCACACCGGCCACTACCACCTAAACGATGATAAGACAAACACTATCGCACAATCTGACATCAATCAAGATAACAAAACCCCCACCAAAATGATGACAGAGCGAAACTCACACCGGCCACTACCACCATAAAGATGATAGGACAAACACTATCGCACAATCTGACATCAACAAGATGACAGACCCCCCACCAAAAGGATGACTGAGCAAACTCACTCCGGCCACTACCACCAAAATGATGATAGGACAAACACAATCACACAATCTGACATAAATTACAATGACAAACCCCCCCACCAAAAGGATGACGTAGCGAAACTCACAACGGCCGCTACCACCAAAAGGATGATAGGACAACACTATCGCACAATCTGACATCAATTAAGATGACAGACCCCCCCCCCCCCCAACAAAAGGATGACAGAGCGAAACTCACACCGACAACTACCACCAAAATGATGATAGGACAAACACTATCGCACAATCTGACATCAGATAAGATGCTACACCCCCCACCAATAGGATGACAGAGCGAAATTCACACCGGCCACTACCACCAAAACGATGATAGGACAAACACTATCAAACAATCTGAAATAAATTACAATGACAGACCACCTACCAAAAGGATGACAGAGCAAAACTCACACCGGCCACTACTACAAAAAGGATGATAGGACAAACACTATCACACAATCTTACATTAATCAAGATAACAGACCCCCCACCAAAAGGATGACAGAGCGAACCTCACACCGACCACTACCACCAAAAGGATGATAGGACAAACGCTATTACACAATCTGACATCAATCAAGATGACAGACCCCCCCACCAAAAGGATGACAGAGCGAAATTGACACCGGCCACTTCAACCAAAAGGATGATAGGACAAACACTATCAAACAATCTGACATTAATCAAGATGACAGACCCTCCACCAAAAGGATGATGGAGCGAAAGTCACACTGGTCACTACCACCAAAAGGATGATAGGACAAACACTATCGCACAATCTGACATCAAATAAGATGCTAGACCCCCCACCAAAAGGTTGACGGAGCGAAACTCACACCGACCACTACCACCAAAAGGATGATAGGACAAACACTATCGCACAATCTGACATCAATCAAGATGACAGAACCCGCACCAAAAGGATGACGGAGCAAAAATCACACCAGGTACTACCACCAAAAGGATGATAGGAAAAACACTATCGCACAATCTGACATCAGATAAGATGCTAGACCCCCCACCAAAAGGTTTACGGAGCGATACTCACACTGACCACTACGACCAAAAGGATGATAGGACAAACACTATCGCACAATCTGACATCAATCAAGATGACAGACCCTGCACCAAAAGGATGACGGAGCAAAACTCACACCAGCCACTACCACCAAAAGGATGAAAGGACAAACACTATCGCACAATCTGACATTAATCAAGATGACAGACCCCCCACCAAAAGGATGACGGAGCGAAACTCACACCAGCCACTACCACCAAAAGGATGATAGGACAAACACTATCGCACAATCTGACATCAATAAGATGACACACCCCCCACCAAAAGGATGACGGAGTGATACTCACATCGGTCACTACCACCTAAACGATGATAAGACAAACACTATCGCATAATCTGACATCAATCAAGATGACAAAACCCCCACCAAAATGATGATGAAGAAAAACTCACACCGGCCACTACCACCATAAGGATGATAGGACAAACACTATAGCATAATATAACATCAACAAGATGAAAGACCCCCCACCAAAAGGATGCTGGAGCAAGCTCACACCGGCCACTACCACCAAAATGATGATAGGACAAACACAATCACACAATCTGACATAAATTACAATGACAGACCCCCCACCAAAAGAATGACTGAGCGAAACACACAATGGCCACTACCACCAAAAGAATGATAGGACAAACACTATCGCAGAATCTGACATCAATCAAGATGACAGACCTTCCACCAAAAGGTTGACGGAGCGAAACTCACACCGGACACTACCACCAAAAGGATGATAGGACAAACATTATCGCACAGTCTAACATCAGATAAGATGCTAGACCCCCCACCAAAAGGTTTATGGAGCGATACTCACACTGACCACTCCGACCAAAAGGATGATAGGACAAACACTATCGCACAATCTGACATCAATCAAGATGACAGACCCTGCACCAAAAGGATGACGGAGCAAAACTCACACCAGCCACTACCACCAAAAGGATGAAAGGACAAACACTATCGCACAATCTGACATTAATCAAGATGACAGACCCCCCACCAAAAGGATGACGGAGCGAAACTCACACCAGCCACTACCACCAAAAGGATGATAGGACAAACACTATCGCACAATCTGACATCAATAAGATGACACACCCCCCACCAAAAGGATGACGGAGCGATACTCACATCGGTCACTACCACCTAAACGATGATAAGACAAACACTATCGCATAATCGGACATCAATCAAGATGACAAAACCCCCACCAAAATGACGATGAAGCAAAACTCACACCGGCCACTACCACCATAAGGATGATAGGACAAACACTATAGCATAATATAACATCAACAAGATGAAAGACCCGCCACCAAAAGGATGCTGGAGCAAACTCACACCGGCCACTACCACGAAAATGATGATAGGACAAACACAATCACACAATCTGACATAAATTACAATGACAGACCCCCCACCAAAAGGATGACGGAGCGAAACTCACAACGGCCACTACCACCAAAAGGATGATAGGACAAACACTATCGCATAATCTGACATTAATCAAGATGACAGACCCCCCCACTAAAAGGATGACAGAGCGAAATTTTCACCGGCCACTACCACCAAAAGGATGACAGGTCAAACCCTATCAAACAATCTGACATTAATCAAGATGACAGACCCTCCACCAAAAGGATGACGGAGCGAAACTCACACCGGCCACTATCACCAAAAGGATGATAGGACAAACACTATCGCACAATCTGACATCAGATAAGATGCTAGACCCCCCACCAAAAGATTGACGGAGCGAAACTCACACCGACCACTACCACCAAAAGGATGATAGGACAAACACTATCGCAAAATCTGACATCAATCAAGATGACAGACCCCGCACCAAAAGGATGACGGACCAAAACTCACACCAGCCACTACCACCAAAAGAATGATAGGACAAACATTATCGCACAATCTGACCTTAATCAAGATGACAGACCCCCCACCAAAAGGATGACGGAGCGAAACTCATACCAGCCACTACCAAGAAAAGGATGATAGGACAAACACTGTCGCACAATCTAACATCAATACGATGACACACCCCCCACTAAAAGGATGATGGAGCGAAACTCACACGGGCCACTACCACAAAAAGGATGATCAGACAAACAGTATCGCACAATATGATATCAGCAAGATGATAGACCCCCCACCAAAAGGATTACGGAGCGATACTCACATCAGCCACTACCACCTAAACGATGATAAGACAAACACTACCGCATAATCTGACATCAATCAAGATGACAAAACCCCCACCAAAATGATGACGGAGCAAAACTCACACTGGCCACTACCACCATAAGGATGATAGGACAAACACTATAGCACAATATAACATCAACAAGATGAAAGACCCCCCACCAAAAGGATGCTGGAGCAAACTCACACCGGCCACTACAACCAAAATGATGATAGGAAAAACACAACCACACAATCTGACATAAGTTACAATGACAGACCCCCCACCAAAAGGATGACGGAGCGAAACTCACAACGGCCACTACCACCAAAAGGATGATAGGACAAACACTATCGCACAATCTGACATTAATCAAGATGACAGACCCCCCCACTAAAAGGATGACAGAGCGAAATTTTCACCGGCCACTACCACCAAAAGGATGACAGGTCAAACCCTATCAAACAATCTGACATTAATCAAGATGACAGACCCTCCACCAAAAGGATGACGGAGCGAAACTCACATCGGCCACTATCACCAAAAGGATGATAGGACAAACACTATCGCACAATCTGACATCAGATAAGATGCTAGACCCCCCACCAAAAGATTGACGGAGCGAAACTCACACCGACCACTACCACCAAAAGGATGATAGGACAAACACTATCGCAAAATCTGACATCAATCAAGATGACAGACCCCGCACCAAAAGGATGACGGACCAAAACTCACACCAGCCACTACCACCAAAAGGATGATAGGACAAACACTATCGCACAATCTGACCTTAATCAAGATGACAGACCCCCCACCAAAAGGATGACGGAGCGAAACTCATACCAGCCACTACCAAGAAAAGGATGATAGGACAAACACTGTCGCACAATCTAACATCAATACGATGACACACCCCCCACTAAAAGGATGATGGAGCGAAACTCACACGGGCCACTACCACCAAAAGGATGATCAGACAAACACTATCGCACAATATGATATCAGCAAGATGATAGACCCCCCACCAAAAGGATTACGGAGCGATACTCACATCAGCCACTACCACCTAAACGATGATAAGACAAACACTATCGCATAATCTGAAATCAATCAAGATGACAAAACCCCCACCAAAATGATGACGGAGCAAAACTCACACTGGCGACTACCACCATAAGGATGATAGGACAAACACTATAGCACAATATAACATCAACAAGATGAAAGACCCCCCACCAAAAGGATGCTGGAGCAAACTCACACCGGCCACTACAACCAAAATGATGATAGGAAAAACACAACCACACAATCTGACATAAGTTACGATGAAAAACCCCCCACCAAAAGGATGACGGAGCGAAACTCACAACGACCACTACCACCAAAAAGATGATAGGACAAACACTATCGCACAATCTGACATTAATCAAGATGACAGACCCCCCCACTAAAAGGATGACATAGCGAAATTTTCACCGGCCACTACCACCAAAAGGATGACAGGTCAAACCCTATCAAACAATCTGACATTAATCAAGATGACAGACCCTCCACCAAAAGGATGACGGAGCGAAACTCACACCGGCCACTATCACCAAAAGGATGATAGGACAAACACTATCGCACAATCTGACATCAGATAAGATGCTAGACCCCCCACCAAAAGATTGACGGAGCGAAACTCACACCGACCACTACCACCAAAAGGAAGATAGGACAAACACTATCGCAAAATCTAACATCAATCAAGATGACAGACCCCGCACCAAAAGGATGACGGACCAAAACTCACACCAGCCACTACCACCAAAAGGATGATAGGACAAACACTATCGCACAATCTGACCTTAATCAAGATGACAGACCCCCCACCAAAAGGATGACGGAGCGAAACTCATACCAGCCACTACCAAGAAAAGGATGATAGGACAAACACTGTCGCACAATCTAACATCAAAACGATGACACACCCCCCACTAAAAGGATGATGGAGCGAAACTCACACGGGCCACTACCACCAAAAGGATGATCAGACAAACACTATCGCACAATATGATATCAGCAAGATGATAGACCCCCCACCAAAAGGATTACGGAGCGATACTCATATCAGCCACTACCACCTAAACGATGATAAGACAAACACTATCGCATAATCTGACATCAATCAAGATGACAAAACCCCCACCAAAATGATGACGGAGCAAAACTCACACTGGCCACTACCACCATAAGGATGATAGGACAAACACTATAGCACAATATAACATCAACAAGATGAAAGACCCCCCACCAAAAGGATGCTGGAGCAAACTCACACCGGCCACTACAACCAAAATGATGATAGGAAAAACACAACCACACAATCTGACATAAGTTACAATGACAGACCCCCTACTAAAAGGATGACGGAGCGAAACTCACAACGGCCACTACCACCAAAAGGATGATAGGACAAACACTATCGCACAATCTGACATCAATCAAGATGACAGACCCCCCCACTAAAAGGATGACAGAGCGAAATTTAAACCGGCCACTACCACCAAAAGGATGATAGGACAAACACTATCAAACAATCTGACATTAATCAAGATGACAGACCCTCCACCAAAAGGATGACGGAGCGAAACTCACACCGGCCACTATCACCAAAAGGATGATAGGACAAACACTATCGCACAATCTGACACCAGATAAGATGCTAGACCCCCCACCTAAAGGTTAACGGAGCGAAACTCACACCGACCACTACCACCAAATGGATGATAGGACAAACACTATCGCATAATCTGACATCAATCAAGATGACAGACCCGGCACCGAAAGGATGACGGGGAAAAACTCACACCAGCCACTACCACCAAAAGGATGATAGGACAAAAACTATCGCACAATCTGACATTAATCAAGATGACAGACCCCCCACCAAAATGATGACAGAGCGAAACTCACACCAGCCACTATCACCAAAAGGATGAATGACAAACACTTTCACACAATCTGACATCAATAAGATGACAAACCCCCCACTAAAAGGATGATGGAGCAAAACTCACACGGGCTGCTTCCACCAAAAGAATGATAAGACAAACACTATCGCACAATATGATATCAGCTAGATGATAGACCCCCCACCAAAAGGATGACGAAGCAATACTCACATCGGCCACTACCGCCTAAACGATGATAAGACAAACACTATCGCATAATCTGACATTAATCAAGATGATAAAACCCCCACCAAAATGATGACGGAGCGAAACTCACACCATCCACTACCACCTAAACGATGATAAGACAAACACTATCGCACAATCTGACATCAATCAAGATAACAAAACCCCCACCAAAATGATGACAGAGCGAAACTCACACCGGCCACTACCACCATAAAGATGATAGGACAAACACTATCGCACAATCTGACATCAACAAGATGACAGACCCCCCACCAAAAGGATGACTGAGCAAACTCACACCGGCCACTACCACCAAAATGATGATAGGACAAACACAATCACACAATCTGACATAAATTACAATGACAAAACCCCCCACCAAAAGGATGACGTAGCGAAACTCACAACGGCCGCTACCACCAAAAGGATGATAGGACAACACTATCGCACAATCTGACATCAATTAAGATGACAGACCCCCCCAACAAAAGGATGACAGAGCGAAACGCACACCGACAACTACCACCAAAATGATGATAGGACAAACACTATCGCACAATCTGACATCAGATAAGATGCTACACCCCCCACCAAAAGGATGACAGAGCGAAATTCACACCGGCCACTACCACCAAAACGATGATAGGACAAACATTATCAAACAATCTGAAATAAATTACAATGACAGACCACCTACCAAAAGGATGACAGAGCAAAACTCACACCGGCCACTACTACAAAAAGGATGATAGGACAAACACTATCACACAATCTTACATTAATCAAGATGACAGACCCCCCACCAAAAGGATGACAGAGCGAACCTCACACCGACCACTACCACCAAAAGGATGATGGGACAAACGCTATTACACAATCTGACATCAATCAAGATGACAGACCCCCCCACCAAAAGGATGACAGAGCGAAATTGACACCGGCCACTTCAACCAAAAGGATGATAGGACAAACACTATCGAACAATCTGACATTAATCAAGATGACAGACCCTCCACCAAAAGGATGATGGAGCGAAAGTCACACCGGTCACTACCACCAAAAGGATGATAGGACAAACACTATCGCACAATCTGACATCAAATAAGATGCTAGACCCCCCACCAAAAGGTTGACGGAGCGAAACTCACACCGACCACTACCACCAAAAGGATGATAGGACAAACACTATCGCACAATCTGACATCAATCAAGATGACAGACCCCGCACCAAAAGGATGACGGAGCAAAAATCACACCAGGTACTACCACCAAAAGGATGATAGGACAAACACTATCGCACAATCTGACATCAGATAAGATGCTAGACCCCCCACCCAAAGGTTGACGGAGCGAAACTCACACCGACCACTACCACCATACGGATGATAGGAAAAACACTATCGCACAATCTGACATCAATCAAGATGAAAGACTCCGCACTAAAAGGATGACGGAGCAAAACTCACACCAGCCACTACCACCAAAAGGATGATAGGACAAACACTATCGCACAATCTGACATTATTCAAGATGACAGACCCCCCACCAAAAGGACAACGGAGCGAAACTCACACCGGCCACTACCACCAAAAGGATTATAGGACAAACACTATCGCACAATCTGACATCAATCAAGATGACAGACCAAAAGGATGACAGAACGAAATTTACACCGGCCACTACCACCAAAAGGATGATAGGACAAAGATTATCAAACAATCTGACATTAATCAAGATGACAGACCCTCCACAAAAAGGATGACGGAGCGAAAGTCACACCGGCCACTACCACCAAAAGGATGATAGGACAAACACTATCGCACAATCTGACATCAGATAAGATGCTAGACCCCCCACCAAAAGGTTGACGAAGAGAAACTCACACCGGCCACTACCACCAAAAGGAGGATAGGACAAACACTATCGCACAATCTGACATCAGATAAGATGCTAGACCCCCCACCAAAAGGATGACAGAGCGAAATTCGTGTCGGCCACTACCACCAAAAGGATGATAGGACAAACATTATCATACAATCTGACATTAATCAAGATGACAGACCCCCCACAGAAAGGATGACGGAGTGAAACTCACACCGGCCACTACCACCCAAAAGATGATAGGACAAACACTATCGCACAATCAGACATCAATCAAGATGACAGACCCCGCACTAAAGGGATGACGGAGCAAAACTCACACCAGCCACTACCACCAAAAGGATGATAGGACAAACACTATCGCACAATCTGACATTAATCTAGATGACAGACCCCCCACCAAAAGTACTACGGAGCGAAACTCACATCAGCCACTACCACCAAAAGGATGATAGGACAAACACTATCGCACAATCTGACATAAATAAGATGACACCCCCCCCCCCCCCCACTAAAAGGACGATGGAGCAAAACTCACACGGGCCATTACCACTAAAAGGATGATCAGACAAACACTATCACACAATATGACATCAATCCAGATGACAGACCCCACACCAAAAGGATGACAGAGCAAAACTCACACCGATCACTACTACCAAAAGGATTATAGGACAAACACTATCGCACAATCTGACATCAATCAAGATGACAGACCCCCCCACCAAAAGGATGACAGAGCGAAATTTACACCGGCCACTACCACCAAAAGGATGATAGGACAAACACTAACAAACAATCTGACATTAATCAAGATGACAGACCCTCCACAAAAAGGATGACGGAGCGAAACTCACACCGGCCACTACCACCAAAAGGATGATAGGACAAACACTATCGCACAATCTGACATCGGATAAGATCCTAGACCCCCCACCAAAAGTTTGACGGAGCGAAACTCACACTGGCCACTACAACTAAAAGGATGATAGGACAAACACTATCGCACAATCTTACATCGGATAAGATGCTAGACCCCCCACCAAAAGTTTGACGGAGTGAAACTCACACTGTCCACTACCACTAAAAGGATGATAGGACAAACACTATCGCACAATCTAACATCCCAAAGATGACAGACCCCCCACCAAAAGGATGACGGAGCGAAACTCACACCGTCAGGTACCACCCAAATGATGATAGGACAAACACCATCATAGTATCTGACATCAATTACAATGTCAGACCCCCCACCAAAAGGATGACCTAGCGAAACTCACACCGGCCACTACCACCAAAAGGATGATAGGACAAACACTATTGCATAATCTGACATTATTCAAGATGACAGCCCCCCTAACAAAAGGATGACGGAGCAAAACTCACACTGGCCACTACCACTAAAAGGATGATAAGACAAATACTATCGCACAATATGATATCAGCAAGATGATAGACCCCCCACACAAAAAATGACGGAGCGATACTCACATTGGCCACTACCACCTAAACAATGATAAGACAAACACTATCGCACAATCTGACATCAATCAAGATGACAAAACCCCCACCAAAATGATGAAAAAGCAAAACTCACACCGGCCACTACCATCATAAGGCTGATAGGACAAACAATATCGCACAATATAACATCAACAAGATGACAGACCCCCCACCAAAAGGATGACGGAGCCTACTCACACCGGCCACAACCACCAAAATGATGATAGGACAAACACAATCACACAATTTGACATAAATTACAATGATAGACCCCCCACCAAAAGGATGACAGAGTGAAAGTCACAACGACCACTACCACCAAAATGATGATAGGACACACACTATCGCACAATCTGACATCAATCAAGAATACAGACCATCCCACCAAAAGGATGACAGATCGAAATTCACACCGGCCACTACCACCAAAAGGATGATAGAACAAACACTATCAAACAATCTGAAATAAATTACAATGACAGACCACCCACCAAAAGGATGACGGAGCGAAACTCACACCGGCCAATACTACCAAAAGGATGATAGGACAAACACTATCACACAATCTGACATTAATCAAGTCGATAGACACCCCCACCAAAAGGCTGACTGAGCAAACTCACACCGGCCACTACCACCAAAATGATGATAGGACAAACACAATCACACAATCTGACATAAATTACAATGACAGACCCCCCACCAAAAGGATGACAGAGCGAAACTCACAACGGCCACTACCACCAAAAGGATGATAGGACAAACACTATCGCATAATCTGACATTAATCAAGATGAAAGACCCCCCCCCCCCCCCAACAAAAGGATGACCGAGCGAACTCACACCAGCCACTACCACCAAAATGATGACAGGAAAAACACAATCACACAATCTGACATAAAGTACAATGACAGACCCCCCACCAAAAGGATGACAGAGCGAAACTCCCAACGGCCACTACCACCAAAAGGATGATAGGATAAACACTATCACACAATCTGACATTAATCAAGATGACAGACCCCCCACCAAAAGGATGACGGAGCGAAACACACACCGGCCACTACCACCAAAAGGATGATTGGACAAACACTATCGCACAATCTGACATCAATCAAGATGATAGACCCCGCACCAAAGGGATGACGGAGCAAAACTCACACCGCCTACTACCACCAAAAGGATGATAGGACAAACACTATTGCACAATCTGACATTAATCAAGATGACAGACCACCACCAAAAGGATGACGGAGCGAAACTCACACCAGCCACTACCACCAAAAGGATGATAGGACAAACAATATCGCACAATCTGACATCAATAAGATGACAGGCCCCCCACTAAAAGGATGACTGAGCGAAACTCACACGGGACACTACCACCAAAAGGATGATAGGACAAACACTATCGCACAATCTGACATCAATCAAGATGACAAACCCCCCACCAAAAGGATGACGTAGCGAAACTCACATCGGCCACTACCACCAAAAGGATGATAAGACAAACACTATCGCACAATATGACATCAACAAGATGATAGACCACCCACAAAAATGATGACGGAGCGAAACTCACACCGGCAAGTACCACCAAAACGATAATAGGACATACACCATCCCACAATCTGACAATAATTATGATGTCAGACCCCTACCAAAAGGATGATAGAGCGAAACTCACACCGGTCACTACCACCAAAAGGATGATAGGACAAGCACTATCGCACAATGTGACATCAATCAAGATCACAGACCCCCCACCAAAAGGATGACGTAGCAAAACTCACACCGGCTACTACCACCAAAGGGATGATAGGACACACACTATCGCACAATCTGACATCAATTAGCTGAAAGTCCCCCCAACAAAAGGATGACGGAGGGAAACTCACAATGCCCACTACAACTAAAAGGATGATAGGATAAACACTATCGCACAATCTGACATCAGATAAGATGCTAGACCCCCCACCAAAAGTTTGACGGAGCGAAACTCACACTGGCCACTACCACTAAAAGGATGATAGGACAAACACTATCGCACAATCTAACATCCACAAGATGCCAGACCCCCCACCAAAAGGATGACGGAGCGAAACTCATACCGGCAGTTACCACCAAAATGATGATAGGAAAAACACCATCGCACAATCTGACATCAACTACAATGTCAGACCCCCCCATCAAAAGGATGACCTAGCGAAACTCACACCGGCCACTACCACCAAAAGGATGATAGGACAAACACTATTGCATAATCTGACATTAATCAAGATGACAGACCCCTCAACAAAAGGATGACGGAGCTAAACTCACACTGGCCACTACCACTAAAAGGATGTTAAGACAAATACTATCGCACAATATGATATCAGCAAGATGATAGACCCCCCACAAAAAAAATGACAGAGCGATACTCACATCGGCCACTGCCACTTAAACAATGATAAGACAAACACTATCGCACAATCAGACATCAATCAAGATGACAAAACCCCCACCAAAATGATGACAAAGCGAAACTCACACCGGCCACTACCACCATAACGCTGAAAGGACAAACACTATCGCACAATATAACATAAACAAGATGACAGACCCCCCACCAAAAGGATGACGGAGCCTACTCACACCGGCCACTACCACCAAAATGATGATAGGACAAACACAATCACACAATTTGACATAAATTACAATGATAGACCCCCCACCAAAAGGATGAAGGAGTGAAACTCACAACGGCCACTACCACCAAAAGGATGATAGGACACACACTATCGCACAATCTGACATGAATCAAGAATACATACCCTCTCACCAAAAGGATGACAGAGCGAAATTCACACCGGCCACTACCACCAAAAGGATGATAGAACAAAAACTATCAAACAATCTGAAATAAATTACAATGACAGACCACCCACCAAAAGGATGACGGAGCGAAACTCACACCGGCCAATACTACCAAAAGGATGATAAGACAAAGACTATCACACAATCTGACATTAATCAAATCGACAGACACCCCCACCAAATGAATGACTGAGCAAACTCACACCGGCCACTACCACCAAAATGATGATAGGACAAACACAATCACACAATCTGACATAAATTATAGTGACAGACCCCCCACCAAAAGGATGACGGAGCGAAACTCACAACGGCCACTACCACCAAAAGGATGATAGGACAAACACTATTGCACAATCTGACATCAATCAAGATGACAGACCCCCCCACCAAAAGGATGAAAAAGCGAAACTCACACCGGCCACTACCACCAAAAGGATGATAGGACAAATACTATCGCAAAATCTGACATCAGATAAGATGCTAGACCCCCCACCAAAAGGATGACAGAGCGAAATTCGCACCGGCCACTACCACCAAAAGGATGATAGGACAAACACTATCAAACAATCTGAAATAACTTATAATGACAGACCACCCACCAAAAGGATGACAGAGCGAAACTCACACCGGCCACTACTACCAAAAGGATGATAGGCCAAACACTATCACACAATCTGACATTAATCAAGATGAAAGACCCCTCCCCCCCCCCCCCCCCACCAAAAGGATGACTGAGCGAACTTACACCGGCCACTACCACCAAAATGATGATAGGAAAAACACAATCACACAATCTGACATAAAGTACAATGACAGACCCCCCACCAAAAGGATGAAAGAGCGAAACTCACAACGGCCACTACGACAAAAGGATGATAGGATAAACACTATCACACAATCTGACATTAATCAAGATGACAGACCCCCCACCAAAAGGATGACGGAGCGAAACTCACACCGGCCACTACCACCAAAAGGATGATAGGACAAACACTATCGCACAATCTGACATCAATCAAGATGATAGACCCCGCACCAAAGGGATGACGGAGCAAAACTCACACCGCCTTCTACCACCAAAAGGATGATAGGACAAACACTATCGCACAATCAGACATTAATCAAGATGACAGACCACCACCAAAAGGATGACGGAGCGAAACTCACACCAGCCACTACCACCAAAAGGATGATAGGACAAACAATATCGCACAATCTGACATCAATAAGATGACAGACCCCCCACTAAAAGGATGACTGAGCGAAACTCACACGGGGCACTACCACCAAAAGGATGATAGGACAAACACTATCGCACAATATGATTTCAGCAAGATGACAGACCCACCACCAAAAGGATGACCGAGAGATACTCACATCGGCCACTACCACCTAAAGGATAATAGGACAAACACTATCGCACAATCTGATATCAATCAAGATGACAAACCCCCCACCAAAAGGATGACAGAGCGAAACTCACAACGGCCACTACCACCAAAAGGATGATAAGACAAACACTATCGCACAATATGACATCAACAAGATGATAGACCACCCACAAAAAGGATGACGGAGCGAAACTCACACCGGCAAGTACCACCAAAACGATAATAGGACATACACCATCCCACAATCTGACATTAATTACGATGTCAGACCCCTACCAAAAGGATGATAGAGCGAAACTCACACCGGTCACTACCACCAAAAGGATGATAGGACAAACACTATCGCACAATGTGACATCAATCAAGATCACAGACCCCCCACCAAAAGGATGACGTAGCAAAACTCACACCGGCTACTACCACCAAAGGGATGATAGGACACACACTATCGCACAATCTGACATCAATTAGCTGAAAGTCCCCCCAACAAAAGGATGACGGAGGGAAACTCACAATCCCCACTACAACTAAAAGGATGATAGGATAAACACTATCGCACAATCTAACATCAGATAAGATGCTAGACCCCCCACCAAAAGTTTGACGGAGCGAAACTCACACTGGCCACTACCACTAAAAGGATGATAGGACAAACACTATCGCACAATCTAACATCCACAAGATGACAGACCCCCCACCAAAAGGATGACGGAGCGAAACTCACACCGGCAGGTACCACCAAAATGGTGATAGGAAAAACACCATCGCACAATCTGACATCAATTACAATGTCAGACCCCCCATCAAAAGGATGACCTAGCGAAACTCACACCGGCCACTACCACCTAAACAATGATAAGACAAACACTATCGCATAATCTGACATCAATCAAGATGACAAAACCCCCACCAAAATGATGACAAAGCGAAACTCACACCGGCCACTACCACCATAAGGCTGAAAGAGATGTTCTATCTGGAAAAAAATGAAATTTTGCTTCTATGACGACCGTCACATGAGCAAAAACTGCAGTTATGCAGAATTTGAACGTGTTCTAGTGGAATGAGAATTTGTAGCAAAAATATATTCCCGTAGACTCTTTTACCCTCAATTACATCATTTTGGGGAAAAAAAAGACTGAAAAGAGAAGTTACGTAGAGCAGAAGCGGAATCGGAAAGCGTGGAATTGACCTCAATTCTAAGGAAGAGAGAAGAATTGTCGATAGGTAAATTTGGAAGATTGTTGCTGAAAAATCATCGTAGAGCAGAAGCGGAATCGGAAAGCGTGGAATTGACCTCAATTCTAAGGTAAGGGTGGGGTTCAATTCTATAACCGTGGGTATGATTGATTTCATGTAGGGAATCAATTCATAGGTATGGTTTCCGTAAATCGATAAATGTTAGGGACGAAGGTTTCTATGTAGGAATGGATGTGTCATGTCGTTATTAATACGATGCTCTAAGGTTTCCCTAATGGGACAAGGTTTCTATGTAGGAATGAATGTGTTATATCGTGAGTTTGATATAATGTTGTATAATTGCCCTAATGGGACAAGAGAATTACTCTGTAGTTAATTTAGTAAGTGAAGGTTATGATGTGCTCTTACGGCAATGTTCGAGTCCCTAATTGTTGAACTGATGTTGATGTTATAACTGTATAGGAACAACCGTTTTGTAGGAACACTTTGAGTTCCTATTTATTGGTACGATGTTGTAATGTTCCTTTACATGAACAGTCGTAAATGTTGAAATTATGTTGTTATTGTTCCCGTATGTGAACGGGTATAAAGTGATGGTTGTATGAGTTGTATGATGTTGTGATGCTCTGTTATGGACATTCTGGTTGTAGGCTTAATACCTTGTTATATGGTTGTTATGGTTGTGTTGTAGTCCATAATAGATGCATTTCATGGCATGTCATTTGGCCTGGATTGGCGACGGTTGTGCCTGTATTGGCGTTATTTGGAGTGTTGGCTCCTAGATGGGTTCGGGGTGTTGGCCCTGTCCCGAGTTTTGGAGTGTTGGCTCCTAGATGGGTTCGGGGTGTTGGCCCTGTCCCGAGTTTTGGAGTGTTGGCTCCTAAATGGTACCACATGCATATGCATAGTTGAGTTGCATTGATTGAGTCGCATTAAGTTGCATGATTATGTTGGTTGTAGGTGGTTGTGGTATACGTGAGATATGGTTTTTCTTGTAGATGATTGTTTCTGATATTTGTAAGTTTGCGAAGATTATATTGCTGTGATACGATTTCTAGTATGACTTCTATCATGCCTTATGTTATATTGTTGATATCTCACCCCTTTACGTTGTATGTTACCTCCTCTGGTGGTAATTTGCAGGTAGTTCGGAATGAAGTTCCGCTTTGTCGTTTAAGTTGTCGTTGGTCGCTCTGATACGTAGCACTCTTGGGGGGATGAACGATTATTGTTATTGCTCTTATTTATTTTCTTGTTGCTGAATTTTATGAAGTATTTTATTAAGTTGGGTGCTTTGTTAATGTGCCAAATATTGGTTGTACGCAATAGATCGATGGATCGGAAATGCGGATTTTATGGTTGAAATTAGTTGTTGTATTAAATATAAGCAAGATGATTACTTGCTGAATTTTAATGGAGTTCTGTCGTAAATTTCTGGTATCACGTTGATTATCATAAGTTTTGAAAGTGCATTATGTTCCGTTGCAAATGAATATGTTGCTATGTAATTAAGATGTTATGTGAGTTGTTATTAGTTGTTCATCCAAGATTATGTGCTATGTATCATCACTGAATACATGTTGTCCAATTAAATGGTGAAATGTATGTTTTTGTAAGTCGAATATGTGACACCTCTGTTGCGTCTCAGTTTTTGTGCGTGTGACGGTCGTCACGACTCCATGACGGTCTTCATGCCTGCAAAATTTGTGCACTCTGATTTTGATTTATTTTATATATGCGTTGGGTTAGAACGGGGTGTTACAACATGGGTTTTGAGGGTCCCACTGATAGTGACTGGAGGATTAAAATGCTGGAGGAATAGATGAGAGGTATAGCCAATCAAAATTCTGCAGGGTTGGACATGGCTACCATAGGGCTGGTTCCTGGGCTGAGAGTACCATTGAAGTTCAAAGCTCCCACTTTCGATAAATATAAAGGGGATACATGCCCACGGGTTCATGTGCGTTCATACTACCGGAGGATGTCTTCTTACTCTGATGATGAGAAGATGCTTATGCATTTTTTCCAAGATAGTTTGTCAGGACCATCGCTGGAATGGTACATGGGACTAGAGCCTGCACAGATCGGAAGTTGGAAAGAATTGGCTGATGCTTTCGTCAAACATTACCAATACAATAGTGACCTTGCACCAAATAGGGTTCAACTTCAAAGTCTTTCACAGAAGAACGGGGAAAGTTTTAAGGAGTGTGCCCAGCGTTGGCGGGATCTGGCGGCAAGAGTCCACCCCCCTATGGTTGAAAGAGAGTTGATTGATATTTTTCTTGGGACATTCTCTGGGATGTACTATGATAAATTGCTCAATTGCTCGATGGTTAGTTTCTATGACATGATACTCATGGGAGAACGGATTGAAAATGGTATCAAAATTGGTAAGATTCAAGCAGTGAATCGACCTCAGCTGGAGGTGCAAAAAAGGTCTTTGGTGGTAAAAGGCAAGGAGACGCCAGTGCAGTTAATGGTGGTCGAGGACGAGGTAGAGGTCGGAATCAGTATATTCAACAATAGGTTGCTAGTGTGACGATCCCTATACCACAAAAACGACAACAACCATAACAACAGCAGCAACAACAACAAAGGTATAATCCTGCTCCGAGAAGGATCCAGAATGGGAAGCCTAAGAGGGTATTTGATACACCTTCGTCAATGTATACAGAACTGCTTCAGATGCTGTTAAGCTTGAATCTGGTTGAGAAGAGAACGTTGGACCCACCCACAGGAGCGCTTCCTTACGAGTATGATACTAGTAAGCAGTGTGACTTTCATTCTGGGGCACCCGGACATGATATCGAGAGTTGTCATGCTTTTAAGCACAAAGTCCAAGATTTGATTGATAGTAAAGTCATTTACTTCAGTAATGATGGTCCCAACATTGTACAGAAACCAATGCCGAATCATGGAGCGAAAGCTATTTTGACAGAGGAGGATTTGGATTTGGTTATGGACGTAAATGATCTGAAGACACCTTTAAGCTATGTTAAAAGCAGATTGTTGAAAGGGGGGTCTTCCCCGGATGTGATGAGTACTGTTTGGATTGTTGGACCCAAACAGAGGGCTGTATTGATTTGAAGAGAGGTATTCAGGCCATGATTGATGAGGGAACTTTACAGTTTAACCGCACTGTTGTTGAGAAACCTGATGAGGTAACATGTGAAAAGCAGGGTGAGGTCGCAACAATTACAATTCAATGAAAGACTGTTACGATATCAGCGCCCGCCAAGCGGCCAATTATCACGATAACGAAAGTAGGACCTGTTCCTTATGAGAGTACGAAAGCCATTCCATGGAATTATGGGTTGAAAGCTTTTTGCAACAGGGAAAAGATTAACGTGGATATCCAGTCAGCAGGGGCAGTGGGTAGTCTTGTTGAAGCGGGAGGCATGACCCGAAGTGGTAGAATCTTCACCTCACCTGAAATTGAGGCTGAAAGAATTGCTAAAGGAAAAGCCAACGTGAATGAAGGAGGACCTTCCCAGTCAAAAGAGAAAGAAACATCGGTCAAGGATGTAGAAGAGTTTATGAGGTTGATTCGCAAAAGTGACTATAAGATTGTGGAGCACTTGTAGTAGATGCCCTCCAAATTTTCAATACTATCATTGTTACTTTGTTCCGAGGCCCATCGGAATGCCTTGTTAAAAATCTTGGACACGTCTTTTGTACCTCAGGAAGTAACTGTTAATCAGCTTGAGGGGGTACTGGCGCACGTGAATGCTGGCCACAGCTTAGGATTTACTAATTTTGATTTGATGCCTAGAGGTCGGGACCATAATATGCCCTTGCACATTTCAGTGGAATGCTGAGGCACTGTTCTGTCGCATGTTCTTGTAGATACCGGATCATCTTTGAATGTGTTGCCGAAGAAGGCTATCATGAAGCTAGATGTCCGAGGAATCATATGCACTCCAAGTGACTTGGTCGTGAGGGCTTTTGATGGCACCCGAAGGTCGGTGTTTGGGTCCATAACGTTGCCACTCCAGGTCGGGGCGGAAGTGTTTGACACAGTGTTTTACATCATGGATATACATCCAGCGTACAGTTGTTTACTCGGGCGACCATGGATACATTCTTCAGGGGCTGTGACGTCCATGCTGCATCAGAAGGTTAAATACATGGTCGGTGACAGTGTTGTTACTATTTGCGGAGAGGAGGACATTCTAGTTAGTCATCTTTCGTCATTCAAGTACGTCGAAGTGGATGGGGAGATCCATGAGACGCCATGCCAAGCCTTCGAGGGGTTGCAGATCAAGGACAAGTCTCATGTTGCCAGCAAAGGGCCAGAGGTGGCCATGTCTTCGTACAAAGACGCTCAGGCAGTGGTTCGGGCTGGAGAAACCCAAAGATGGGGCCAAGTCTTAGAAATTCCTGTCAAGATGGACAAGTTTGGGTTGGGATATCGCCCGACATCGTCACCTTCCGCATCAGGCGTGCCAAAGTTCAAAGGACCAGTGGTGATCACTCCAGGTGGGGTCTGTTATTAAACGATCAATGTTGTTTCCGATGCTGAAGACGGAGATAGTGACTGCGATATGGACTCGTGGATCAAGCCCGGCGTGCCAGGACAGAATCTGTGCAACTGGTCTATCCAGGAACTTGTCCCAGTGACTACAAAACAGTAATGGTTTGTTTTCTCAATTATTGTATAATCCTGTGTCCTACCCAGGGCATAGTGATTTTGTTTTTAGGGCTACCTACTTATGTGTGTACTTTGTTTAACCATTAATAAAGGCATTTTTCTCATGCAAATTTTGTGATCCTTGTTTTTCCTGTTTTTGTTTAACAATAAAATGGCAACGTGGTTATGTGCTTTGTTTGCATTATTTGAAACATTTAACCATTCTCATTGCAGGATTCATATTTCAGACGACACCGATCACGAACTTCTTATGACTCGCTTCGACTTCGAGCACCCGATATTTCAAGCAGAAGAAGAGATTGTTGAGGATAATGACTTATTAGAAGAGCTGACTCGACTTTTGAAACAAGAAGAGAGAATCATTCTGCCTCATCAGGAGGAAATTGAAATTATCAACGTGGGGTACGAAGAGGTTGTCAGGAATATCCGGATAGGGGCTGCACTACAAAGTGATATCAAGCAAAGGCTTATTGAGATGCTGCGGGAGTACAGTGATATCTTTTCTTGGTCTTATGAAGACATGCCTGGGTTGGATATTGATATGGTGGTTCACCGTCTTCCATTGCGTGACGAATGTCCACCGGTTAAGCAAAAACTCAGAAGAACTCGACCAGATATGGCTGTGAAAATTAAGGAGGAACTTCAGAAACAGTGGGACGCTGGTTTTCTGGCTGTTACAACTTATCCCTCATGGGTCGTTAATATAGTACCTGTACCAAAGAAAGATGGTAAGGTGCGGATGTGTGTGGACTATCGAGATTTGAATAGGGCGAGCCCAAAAGACGACTTTCCGCTTCCTCATATTGATGTGCTGGTCGACAACACCGCTCAATTCTCCGTGTTTTCCTTCATGGACGGCTTTTCGGGCTATAATCAGATAAAGATTGTACCGAATGATATGGAGAAAACAACTTTTATTACCCCGTGGGGAACGTTCTACTACAAAGTGATGCCCTTTGGTTTGAAGAATGTCGGGGCAACATATCAGCGAGCTATGACGGCACTCTTTCATGACATGATGCATAAAGAGATCAAAGTCTATGTTGACGATATGATTGCCAAATCCCAGACGGAGGAAGAGCATCTGGTCAATCTTCTGAAATTGTTCAAGAGGCTTAGGAAATTCAGGCTGAGACTGAATCCTAACAAGTGCACCTTCGGGGTGAGATCTGGTAAGCTATTGGGGTTTATTGTGAGCGAAAAAGGAATTGAGGTTGATCCTGTTAAGATAAAAGCAATACAAGAAATGTGTTGCACCCTAAAATTTGCTCAACTTATTTCACTTGGTTTATGTTTCAATTGCATTAGCATTTGCATAAAAAGTCATGTACATAGTCTAATCATTTGCATAGCATAGCATAACAAGTCATCCAACAAGGGACCAAGTACTATTCTTATCTCTATGAGCCTATCAAGAGGTTATCATTCAAATTCAGACCTATCCAAGTCATCAGAAAGAAATGGAAATCTAAGAAGTCAGTGGATCAAGCAGTGGATTTCTCTCCTATCTTGAGTGTATTTGAAGATCATCAAAGAAGTTGTGAGTTGTGGATTGAGCATGGATGGTATATAAACATCATGGAGGACCTGGGGATTCATTTTGAAAGTGAGACAAGTCATGGATGAGATTGCAAGAGCTGCAGTTGGAGACAGTCAATTAGGGTTTCATCTGGGTCAACCCTAGATCAACTCTAGGTCAAATGATTGATTGAAAGGCATCAAGGTCTATTTGAGAGATGTGGGATTCATCATTTGACATGTAGATATGGATGTGGTGTTGTGCCAAGGAGAAATCAAGAGAAATCAAGAAGAAGAGGAGTTTCTAAATTAGGGTTTCTGTGTAAAATCCCCTGATTTAGGTCAAACTTCCAAGCAAGATTATTTAAAATTCAAGCTTCAAATGGATCCTTGGCCAACATGAAACTTGTATAGGATCTCAAGACCTTTAATTTGAGTGGTGGAAGACATCAACAAGATTTATAGAACTCAAGTTATGGTTCTTGCAAGTTTTAGGTCATCTAAGGTATCTGAAATTTTGTCTGTGAAAGTCACTTGTCTTCCAAGCAACTTTTACCCCTCAAGGAGCTTTCAAATGGATTTATGGCCAACATGAGAGTTGTTCCTCATTGTCTTAGCTTTCTAGAAAGGTATGGTATGCCTTCATCTGATTGGTGGAACTCTACTTATGACCTTGGCAAGCAAAGGGTATTTTGGTCATTTGAGAATTACAGGTCATTTCAAGCCTATGCCCAAAACTCATACAAGGAAGCTTCAAATGAAAAACTTCACAACATCAAACTTGCTCCAAATGACATTTTGAGTCTAGAAAAGTGATCATGAAAGTTTGGAAATGCTCATAGCTCAAGGTTCCAAATTTGGTCAATTAAAAGGTGAATTTAATGAATAAAAGTGACCTAAAAATGAGATTTTACATACCATGGCCAAATGGGATGAAATTATAGGTCATTTTGATTGGAAAGAATGTTTTGAGATGATTGTAAATATTAGATTTTTGAATTTAGGTCAAAATTTGAGAGATATCATTGGTTGCTTATGTATGAAGTTACACATGCCAAAATTCACAAGGGATTTGAGTGCAAGAAAGTTCTAACAAGTTCTAGAGGGTTCCATGAGCCTCTATATATTGAGAAGAGTGGATCCAATCATTGGTTGGTGAATCATTTTGGTTGAAACTCATAGTTGCATCTCATTCTTCAATCTTGCAAATTCATTCCAAACTCTATCAAATCTTCATCATTTTCCAAAATTCTTGATCCTATCATCATCTATATTCATCATAGAGCAAGTTTCCATCAAGATCTGGCTGAATTGAAGTAGAATTCGTGTGCTACCAAGTGTATCATCCAAATTGCAAAAGGAAGTGGTTATGGCAATCCAAGGTGTTTAAGCAAGTGTTGTTGCATACAGAACCAAGAATCAAGTCTATTTATCAAGTCCAAAGCACTGCAAGCTGTGAATCCAAGGAATTCTCCATCTGTTTTCAAGATTACACCAGGTTAGTTTTTCTATCGAATTGGCTAGAAATAGTTAGCATGTTGTAGAATCTTTAGGTTAGAATTGTTAGGAATGGTTAGATGAATGATTCTGATGGATTTGAGAGCCTTTCATGGAGTTCACCATTGGAGCACCAAAACTGTTTTGACTTAGAAAACTTAGGTTAGGGCGTGTTAATCTTAGCTATATAGATTAGAATGATCAACATAGCATGTAGAACGCATTAGTGTAAGAGTTAGCAAGAATCATCAAGGTTGATATCAGTGTAAGGTGTTGGAACCAAGGTCTTCTACCTATCGGGTTTGGCTCTAGATTGAGTGTTGGAGGAAACTGAAGCCATGGTTGTGTAGAGGAGAAGAAATAGAGCATTTTTGCTTTTTATGGATCTGGATTTCATGGAGAAACGAAGGTGTACGAGTATGTTGAACTCTGGTTGGTGCAAGCTTGCTCATGGTTCATTAATGGTGAAACCCTAGTTCCTTGGAGAAGAAACATGAGGATCGTTGGATCCTTCACAAGACTTTGACTGAGTAACCCATCCAACGGACTATGTTTAAACTGAAAGTAAGAGGGAATTCAAAGATGCAAAACGCACCGTTTCACTTATGACTCAGACTGGGCTTAAGTTGTTAATGCTAATCACACCACCCTTTCCAAGGCCCATTCATATTGAACTGATATGTTTACTTTTCGCACCGTTTTTGCTTTATTTTTCTTTAGTGTTTTTTCTGATTAGCTGGGCCCAGACGCGCCTTGCTATACGCACCCCCAGTCTGGGCCCATCCTCTATTTTTTCAATGCTTTTTCCTACTAACTGCACCCCTAATCCATTCTAAATCATTTTAATTTCTTTTATTTTTTTTAATTCTTTGAAAAATCATAACAAATTGAAAATTTTATATTTTTAAGTGGTTGTTTTTGCATCTTTTTCATATTTCTGTTAAGAAAATTGCCATATAATAAAATTAGCATTTTATTTTATTTTTGCATTTTTAGTATATTTTTCTTTTAAATAGGTTTAAATAATGTTTAGTTTAATACTTGATCTTGTTGATTTTAGTTTAGCTAGACCCTTGTATATTTTGGACCCATTCTTTTTAGAGTACTTCACTTAGGACTTTAATTTTCATATGGGATTTAATTCATGATTTTAGGATTTAATTTTAGATGGTTTGTTTAGGTGTGATTAGGAGAATCAAAACTAGGGTTTAGATATAACATAGGTGTGATAAATCATTTCTTGTAGGAGTTGTAGTTTGAATTTTGAGGTATGGGACTATAGGGGTATTATGGGTAGATAATAGATCCCTTAGAAAATATTAGGCTCCCCCTATTCTACTATTACTACTAGTATATTTCCTGTATCTGCTTGATTGTGTGGTGTGCCCTCTATAGGGTTATCATTTGACTGTGTGGGGTATTGGGCCTGCTTGGGGTTTGGGTTTGAGCTGAAGACTGTGCTGATGAAGCCCATTGAAGATTAAAAGAGAATGGAGACCAATTCCCAGAGTTAATGAAGAGTCTCTTGCTGGCAGCTGTTGAAGGTTATAGGATCTAGGAGTTAGGCAGAGCCCTAGAATAGCAACTTGATTCACAAACATGGAAGGTCTTGTGTGCCTCCATTCTTTCTCTATGATTCAAAGTCTCTTTTAAATATCCACTTCCTTCCTTTGGAAGCATTAGTGAATGTATTTGAAAGATAGAACTTTTGAGAGAAAACTGTCAGTATCATGTTAACAGTCAGTGAGCCACCCTTGGTAGGCAATTGACTGCTTAACATCCAATTCATCTTATTAACTGCTACTCATCTTGGAGAGTGAGACTTGAAGAAAATCCATTGGAAGATTGAAGATAGAGACCTTGCTTGAAGACTGTGAAGATGAAGACTGATGCTTGCTTGAAGCTTGTAGATGTTTGAAGATGACTTGAAGACAGATGTTGATGAAGATTGCTTTTGCTGTTTACTTTTGCTGTTTATAATTCTTGATGTATTGTTTGAATTTCTCTGACTGTATTGCTTGCTGTTTAACCTGTTAGGTTGAAAGTGAATTCTGTTCACTTTTTCCTGTTGTTTTCTAGGTTCGAGGTTGAGTGGGACTCCCTTGCCTCGCTTGTATTGCTGCATCCATGCATTTTATTGCTTTATTGTATATATGCTATTGTTTCTGTTTCCGTTTATTCCCTTAGGATCTCTGTTTCTCTCTGTGTAAGAGAGGAGCATGATAGACATTAGGTCTTAACCCATGCATGATAACATTAGGTTAGTTTGATTCCCTTCGCAACCATAGGTTAGAGTTCTGTCTCTTCTTTCTCAAAACAAACAGAAAAACACAATAATATTTCAAACACAATAAAAGACACTTCTTCCGTAAAAGAACGTGAACTCATCAAAACGTCATTTTTGTCCGCTTGGACCAGCAATCACAAAAACCCTTTTTTCAGAAGGATAAAAAAAACAATCAAGATAGACTTGTGTCGTACGTGGCCCGAACTACGTTTGCTCTGATCTTTCATGCTGTATGAAAGTACGTAGGCATAGGATGCGACATCCTAGCGAGCAACCTTCCCCTCCTTTCCCGTAGGTAGACGAACTACGTTGACTCTGATTTCTCGTTCCAGACGGGAATACGTAGGCATAAAGTGCGATACTTTGCCGAGTCATTTTCTTTTCTTTTTAACCCTTAACCCTTAGTTTAGATAGAATAACAATCCATACCCGAAAACAAGCATGGATCCCGTCGAGTACGACGGACGTGAGGGGTGCTAATACCTTCCCCTTGCGTAACCGACTCCCTAATCCAGGATTTGGTTGCGATGACCATTCCTTTCCCCGTTTTGCGGTAGGTTTACCTCGAGCGTTTCCTTTCCCCTCTTTGGGATAAATAACGCACGGTGGCGACTCTTCTGTTCAGCCGGCGTCGATTTTCGCAGTAGTGACAGCTGGCGACTCTGCTGGGGATCCAACGTCCCCTGGCTGCTAAGGACTGCGATAGTTCCTTATGCATTTGGGATCCAACGTCCCTTAAGCGAGTCAATCCTAGCGCTTGTTTTCCCGTCGAGGATTTTGTATGGATTTATATTTCTGTATTTTACTTTCAGCATTATATTATGGTTATTATTGTTGTATTGGGGTGTGACGGGTGTTCTATGATTGAGAGATAAGCCGGACCTGGGCTTGAGTGCACTTAGAATTAGAGTAGAAAGTAGTGGGCGCGTGCCGGCTTTGCTTGCATTAGTGTCCCACAAAATCTACACTCGGACGAGGTTCTTCTGGTTGACTTCTTTTTCTACCCTTTGGGTCGAAGGGGTTGTTGGTTAGCTGAATTGTCGACTCCGGGAACCGATCATTTGGAAGTTGGCTAAGTGAGGCCTCTTCAGGATTTGATGATGCCACTCCTTCTGGGAATCGTATCATCAACCCTGAAAGTCTGTGACGCCGACGACTGCATAGGATGCCATACCATTGTCAGTTGTTAGGACACCTACCTGTGAGAGGGGTTTGGGGTTATGCAGGTAACTAGACCTTCAGATACCGGTTTGTTTCTTGATCTGAGGTTCTGGGTATTTATGGACAGTTGAGAGGTCTATCAGAGACCGGTTGAAGTTATGATATGGGGTCTGTCAGAGACCAGTCAGAGTTATGTTATGAGGTCTATCAGAGACCAGTGTTGGAGCTTTGTATTGGGTCTGTCCAAGACTAGGGTTTGAGGAATTCTGGAGGGTCTATCTGAGACTTTTGATATGGTTCAGGCTTCTCAGCCATGGCATTTGGTCCCTGTTGCATGTATTTGCATTGCATTGTTTGCATAACCATTATCATTGCATCCCATTAACGTGTGTCTGTGCTGCAGGTGCATTTGCATATTCCCTGGTTCTAGTGCCCGAACTTCTGCTTATTGACCATGGCTGGTTTGAGAAAGACAGTTGCGTACAAGTTACCTACACCTGACGTTACTCCCCTTCTTGGTCTGATGTCCCTTGCTGATGAGGAGGTTAGGAGAAGTTTCAGGATGAGTCATGGAAGATTGTTGAGACTGGTCTGCAAGCCAACTGCGGTTGAGATGAATGGGCTGTACACCTTGATGCAATTCTATGACCCTGCATTGAGATGTTTCACGTTTGCTGACTTTATTTTGGGGCCTACCATCGAAGAGTATGTAGAGTTTACTGAGCTGCCAGTACAGAATAAGGTTCCCTTTATTCACTCTGCCGCTGAGCCCAAGTTGGAGGACTTAGCTAAGGCCTTGCACATGAATGCTTCTGAACTATTACTGACTTCTTGGCTTGGGGTTCCAGGTTTCTCCCTTGATTTCCTGGTTGGCAAAGTTCAAGAGTACGCCAAGAGCGGGTGCTGGATAGTCTTTAATGCTATCTTGGCCCTATGCATCTACGGAATAGTGTTGTTTCCCAACTTACCCAATTTTGTGGACTTGGACGCTTTTCATCTGTTCGCTGCTGGCAACCCGGTACCCACTTTGATTGGAGATCTCTATCATTCATTGCACTACAAAAATGAAAATAGAAGAGGAAAGACTGTTTACTGTTGTGCGCCGCTGTTGAACATGTGGTTTAAGAGCCATCTTCCCCTGAAGGGACCTTTTGTAGATAGTGCAACTACAACTGATTGGCCGGAGCGCCTGATGAGACTATCTTCTGAAGACATCGAGTGGTTTGACCGAGACTTGTTGGGGTCTGAGCTTATTTTCAGTTGTTCGGGGTATCCTAATGTTCCGTTGATAGGAAGGAAAGGGTGTATCAATTACAACCCATCTCTGTTCGTTCGCCAGTTTGGATATGCGTTGAAGAACCCACCTTAGGAGGAAGAAGTACAGGAATCTCTGTACTTCACCGGGGATTTGAATGGAGAGTTGCTAGCCAAGCTTCAGCACGCATGGATGCGTATCAACAGAAGAGGGAAGCCACTGTTAGGGAAGAACGATTGTCAGGTGTATGCACCCTACAAAGTTTGGATCCAAGAGAGAGCAAGACAGTTATTGATGCCATTTCCAGCTGCACCAGTCCCTGTTCATATTCCGGTGGAAGAACCAACCACTGTTACTATGGAGGTCTACGAGCAAGTTGTAAAAGAAAAAGAAGCCTTGATGAAGATCAATGAAGGGTTAGAACAGGAACTGGCTCAGATGTGTAGTGAGAAGAACAAGGCAGTGCATTCTTTCCAACAGCAGATCGAGTTAGTAAACCGGCTAGGTGCTGAATTGACTGAAGAGAAAAAGAAGCGTGAACGTCTGGGGAAAGAATTCAGAAGCTCCCATGACATGTTGGAGTCCAAAAAGAAAGCACTCGATGCCGCCCACCGGGAAATCTCTTCTTGTAACAAGACGTGGAATGCTACGCTAACCAACAACAAAAAGAGGGAGGACAAATTGAAGCAGCAGATTTCTGAACTCGAAGAACAGTTGAAGGCTAGCATTAAGAAGTATGAAGAAGAGGTAATGACCAGATATAGTCTCCAGAATGCACTGAACAAGGCCATCGAGGGCAAGAAAGAAGCTGTGTCTCAGAAGCGGAAGCTAGAGGATCGCTTCGGAGAAGGGGCATGGGAGGAATCCGCTGGTGATTTGCGACGTGTTCTCAAGCGAAGAGATCTACTTGTTGAGGGTCTGCTTACCCGACCAAGTCATCCAGAGACTAAGAAGTTACTAGAAGAGTACCAGGCATATGGGAGTACTTGACCATTTCATATATTAATGTGTATGCTTTATTTGCATAGCGCTGACCATCGCCAGGATTGTTGGTTGAGGTCATGCCTTCTTATTGTACTCAGTGATATTGTATTCTTGGCTTAATGGATTTCTCTGCAATATATGACGTTTTCTATGATTCAGCTCCGATCTTCATATTGCTGGCACTGTCACCACACTGGCACATTCGCACTAGAATCGGGGAAATGACACGCCCTAATGCACAGACACATATTGCATTGCATTCCCATTCATATTGCATTACAGGTGATTATTGAGCGGTATCTCATTTCTTGCACTGTACCAGGTCTTTTTCAGGATTGAAGGTCAGCGCCCACACCGATACTCCACTCGTACCAACTGCCGAAGAATTATGGATCAGATGCAGAATGAAATGCAAGACATGCGTGAGAAGTTGGCGCTCTTCATGCAGACAATGGAGACCATTGCGAAAGGACAGGAGAATTTGCAAGCTTTGGTGCAGCCTCTGTTGGTAAGAAATGCTGGGCACGGAAATGAGGATCATCAGTCTGTGCGAGTCGACACTATTCACGGGGATGGTACTCCCACACCAGTGGCTCCACCTGTGGTAAACATACCTGCTGTCAATGTGAACAACGGCGCTGCCGCCGAGAATGGTAACGTTGGAATCGGGAACGAGACTGTCATCAACAACGTTGGGCTCGGAGATGTCAACCTGGGTGATAATATGGGAGGTAATGGCTTCGGCGATAATGGATTCGGCTTCAATGACCAGGGGTTCGATAATACTGGGAAGTACGGTTTCAATGCTCAGGGCTTCGGGCAGGACGGATTTGGTATGACTAATTAAGGTTATGGCGGATTCGGAAATGGAAATGGCGCTGGGTTAATGGCTTTTGGACCTGCAGGAGTCGCTCCGGGGTACGGCAACCGGGGGCGAGGCCCTGTAATCAATCAGACCAGAGTTGGTTGTAACAACGGATACGATGGATACGGAACTGGGAATGGTAATTGGCAAGAAGACCAGCAAGAGGATACTTTCTCCGGTGGAGGTTTCGAAGGGCCTATGGATGACTCTCAGAGAATCAGGATGCTCGAGGAGCTGATTAAGGGGGTCGTGAATCAAAGCGCTGTTGGCTTAGATATGACAACAATGGGTCTGGTGCCTGGTTTGAGGGTACCAATCAAAATCAAATCTCCCACATTCGACAAGTATAAGGGGGACACCTGTCCAAAAGTGCACGTGCGGTCATACTACAGAAGGATGTCGGCGTACTCAAACGATGAGAGGATGCTAATGCATTTCTTTCAAGATAGCTTGTCTGGTCCTTCCCTCGAGTGGTATATGGGATTGAAACCAACTCATGTAAAGACATGGAAGCAGCTGGCTGAAGCATTTGTGGCTCACTATAAGTACAATAGTGACTTGGCACCCAACCGGGTCCAATTGCAGGGGTTGTCCCAGAAGAAGGGCGAGAGCTTCAAAGAGTATGCGCAGAGATGGCGCGACATGGCTGCTAGAGTTCATCCTCCTTTGGAGGACAAGGAAATGAATGATATGTTCATAGGAACATTCACTGGCATGTTTTATGACAAGTTGTTTCATACCTCTTTGGGCAGTTTCTCAGATTTAATCCTGATGGGAGAGAAGATTGAAAGCAACATTAAACAGGGAAGGTTCCAAGCTGAGGAATCCACCTCAGCCGGCAGTAACAGAAGGGCTTTCGGTGGGCGCCGTCAAGGTGATGCAAGCGCAGTGTTTGGGGGCCGAGGCCGAGGCCGGGGCAGAGGTCGAAACCAGTACAATCAGCCGCAGCAGGTGGCAAGTGTTACTATTCCATTTCAGCAACAACCAATACAACAACAACAGCAACAGCAGCTACAACAGGGGGCATATCCTGCCCAGCGCAGATTCCAAGGGGGCAAACCAAGGAGGGTGTTTGAAAAGCCTCCTTCAACGTATGCAGAATTGCTACAGACGTTACTGGGTTTGAACTTGGTGGAAAAGAGAACTCTGGCGCCAATAACAGGCACTCCTCCGTACGGTTACGATGCAAGCAGGCACTGTGAATTCCACTCCGGGGCTCCTGGCCACGATGTAGAGGGTTGCCACGCATTCAAGCACGTGGTACAGGATCTATTGGATAGTAAGGCTATCAATTTTGGACAGGAAGGTCGAAACATAGTGCAAAAGCCCATGCCCAATCATGGGGCAAACACCATTTTGACCGAGGAGGGTTTGAACTTGATTATGAATATTGACGACCTAAAGACACCGTTATGCGAGATAAAGAGCAGATTATTGCAAGGTGGTGTGTATCCAAGTTGCGACGAGTATTGCTTAGAGTGTTGGACCCAAGCTGGGGGGTGTGCTGACTTAAGGAAGGGTATTCATACTTTAATAGATGGACGCCCATTGCAATTCGACCGAACGGCAGTTGAAGAACCTGTAGAGTTATCAGCAGACAAGCAAAGTGATGTAGCTACTATGACGATTCCCCGAAAAACGATAACTATAACGGTGCCGGCCAAGCGACCGCCGATCACTATCACCAAGGCAGGACCAATCCCTTATGAGAGCACTAAGGCAGTCCCCTGGACCTATGGGTTGGAAGTGTACTGTGATGGGGTGAAAATTGATGTCAATAAACAGCTAGTTGAGGTGGTAGACAACTGTCGCTTGCGCGAAAATAAGGTGTCGGCATGACAGAAGAGTCGCCACCTTTCGTTATTTATCCCTCAGAGCGGGAAAGGAAACGATCGGAAAAACCTAACGAATAAGGGTAAGACAAGGTCATCGCAACCATTGTCTGGGTTCGGGAGTCGGTTACGCAAGGGGAAGGTATTAGCACCCCTCACGTCCGTCGTACTCGACGGGATCCTCGCTTGTTTGTTTACTTGGACGGGTTAGTTATAATCTATCTACCTATCAAGGCTGGCTGAAAAAGAAAAGAAAAATGACTCGGCAAAGCGTCGCACTTTATGCCTACGTATTCTCATCAGAGAATGAGAAATCAGAGTCAACGTAGTTCGGCCTAACTACGGGAAAAATGGCTCAACTAGGAGGGAGACTATCAAGTCCTATTGTTATCATGCCATGGATTCATCCTATGGTTGAGGTTTGAACAGGGAACTCCTAGAAGTTGTCATGCATAGGTTTCAACCTAAAAGTCTATCATCAAATCCTCATCAAAGGAAATGAGAGTCCTAAGGGATCATGTCAGGGATACACCAAAAACAGACAAAAACATCAGCTTTAACAGTAAAATGCATGCAATGCAAGTGAGGGAGGAAATGTGTGTGGGGTTTCAGCCTCCACAAGCTCGTCTTGACCTCAAGCCAGTCATGAACTAACAGCAATCATACTGAAAATAAACAACATACTATCAAGCAATGAACAGATAAAAGGAATGAAGTGCCAACAGGCAAACAAAACACACATGCTTGAGAAAGAAAGAATCCACTCTCTAATCCTAAACAAAATCTGATCAAATCTAAGCAAAGCCCTCAAGCAAAACCCTAGACAAGAGAATCAATCCCAGTCTTCAAGCTTCAGAATAAGCTTACCAAAGAAAGGGAGCAAAGTAAGCAAACTCATAGTGTCTTCCTCAGGAAAGCACTAGGAGGTGTATACTCAGGAGTCATACCCTATGTGGCTCAACCACTGTGATCAGTTTATATTCCTCCTCAGGAGAAATTAAACTCACAAGCAGGCTCCAACATCACTGGATATTTAGGAAATCCTATCTGAACTAGTGGAACTAAATGAATAGACCCATAGGACCTTCCTCAGGAAAGTACTAGGAGGCTTCCACTTAGGAGTTGTATCCTATGTGGCTCAACAACTGTGATCAGTTTATATTCCTCCTCAGGAGAAATTAAACTCACAAGTTGGCTCCAACATCATTGGATACTTGAGAAATCCTAGATAAACTAAGGGAACTAAGTGAATAGACTCATAGGACCTTCCTCAGGAAAGTACTAGGAGGCTTCCACTTAGGAGTTGTATCCCATGTGGCTCAACAACATGTGATCAGTTTACATTCCTCCTCAGGAGAAATTAAACTCACAAGCTGGCTCCAACATCATTGGATACTTAAGAAAGAGGTGAGAAGAAAGAATGAAAGTCATTCATAGTGCCTTCCTCAGGAAAGTACCATGAACTCCCTTCAAACTTCAGGATCTCAAACCTCACAAACAGGGGACAAGCCAAGCTCTGGGTCTCTGAATCTTGATCTACAATCTTCTCTTCATGATGCTCTCCATCAAGGTCTTCAAGACAACACAAGCCCCTCAACAAATTCCCCACAATGAACCCCAAAGATGAACAGATAACCACAGGGTAGACAGAATCAACAGGAAACTTCAGAAAATACCTAAAAATACTAAACTAATGGGGAAAAATCTAACAATTATTCACAAGGGTCTACACAGTCCATTCATAACATCTACATAGGCCTCTACCTAAAAATCAAGACAAAACTCAATCAAAGAAAGGGAATTCTTCACCTAAACACAACCTAAACCCTAATTAGGATACCCTAAATCTACCCTAATCAAACTAATCAAAATTTAATTCTAAAATTCTAGAATAAATCCTATGGGGAACTATGATTCATCATCTAATTGCAAAAAAAAGAATGGATTAAAAAACCTAAGGGAAGGTCCTAAAACAATTCTTGCAAAATCATGATACAAAACTAAACATTATAAAAGCTATTTAAAAGGAAAATCTATTAAAAATACTAAACTTAAAAATAAAATCCCATTTTTATTTTTAATATTTTCTACACATTATTATCTAATCATAGAAAAAAGAAGAATTAAAAAACAATTATTTTTCAATTTTTAATGAATTTTCTAAAACAGAAAAATATTAAAAGGAATTAAAAGAAATTAAATCAATTAAGGGGAGGGGGTATGAATAGCAACACTCGCCAATTGAAATCAGATGGGCCAGAAATAGGGGGGGGGGTGTGGATAGCGAGATAAGCCCAGAACGCTGATTAAATGAAACGACCGCGTTTCATTATTTGAATCTTTCCCTCCCTTTCTCAGACTCACTCACAGCCGTTGGATGAGATTAATTTGTCAAACTCTGAGACCAATCTAACGGACCCTCTTCATCGTCCCAAACAAAACTAGGGTTTTCAGAAACCCTCTCCTCCATGCACTCATCTTCCTCCCCCTCGTTCTCCCTGCTCAGGCCACGAAACGCCATGATTCCAAAACGAAAATTGTTCAGAATTTCTCCCTCTACAAGCCTATGGTCATAGTTCATTCTGAAATTCAGTGTACCACTCAAACCGATTGAGACAAGTTCTGGCCACCATGAAAATACACTGCAACCTATCCTCAAGATTCTTAATCAAACCTATACTAATCTAAACTACACTTCACGTGGATCATTCTTCACTAACAACCTAAGATTATCGCGTCCTAACCTAAGAGTTATATGCTATCAAAGTTCAACTGCCCTGATATGGATCATCATCAATGGCTCTAACAGATTGTATACATGCTCATCTACCTAGACCTAACATTTCTATCCTAAAGAAACATGCTAACAAGCCATAAATACAAGTGAAAGAATCAAGTTGCAAACCTGGATTCTTGGAGAAAACAGTTATGGATTCTTGCACTTCAAGCTTGGCAAATCTTCAAGAGTGATCCCTAAGTGATGTTGAGGCTACTGTATGCAACAAAACTGAAGAAGAAAGCCTGTATGGAGTGATTCCAATCTGATATGCTCTCTTGCGCCTTTACTTCTAGCTCTTCAATCCTCCATTGGTGAGTCTCTGATTCAGCTTCTATACACTCAGTATGAACTATGGATTATGTAAGAATGAGAAGATTGAACAAACTTGATGTAGAATGATCAATCTCTCTTTTGCTTATGAATGAAGAAACTATGGGAACCTCACTTTTCTCTCACCCTCTTCACCTCTGAAATCTCTCTCTATCACCCACCTTGAACTCTCTTCATGGCCTTCTTTTTATAATCATCATTAGGTGCTTCTAGATTCATCTAGAATGTGGTGGAAGTTTCTTGAAAATCTCATGTGGTGACATATTGGAAATCTCTCATCTCATGCTTCATGCCTTACCATTTGGTCTTAAAATATCCTTACATGAGATATTGAGAAGGAGTGCATAACTACAAGTCTTGGTTTTGCCTTGTGTAAGGTTTTTTCAAGTTGCCTTCTTTTTCAAGTAACAACTTTTCAAAGCATCACCCATTTTAAAGCTTCAAATCAAAATTCTAGCTAAACCAATGTTCTCAAAATGATTTTTCCAATCAAAATGATATATTGGATGACCTATTTTGGATTTGTGGATCTTCCAAATCACTTTTCAAATTCAACTTTTCAAACTTATAAGTCATTTTTAGTTCATTTTGGACCAATCATGTAACTTCATGCTATGAGCTTTTCCAACAATTTGTGACATTCTTTCTAGACTTAAAATCACATTTTGAGCAACTTTCATGTTTTGAGTTTTTTCATTTGAGGCTTGGAAATAAGAGTTTTAGGCATTGGCTAAAATGACCTATAACTGACAAATGACCAAAATACCCCTGTCTTGTTCAAACCATAAGTTGAGTTCCACAAATCCAATCAAGGACTTCTACCACTCAAATTAAAGCTAAGAAGATGCTATTCAACATTCATGTTGACCAAGAAGCCATAGGAATCACCCTACTAGGGCAAAAGTTGTCTGCAAGTTGGGTAACTTTCAAGGACCCAGATTCACACACCTCTGCTGACCTGTAATTTGTCAAAACCATAACTTGGGCTCTGTAACTCCTATCGAGGACTTCCACCACTCAAATTAAAGCTTAGAACAAGCTCTACAACATTCATGTTATGGGGAAGGTGAGATATCAATCACAACTTGAGCTAAAACTGCCTGGAAAATAGGGATCAAATTAGGGTTTTTCACTGACAATCCTTGAAGACCCTGACTTGAAACTTCTCAAACTCCTCACTCATGATGAGTTGACATAGGAATCATCTTTATATCATCTCTATGCATCATTCCATGATCTCATGGCCCTTGGATTGGGTCTCAACCTTTCCCAAATCTTCAGTTATCCTAGGGTTGACCCAGTCAAAACCCTAATTCTATCATTCATGGTTGAATCTTCTGGACTCTTGCATAATGACTTCTCTGGGCTTCATGAAGGCTATCAAGACATCTCATAGGCTTTCTCCAAACATCAAGTTCATTCTCAAAGTCTCAGAATCATCTGAGGGGTACCCACAACTCTCAAGCTATGAAGCACACAACCCTGGTTTCAATCCACTTCCTCTGAGGATCTCTTGAACTTTCTGATGAAGGTATCCACTTCCAAACACTCAATGAATAAATAATTGTTGGTCAAATTTTGGGGTGCAACAGCTGCCCCTAGTCAAACGGCTTGAACCTGACTGGGTGAGAAGCGAACGGCTCTCAACCAATCAAGGTACGAGACGGTTGAATATCGGTAAACCCGAAAATTTGCCAACTGCGCGAGCACACGGTACTCTGCGGGGAACAAATCTTTGAATCCTGCAACACTAGCTGCACGGTAACTAGCTGGAGAAATATCGACCTGTCATCACCGTCAGACAATCAAAATACCCAACATCACCGCTGGAGAACTAAATCTGACATCACCGTCGGACAATCGAAATACCCTACATCACCGCTGGAGAACTAAATCTGACATCACCGTCGGACAATCGAAGTACCCTGCATCACCGCTGGAGAACTAAATCTGACATCACCGTCGGACAATCGAAGTACCCTGCATCACCGCTGGAGAACTAAATCTGACATCACCGTCGGACAATCGAAGTACCCTGCATCACCGCTGGAGAAACATCTTCGACTTCAATCAGAAGACGTATCATTCACTTGATCGCACTCAATCATCACTTCAGGATAACTGACTTGGTCTTCAGACTTACACGAATCACTCTGTTGTATCTACAACTCCGGAACCTTGTCTTCAGCCACCCGTTGATTCTTCAACACAGTAATCTGGACTCACAGGAACCTTCTGATATCGCCTTCGGGCGCTTACGAAATCCATCTTCAGATTAGACATCGTTGTTGGAGCAGACATATCATGCTGCTCTGGACTTCAAGAATCAACTTGAACCAACAGATCCGTCGGGCATCTTCAAGAATCGTCCTGAACTGATAACCGTTCTGGAGAAAACCTTCTGGTTGGGTATTCCAGAAATCTTCCTGGGCGACTCCTGCTGGAGACGCTATTGGGGAGCTCAAGTATCATACTAGGCAAACCACTCGGGAAGCTATACTGGGGTCTTAAGAATCGTCTTAAGCAAATGGCCCTGCTGAGGGACTTGAGAATCATCTCGAACCGAAGACTTTGCTGGGGATCTCAAAAATCATCTTGAGCGAGCGACCGTGGAGGTTACACCGGGGTCTTTAGAATCATCTCAAAAGCGACCTTGCTGGGGAGAACATCAAGAATCGTCCTGAGCAACCGGTCTTTTGGGGATACACCTGTTCAACAAGGATGATAATGACCTAGAGCATGCTTATGATGCGTATGCTTCGGCGTCATGCCCCACACAGTGGGAACGATATGCATTTATGCTAAATGCCATGCAATCATGCACAATGCTATACAACGCTAAATGCTATGCAGTCATGCGCAATGCTATGCAATCATGCACAATGCTATGCAATCATGCACAATGATGCGATCCCGTCAGCAAAATAAATGCCGAAGGGGGAAATCTTCCTGTCAAGGAGAAAGAACCATTCAGGTAGAGGAGTCATCCTGCTGAGGAGAATGTGAACACGCCAATATCAATCAGGCTCTTTCTGGGGAATTGATCTTCCGCGAACTGCTGCAGGGGAACAACTTCAGCTGACTGCTGCGGGGGACGAAGCTCTACGAGAACTTGGATCTGCTGATATCAATTGCGAGAATGAATTGCGCGGCCAACTCGGCTACTCTTCTGGGGATGACCACTCTGTGGGGAACCAACTTCAGCTGCTCAACACTCCACTGGGGAAAAATCATGATCTGATCAACTTCCAAGGATTCGGATCTCTTGGACATCTGCAAACTCGGCTGAGGGAGGAGAAATCATTCTGCTTCGATGGAGAGAGTGCGATTCTGGGGAAACACAGCATTAGCTGCCCCACGCTCCGCTGGGGAACATCGATCATGATCTGACCGACTTCCAAGGATTCTGCTTTTCTGCGGACTCAGTCGGGGAGCGAAATCATTCTACTTCATTGGAGAGTGCGACTCTGATGAGGAATTCGATTCCACTGGGGAAGAAAGAATCATCTGACTTCGGGGGAGAGTACAACTCTGCAAGGGAATACAACATCAGCTGTTCCAACACTCTACCGGGGAAGAGGGAATCATCGAATCTTCAGGAGAGAGCCTGACTCTGGTGAGGAATCTCAATTCCACTGGAGACTTCAGTCTGGCACCATCAGTTACTGCATACTTCGGTATACGAACAGCTTCCTACGAAACCTGCACTTGTGACCCGGTGCGGGGGAGACACCTGCTTCGGCAACTTTACTGGGGAAAACACGAGCTCCAGTACCCAAACATTTCTATGAACTCTGCACTTGTGACCCGGTGCTGGGGAGGACGACATCATTCTTCGGTGCTTGACTCAGCCGATGAGGTGACATTCCTTCAGGATGCGTCTGCTTGGGGAAGAGAAACACCTCTACCTGGGGAAGACATATCAATGCTCGCCATCTTGCGTTCAGATTCTGCGGATGAGAAGCTACTGAACTCTGCTGGGGAAGGAGGACTCATCCTGCTTCGGGGATATCGATCCTGGTCTACTGAGGGCAATCTTGACCCTAATCTGATAAGGGGTAAATGCCATCTCAATTTGCTGCAGTCTCAAACTGCACAGGGGGAACAACCTCAAACCGTACATCTCTGCTGAGAAACAATCCTGATTCAACAACGTCGACACAGGGAATACAGGCTACCAATCATCAAGTAACAGGTTATGCTGTAGGATAGCAATTCAATGACCGCAAGGCTTCTTCAGAAGGTTCAGGTTTCGGCAGGGTAATGACACGATTCCCCGATACTCAATTCTTGCTAGGGTGAACAAACTCATTTGAGCAACTTGCCCCAGTGCAATTCAACTTGCCCCAATCCGACCTTTGGGAATAATTCACTCTGAGCCGAAAACAACTGGCAACAAGACAATCTTCAGAGGGCTTGCCCCAACATTTGCACAACAGAAGGATTCATCCTCCACTAATCAACTCTCAGCATGGTCGGCTTCAATACCTCTGAAGTAGTTTGCCCCTGAACGAGCGACGAGCGACTCAACATGCTCTGATCGAACACTGGAGGGATCTGCCCTTAAATCGCAAGAATTCTGGATAACTGCCCCTGATTGGGTCTCGAGGAGATTCACTTCCGACCAACCGCTTCTTGCACAAACTGTCCCCATAATCAATTGATGCTTCGGGACTTGTCCTCAGACAAATTGATTCTAAACTCACAGGAAGTCAGTGCCCCAAATTCACATGGCTTCGCAGCATGCCATTCTGATCCAGACCTCTGACGATTCAGTCTTGATTGACTATTCCCTGCTGAAGTTCCTTCGTATCAGCTACTAACCTGCAACTAAAATTGTTTATTCACGAATGGTAATTTTAATGCAGTGTTCATGCAAATTTCGAAAAAATGTTGTACTGTCACTCATTTACGTGTCATGCTAGTGAGTGACGAATGAACCAAAGAGTTCAAACGTAGTGCTGATGCGATCAGTGAAAGATGCAATAAGGGTATGATTAGCAAATCATGAAGGAGTCAGGTTACTCAACCTTATCGTAATGCGCTTTCAGAATAAACCCTGCCTCAATTAGGTCTTTTAAGGGTTGTATCGTGGTCGGGTTCACGGTTCGTGAAACAAAGGATATTTGGCTCAAATTATGATTTGTACCCCTTCTACGTGATGTTCTCCGATCCTAAAGTTCAGTTAACTTAGCTCGAGCGCTCTCCTCTTCGAGAGGTATGTTGAACATTGGGAACAACTGGTTAAAGAATCCTCAAGGTGTTTCGGAGTGACAGTTACTCCTTTTCGTTTTCGGTGTCTGTATCTACACGACTTTGTCCTTGTTCGAGGATTTTCCTTTTTTGTAATCCTTTCTTTTTCATTCTTTTGATTCCCTAACTTCTGCCTGGACTGACTCCTTTTGAGTTCTTTTCAATTTTTCTTTTTGAAGTCCAGCGGGATGCCCTGATTTTTGCCTAAGTATTTGCTTTCTAGCTTTTCCTTTTTTACTTAGCGGGCTTTCTTATTTCTCTTTCTTTCTTGGAACAAGTCATGCGACACTGGTTGTCTTGATTGCTCCGAAAGGATTGTAACTGTCTCACTCCCGATTGGTGAGGTTTAACCATTGTGGTTGATGAGGTACGACCTCTGGCGAGGAATATGATGTGATTGGTCCTCGAAGGACAACACTCCTCTATAAGACTTGAACGCTCGATCAAGCTAACTGACAACTGCCCTGCCCCGGGTTAAGATGCGAGGGTTTAAAAATTCCGAAAGAAACTCCTACTTCTCGGCTCGAAGTGGTTAACAAGGGATTCTCTTCCTTATCTCTCCGGTGTTTAGGGGATTTGAAACAATGCCTTGTACGTCATCGGCAAAGTTTTATCCGAAAGCAATACGATCATTGGCTATGAGTATTCAGTTTCATCATCCTCCCTCCGCTCATTGCTAATCATAGTAATAAAGTGGAGTAAATAAAATGCAAGTGTCAGTGCAATGCAGTAAATGAGTGACAACGACATAACTAATTCAGAAGAAATGCATAGTCACTTTATTAACATTACCATTCGAAACATACAATGTTTAACAGCAAGTAGTAACTAACAGAAAAGAAACTACAAATGCAAAATGGTAAAAAGTCCGAGGGCTGCCAATGCTGAGGACGTCTGCCTGTCTGGACCACTGGCTTCTGGAAATAACCCTCTGAACCTGCGAGCTCAAACAGCTGAGATGTTGTCACGTACAACCAAAACTCCGTCTGGAAAGGAAATACACCCTTGGTCGATCAATTGTTGCACTTTCTCCTGAAAAGCCTTGCAATCTTCAGTTGAATGCCCCGGAGATCCACCATGGTAACCGCACTGAACATGAGGATTGTACCCTGGAGGGTAAGGCTCTGGCACGGGCTTCAGAGCTTTCGGTTCCACCAAGGAGTTCTGAATCAACTGTGGAAGAATCTGGCTATACGGCACAGGCACTGGCTGGAAAGAAGCATTCCTTTGTTCTAAGTGGTTGCGAGGTCTCTTGTTATCCTGGTGCTGGTATTCTTTCCGCCCAGGAGCAAGAGGTCGTCGTTTCTGAGTGGCAACGATCTCTTGTTTAGGCGCTTGCGTCCTCGAACTTGATCCAGGCAGAAACTGCGAGCGAGGCGATTCAGTCACCAAAGGTCGCGGGACATATTCAAGATCTTTCTCAGCTTCAGGCAAAGGAGTGAAATCATTCGCTCCTTTTGCAGGGTACGGGATGAACTTTCCCGATGCTCTCATGCCGCCCGGCACAAGCCTAATCGCCCTTGAGTCAATAAGGTCCTGAATCTTATTCCGGAGAGCCTTACATGTTTCAACATGGTGCCCCGGTGCTCCTGAGTGGAAATCACAACGCATGCTTAGATCAACGTCTGGTGACACGTCATCTGGTGGATTTGAGGCCCGAAGCTTGAGAACACGGTTCTGAACCAACAGCGGCAGCAGTTGGGCATAACTCACAGGTAGTGGGTCCATAGCTCTATCAAGTAGCTTCTTCTTTTGACCATAACTTTCAGGGTTATTCTGAGATGCTCGGCGCGGCTGATGACGAGACAGGCCTCGAGCTTCATGTTGTGTAGAGGGTCCATGAGGTCCACTTGGCTTCAGCACAGGTGGCACTGAAGGTAACGGAGGAAGCACTTTGGTCTCTTCCTTGGGTGCTTGACCACTCTCCTTATTTAGCATGCTTCTCACCACTCCCATGAGGAAGCTCAACTGATTCTGCAGCTGCTGATTCTCTTCTCGGAGTACTTGCTGGTCCAGACGCACTGCCTGTATGTCATTCATGACCTGCCCCAGCTGGCTTTGGATTTTCCCCAGTTCAGCTTGTATCTGCTCCATTAGTCTGAGCTGCTCGATTCTGAGTCAAACCTGCAAACACAAGGGTTAGAAGACAAGTCCCGACTTCTGTCATGCAAGATGAATTGTGCCAATGTCATGGGTGTCTGTACGTTTAGGAGATCACCCCTAATTCTGGTGTCGACGTGCCAACGTAGTGTCACTGCAATGATAAGACTGGATCCATTCATGGAAGAAAATATCTCATATTGCTCGGGACACCAGAATCAGGGTACGAAACGTGCCTGTAGCACAGACACATGCTAATGGAATGCAAACATGAATATGCGAGCTAATGCAAAATGCAGGGATGCAACAATATATCCAGGCGGCTGCTGTGGAGATTCGGTATCGACAGTCGCTGATGAGGAAGAAACCCCGGTGTATGACCACTAATCTGATCTGCTAGGAACGACCTTCTGATAGGACCATATACATAAGATCAAAACTCTGCTTTGTCTAGAGCAAATGTCTGGTAATAAGGACCCCGGGTGTACGGGCAAGAAATATCTGTTGCTGAAGTCTTCAGACCCCAAATCAAAAATCTGCCCTATCAAGAACAAACACACAGCTACTGATGAGATCTTCAGACCTCACTCAAAATTTGCTCTATCCTGAACAAACCACTGATGACGATATCCTGATCGAAACCTGCTCTATCAAGAACAGACATACACCCGATGATACAATCCTCTGATCAAAAAACTTGCTCTGTCAAGAACAGTCACATCTGATACTGAGAACCCTGATACCAACGTAACTGATTCACTGTCAAGAAAACCGGGTAGTCTGGAGGTCAAAGTTTCCTGCAATATCCCAACCCCACTCACAGGTATGGACCTAATCCACGGACAAAGGTACGGCATCCTATGCGGTTATTAGCGTCACAGACTTTCATGAGTGACAATACGATTCCCAGAAGGAGTGGCATCATCAAGTCATGAAGAGGCCTCTCTTAGCTGACTTCCAAATGATCGGTCCCCAGAGTCGACAATCCTCACGTCTGGACTCCCCTCAGATCCTCAGGACCGGAAAGGAGCACCTCTGCAAGAATCTCGTCTGAGCGCAGATTTTCGTAGGGAACTGTGCCTGCTCAGCAGACAGGTTCGTCTACTACTTCTCCGCAACTATATCTAGGTGTGTACTCAAGCCCAGGTCCGGCTTTTCACTTACAGTAACATCCCTCTCCCACAGCGGCACAGATAGTCATATTAACTGGAAATAAAATGCGGGAAATAAAATGCGGGAAGTAAAGATGCGATAAATAAACGCAACCCAACAAGCAAACACACAAACGATAGGATTGACTCGCGTAGGGGATGGGAAACGGTCCCAGCATAAGGGATGGGAAAAGTCCCTAGATGCTATAAGCGTCCCCAGCAGAGTCGCCAGCTGTCGCTTGCGCGAAAATAAGGTGCCGGCATGACAGAAGAGTCGCCACCTTTCGTTATTTATCCCTCAGAGCGGGAAAGGAAACGATCGGAAAAACCTAACGAATAAGGGTAAGACAAGGTCATCGCAACCATTGTCTGGGTTCGGGAGTCGGTTACGCAAGGGGAAGGTATTAGCACCCCTCACGTCCGTCGTACTCGACGGGATCCTCGCTTGTTTGTTTACTTGGACGGGTTAGTTATAATCTATCTACCTATCAAGGCTGGCTGAAAAAGAAAAGAAAAATGACTCGGCAAAGCGTCGCACTTTATGCCTACGTATTCTCATCAGAGAATGAGAAATCAGAGTCAACGTAGTTCGGCCTAACTACGGGAAAAATGGCTCAACTAGGAGGGAGACTATCAAGTCCTATTGTTATCATGCCATGGATTCATCCTATGGTTGAGGTTTGAACAGGGAACTCCTAGAAGTTGTCATGCATAGGTTTCAACCTAAAAGTCTATCATCAAATCCTCATCAAAGGAAATGAGAGTCCTAAGGGATCATGTCAGGGATACACCAAAAACAGACAAAAACATCAGCTTTAACAGTAAAATGCATGCAATGCAAGTGAGGGAGGAAATGTGTGTGGGGTTTCAGCCTCCACAAGCTCGTCTCGACCTCAAGCCAGTCATGAACTAACAGCAATCATACTGAAAATAAACAACATACTATCAAGCAATGAACAGATAAAAGGAATGAAGTGCCAACAGGCAAACAAAACACACATGCTTGAGAAAGAAAGAATCCACTCTCTAATCCTAAACAAAATCTGATCAAATCTAAGCAAAGCCCTCAAGCAAAACCCTAGACAAGAGAATCAATCCCAGTCTTCAAGCTTCAGAATAAGCTTACCAAAGAAAGGGAGCAAAGTAAGCAAACTCATAGTGTCTTCCTCAGGAAAGCACTAGGAGGTGTATACTCAGGAGTCATACCCTATGTGGCTCAACCACTGTGATCAGTTTATATTCCTCCTCAGGAGAAATTAAACTCACAAGCAGGCTCCAACATCACTGGATATTTAGGAAATCCTATCTGAACTAGTGGAACTAAATGAATAGACCCATAGGACCTTCCTCAGGAAAGTACTAGGAGGCTTCCACTTAGGAGTTGTATCCTATGTGGCTCAACAACTGTGATCAGTTTATATTCCTCCTCAGGAGAAATTAAACTCACAAGTTGGCTCCAACATCATTGGATACTTGAGAAATCCTAGATAAACTAAGGGAACTAAGTGAATAGACTCATAGGACCTTCCTCAGGAAAGTACTAGGAGGCTTCCACTTAGGAGTTGTATCCCATGTGGCTCAACAACATGTGATCAGTTTACATTCCTCCTCAGGAGAAATTAAACTCACAAGCTGGCTCCAACATCATTGGATACTTAAGAAAGAGGTGAGAAGAAAGAATGAAAGTCATTCATAGTGCCTTCCTCAGGAAAGTACCATGAACTCCCTTCAAACTTCAGGATCTCAAACCTCACAAACAGGGGACAAGCCAAGCTCTGGGTCTCTGAATCTTGATCTACAATCTTCTCTTCATGATGCTCTCCATCAAGGTCTTCAAGACAACACAAGCCCCTCAACAAATTCCCCACAATGAACCCCAAAGATGAACAGATAACCACAGGGTAGACAGAATCAACAGGAAACTTCAGAAAATACCTAAAAATACTAAACTAATGGGGAAAAATCTAACAATTATTCACAAGGGTCTACACAGTCCATTCATAACATCTACATAGGCCTCTACCTAAAAATCAAGACAAAACTCAATCAAAGAAAGGGAATTCTTCACCTAAACACAACCTAAACCCTAATTAGGATACCCTAAATCTACCCTAATCAAACTAATCAAAATTTAATTCTAAAATTCTAGAATAAATCCTATGGGGAACTATGATTCATCATCTAATTGCACAAAAAAGAATGGATTAAAAAACCTAAGGGAAGGTCCTAAAACAATTCTTGCAAAATCATGATACAAAACTAAACATTATAAAAGCTATTTAAAAGGAAAATCTATTAAAAATACTAAACTTAAAAATAAAATCCCATTTTTATTTTTAATATTTTCTACACATTATTATCTAATCATAGAAAAAAGAAGAATTAAAAAACAATTATTTTTCAATTTTTAATGAATTTTCTAAAACAGAAAAATATTAAAAGGAATTAAAAGAAATTAAATCAATTAAGGGGAGGGGGGGGGGTATGAATAGCAACACTCGCCAATTGAAATCAGATGGGCCAGAAATAGGGGGGGTGTGGATAGCGAGATAAGCCCAGAACGCTGATTAAATGAAACGACCGCGTTTCATTATTTGAATCTTTCCCTCCCTTTCTCAGACTCACTCACAGCCGTTGGATGAGATTAATTTGTCAAACTCTGAGACCAATCTAACGGACCCTCTTCATCGTCCCAAACAAAACTAGGGTTTTCAGAAACCCTCTCCTCCATGCACTCATCTTCCTCCCCCTCGTTCTCCCTGCTCAGGCCACGAAACGCCATGATTCCAAAACGAAAATTGTTCAGAATTTCTCCCTCTACAAGCCTATGGTCATAGTTCATTCTGAAATTCAGTGTACCACTCAAACCGATTGAGACAAGTTCTGGCCACCATGAAAATACACTGCAACCTATCCTCAAGATTCTTAATCAAACCTATACTAATCTAAACTACACTTCACGTGGATCATTCTTCACTAACAACCTAAGATTATCGCGTCCTAACCTAAGAGTTATATGCTATCAAAGTTCAACTGCCCTGATATGGATCATCATCAATGGCTCTAACAGATTGTATACATGCTCATCTACCTAGACCTAACATTTCTATCCTAAAGAAACATGCTAACAAGCCATAAATACAAGTGAAAGAATCAAGTTGCAAACCTGGATTCTTGGAGAAAACAGTTATGGATTCTTGCACTTCAAGCTTGGCAAATCTTCAAGAGTGATCCCTAAGTGATGTTGAGGCTACTGTATGCAACAAAACTGAAGAAGAAAGCCTGTATGGAGTGATTCCAATCTGATATGCTCTCTTGCGCCTTTACTTCTAGCTCTTCAATCCTCCATTGGTGAGTCTCTGATTCAGCTTCTATACACTCAGTATGAACTATGGATTATGTAAGAATGAGAAGATTGAACAAACTTGATGTAGAATGATCAATATCTCTTTTGCTTATGAATGAAGAAACTATGGGAACCTCACTTTTCTCTCACCCTCTTCACCTCTGAAATCTCTCTCTATCACCCACCTTGAACTCTCTTCATGGCCTTCTTTTTATAATCATCATTAGGTGCTTCTAGATTCATCTAGAATGTGGTGGAAGTTTCTTGAAAATCTCATGTGGTGACATATTGGAAATCTCTCATCTCATGCTTCATGCCTTACCATTTGGTCTTAAAATATCCTTACATGAGATATTGAGAAGGAGTGCATAACTACAAGTCTTGGTTTTGCCTTGTGTAAGGTTTTTTCAAGTTGCCTTCTTTTTCAAGTAACAACTTTTCAAAGCATCACCCATTTTAAAGCTTCAAATCAAAATTCTAGCTAAACCAATGTTCTCAAAATGATTTTTCCAATCAAAATGATATATTGGATGACCTATTTTGGATTTGTGGATCTTCCAAATCACTTTTCAAATTCAACTTTTCAAACTTATAAGTCATTTTTAGTTCATTTTGGACCAATCATGTAACTTCATGCTATGAGCTTTTCCAACAATTTGTGACCTTCTTTCTAGACTTAAAATCACATTTTGAGCAACTTTCATGTTTTGAGTTTTTTCATTTGAGGCTTGGAAATAAGAGTTTTAGGCATTGGCTAAAATGACCTATAACTAACAAATGACCAAAATACCCCTGTCTTGTTCAAACCATAAGTTGAGTTCCACAAATCCAATCAAGGACTTCTACCACTCAAATTAAAGCTAAGAAGATGCTATTCAACATTCATGTTGACCAAGAAGCCATAGGAATCACCCTACTAGGGCAAAAGTTGTCTGCAAGTTGGGTAACTTTCAAGGACCCAGATTCACACACCTCTGCTGACCTGTAATTTGTCAAAACCATAACTTGGGCTCTGTAACTCCTATCGAGGACTTCCACCACTCAAATTAAAGCTTAGAACAAGCTCTACAACATTCATGTTATGGGGAAGGTGAGATATCAATCACAACTTGAGCTAAAACTGCCTGGAAAATAGGGATCAAATTAGGGTTTTTCACTGACAATCCTTGAAGACCCTGACTTGAAACTTCTCAAACTCCTCACTCATGATGATTTGACCTAGGAATCATCTTTATATCATCTCTATGCATCATTCCATGATCTCATGGCCCTTGGATTGGGTCTCAACCTTTCCCAAATCTTCAGTTATCCTAGGGTTGACCCAGTCAAAACCCTAATTCTATCATTCATGGTTGAATCATCTGGACTCTTGCATAATGACTTCTCTGGGCTTCATGAAGGCTATCAAGACATCTCATAGGCTTTCTCCAAACATCAAGTTCATTCTCAAAGTCTCAGAATCATCTGAGGGGTACCCACAACTCTCAAGCTATGAAGCACACAACCCTGGTTTCAATCCACTTCCTCTGAGGATCTCTTGAACTTTCTGATGAAGGTATCCACTTCCAAACACTCAATGAATAAATAATTGTTGGTCAAATTTTGGGGTGCAACAACAACGTCGTCGGTACCGGAGGTATGACAAGAAGTGGGAGAATCTTCATATCGCCTGAGGTAGAGGCTGAACGACTGGCGAAGGGAAAAGGAAAGATGAATAAGACTGTCCCTGTGCAGAGGAACGAAAAAGAAACGGCATCGAAAGATGTGGAAGAGTTCATGCGCTTGATTCGTAAAAGTGATTATAAGATTGTTGAGCACCTTCAACAGACGCCGTCAAAGATATCCATACTGTCGTTGCTATTGTGTTCTGAAGCTCACAGAAATGCATTGTTGAAAGTTCTGGATACTTCCTTCGTACCCCAAGATGTTTCCGTGAATCAGCTGGAGGGGGTGTTGGCGCATGTGAACGCAGGCCATAGCTTGGGATTTACAGACTTTGATTTGACCCCGAAGGGGAGAGAGCATAATATGGTGTTGCACGTCTCAGTTGAGTGTAGGGGCTCAGTCATGTCTCATGTACTGGTCGATACCGGATCATCTTTGAACGTGCTGCCCAAGAAAGCGATGATGAAACTGGATGTCAGAGGAATCCTGTGTACGCCTAGTGACTTGGTAGTCAGGGCATTCGATGGTACACGAAGAACAGTCTTTGAATCCATAACGTTACCTCTACAGGTGGGGCCGGAGGTTTTCGCGACTGAATTTTATATTATGGATATCCAGCCAGCATACAGCTGCCTTCTCGGACGACCCTGGATCCATGGTGCTGGGGCAGTCACTTCCACCTTGCATCAAAAGCTGAAATACATGGTAGGGGACAGTGTGGTCACTGTATGTAGAGAAGAAGATATATTGGTCAGCCATCTGTCATCGTTCAAGTATGTAGAGGTCGACGGCGAGATTCACGAAACACCCTGTCAGGCATTTGAAGGGTTGCGCATCAAAGACAAAGGTCTCGGGCCGAGTAAAGCGTCGGAGGTAGCCGTCTCGTCATATAAGGAGGCTCAGGCTCTAGTAGAGACTGGTGAGACAAAGGGATGGGGAAAGGTGTTGGATATTCCCGTGAAGATGGACCGATTTGGGCCGGGATATCAACCGTCGTCATCAACAACTGCTGTGGGGGCACCCCATTTCAGAGGACCGATAACCATCACTGCTAGTGGAGTGTGTCACGAGGCCATCAACGCTGTTTCAGATTCCGAAGAAGGGGACAGCGACTGCGACATGGACGCCTGGATTCAGCCAAGCGTGCCAGGACAAGGATTATGCAATTGGTCTATTCAGGAGATTGTTCCTGTGACTCACAAACAGTAATACTTTGTTTACTTAATTGTTGAACAATCTGGTGTCTTACCCGAGGCATCATGATTTTGCTTAGGGCTGTGTTGTTATGTACATTGCGTGTTTAATCATTAAATAAAAGGCGTTTTTCATGTACAAATATTGCGATCTCTGTTTTTCCTGTTTTGTGTTTTACAATAAAATGGCAACGTGGTTATTCGCTTTATACGCATTTTGAAGCATTTAACCATTCCTTTTGCAGGATAACATTTTCAGATGACATCATCGAACCACCTATGACTCGTCTCGACTTTGAGCACCCGGTATTTCAGGCCGAAGAAGAGATTGTCGAAGATGGTGACGTTCCCGAAGAATTGTCTTTGTTGGTAAAGCAAGAAGAACGAGTCATTCTACCTCATGAGGAGGTCATCGAAATTATTAACCTGGGGTCGGAAGGGGTTGAAAAGAACATCCGTATAGGAGCCGCGCTGCAGAGCGACGTCAAGCGAAGACTGGTTGAAATGCTCAGAGAGTATAGTGATGTGTTCGCTTGGTCGTATGAAGACATGCCTGGGCTTGATACAGATATGGTCGTGCACCGTCTGCCATTGAAAGACGAATGCCCGCCGGTTAAGCAAAAGCTTCGCAGAACTAGACCTGATATGGCAGTGAAAATTAAAGAGGAGGTTCAAAAGCAATGGGACGCAGGTTTCCTAGCTGTTACAAAATATCCCTCATGGGTCGCTAACATCGTACTAGTGCCAAAGAAAGACGACAAAGTGAGAATGTGCGTAGATTACCGAGATTTAAATAAAGCGAGCCCGAAAGATGATTTTCCGCTTCCTCACATCGATGTGCTGGTTGACAACACTGCTCAATTCTCCGTATTCTCCTTCATGGATGGCTTCTCGGGCTATAATCAGATTAAAATGGCGCCAGAGGACATGGAGAAGACTACTTTCATAACGCCTTGGGGAACATTTTGTTACAAAGTGATGCCCTTCGGACTAAAGAATGTTGGGGCAACGTATCAGCGTGCAATGACGACTCTTTTCCATGATATGATGCATAAGGAGATCGAAGTTTATGTCGATGATATGATTGCCAAATCCCAGACGGAGGAAGAGCATTTGGTTAATCTGCTGAAGTTATTCAAAAGGCTTAGGAAGTTCAGGCTGAGACTGAACCCTAACAAGTGCACCTTCGGGGTGAGATCGGGTAAACTGCTGGGGTTTATCGTGAGCGAAAGAGGAATAGAGGTTGATCCTGCAAAAATAAAAGCGATACAAGAGATGCCGACGCCTAGAACAGAGAAAGAGGTGCGCGGGTTTTTAGGGAGGTTGAACTACATCGCTCGGTTCATATCTCACCTGACAGCTACGTGTGAACCATTATTCAAGCTGTTGAAAAAAGACCAGGCTTTAACATGGAACGAGAATTGTCAAAAGGCGTTCGATAAAATAAAGCAGTATTTGTAGGAGCCTCCCATTTTGATACCCCCAGTGGCAGGGAGACCCTTAATTATGTATTTAACAGTTCTTGAGGGAAGTATGGGTTGTGTTCTCGGTCAACACGACGAGACAGGAAGAAAAGAGCATGTGATCTACTATTTGAGTAAGAAGTTTACTGAATGTGAATCTCGATATTCAATGCTCGAAAAAACTTGTTGCGCGCTAGCTTGGGCCGCCAAGCGTTTGAGGCAATACATGCTGAATCATACGACCATGCTCATCTCGAAGATGGATCCTATCAAATATGTATTCGAAAAGCAGGCATTATCGGGGAGAATTGCCCGTTGGCAGATGGTTTTGACTGAATATGACATCCAGTATGTCTCGCAGAAGGCTATAAAGGGGAGTGTACTGTCGGAGTACTTGGCAGAGCAGCCTATTGAGGATTACCAATCGATGAGGTTTGATTTTCCTTACGAGGATATCATGTACCTAAAGATGAAGGATTGTGAAGAGCCGTTGCCAGACGAAGGACCAGAATTGGGCTCCAAATGGAAGTTGATCTTTGACGGAGCTGTAAACGCCTATGGTAGCGGAATAGGGGCAATCATCACTACTCCATACGGGTCGCACATCCCATTTACTGCCCGATTGACCTTTCCAGTTACCAATAATGAAGCCGAATACGAAGCTTGTATCATGGGGCTTGAAGAAGCCATTGATTTACGAATCAAAAATCTGGATGTATACAGAGACTCAGCTCTGGTGGTGAATCAAATAAAGGGAGAATAGGAGACACGTCAGCCCAATTTGATACCGTACATGAATTACGCGAGGAGATTGTTGCCTTTCTTTGACAAGGTTGAATTGCATCATGTACCGCGAGCGGAGAATCAGATGGCTGACGCCCTGGCCACTTTGTCTTCCATGTACAAAGTCATCTTCTAGAATGAGGCTCCCCAAATTGTTATCTCTCGGCTTGACAGACCTGCCTTCGTATTTGCTATTGACGAAGCATCTGACGATAAACCGTGGTATTTTGATATCCTTAACTTCCTGAAGAACAAAGAGTATCCGGCTGGGGCATCCAGTCACAATCAGAAGACTCTCAGGAGATAGGCGGGTAATTTCTATCTGAATCCGGACGGTGTCTTATACAGAAGAAATCACGACTTGGTGCTACTACGTTGTGTAGATGAGAAAGAGGCGAAGCTGCTCATGGAGGAAATACATGAAGGTACATTTGGTACGCATGCTGGGGGGCATGCTATGACGAGGAATTTGCTGCGGGCAGGTTATTTTTGGCTAACTATGGAAACTGATTGTTTCAAGTTTGCGAGGAAGTGCCACAAGTGCCAAATCTATGCCGATAAGATCCATATGCCTCCGAGTCCTCTGAATGTGATGTCGTCACCAAGGCCATTCTCGATGTGGGGAATCGATATGATTGGAAAGATCGAGCCGACAGCTTCTAACGGGCACCGGTTCATTCTAGTAGCAATCGATTATTTCACCAAGTGGGTGGAAGCGGCGTCTTACGCAAATGTGACTAAGCAGGTGGTAGCCAGATTTATCAAGAGCGATATCATTTGCAGATATGGAGTCCCTGAGCAGATAATCACTGACAACAGTTCAAACCTGAATAACAAAATGATGAAGGAGCTGTGTCAGAACTTTAAGATCGAGCATCACAATTCCTCCCCTTACCGACCCAAGATGAATGGCGCTGTTGAAGCGGCCAATAAGAATATAAAGAAGATCGTTCAGAAGATGGTGGTGACCTATAAGGATTGGCATGAGATGCTACCTTTTGCTTTGCACGGTTATCGTACGACGGTACGCACATCAACCGGGGAAACCCCGTTCTCGTTAGTATATGGAATGGAAGCAGTACTTGTCGCTACTGCGAAAATCGGCGCCGGCTGAACAGAAGAGTCGCCATCGTGCGTTATTTATCCCACGGGAGGGAAAGGAAACGCTCAGAGTAAACCTACCGCAAGGACGGGAAAGGTATGGTCGTCGCAACCAAAACCTGGATTCGGGAGTCGGTTACGCAAGGGGAAGGTATTAGCACCCCTCACGTCCGTCATACTCGACGGGATCCACGCTTGTTTTCTGGTATGGATTGTTATTCTATCTAAACTAAGGGTTAAGGGTTAAAAGAAAAGAAAATGACTCGGCAAAGTATCGCACTTTATGCCTACGTATTCCCGTCTGGAACGAGAAATCAGAGTCAACGTAGTTCGCCTACCTACGGGAAAGGAGGGGAAGGTTGCTCGCTAGGATATCGCATCCTATGCCTACGTACTTTCATACAGCATGAAAGATCAGAGCAAACGTAGTTCGGGCCACGGAAGACACAGGTCTGTCTTGATTGATTTTATTCCTTCTGAAAAAGGTTTTTCTGATTAACAGTCCAAGCGGACAAAAATGACGTTTTGATGAGTTCACATTCTTTTACGGAAGAAGTGTCTTTTATTGTGTTTGAAATATTTATTGTGTTTTTCTGTTTGTTTTGAGAAGGAAGAGACAGAACTCTAACCTACGGTCGCGAAGGGAATCAAACTGACCTAATGTTATCATGCATGGGTTAAGACCTAGTGTCTATCATGCCCCTCTCTTGCGCAGAGAGAAACAGAGGTCCTAAGGGAATAGACGGAAACAAAAACAATAGCATATATAATAAAGCAGTAAAATGCATGGATGCAGCAATACAAGAGAGGCAAGGGAGTCCCACTCAACCTCGAACCTAGATAACAATAGGCAAAAGTGAACAGAATTCACTTTCCACCCCAACAGGTTAAACAGCAAACAATACAGCCAGGGAAAACCAGTCAATACATCAGAAATGAACATCAAAAATAAATAGCCACAGCAGCTCTGCATCAACATCTGACTTCAAGTCATCTCCAAACAGCTACAAGCTTCAAGCAAGCCTTAGTCTTCATCTCCATAACCTTCAAGCAAGGTCTCTGTCATCATTCTTCCATCTGCAATGGCTTTTCTTCAAATCTCAAACTCCAAGAGGAATATCAGTCAACAAGATAGAATGAATGTTAAACAGTAAACTGCCTACCAAGGGTGGCCCATTAACTGTTAACACTATACAGACAATTTTCTCTCAAAAGTTCTATCTTTCAAATACATTCACTGATCCTTCCAAAGGAAGGAGGTGGATATTTGAAAGAGACTTTGAATCATAGAGAAAGGATGGATGCAGACAAGGCATTCCATGTTTGAGAAACAAGCTTTCTAATCTAGAGCTCTGCCTAGCTCCTACCCCTATACTCTTCAACAGCTGCCTGCAAAGAATCTCCTCATCAACTTTGGAAGTTGGTCTTCATTCTCTTGATCTCCAATGGCTTCATCAATACAAGTCTTCAGCTCTCCCAATCCCCAAGCAAACCCAATACCCCAAACAGACAAATGAAATAATCCCCAGAGAGGGCACACCACACAGTCAAACAAATATAGACAGTACTAATAGCAGTAGGGGAATCCTAATGTTCTCTAAGGGGATCTATTAACTACCCATAATCCCTATAGTCCCATACCCCAAAAATTCAATCTCTAACTCCTAAGGGAAATGAACTAATTCACCTATGTTATCACCTAACCCTAATTTGATCATGTTATTCACCTCTAAGCAAATCACCTAAAATTAAGTCCTAAAAATATGAACTAAATTCTATATACAAGCTAACATTATCTACTAATCAACCTAAAAAGAATGGATTAAATATAGTAAAGCATTTAATCAAACCAAAATTACCAAATTCATGTATCAAACTAAACAATATTTACACCTATTAAAATGAAAAAATATGCCAAAAATATGAAAATAAAATGAAATATTAATTTTTTTATGGGATAATTTTCTTGACAAAATTATGAACAACATAAAAAAAGGACCAATTAAAACCATACATTTTTCTATTTTTTATGAATTTTTAAAGAAATGAAAATTTGAAAGAAAATAAAATTGAATTAATTGAAATGGGGTGCAGAAAGTAGTGAAAATTAGTTAAAACAACAAACTGGGCCCAGACTGGGGGGCGCGCATAGCAAGCGCGTCTGGGCCCATCAGCATTCAGAAAATAACAAAAATTAAAAAAGGAGAAAACGGTGCAGATAGCAAGTAATGTAGTTGAAATTGGTTTTGGGCCTGAGGATAGGGGTGTGCATATCAATGAATTAACGAGCCCAGTCTGATTGCTTTAATGAAACGGTGCGTTGCACCATTTGAATTTCCCTCCGTTGCTTCTTTTAATCGTGGCCATTGGTTTTAGTCCCCAGTCAAAGTCAAATATCACATCGTGTGGCTCCCAGGTCGTCTTCAACCTTAGAAACCCTAGGGTTTCTGAAACTCATCACCATGCACAAGCTTTACACTTCTCTGTTCTCCTTCGTTCTTCCATGAATTCACTTGCTGCAAAGAGCAAAGTTGCTCTAAATTCTTCCCTCTACACAGCCATAACAATAACTTCTTCTGAAACTCACTCAACAATGGAACCCGATACGTATAACATTCTGAATCCACCATGATCACCTGATATCACTTCTTCCAATTCTCTCTAATTCTTTCCCTAAACTAATCCACATCTTATGCTGATCATTATGAGCTAATCATTCAAGATTATCGTGCATTGAACCATGAGTTACAAGCTCCAACAGTTTATGCACACCATGATCAATCTTCATGAAACTTCTCCAAACTCACCAAAATCAGTCATCTAACCTATCCTAACATTTCTATGCTAACAAATCCCTATAATTCTAACTAAAACAGTCAAATCGAAGAAGAAACCTACCTGGTGTAAAATGAAGAAAACAGCTATGGAACTCCTTGATCCAATGCTTGCAGTGATTTGAAACTGATCCACACACTCAAACCTTGATTCTGTATGCAAAGATTCTGACTCAAACTTCTTGGATCTTGTGATTGAAACTTTCTTGCTTCTTGGATGATTCACTTGTATGGCACGAGTTCTCCTCAAATCAACCAAATGCTTGTGTGAAATGTGATCTCTGAATGACGGTGATGAATATCAGATCAAGAAAAATGGAGATTGATAGAGATTTGAGAGAGTTTGAATTGATTTTACAAAATGGAAGATTGATGTATAACTTGTGTTTTGATCAATATGAACCAAACTCAAATCTTGGAAGTTTGATGTTGTGATCAATATGAACCAAACTCAAATCTTGGAAGTTTTGATCAATATGAACCAAACTCAAAATGGAAGATATGAACCATGCATATCTCTCAAATCTTGAACCAAACTCAAAATTCTACTTTTTCCAATGTTCTTAAAACATTTTTTCCAATCAAAATGACCTATAATTTCATCTCATTTGGCCAAAGTATGAAAAATCTCAAATTTAGGTCATTTTTCATTCATTAAATTCACCAATTTTGAAACCTTGTGCTATGAGCCTTTCCAATCTTTCATGGTCACTTTTAAAGACTCAAAATGTCATTTGGAGCAAGTTTGATGTTGTGAAGTTTTTCATTTGAAGCTTCCTTGTATGAGTTTTGGGCATAGGCTTGAAATGACCTGTAATTCTCAGATGACCAAAATACCCTTTGCTTGCCAAGACCATAAGTAGAGTTCCACAAATCATATGAAGGCATACCATACCATTATAGAAATCTAAGACAATGAGGAACAACTCTTATGTTGACAATAAATTCATTTGAAATCTCCTTGAGGGGTAAAAATAGCTTGGAAGACAAGTCACTTTCACAGACAAAATTTCAGATACCTCAGATGACCTGTAACTTGCAAGGACCATAACTTGAGTTCTATAAATCTCCTTAATGTCTTCTACCACTCAAATTAAAGGTCTTGAGATCCTATACAAGTTTCATGTTTACCAAGGATCCATTTGAAGCTTTCATTTTGACTTATCTTGCTTGGAAATTTGACCTAAATTAGGGGATTTTACACAGAAACCCTAATTTAGAAACTCCTCTTCTCCTTGATTTCTCTTGATTTCTTCTTGGCACATTACCATATACTTCTCTATATGTCAAATGATGAACCCCACATCTCTCCAATAGACCTCAATGCCTTTCAATCAATCAATTGACCTAGAGTTAACCCAGGGTTGACCCAGATGAAACCCTAGTTGACTGTCTTCAACTGCAACTCTGGTGATCACATCAATGACTTGTCTCCTTCTTCAAATGACTTTCTAAGTCTCCCATGATTTCCACATACTTTCCATGCTCAGCCCATAGCTCACAATTTCTTTGATAATCCTCAGATACCCTCAGATAGGAGATAGATGCCCTGCTTGATCCATTGACTTCTCAGCTTTCAAATTCTTTCTGATGACTTGAATGAGATTGAATTAGACTAATAACCTCTTGATAGGCCCATAGAGATGAGAATAATGCTTGGTCCCTTGTTGGATGACTTGCTATGCTATGCTATGCAGATGATTAGACTATGCTCATGACTCTATATGCAAATGCTAATGATATTGAAACATAAACCATGTGAATAAGGTTGAGCAAATTTTAGGGTGCAACAGCTGCCCCTATTCAAGCGACTTGGACCCGATTGGGTGAAGAGCGAACGGCCTTCAAAACATTCGAGGTACGAGACGGTTGAATACTAAGAACCCGAAAATTTGCCAACCGCAGAAATAAACTGCGTCACTGCTTGGGGAACGACATTCATCAACTGAATCTAACTGTTTACAACAACCCACTGATCTCGTGCTGGGGATTATTTTTATCAGCCTGAAAAATGTCCTATCATCAAAACCTTGTCCACATTATGACTCTGTTTTGTCAACACGAAGCAATTTCAACTAAACTTGTCCACGTTAGGACTCCACCTGCTGTCAACCCGTAAAAATCTCGGCAACTTCACTGGGGATGGCTCGTCTGCCTTTCATCAGAAATAAATCGTCCACGTTAGGAATAAATTCTTCCCCGTTAGGAATAACACCGTCCACGATAGGAATCATCTCTTCTGCATCTGTCCACGTCAGGACTGAACTCTTCCACGTCAGGAATAAACTTCGTCTAGATCTGTCCGCGTCAGGACTAAACTCTTCCGCGTTAGGAATATATCACTTTTCCCCGTAAGGAATCACATCTTTCCACGTAAGGAAACGATCTTGTCTTTCCACGTAAGGAATACCATCTCAATCTGTCCACGTAAGGACTCCAATCTTTCCACGTAAGGAATCAATCTACCTTTCCACGTAAGGAATAAATCTTTCCACGTAAGGAAACGATCTTCTTTTCTGAATCTGTCCTCGTTAGGACCAAACTTTCCACGTAAGGAATACATCGTCCACGTTAGGACTCACCCTTCCACGTTAGGAATGAACTTCTTCTTTCCACGTAAAGAATACAATCTTTCCATGTCAGGAATGCTATCGTTCCACGTAAGGAATCACATTTTGATTTGTCCACGTAAGGACTCCAACTTGTTCCATGTAAGGAATAAATCTTTCCACGTAATGAATCACCTCTCTTTCCACGTAAGGAATACCATCTTAATCTGTCCACGTAAGGACTCCAATCTTTCCACGTCAGGAATGCTATCTTTCCACGTAAGGAAACCACTCTTTCTGATTTGTCCACGTAAGGACTCCCATCTTTCCATGTAAGGAATCCGTCTTCTTTCCACGTAAGGAAACCAATTTTCTTCCACGTAAGGACTAAAATTCTTGATCTGTCCACGTAAGGACTCCAAGCTTTCCCCGTAAGGAATACCTCTTTCCACGTAAGGAAACCATTTTTCTTCCACATAAAGAATCAACTTCTTTCCACGTAAGGAATCACATTTTGATGTGTCCACGTAAGGACTCCAACTTGTTCCACGTAAGGAATAAATCTTTCCACGTAAGGAATCACCTCTCTTTCCACGTAAGGAATCACATTTTTCCACGTAAGGAAACCATAATCTTTCCACGTAAGGAAACCAACTCGTCTTGATCGGTCCACATAAGGACTCCATCTTTCCACGTAAGGAATAACTTTCTTCTTGCTTTGTCCACGTAAGGACTCCAATTTTTCCACGTAAGGAAACCGTATCGTCTTGATTTGTCCCCGTCAGGACTCACCTCTTGACTCGCTGAGGATAAAAACTTGTCCACGTCAGGACTTGCGTATCTTCGACTTGCTGGGGAAATAAAACTCGTCCACGTCAGGACACCCACGCTTCGCCAACAATGCGAAGGAGGATACATTTGTCCACGTCAGGACTCTCGTATCTTGCCATCACAAAGAACTATAAACTTTGTCTACGTCAGGACGCACATTTCACCATTACGAATAAAGATATCTGCTGGAAATAAATGGTCCACGCTAGGACACCAACACAAAAAGTAATCGACTTTGTCCACGTCAGGACTTCACATTCCATCAATACCAAGAAATCAAATCTGTCCACGTTAGGACTGGCACATCTCGTCTCCTGGAAGGAATGTCCACGTCAGGACTTCACTTCTCTAACACGAAGAAAACTTGTCAATAAAATTCGTCCACGTCAGGACTCATTTCTCCACTGGTCCCAACCCACAAACTTCTTAGCACTGACGCGATAGCGACTTTGAAGCGGACTCTACTGGGGATATCTGAAAACCGAACTACTGGATGCCTGTTCTGATAACCGGCGGCAGCCTCTTGATGACAAATAACTCTGCTTGGGAATGAGGAGAAATTTTGCCTACTAACTCTGGCGGGGAAAACAAGAGAAATTCACAAATAACTCTGTTCGGAGACAAAGAAAACTTCATCATGATAATTCTGTGGGGAATAGTGTCAAAGCTGACACTTCCGCTGAATGTCTCACGTCGAGATCATGAATGTTTGGTAATTCATTTGAGCAAGAGCTCCTTCCACCTGCAAGAGAGCAATACTTGAAACAAACGGTTAGCCATCCTGGTTTATGCTTCAAAAATGCGTATGTTTGACAATGACGCAATGCTCCATTCGACATGGAAATGCTGCACGTTTTTATTTGGTGGATGCAAGTATGACACTATATGTCGATGCAAATGCAGACTCGAACTGCTAGGATACAGGAAACTGCTTCAAGAAAATAAATGTTGAAGACGATGCCGACTCCACTGGGGATAGCCAGGTGCTACAGAATTATTCCAGCAAAATAAATGCTGGAAGAGTGAAGTCATCTCAGCTGGGAAATTGGGAACTTAAACCAAGCACCTAATCGAAGTAACAACCTGCTGGGGAATATAATTCTGCTGGGGAATAGCAGATGCGCCTGGTATGATCGAACTTCTGCTGGAGAGTGAACGGATATCGCACGGTGTTCGGACAAGATAAATGTCAGGACACGCAACCAACTCTGCCGGGGAGAGTATTAATCTTCGAGTTCCACTGGGAGGAATAAAAACACTTGCAAAGAGAATTCCGCTGGGGATGGGGTGATTCTCTTGGGAGAAATCGACTGACTCCGCTGGGGGAGCGTAAATGACCCTGCGGGGAAAGGTAAACTGTCTGAATACAGTTCACAAATATTAATCTTCTTCGGCTAAACCACTCTGCTTGAAATGCGCTGTCTGAATACAGCTTTCGATCTAGGAATCGCTAAACTCAGCTAAGGATAAACGACCTTGCTGGAGCCTGTCCTTTGGATAAGCTATGACTAGCTGGGGAATTCGACCCTTCTTCAGTGAGGAACATTGTCATCTCGGAAGCACGACCTGCGTGGGGATCGAGTCTTTCATTGCTGCAATCTTTTAATCATCTTCCTCGTACGGCTACGATCCCTGCAACACCACAAACAAGACAAGACAAGTCTACACAACCAAATCTATTCAGGTTATCGTCAGTGACATTGTTTTCAGTTAATTCAAAGTTTTAACAATTATTGGCAAGGGCCAGTGGCGTTATACCCATGCTAGTTTCATCAAACTTAGGCGTTTATCATGCACAAAACAGTAAAGAACCAGCATCAAATACTGAATGACATATTTTATTGATTGGGCCCCTGAATGGGCGGAGTTTCGTACACGGGATGTAACTCCTGAAAAGAGGAAGCTACGCACAACAAATACACAAGTATGCACAAGAAGCATGAATATATTGACAATTAAATTTGTACACATGTCGGGAACGGGATGCAGATGAACATCACGAACTGATCCTCCTATGACTCGCCCGACTCTAATGCTTTCCCGGTATCCACACTTCCGAAGAGACTGTATCTGACAATCGACCCCTCGAATATATTCTCCCGCACCAATGCTCAATGCAGTATCAAATTCGGACCGCAGTCATTTGCTTTTCAAATCCCTAACTTTTGCGTGAACCGCCCTTTACGGGTTTTCAGTTCACCGGGATACCCTTTTTTGCCGAAGCCGCCCAGTGTAGGTTTTCAACTTCGCGGGTGTACATTTTTTCAATTTTATCCCTAACTTTTACCCGAACCTTTCATTCTGTTTTTGGTTCGCCAGGATGCCCCATTTTTGCCTGGACTCTCTTTTTCTGTCCAGCGGGTCAATTTTAAGCAAAGTATTTTTTAACTGCGTCCGAATTCACAGGCGACGTAAAGTCTTCACCGTCCATGGTGGACAACAATAACGCTCCTCCTGAAAAGACTTTTCTGACAACGTATGGCCCTTCGTAGTTGGGGGTCCACTTGCCCCTGTGATCTGCCTGCGGCGGGAGAATCCTTTTCAGCACAAGGTCGCCCGTCTGAAAGCTCCGAGGATGTATCTTCTTATCGTACGCTTTCTTCATTCGGCTCTGGTACAAACGACCGTATGCTAGAGAAGCTAGCCTCTTCTCATCCATTAAACTCAGCTGGTTCAACCTGTCTTTCACCCATTCTGCCTCATCTAGTTGAACGTCTCGCAATACCCTTAGAGAAGGGATCTCAACTTCCAATGGTAGTACTGCTTCCATTCCGTATACTAACGAGAACGGGGTTGCCCCGGTTGATGTGCGTACCGTCGTACGATAACCGTGCAAAGCAAAAGGTAGCATCTCATGCCAGTCCCTATAGGTCACCACCATCTTTTGAACAATCTTCTTGATATTCTTATTGGCCTCTTCAACAGCGCCATTCATCTTGGGTCGGTAAGGGGAGGAGTTATGATGTTCAATCTTGAAATTCTGACAGAGCTCCTTCATCATTTTGTTGTTCAGGTTCGAACCGTTGTCAGTGATTATCCGCTCGGGGATTCCATATCGGCAAATGATATCTCTCTTGATGAATCGGGCCACCACCTACTTCGTCACATTTTCATAAGACGCCGCTTCCACCCATTTGGTCAAGTAATCGATTGCTACCAGAATGAACCGGTGCCCGTTAGAAGCCGTCGGCTCGATCTTTCCAATCATATCGATTCCCCACATCGAGAATGGCCATGGCGATGACATCACATTTAGAGGAATCGGAGGCACATGGATCATATCAGCATAGATTTGGCACTTGTGGCACTTCCTCGCAAACTTGAAGCAATCAGTTTCCATAGTCAACCAAAAGTAACCTGCCCGTAGCAGCTTTCTCGTCATAGCATGCCCACCAGCATGCGTACCAAAGGTACCTTCATGTATTTCCTCCATGAGCAGCTTTGCCTCTTTTTCATCCACACAACGCAGCAACACCAAATCGTGATTTCTTCTGTATAAGACACCATCCGGGTTCAAATAGAAATTGCCCGATAATCTCCTGAGAGTCTTCTGATCTTGACTGGATGCCCCAGTCGGATACTCTTTATTCTTCAGGAAATTAAGGATATCAAAATACCACGGTTTTTCGTCAGATGCTTCATCAATAGCAAACACAAAGGCTGGTCTGTCAAGTCGAGAGATAACAATTCTGGGAGCCTCGTTCCAGAAGTTGACTTTGTACATGGAAGACAAAGTGGCCAGGGCGTCAGCCATCTGATTTTCTGCCCGCGGTACATGATGCAATTCAACCTTGTCAAAGAAAGGCAACAATCTCCTTGCATAGTTCATGTAATGTATTAAATTGGGCTGACGTGTCTCCCATTCCCCTTTGATTTGATTCACCACCAGAGCTGAGTCTCCGTATACGTCCAGATTCTTGATTCGCAAATCAATGGCTTCTTCAAGCCCCATTATACAAGCTTCGTATTCGGCTTCATTATTGGTAACTGCAAAGGTCAATCGAGCAGTGAACGGGATGTGCGACCCGTGTGGAGTAGTGATGATTGCCCCTATTCCGCTACCGTAAGCGTTCACAGCTCCGTCAAATATCATCTTCCATTTGGAACCCAATTCTGGTCCCTCGTCTGGCAACGGCTCTTCACAATCTTTCATCTTTAGGTACATGATATCCTCGTCAGGAAAATCAAACCTCATCGATTGGTAATCTTCAATAGGATGCTCCGCCAGATACTCAGACAGCACACTCCCCTTTATAGCCTTTTGCGAGGCATATTGGATGTCATATTCAGTCAAGACCATCTGCCAACGGGCAATTCTCCCTGACAACGCCTGCTTTTCGAATACATATTTGATAGGATCCATCTTCGAGATGAGCATGGTTGTATGATTCAGCATGTATTGCCTCAAACGCTTGGCGGCCCAGGCTAGCGCGCAACAAGTTTTTTCAAGCATAGAGTATCGAGATTCACAATCCGTAAATTTCTTACTCAAGTAGTAGATCGCATGCTCTTTTCTTCCTGTCTCGTCGTGTTGACCGAGAACACAACCCATGCTTCCCTCAAGAACTGTCAAATACATAATCAAGGGTCTCCCTGTCACTGGAGGTATCAAAATAGGAGGCTCCTGCAAATACTGCTTTATTTTGTCGAACGCCTTTTGACAATTTTCGTTCCATGTTACAGCTTGATCTTTCTTCAACAGCTTGAACAATGGTTCACACGTAGCAGTTAGGTGAGATATGAACCGAGCGATGTAGTTCAACCTCCCTAAAAACCCGCGCACCTCTTTCTCTGTTTTAGGCGTCGGCATTTCTTGAATCGCTTTTATTTTTGCAGGATCAACCTCTATTCCTTTTTCACTTACGATAAACCCCAGCAGTTTACCCGATCTCACCCCGAAGGTGCATTTGTTAGGATTCAGTCTCAGCCTGAACTTCCTAAGCCTTTTAAATAACTTCAGCAGATTCACCAGATGCTCTTCCTTCGTCTGGGATTTGGCAATCATATCGTCAACATAAACTTCGATCTCTTTATGCATCATATCATGGAAAAGAGTCGTCATTGCACGCTGATACGTTGCCCCAACATTTTTCAACCCGAAGGGCATCACTTTATAACAAAATGTTCCCCAAGGCGTTATGAAAGTAGTCTTCTCCATATCCTCTGGCGCCATTTTAATCTGATTATAGCCTGAGAAGCCATCCATGAAGGAGAACACAGAGTATTGAGCGGTGTTGTCAACTAGCACATCGATATGAGGAAGCGGAAAATTGTCTTTTGGGATCGCTTTATTTAAATCCCTATAATCCACGCACATTCGAACCTTGCCATCTTTCTTTGGCACTGGTACTATGTTAGCGACCCATGAGGGATATTTTGTCACAGCCAGGAAACCGGCATCCCACTGTTTTTGAACCTCTTCTTTAATCTTCACTGCCATATCGGGTCTAGTTCTGCGAAGATTTTGTTTGACCGGTGGGCACTCTTCTTTCAACGGCAGATGGTGCACAACCATATCTGTATCGAGCCCTGGCATATCTTCATACGACCAAGCGAACACATCATTATACTCTCTGAGCATTTCAACCAGTCTTCGCTTGATATCGCCCTGCAGCGCGGCTCCGATACGAATATTCTTTTCAACCCCTTCCGACCCTAGATTGATAATTTCGATGACCTCTTCGTGAGGTAGAATGACTCTTTCCTCTTGCTCCACCAACCAAGACAGTTCTTCGGGAACGTCACCATCTTCAACAACCTCTTCTTCGGCCTGAAATACCGGGTGTTCAAAGTCGGGACGAGTCATAGGTGGTTCAAGGATGTTATCTGAAAATGTTATCCTGCAAAAAGAATGGTTAAATGCTTCAAAATGCGTATAAAGCGAATAACCACATTGCCATTTTATTGAAAAGTACAAAACAAGAAAAACAGAGATCTCAATATTTGCACATGAAAAACGCCTTTTATTTAATGATAAACACGCAATGTTCATAACAGCACAGCCCTAAGCAAATCATGATACCCCGGGCAAGACATCAAATTGTTCAACAATTAAAAAACAAAGCATTACTGTTTAAGAGTCACAGCAACAAGCTCCTGAATAGACCAGTTGCACAATCCCTGTCCTGGCGTGCTTGGCTGAATCCAGGCATCCATATCGCAATCGCTGTCTCCTTCGTCAGACTCTGAAGCAGCGTTGATGGTCTCATGACATACTCCACTGGCAGAGATGGTTATTGGTCCTCTGAAACGGGGTGCCCCCACAGCAGGTGTTGACGACGACGGTTGGTACCCCAGTCCAAACCAGTCCATCTTCACAGGAATATCCAGCACTTTGCCCCAGCCCTTGGTCTCACCAGTATCTACTAGACCTTGAGCTTCCTTATACGACGAGACGGTTATCTCCGACGCTTTGCTCGGCCCGGGACCTTTGTCCTTGATACGCAACCCTTCAAATGCCTGGTAGTGGGTTTCGTGAATCTCTCCATCGACCTCGACATACTTAAATGATGACAGATGGCTGACCAGGATGTCCTCTTCTCCACATACAGTAACCACGCTGTCTCCTACCATATATTTCAACTTTTGATGCAGGGTAGACGTGACTGCCCCAGCCCCATGGATCCAGGGTCGTCCGAGCAGGCAGCTATATGCAGGCTGGATGTCCATGATATAAAATTCAGTCGCGAAAACCTCCGGCCCCACCTGTATAGGCAATGTTATCGATCCAAAAACTGTTCGCCGCGTCCCATCAAATGCCCTGACTACCAAGTCACTGGGCGTGCACAGTATTCCTCTGACATCTAGCTTCATCATCGCTTTCTTGGGCAGCACGTTCAAAGACGATCCGGTATCGACCAGTACATGCGACATGACTGATCCTCTACACTCGACAGATACGTGCAGCGCCATATTATGATCTCTCCCCTTAGGGGTCAAATCGAAGTCGGTAAAGCCCAAACTGTGGCCTGCATTCACATGTGCTAACACTCCTTCCAGCTGATTCACGGAAACGTCTTGGGGTATGAAGAAAGTATCCATGACTTTCAACAGTGCATTTCTGTGAGCTTCTGAGCATAATAGCAACGACAGGATAGATATCTTTGAAGGCGTCTGTTGCAGATGCTCCACAATCTTATAATCACTTTTTCGAATCAAGCGCATGAACTCTTCTACATCTTTCGATGCCACTTCTTTGCCGCTTGCTTGCACTGGGGCATTCTCAACCATCTTTCCCTTTCCTTTCGCCAGTCTTTCGGCCTCCACCTCAGGCGATATGAAGATCCTACCACTCCTTGTCATACCTCCTGTACCAACAACGTTGTCCACAGTCTCGGCTGGCTGCTTATCAACATCAATCTTTATTCCGTCACAATACACTTCCAACCCATATGACCATGGGACTGCCTTTGTGCTCTCGTACGGGATTGGTCCAGCCTTAGTTATGGTGATTGGCGGTCGCTGAATTGGTGCTGTTATAGTGATTGTCTTTCGAGGGATCGTCACAGTGGCCACATCGCTCTGATTATCTGCTAATGCCCCTGCAGGTTCTTCAGTTGCTGCTCGGTCAAACTGCAATGTGCCTCCATCAATTAAAGCCTGAACACCTTTCTTCAAATCATCACACCCCCCAGCTAGGGTCCAGCATTCCAAGCAGTACTCGTCACAACCAGGATACACACCACCTTGCAATAATCTGCTTTTTATCTCGCTCAGCAGCGTCTTTAAATCATCGACATTCATAATCAGATTCAAACCCTCCTCAGTCAGAATGGCGTTTGCCCCATGATTGGGCATGGGCTTCTGCACTATATTCGGACCCACTGTTCCGAAATTGATAGCCTTGCTATCCAATAAATCCTGCACAACATGCTTAAAAGCATGACAACCCTCTACATCATGGCCCGGAGCCCCAGAGTGGAACTCACAGTGCCTGCTTGCATCATAGCCATACGGAGGAGTCCCCATTATAGGTGCCAGAGTTCTCTTCTCTACCAGGTTCAGCCCTAACAACGTCTGCAGCAAATCGGCATACGTTGAAGGAGGCTTCTCAAACACTCTCCTTGGTTTACCCTGGAATCTTCGCTGAGCAGGCTGTGCCCCCTGCTGTGGCTGCTGCTGCTGCTGCTGTGGTCGTTGTTGCATTGGCTGTTGCTGAAATGGTTGTTGTTGCATTGGCTATTGCTGAAATGGTTGTTGTTGGAACGGAATAGTAACACTCGCCACCTGCTGCGGCTGATTATACTGGTTCCGACCTCTGCCTCGGCCTCCAAACACTGCGCTAGCATCGCCCTGACGGCGCCCACCAAAAGCCTTCCTGTTACTGCCAGATGCAGTAGATTCCTCAGCTTGGAATCTTCCCTGTTTAATGTTACTCTCAATCTTTTCTCCCATCAGAATTAAGTCTGAGAAACTGGCCAAAGATGTGTGAAACAACTTGTCATAAAACATGCCTGTGAATGTTCCTATGAACATGTCATTCATTGCCTTGTCTTCTAAAGTAGGACGGACCCTAGCAGCCATGTCGCGCCATCTTTGCGCATACTCTTTAAAGCTCTCACCCTTCTTCTGAGACAGCCCTTGCAATTGGACCCGGTTGGGTGCCAGGTCGCTGTTATACTTATAGTGAGCTACAAATGCCTCTGCTAGCTGTTTCCATGTCTTTATATTAGTTGGCTCCAATCCCATATACCACTCTAGGGAAGGGCCTGACAGGCTATCTTGAAAGAAATGCATTAGCATTCTCTCATCAGTTGAGTACGCAGACATCTTTCTGTAATAAGCCCGCACGTGCACTTTCGGACAAGTGTCCCCTTTATACTTATCAAACGTGGGAGCTTTGAATTTGATTGGCACCCTCAAGCCAGGTACCAGACCCATTGTTGACATGTCTAAGCCCACAGCACTTTGGTTCAGGACCCCCCTCATCTGCTCTTCTAACATTCTGATCTTCTGGGAGTCATCCATCGGTCCCTCGAAACCTCCACCGGAGAAAGCGTCCTCCTGCTGATCTTCCTGCCAGTTACCATTCCCAGCTCCATACCCATCATATCCGTTGTTACGGCCAGCTCTCATCTGATTCATCACCGGGCCTCGCCCTCTGTTGCCGTATCCCGGAGCAAATCCAGCAGGTCCAACAGTCATCAACCCAGCGCCGTTTCCATTTCCGAAACCTCCGTAACCCTGATTGGTCATACCGTATCCGTCCTGCCCAAAGCCTTGAGCATTGAAACCATATTTCCCAGCATTATCGAAACCCTGATCATTGAATCCGAATCCAGCATTACCGAAGCCGTTGCCTCCCATATTATCACCCAAGTTGACATCACCAAGCCCAACGTTATGGATAGCAGTCTCGTTCCCAACTCCGACGTTACCGTTCCCAGCAGCGGTAGCGTTGTTGACATTAGCAGCAGGTATATTGACTACAGGTGGAGCCACTGGTGTGGGAGTGTCATCCCCATGAACAGTGTCGACTCGCACAGACTGATGATCCTCATTACCGTGACCAGCATTTCTGACCAACAGAGGTTGCACCATAGCTTGCAAATTCTCCTGACCCTTTGCAATAGTCTCCATGGTCTGCATGAAGAGTGCTAGCTTCTTGCGCATATCTTGCATCTCGTTCTGCATTTGATCCATGATTCTTCGGCAGTTGGTGCGAGTGGAATATCTGTGCGGACGCTGATCTGCAATCCTGAAAATACCTGGTACAGAGCAGGAAATAAGATACCATCCAGTGATTACCTGTAATGCAGTATGAATGCGAATGCAATGCAGGGTGTGTCTGTGCATTAGGGAAAAGCATTCCCCGATTCTAGTGCGAAGGTGCCAGTGCGGTGACAGTGCTAGCAATACGAAGATTGGAGCTGAATTATAGAAAGCCTCATATATTGCAGAGAAAACCAATAAGCCAAGAATACAATATCACTGAGTACAATGAGAAGGCATGACCTCAACCAACAATCCTGGTGATGGTCAGCACTATGCAAATAAAGCATACAAGTTAATACACGAAATGATCAAGTACTCCCATAAGCTCGGTACTCTTCTATTAACTTCTTGGTCTCTGGATGACCTGGTCGGGTAAGCAGACCCTCGACAAGCTGGTTTCTTCTCTTGAGAACACGTCGCACGTCTCCAGCAGTTTCCTCCCATGCCCCTTCTCCGAAGCGATCCTCTAGCTTACGCTTCCGAGACACAGCTTCATCCCTGCCTTTGATGGCCTTGTTCAACGCATTCTGGAGACTATACCGGGTCATCACTTCTTCTTCATACTTCTTAATGCTAGCTTTCAACTGTTCTTCGAGGTCGAAAATTTGCTGCTTCAGCTTATCTTCCCTCTTTTTATTGTTGGTGAGCGTAGCATTCCAAGTCTTGTTACAGGAAGAGATTTCTCGGTGTGCTGCGTCGAGTGCTTTCTTTTTGGATTCCAGCATGTCATGGGAGCTTCTGAACTCTTGACCCAGACGTTCGCGCTTCTTTTTCTCCTCAGTCAACTCAGCCCCTAGTCTGTTTACTAGCTCGATCTGCTCTTGGAAAGCATGTACGGCCTTGTTTTTCTCACTGCGTATCTGAGCCAGCTCTTGCTCTAGCTCTTCATTGATCTTCATCAAGGCTTCTTTTTCTTTCACCACTTGCTCGTAGGCTTCCCTAGAAACAGTAGTTGGCTCTTCTACTGGAATGTGAACAGGGACTGGTGCATCTGGAAATGGCATCAATATCTGTCTGGCTCTCTCCTGGATCCAAACTCTGTATGGTGCATAAGCTTGACAGTCGTTCTTCCCTAACAGTGGCTTCCCTCTTCTGTTAATACGCGTCCAGGCATGCTGTAGCTTGGCTAATAACTCTCCCTTCAAATCACCGGTGAAGTACAGAGATTCCTGTACTTCTTCCTCCTTTGGTGGGTTCTTCAGCGCATATCCGAACTGGCGAACAAACAGAGAAGGGTTGTAATTGATACACCCTTTTCTTCCTATCAACGGAACATTAGGGTACCCAGAACAACTGAAGATAAGCTCAGACCCCAGCAAGTCTCGATCAAACCACTCAACGTCTTCGGAAGATAGCCTCATCATGCGCTCTGACCAGCTAGCGGTAGTTACACTATCCACAAAAGATCCCTTCGGGGGAAGATGGCTCTTAAACCACATGCTCAACAGAGGCGCACAGCAGTAAACAACCTTTCCCCTTCTGTTTTCATTCTTGTAGTGCAACGAGTGGTAGAAGTCTCCGATCAACGTGGGCACTAGGTTGCCAGCAGCAAACAGATGGAAAGCGTCCAAGTCTACGAAATTGGGCAAGTTAGGAAACAGCACAATTCCATAAATGCATAGAGCCAAAATAGCATTGAAAACCACCCAACATCCGCTCTTGGCATACTCCTGAGCCTTGCCAACCAGAAAATCAAGAGAGAAACCTGAAACCCCAAGCCAAGAAGTCACTAGTAATTCAGCAGCATCCATGTGCAAGGCTTTAGCTAAGTCCTCCAACTTGGGCTCAGCAGCAGAGTGGATAAAGGGAACTTTGTTCTGCACTGGTAGCTCAGTGAACTCCACATACTCTTCAATGGTAGGCCCCAGAATAAAATCAGCAAACGTGAAACATCTCAATGCGGGGTCATAGAACTGCATCAAGGTGTACAACCCGTTCATCTCATCAGCAGTGGGCTTGCAGACTAATCTCAGTAATCTCCCATGACTCATTCTGAAACTTCTCCTAACCTCCTCATCAGCAAGAGATATCAGACCAAGCAAAGGAGTAATATCAGGTGTGGGCAGCTTATACGCAACTGTCTTCCTCAAACCAGCCATGATCAATACTCAGAAGTCTGGGCACTAGAACCGGGGGATATGCAAATGCACCTGCAGCACAGACACACGTTAATGGGATGCAATGATAATGGGTATGCAAAAAATGCAATGCAAGTAACATTCAACAGGGACCAAATGCTGTGGCTGAAAAAGCCTGAACCATATCAGAAGTCTCAGATAGACCCTCTAGAACTCCTCAAACCCTGGTCTCTGATAGACCTGAAACAAAGCTCCAGCACTGGTCTCTGACAGACCCATAATATAACTCCAACTGGTCTCTGACAGACCTCAAACCAAGAACTCCAACTGGTCTCTGATAGACCTCATAACCATAACTCTGACCGGTCTCTGATAGACCTCACAACTATCCATAAATACCCAGGATCTCTGATTAAGAAATAACCGGTATCTGAAGGTCTAGTTACCTGCATAACCCCAAACCCTCTCACAGGTGGATGTCCTAGTAACTGACAATGGTATGGCATCCTATGCGGTCGTCGGCGTCACAGACTTTCAGGGTTGATGATACGATTCCCAGAAGGAGTGGTATCATCAAATCCTGAAGAGGCCTCACTTAGCCAACTTCCAAATGATCGGTCCCCGGAGTCGACAATTCAGCTGACCAACAACCCCTTCGACCCAAAGGGTAGAAAAAGAAGCCAACCAGAAGAACCTCGTCCGAGTGTAGATTTCATGAGACACTAATGCAAGCAAAGCCGGCACGCGCCCACTACTTTCTACTCTACTTCTAGGTGCACTCAAGCCCAGGTCCGACTTATCTCTCAATCGTAGAACACCCGTCACACCCCAATACAACAATAATAATCAATATATATAATGCTGAAAATAAAGGTCAGAAATATAAATCCATACAAAATCCTCGACGGGAAAACAAGAGCTAGGATTGACTCTCTTAAGGGACGTTGGATCCCAAATGCATAAGGACCATCGCAGTCCTTAGCAGCCAGGGGACGTTGGATCCCCAGCAGAGTCGCCAGCTGTCGCTACTGCGAAAATCGGCGCCGGCTGAACAGAAGAGTCGCCACCGTGCGTTATTTATCCCACGGGAGGGAAAGGAAACGCTCAGAGTAAACCTACCGCAAGGACGGGAAAGGTATGGTCGTCGCAACCAAAACCTGGATTCGGGAGTCGGTTACGCAAGGGGAAGGTATTAGCACCCCTCACGTCCGTCGTACTCGACGGGATCCACGCTTGTTTTCTGGTATGGATTGTTATTCTATCTAAACTAAGGGTTAAGGGTTAAAAGAAAAGAAAATGACTCGGCAAAGTATCGCACTTTATGCCTACGTATTCCCGTCTGGAACGAGAAATCAGAGTCAACGTAGTTCGCCTACCTACGGGAAAGGAGGGGAAGGTTGCTCGCTAGGATATCGCATCCTATGCCTACGTACTTTCATACAGCATGAAAGATCAGAGCAAACGTAGTTCGGGCCACGGAAGACACAGGTCTGTCTTGATTGATTTTATTCCTTCTGAAAAAGGTTTTTCTGATTAACAGTCCAAGCAGGCAAAAATGACGTTTTGATGAGTTCACATTCTTTTACGGAAGAAGTGTCTTTTATTGTGTTTGAAATATTTATTGTGTTTTTCTGTTTGTTTTGAGAAGGAAGAGACAGAACTCTAACCTACGGTCGCGAAGGGAATCAAACTGACCTAATGTTATCATGCATGGGTTAAGACCTAGTGTCTATCATGCTCCTCTCTTGCGTAGAGAGAAACAGAGGTCCTAAGGGAATAGACGGAAACAAAAACAATAACATATATAATAAAGCAGTAAAATGCATGGATGCAGCAATACAAGCGAGGCAAGGGAGTCCCACTCAACCTCGAACCTAGAAAACAATAGGCAAAAGTGAACAGAATTCACTTTCCACCCCAACAGGTTAAACAGCAAACAATACAGCCAGGGAAAACCAGTCAATACATCAGAAATGAACAGCAAAAATAAACAGCCACAGCAGCTCTGCATCAACATCTGACTTCAAGTCATCTCCAAACAACTACAAGCTTCAAGCAAGCCTTAGTCTTCATCTCCATAACCTTCAAGCAAGGTCTCTGTCATCAGTCTTCCATCTGCAATGGCTTTTCTTCAAATCTCAAACTCCAAGAGGAATATCAGTCAACAAGATAGAATGAATGTTAAACAGTAAACTGCCTACCAAGGGTGGCCCATTAACTGTTAACACTATACAGACAATTTTCTCTCAAAAGTTCTATCTTTCAAATACATTCACTGATCCTTCCAAAGGAAGGAGGTGGATATTTGAAAGAGACTTTGAATCATAGAGAAAGGATGGATGCAGACAAGGCATTCCATGTTTGAGAAACAAGCTTTCTAATCTAGAGCTCTGCCTAGCTCCTACCCCTATACTCTTCAACAGCTGCCTGCAAAGAATCTCCTCATCAACTCTGGAAGTTGGTCTTCATTCTCTTGATCTCCAATGGCTTCATCAATACAAGTCTTCAGCTCTCCCAATCCCCAAGCAAACCCAATACCCCAAACAGACAAATGAAATAATCCCCAGAGAGGGCACACCACACAGTCAAACAAATATAGACAGTATTAATAGCAGTAGGGGAATCCTAATGTTCTCTAAGGGGATCTATTAACTACCCATAATCCCTATAGTCCCATACCCCAAAAATTCAATCTATAACTCCTAAGGGAAATGAACTAATTCACCTATGTTATCACCTAACCCTAATTTGATCATGTTATTCACCTCTAAGCAAATCACCTAAAATTAAGTCCTAAAAATATGAACTAAATTCTATATACAAGCTAACATTATCTACTAATCAACCTAAAAAGAATGGATTAAAAATAGTAAAGCATTTAATCAAACCAAAATTACCAAATTCATGTATCAAACTAAACAATATTTACACCTATTAAAATGAAAAAATATGCCAAAAATATGAAAATAAAATGAAATATTAATTTTTTTTATGGGATAATTTTCTTGACAAAATTATGAACAACATAAAAAAAGGACCAATTAAAACCATGCATTTTTCTATTTTTTATGAATTTTTAAAGAAATGAAAATTTGAAAGAAAATAAAATTGAATTAATTGAAATGGGGTGCAGAAAGTAGTGAAAATTAGTTAAAATAACAAACTGGGCCCAGACTGGGGGGCGCGCATAGCAAGCGCGTCTGGGCCCATCAGCATTCAGAAAATAACAAAAATTAAAAAAGGAGAAAACGGTGCAGATAGCAAGTAATGTAGTTGAAATTGGTTTTGGGCCTGAGGATAGGGGTGTGCATAGCAATGAATTAACGAGCCCAGTCTGATTGCTTTAATGAAATGGTGCGTTGCACCATTTGAATTTTCCTCCGTTGCTTCTTTTAATCGTGGCCATTGGTTTTAGTCCCCAGTCAAAGTCAAATATCACATCGTGTGGCTCCCAGGTCGTCTTCAACCTTAGAAACCCTAGGGTTTCTAAAACTCATCACCATGCACAAGCTTTACACTTCTCTGTTCTCCTTCGTTCTTCCATGAATTCACTTGCTGCAAAGAGCAAAGTTGCTCTAAATTCTTCCCTCTACACAGCCATAACAATAACTTCTTCTGAAACTCACTCAACAATGGAACCCGATACGTATAACATTCTGAATCCACCATGATCACCTGATATCACTTCTTCCAATTCTCTCTAATTCTTGCCCTAAACTAATCCACATCTTATGCTGATCATTATGAGCTAATCATTCAAGATTACCGTGCATTGAACCATGAGTTACAAGCTCCAACAGTTTATGCACACCATGATCAATCTTCATGAAACTTCTCCAAACTCACCAAAATCAGTCATCTAACCTATCCTAACATTTCTATGCTAACAAATCCCTATAATTCTAACTAAAACAGTCAAATCGAAGAAGAAACCTACCTGGTGTAAAATGAAGAAAACAACTATGGAACTCCTTGATCCAATGCTTGCAGTGATTTGAAACTGATCAACACACTCAAACCTTGATTCTGTATGCAAAGATTCTGACTCAAACTTCTTGGATCTTGTGATTGAAACTTTCTTGCTTCTTGGATGATTCACTTGTATGGCACGAGTTCTCCTCAAATCAACCAAATGCTTGTGTGAAATGTGATCTCTGAATGATGGTGATGAATATCAGATCAAGAAAAATGGAGATTGATAGAGATTTGAGAGAGTTTGAATTGATTTTGCAAAATGGAAGATTGGTGTATAACTTGTGTTTTGATCAATATGATTCACCAACCATGGCATGAAACCACTCCATACAATATATAGATGCCATTGGAAAGTCCTAGAACCTCGGAGAAACTTCCCATGCACAATTTCCCTTGAATTTGGATTATGTAACTTTCATTGTAAGTAACCATGCATATCTCTCAAATATTGAACCAAACTCAAAATTCTACTTTTGCCAATGTTCTTAAAACATTTTTTCCAATCAAAATGACCTATAATTTCATCCCATTTGGCCAAAGTATGAAAAATCTCAAATTTAGGTCATTTTTCATTCATTAAATTCACCAATTTTTAAACCTTGTGCTATGAGCCTTTCCAATATTTCATGGTCACTTTTCTAGACTCAAAATGTCATTTGGAGCAAGTTTTATGTTGTGAACTTTTTCATTTGAAGCTTCCTTGTATGAGTTTTGGGCATAGGCTTGAAATGACCTGTAATTCTCAGATGACCAAAATACCCTTTGCCTGCCATGACCATAAGTAGAGTTCCACAAATCATATAAAGTCATACCACACCATTATAGAAAGCTCAGACAATTAGGAACAACTCTTATGTTGACCAGAAATTCATTTGAAATCTCCTTGAGGGGTAAAAATAGCTTGGAAGACAAGTCACTTTCACAGACAAAATTTCAGATACCTCAGATGAGCTGTAACTTGCAAGGACCATAACTTGAGTTCTATAAATCTCCTTAATGTCTTCCACCACTCAAATTAAAGGTCTTGTGATCATATACAAGTTTCATGTTGACCAAGGATCCATTTGAAGCTTGCATTTTGACTTATCTTGCTTGGAAATTTGACCTAAATTAGGGGATTTTACACAGAAACCCTAATTTAGAAACTCCTCTTCTCCTTGATTTCTCTTGATTTCTTCTTGGCACATTACCATATACTTCTCTATATGTCAAATGATGAACCCCACATCTCTCCAATAGACCTCAATGCCTTTCAATCAATCAATTGACCTAGAGTTGACCCAGGGTTGACCCAGATGAAACCCTAGTTGACTGTCTTCAACTGCAACTCTGGTGATCACATCAATGACTTGTCTCCTTCTTCAAATGACTTTCTAAGTCTCCCATGATGTCCACATACTTTCCATGCTCAGCCCACAGCTCACAATTTCTTTGATAATCCTCAGATACCCTCAGATAGGAGATAGATGCCCTGCTTGATCCATTGACTTCTCAGCTTTCAAATTTTTTCTGATGACTTGAATGAGATTGAATTAGACTAATAACCTCTTGATAGGCTCATAGAGATGAGAATAATGCTTGGTCCCTTGTTGGATGACTTGCTATGCTATGCTATGCAGATGATTAGACTATGCTCATGACTCTATATGCAAATGCTAATGATATTGAAACATAAACCATGTGAATAAGGTTGAGAAAATTTCAGGGTGCAACAATACTACCACTGGAAGTTGAGATTCCTTCGTTGAGAGTATTACGAGACGTCCAACTAGACGAGGCAGAATGCGTGAAAGACAGGTTGAATCAGCTGAGCTTAATGGATGAGAAGAGGCTAGCTTCTCTAGCATACGGTCGTTTGTACCAGAGCCGAATGAAGAAAGCGTATGATAAGAAGATACGTCCTCTTAGCTTTCAGACGGGCGACCTTGTGCTGAAAAGGATTCTCCCGCCGCAGGCAGATCACAGGGGCAAGTGGACCCCCAAATACGAAGGGCCATACGTTGTCAGAAAAGTCTTTTCAGGAGGGGCTTTATTGTTGTCCACCATGGACGGTGAAGACTTTACGTCGCCTGTGAATTCGGACGCAGTTAAAAAATACTTTGCTTGAAATTGACCCGCTGGACAGAAAAAAGAGAGTCCAGGCAAAAATGGGGCATCCTGGCGAACCAAAAACAGAATGAAAGGTTCGGGCAAAAGTTAGGGATAAAATTGAAAAAATGTACACCCACGAAGTTGAAAACCTACACTGGGCGGCTTCGGCAAAAAAGGGTATCCTGGTGAACTGAAAACCCGTAAAGGGCGGTTCACGCAAAAGTTAGGGATTTGAAAAGCAAATGACTGCGGTCCGAATTTGATACTGCATTGCGCATTGGTGCGGGAGAATATACCTGAGGGGTCGATTATCAGATACAATCTCTTCGGAAGTGTGAATACCGGGAAAAGCATTAGAGTCGGGCGAGTCATAGGAGGATCAGCTCGTGATGTTCGTCTGCATCCCGTTGCCGACATGTGTACAAATTTGATTTGTCATTATATTTATGCTTCTTGTGTATACTTGTATATTTGTTGTGCGTAGCTTCCTCTTTTCAGGAGTTACATCCCGTGTACAAAACTCTGCCCATTTAGGGGCCCAATCAATAAAACATGTTATTCAGTATTTGATGCTGGTTCTTTAATGTTTTGTACATGATGAACGCCTAGGTTTAACGAAACTAGCGTGTGTATAACGTCGCTGGCCCTTGCCAATAATTGCTAAAACTTTGAAGTAACTGAAAATGATGTCACTAACACTAACCTGAACAGACTTGGTTGCATAGACTTGTCTTGTCTTGTTTGTGGTGTTGCAGGGTTCATAGCCGTTTGAAGTGGACGATCAAAAGATTGCAGTATTGACCAGAGGCTCGTAACGGAAAGACTTGATCCCCACGCAGGTCGCGCTTCTGAGATGACAATGTTCCTTACTGAAGAAGGATCGAATTTCCCAGCTAGTCGCAGCTTAGCCGAAGGACATTCTCCAGCATGGTCGTTTACCCTCAGCAGAGTTTGGCGATTCCAGGATTGTAGACTGTATTCAGACAGTGTGGTATCCCCCAGAAGGATTTCCCCATCCTGAGCAGAGCGGTTTAGCCTCCGAAGATTAATATTTCCAACTCGTGAGTTGTACTTAGACAGTTTACCCTTCCCGGTAGGGTCATTTACTCTCCCCCAGCGGAGTCAGTTGATTTTCCCCAAGAGAATCGGTTCGTCCCCAGCGGAATTCTCTTTCCAGCAAGTGTTTTCTTTCCTCCTAGTGGAACTCAAAGAAAAAAAGAAAACTCTCCCCGGCAGAGTTGGCTGTGTGCCCTGGCATTTATTTTGTCGGAATACCGTGTGATACCCGTTCACTCCCCAGCAGAAGTCCAATCAGGATTGGCGCATTCAACTATCCCTCAGCAAAGTTGGCTTCACTCTTCCAGCATTTATTTTGCTGGAATAATTCTGTGGCATCCGGCTATCCCCAGCAGAGTTGGCATTATCTTCAGCATTTATTTTGCTGAAGCGGTTTCTGTATCCCAGCTGTTCGAGTCTGCATTTGCATCGGCATATAGTGTCATACTTGCATCCACCAAATACAAAAAACGCGTAGCATTTCCATGTCGTACGGAGCATTACGCCATTTTCAAACATACACATTATTGAAACATAAATCAGGTTGGTTAACCTTTTGCTTTCAGGTGTGTTTTCTTAGCAGGAGTATGGAGTTCTAGCTTAGATCTATGACCAGACATTCGAGGTCTCGCCGTGAGACGTGTGATGATACGGTTCATCTTACTATTTTCCCCGCAGAGTTATTGGGTTAAGTTTCTCTTTGTCCCCGAGCAGAGTTATTTGTTTAAATTTCTCTTGTTTTCCCCGCCAGAGTTGCTTGTTGAAGTTTCTCTAGTCCGGCCAGCGGATTATTTTCTTCAAATTTGTTGTTACGTCAGCATCAAAGGGTTTCATGAATCATAATTTCAGAGGCTGCCGCAGGTTATCAGAACAGGTGTCCGGTAGTTTGGTTTCCAAATATCCCCAGTAGAGTCCGCCTCAAAGTCGCTGTCACGTCAGTGCTAAAATGTTTGTGGGTTGGGGCCAATGGAGTTAGTTACTATGGAGATAAGCAGAGAAACTGTATTCAGAGTATCTTCCCGTATGAACAGACAGATGTATTTTCTTACTGGTTGACAGGAGTATTTCCCCGGAGTCGTCAAAATTTTATTGCCTATATTGATAGGAGTTCCTCGCATTGACGAAATATGAGTCCTGACGTGGACAATTTATTCCTATATTGACGGGATTTCTTCGTGCTAGAGAAATGGGTGTCCTTACGTGGACATATTTATTTCCTCGGGTTGACAAGATGTGCTAGTCCTAACATGGACAAAATCGATTTCTCGGTATTGTCGGAATGTGAAGTCCTGACGTGGACAAAATTGATTACTCTTCGTGTTGGTGTCCTGACGTGGACCATTTATTCCCAGTAGATATCTTTCTTCGTAATGGTGAAATGTGCGTCCTGACGTGGACAAGTTTATAGTTATTCGTGATGACAAGATGCGCGAGTCCTGATGGGGACAATTTTATCTTTCTTCGTGTTGGCGAAGCGTGAGTCCTGACGTGGACGAGTTTTATTTCCTCAGCGGGTGGAAAATGTGAGTCCTGACATGGGCAAATCAAGACGAGGTGTGAGTCCTAACGTGGACGATGTATTCCTAACGTGGAAAGTTTAGTCCTAACGTGGACGATGTATTCCTAACGTGGAAAGTTTAGTCCTAACGTGGACGATGTATTCCTAACGTGGACGATGTATTCCTAGTGTGGAAAGTTTATTCCTAAAGTGGAAAGGTTATTCCTAACATGGAAATTTTATTCCTAACGTGGACGATGTATTCCTAACGTGGAAAGTTTATTCCTAACGTGGAAAAGTTTATTCCTAACGTGGAAAACTTTTATTCCTAACGTGGAAAGTTTATGCCTAACGTGGACAATTTATTCCTAACGAGGAAAGTTTATTCCTAACGTGGACGATTTATTCCTGACGTGGACAATTCATTCCTATGTTGATAGGATCCCCTCGTGCTGATGAAATGCAGACGAGTCATCCCCAGCGAAGTCGCCGAGATTTTTCCGTGTTCACGGCAGGTGGAGTCCTGACAGGGACAAGTTTTAGTTGAGATTTCTTCGTGTTGACGAAGCAGGCGTCCTAACATGGACAAAGTTCTATCCCTGCGATGATAGAATCTTTTTCAGGATGATGAAAATAATCCCCAGCACGGTCGCTAATGGATCAGTTTGTTGCCGTAACAACCAGATCCAGTCAGCAGATGTTGTTATTCAAGCAGTTTGTGCAGTTTATTTCTGCGGTTGGCAAATTTCCGGGTTCTTAATATTCAACCGTCTCGTACCTCGAATGTTTGAAGGTCGTTCGCTCTTCACCCAATCAGGTCCAAGTCGCTTGAATAGGGGCAGCTGTTGCACCCTAAAATTTTCTCAACTTATTTCACTTGGTTTATGTTTCAATTGCATTAGCATTTGCATAAAAAGTCATGTACATAGTCTAATCATTTGCATAGCATAGCATAGCAAGTCATCCAACAAGGGACCAAGTACTATTCTTATCTCTATGAGCCTATCAAGAGGTTATCATTCAAATTCAGGCCTATCCAAGTCATCAGAAAGAAATGGAAATCTAAGAAGTCAGTGGATCAAGCAGTGGATTTCTCTCCTATCTTGAGTGTATTTGAAGATCATCAAAGAAGTTGTGAGCTGTGGATTGAGCATGGAGGGTATATAGACATCATGGAGGACCTGGGGAGTCATTTTGAAAGTGAGACAAGTCATGGATGAGATTGCAAGAGCTGCAGTTGGAGACAGTCAATTAGGGTTTCATCTAGGTCAACCCTAGATCAACTCTAGGTCAAATGATTGACTGAAAGGCATCAAGGTCTATTTGAGAGATGTGGGATTCATCATTTGACATGTAGATATGGATGTGGTGTTGTGCCAAGGAGAAATCAAGAGAAATCAAGAAGAAGAGGAGTTTCTAAATTAGGGTTTCTGTGTAAAATCCCCTGATTTAGGTCAAACTTCCAAGCAAGATAATTCAAAATGAAAGCTTCAAATGGATCCTTGGCCAACATGAAACTTGTATAGGATCTCAAGACCTTTAATTTGAGTGGTGGAAGACATCAAGGAGATTTATATAACTCAAGTTATGGTTCTTGCAAGTTACAGGTCAATTGAGGTATCTGAAATTTTGTCTGTGAAAGTCACTTGTCTTCCAAGCAACATTTACCCCTCAAGGAGCTTTCAAATGGATTTCTGGCCAACATGAGAGTTGTTCCTCATTGTCTTAGCTTTCTAGAAAGGTATGGTATGCCTTCATCTGATTGGTGGAACTCTACTTATGACCTTGGCAAGCAAAGGGTATTTTGGTCATTTGAGAATTACAGGTCATTTCAAGCCTATGCCCAAAACTCATACAAGGAAGCTTCAAATGAAAAACTTCACAACATCAAACTTGCTCCAAATGACATTTTGAGTCTATAAAAGTGATCATGAAAGTTTGGAAATGCTCATAGCTCAAGGTTCCAAATTTGGTCAATTAAAAGGTGAATTTAATGAATAAAAGTGACCTAAAAATGAGATTTTACATACCATGGCCAAATGGGATGAAATTATAGGTCATTTTGATTGGAAAGAATGTTTTGAGATGATTGGAAATATTATATTTTTTAGTTTAGTTCAAAATTTGAGAGATATCGTTGGTTGCTTATGTATGAAGTTACACATGCCAAAATTCACAAGGGATTTGAGTGCAAGAAAGTTCTAACAAGTTCTAGAGGGTTCCATGAGCCTCTATATATTGAGAAGAGTGGATCCAATCATTGGTTGGTGAATCATTTTGGTTGAAACTCATAGTTTCATCTCATTCTTCAATCTTGCAAATTCATTCCAAACTCTATCAAATCTTCATCATTTTCCAAAATTCTTGATCCTATCATCATCTATATTCATCATAGAGCAAGTTTCCATCAAGATCTGGCTGAATTGAAGTAGAATTCGTGTGCTTCCAAGTGTATCATCCAAATTGCAAAAGGAAGTGGTTATGGCAATCCAAGGTGTTTAAGCAAGTGTTGTTGCATACAGAACCAAGAATCAAGTCCATTGATCAAGTCCAAAGCACTGCAAGCTGGTGTTAACGGAATATGATATTCAGTACGTGTCCCAGAAGGCCATCAAGGGAAGCGTATTGTATGATTACCTTGTCGAAAAGCCGATCGAGGACTACCAGCCGATGAAGTTTGAATTCCCTGACGAGGATATTATGTTTCTCAAAGCGAAGGATTGCGATGAGCCGTTGCCCGACGAGGGGCCAGATAGGAAATCCCAGTGGAAGTTGATATTCGATGGGGCGGTTAATTCCTATGGAAGTGGCATCGGGGCTATCATCACGACTCCCCACGGATCCCATATCCCATTTACTGCGAGACTGACGTTTCCAGTTACCAATAATGAGGCGGAGTACGAAGCATGCATCATGGGTCTAGAAGAGGCAATTGATTTGAGAATCAAGAACCTAGACGTATATGGTGACTCAGTGCTTGTGATCAACCAAATTAAAGGGGAGTGGGAGACTCGTCAATCAAATTTGGGGCCGTACATGAATTATGCCAGGAGGCTACTTCCGTTCTTTGATCGAGTGGAGCTCCATCATGTGCCCAGAGTGGAGAATCAGATGGCTGATGCCTTAGCCACGTTGGCTTCAATGTATAAAGTCAATTTTTGGAATGAGGCTCCAAGAATTGTCCTTTCGCGTCTTGATAGACCGGCATTCGTCTTTGCAATCGAGGAAGCCGCCGACGGCAAGCCATGGTTCCATGACATCCAGACTTTCCTTATGACTAAGGAATAACCTGCGGGTGCATCAACCCAGGATAAGAAGACTCTGAGGAGGCTGTCTGGGAACTTTTATCTCAATCCTGATGGAGTGTTGTATAAGAGAAACCATGATCTCGTGCTACTCAGATGTGTAGATGAGAAAGAGGCGCGTATGCTCATGGAGGAAGTCCATGAAGGCACATTTGGTACGCACGTCGGCGGGCATGCTATGACAAGGAAGATCCTGAGAGCGGGATACTACTAGCTGACGATGGAGTCGGATTGCTTCAGATTCGCGAAGAGATGTCATAAATGCCAGATTTATGCTGATAAAGTTCATGTGCCGCCGTGCCAATTGAATGTCATGTCCTCCCCGTGGCCGTTCTCCATGTGAGGCATCGACATGATAGGCAAGATCGAGCCCACTGCATCTAACGGTCATCGCTTCATTCTAGTAGCTATCAACTACTTCACCAAGTGGGTGGAGGCAGCCTCGTATGCTAATGTGACCAAGCAGGTGGTGGCTAAATTCATAAAGAGGGACATCATCTGTCGTTACGGAATTCCCGAGCGGATCATTACCGATAATGGTTCGAATATGAATAACAAGATAATGAAGGAGCTGTGCCAGAGTTTCAAGATTGAACACCACAACTCATCTCCTTACCGGCCGAAGATGAATGGCACCGTTGAAGCAGCCAACAAGAACATAAAGAAGATTGTTCAGAAGATGGTTGTGACCTACAAAGACTGGCACGAGATGCTTCCATTTGCACTGCACGGTTATCGTACGACGGTACGTACGTCGACCGGGGCAACTCCTTTCTCCTTTGGTTACGGTATGGAAGCTGTCCTACCGTTAGAAGTGGAGATCCCTTCTTTGCGAGTTTTGGTTGATGTGAAACTCGACGAGGCAGAATGGATTACGAATCGTCTGAACCAACTCAGCCTGATGGACGAGAAGAGGTTAGCATCGATTGCGTTTGGTCGTCTGTACCAAAGCCGAATGAAGAAAGCTTATGATAAGAAGGTGCGTCCTAGAAGCTTTCAGACGGGTGATCTCGTCCTGAAGAAGATTCTTCCGTCACACTCCGATCACCGGGGCAAGTGGACTCCGAATCACGAAGGTATGTACGTCGTCAGCAAGGTCTTCTCGGGAGGAGCTTTGTTGTTATCCACGATGGATGGTGAAGATTTTGCATCCCCGGTGAACGCGGACGCAGTTAAAAAATACTTTGCTTGAAAGCGACCCACTGGACAAAAAAAAGAGAGTCCAGGCAAAAAAGGGGCATCCCGGCGAACCAAAAACAGAATAAAAAGGTTCGGGCAAAAATTAGGGATATAAATGAAAAAAGGTACACCCGCGAAGTCGAAAACCTACACTGGGCGGCTTCAGCAAAAAAGGGTATCCCGGTGAACTGAAAACCCGCAAAGGGCGGTTCACGCAAAAGTTAGGGATTTGAAAAAGCAAATGACTGCGTTCCGCGTGTGGATTTTCTTTGTTTGGTGGTTTGGAGGACCTGAGGGCCGTTTGTCCGAATCAATCTCTTCCGAAGCTGAAGCGTCGGAGAAGTATCGAAGTCGAGTGGGTCATAGAAGGATCAACTTATGGTGTTCGTCTACGCCTCGTTGCCGACATTTGTATATACTGATGTATATTTATGTTTTATTTTTGCGCGACTTCCTCATTCCAGGAGCTTGCATCTGTTGTAAAACATTTTTACCCATTCAGGGGTTCATTATCAATAAAATGCATACTATTCAGCAATTTTGTTTGTCTGTTTAGCATTTACCTATTTTGTTTGCGAAAAAGAACGTCGATGTTTTTGATAAAATACGCATACATAAACTTATTGGCCTGGGCCACTGATTGTTGAAACAATTAATTACTTGAATATTGTCACGAGATAATAACCTTGACAGGTCCCTTTTAGAAGGGTATCTTGTCTGTTTGTTTGTGTTGTTACAGGTGTAGCATATTCCAGACAGTGCGCCGTGCGCATCCCGAAGCAGGGTGATTCCTCTTTCTCCAGCAGAGTTCAGTAGCCTCTCCCCGCAGAGTCTGAACGCGAGATCGTGAGCATTGATATGTCTCCCCAGGCAGAGATGATTCTCTCCCCAAGCAGACGCGTCCTGAAGGAATGTCATCTCCTCAGCTGAGTCAGGCGCCGAAGCATGAATGAATTCCCCAGCACCGGGTCACAAGTGCAGGTTTCGTGGGAAACTATTCGTACGCCGAAGTACGCAGCAACTAATAGTGCCAGACTAAAGTCTCCGGCGGAATTGAAATTCCCCACCAGAGTCGTACTCTCTCCCGAAGTCGGATGATTCCTTCTTCCCCAGCGGAATTGAAATTCCCCACCAGAGTCGTACTCTCCCCCGAAGTCGGATGATTCCTTCTTCCCCAGCGGAATTGAGATTCCCCCCGCAGAGTCGTACTCTCTCCAGCGAAGCAGAATGATTTCTCCTTCCTCAGTCGAGTTTGCAGATCCCCAAGAGAGCCGAATCCCTGGAAGCTGCTCAAGCCATGATTGGTTTTCCCCAGTAGAGTGTTGAACAACTGAAGTTGTTTCCCCACAGAGTCGTTATCTCCAGAGAAGTAGCCAAGACGGCCACGCAGTTTACTCTTGCGATTGACATCGCTTTTCCCTCAGCAGGTCCAGGTTCTCGTAGAGCTTCGTCCCCATGCAGTAGTCAACTGAAGTTGTTTCCCCCGCAGCAGTCAACTGAAGTTGTGTCCCCTGCGGAGTCCAATTGATATTGGCGTGACCTTGTTCTCCTCAGTAGGATGATTCCTCTATCTGAGAAGTCCTTTCTCCTTGACAGGAAGATTCTCCCTTCGACATTTATTTTGCTGATGGGATCGCATCATTGTGCATCATTGCATAGCATTTATCATGAACGCATAGCATTTCCACCGTGTGGAGCATCGCGCCATTGCCAAAGCATATGCATAATAAACATGATCTAGGTTGTTACCGTTCTTGTTTTGCAGATGTTCCGCCGCAGAATTGATTGCTCAGGATGATTCCTGACATTCTCCCCAACAAAGTCGCTTGCTCAAGATGATTCTCGAGATCCCCAGCGAAGTCTTCGGTTCAAGATGATTCTTGAATTCCTCAGCAGGGCTATTGGCTTAAGATGATTCTTAAGCTCCCCAGTAGGGTCCCCAGTAAAGGTTGCCCAGGATGATTCCTGAAGCCCCAAGAGAGTCGAATCCTTGGAAGCTGCTCAAGCCATGATTGGTTTGTCCCCAACAAGAGTTGCCCAGGATGATTCCTGAAATCCCCAACAGAGTGTTTGCTCAGGATGATTCCTGAAAGTTCCAGAATGGTTATCGGTTCAAGATGATTCTTGAAGGTCCCCAACGGAGTTATTTGTCCAAGATGATTCTTGAAGTCCTCAGTAGAGTTGATTCATCCAGAATGATTTCTGGACCCTCGGAGCGGAGTTGCTTGATAGTTCTCCAGATTCCCCAGCGGCGAAGCGTCCTCCCCAGCAGTTTTCTGACGGCGAAGTTGAAATCTCCTTTGAAGACTCCATGATTGAAGTCTGACCGTGTAATGAAGCAGTTCTCTCAGCTGATGCAGAGCGCCTGATGGCAGAGGTTTAGATATTCCCAGTTGGCTCATGATTGACCAAGAATTCTATTCCCGACTTGCTGACGAAGTCCGGCTGATGCCAGACGAGGTCTTTGGAATGCCTGAGGGCATGATCAACCTGATGGTTGAAGTCCGACTGATGCCCGACAGTGTTCTTTGAATGCCCGATGGCATGATCGACTATGTAGTACCGGTTACCGTGTGACCAATTCCCCAATGGATTTTCTTCACCCTGACTGCGAGGTCAGACGATGTCGAGGGTTGACGGCGAAGTCAGATTATGTTGAGTACTTGACAGCGATGTCGGGTGTTTCTCCGAGTCATGTTTGGTTGACGGCGATGTCAGTTTCTCTACTTCTCCAGCGGCGATGTTGGGTGTTTTGTTTCCGACGGCGATGTCAGATTCTCTATTTTTCCGGCGGCGATGTTGGATGTTTGTTTCTGGCGGCGATGTCAGGTGATTATGTTTGTTTCCGACGGCGATGTCAGATCAGTTAGTTTCCCAGCGGCGACGTTGGATAGTTGTTCGACAGCGATGTCAGGTGATGTAGTTCTCCAGCGGCGATGTTGGATGTTTGTTTCTGGCGGCGATGTCAGGCGATTTAGTTTTCCAGCGGCGATGTTGGGTGTTTTGTTGTTCGACGGCGATGTCAGATGCTTTAGTTCTCCAGCGGTGATGTTAGATGTTTGGTTCCGACGACAATGTCAGTTCGTTCAGTTTTCCAGCGGCGATGTTGGGCATTTTGGTTGTCCGACGGCGATGTCAGATGATTTAGTTTCCCAGCGGCGACGTTGGATGGTTGTTCGACGGCGATGTCAAGTGATTTAGTTTTCCGGCAGCGATGTTGGATGTTTGTTTCTGATGGCGATGTCACGTGATTTAGTTTTCCAGCGGCGATTTTAGGTATTTTGGTTGTCCGACGGTGATGTCAGATTCTTTAGTTTTCCAGCGGCGATGTTGGGTGTTCTGGATGCCCAACGGTGAGGTCAGGTGTCTGATGACAATGATAGAGGAATTTAATGTGGATAACTGACGACAAGGTTCAGATCAGTATGTCTCCAATTAGTTGCAGTGCAGCTACTATTTCAGTGTTCGAAGATTCGTTCCTGCCTGAGTACCGTGTGCTTGAGCAGTTGGCAAATTTCTGGGTTTATCGGTATTCAACCGTCTCGCACCTTGATTGGCTGAGAGCCGTTCGCTCCTCACCCAGTCAGGTTCAAGCCGTTTGAATAGGGGCAGCTGTTGCACCCCAAAATTTGACCAACATTTATTTACCTATCAAGAGTTGTATGAGGCTATGAGGCTAGCCAAGAAAGTTATTCAAGTGTTCAAAGGTTGATATCTTTGTCAGAAGACTCAAGAGATCCTCAGAAAAATTGGTTGAAACCAAGGTTGTGTGCCTCATAACTTGAGAGTTGTGGGAGCTCCTCAGATGATTCTGAGACTATGAGGATGGACTTGAAGCTTTGAGAAAGCTTGTGAGAGGTCTTGAAAGCCATCATGAAGCCTAGAGAGGTCATTGTACAAGAATTCAGAAGATTCAACCATGAGTGGTAGAATTAGGGTTTGACTAGGTCAACCCTAGGTCAACTGATGATTTGGAGAGGGTTGAGACCTAATCCAAGGGCCATGTAATCATGGAATGATGCATTGAGATTTTATAAGGATGATTTATATACCAACTCATCATGATTGAGGAGTTTGAGAAGTTTTAAGCTAGGGTTTCTAAGGCTCGACAGTGTAAAATCCCCTAGTTTGATCCCTATCTTCAAGGCAGTTTAGCTCAAGATGTGATTGTCATTTCATCTTCCCCACAACATGAATGTTGTAGAGCTTGTTCTTAGATTTAATTTGAGTACAAGAATTCCTTGATAGGATTTTTAGAGCTCAAGTTATGACTTTGACAAATTACAGGTCATCTGAGGTATGTGAATCTGGGTCCTTGAAAGTCACCCAACTTGCATCCAACTGTTTCCCTAGTAGGATGAGTCCTATGAACTCTTGGTCAACATGAATGTTGTAGATAATCTTCTTAGCTTTCTAGAGAGTACTAGAAGTCCTTGATAGGATTTGTAGAACTCAAGTTATGGCTTTGGCAAGTCAAGGGCATTTTGGTCATTTGGAAGTTATAGGTCATTTCAAGCATAAGGCCATATCTCCTATTTCCAAGATTCAAATGGAAAAATCTTCAACATCAAACTTGCTTATAATGATGTTTTAAGTCTAGTAGGGAGGTCATGATATGTTGAAAAGGCTCATATCAAAAAGTGATAAAAATGGCCTAAAATGGAGGCATAAGTTAAATAAGTTGGAATTGAAAATTGGAAATCACAAGCTATAAGTCCAAACCATGTCATGTAATAGGTCATTTTGACTCCAAATAACATTCTAAGAACAATGGTTCAGCCACAATTTTGATTTGAGGCTTGTATCATAGGGCTGCTTTGGAAATGGCTTACTTGCATATTAAGGTACCAAACCAAAACTCAAAAGAACTCAATAAACAAGGTAGTTATGCATTGTAACTCATCCAAAATCTCATGTGGGGATAAATTCAAGTCATAATTGGTTATCACAAGGAGCTTGGCATGAGATAGCATGTAAGGAGAATTGGATCCAAAATGTCATGACATGAAAAGTTCAATTTCTCATTGGATGATCCTAGAGGGTTCTAGATGATTCTAAACCACTCTATAAGATGATTGTAACTTGCTCAGATGCAGGGTTGGTGTGAATTGGTGTAGAGAAGAGAGAGTGAGATCAAAATTCTTCCATTGCAAGTCAAGTGTCAATTCTTCATTCTTCTTCATTTCCTTTCATTTTTTTTACACAAACACCTTCCATACATCACACTGAAGCTGTGCAGATTGAATTGAGATTATTTCCATAGAGAATTGAAGAGTTGGTGATTGAGATTTCAAGGAAGCAATTCAAAATCGAATTTCAAGAATCAAGCAATTTCAACCATTCTTTGTGCATACAAAAGCTAGAAGATTACTCAGTGAAGGAATTTGGAAAGATTCAAGGCCTGAATTGAAGGATTACTACCTCTGTTCACTCCATTTTACTAGGTTTGCAATTTCTTTCCTACACCTTAATTTAGGCATGATTAGGTTGATTTGTTAGTGTAGAATTGTTAGAGACCAATAGGTGATGGATTTTGGAGAGTTTGAAGGCAATTGGTGAAGATTGAACTATGGACCTCATTTCTGTTTGGACCAAGAACTACCTGAATTTTGAGTGATAACCTTAGTTCTTTAGTGGAATTTGATCAGTGATAAGAGGTGAGTGATCTGAGACATTTAATTTCAAGAATTGTTAAGATTGATGATTGAGTATATTTTAGATCATGGATCGGGTTCATGGATTTAGGAGGTTTCAGTTGATTTTAAGGGCATAATCGTGTTCAGCATGAGAAATCAAGTGGATTAGGGTCTTGAATTTTAAGAATTGATGAAGTTTTGAGGGAATTCGAGTTGAGGAAGATGAGGCTCGTGGTTATGAGTTTCCATGGTGGTTTCAGAAAACCCTAGGTTGGAGGAAGAAGATGAACTCCCAGCCGTGAGATGCAAGCTTGACTATTGACTGAGAACGAGATCCAACGGACGAGGTTTAATCTCATTTTGGAGGGAAGTCTGAACCCTAATGAAACACCGCGTTTCATTAAAAGGGAATTCTGGGCTTAGTGGATAATGGCTAATCACACCCCCTTCATGAGGCCCATTGTGATTTGCACTGGAATTCCTTGCTATTCTCACCGCTCCCTTTTCTTTTTTCTTTTATTTTTGTTAATTGTTTTATGATTAAATGTTGGGCCCTGGCGCTTCGCTGTTTAAACCCCCCATTCTGGGCCCAAGCGCATATTGCACTGGATCTGTTTGCTGATTGCACCCCATCCTTTCATTTTCATTTTATTTTTTCTCCATTTTCTTTCATACTTTAGAAAATCATAATAAATTGAAAATTATTGATTTTTTAATGGGAGTTTTTTCTCCTACTTCATATTTTTGTCAAGAAAAATATAAAATAAAACTATTTTCCTTTCATGCATTGTTAGTATTTTTTGCATATTTTCCATTTTAATTGCTTTTTATTTCTTTTATGTTGGTATATGAACTTGTAGAATTTAGTTTAGGTAGCTCCCTTACTATTTTAAGACCATTCTTTTTAGGATAGTTAGATATAATTTTTAGCTTCCCCCTGGATTTATTCCATAATTTTGTGATGAAGTTTAGGATAGTTTTGATTAGATGGCACTAGGTTGTGTAGAATTAGGTCAAACTTCAACATAGGTCCATAATAACACTAGAAATTTGGGTTTTTAGGACAAATTAGACTATGAGACATATATGGGTATTAAGGGTAGGTATGTAGGATCCCTTAGAAATTATATTAGGATTTAATATAGTAGTATACAATTTTTAGTTGATTTTTGTATTGGTTGATTGTTTGTGTTGCCCTTGGGGGCTTGAATTGTTGTTTGCTTTGCTTTGTGGGCTTGGAGAGCTTGGTATTGTTCTAAGGAGCATTGAGGAGCATAGTAGAAGACTTGAAGATGGATTTAGGAGCTTGAGAGCTTGATCTTATTTCCTTTTTGTTGTTTTTAGGGTTAGGGATTAGGAAGAGTTTAGACTTAGACAACTTCTTTCTTAAACATGGATGGTATCTTTCACCTCCATTCCTCCCTATGATTCAAAGTCCTTCCATGGTATACACCTCTCTCCTTTGGAGGGATATGTGATGTACCTAGGGATTAGAACTTTTGAGGGAACCATTCCTTTGATGTTGAACCCTTATAGGTCACCCTTGGTGGTCAAATAAGCAGTTCAATATCCCTAGCTTATCCAGTAAGTGATTTCCTCTGGTTTGATTATCTTGAGAGATGCAGAGCTTGAGCTTGAAGATGAAAACTTCATTTAAGAGTATTGAAGAGGATGAATCCTTGAGTATTTCCATTCTAGCTGAAGCTTGAAGAGCAACAAGAGCAAGTTAATACTTGAAGATCCCTAAAGATCCAGTAAAGCCTGAAGGTGGAGCTGATCAAAGAGCTGAAGCTCAGAGGGAGAAGATAAGTTGAAACTTATGTTGAAGGGTTGAAACCTGGAAGAGCAAATTGATATTTGTCAAGAGTAATTGAAGTCTAAAGACTGGGTTGCTTTTGGAAGAGCTGAAGCTTGAAGTTGAGAGAGGAGTCTGCTTTCTTCTTTTTCTTTTCTGTATTGATATGTTTTGCTTGACTTGTTTGATGCATTAGAATAAGTTCATATCTAGAATAGGTAGAATCTAGGAGCATGATTGCACTAGAGGTTGAGTTGCTCCCTCTGCTTGTATTGTTACTGTGTGGCTTTGCTTGCGGGTATTCGGTAGAGCCCAGCTCCCTTGCCCATGTGGTTTGTTTGCCTGATGGCATTTTATTTCATTTATCTGTATGATTGCAGTTTACTATTATTGCTTGATAGCATGTTTTATCTTTCAGTATGATTACTGTTATCCATTTTGGCTTGAGGTTGAGATGAGCTTGTGGAGGCTGAAGCCCCACACACATTTCCTCCCTCACTTGCATTGCATGCATTTTACTGTTAAGCTGATGCTTTGTCTGTTTTGGTGTATCATTGACATGATCCCTTAGGACTCTCATTTCCTTTGATAAGGATTTGATGATAGAATTTTAGGTTGAAACCTATGCATGACAACTTCTAGGAGTTCCCTGTTCAAACCTCAACCATAGGATGAATCCATGGCATGACAACAGTAGGACTTGATAGTCTCCCTCCTAGTTGGGCATGTTCTCTTCTCATCTCAAAACAGTTTAAGATACAATAATCATGAATGATTCCTTTCGTACGTTACGAGCCTTAAGCTATCTGAGGAAGGATTGTGGGAGAGCTTCTTTTCCACAGTCTGGATGTTTAGTATGGTACCCTTTGGGTGACATGCGACGCATTCACTCTCAGGTCATAGTCTCTAGTGCGGTTGAAATCGCAAACACAATAAAAAACACTTCTTTCGTAAAAGACAGGAAATAAACCGTAGTTTCCCGAACTACGTGAGCTCTGATCTCTCATACCTGTTGAGAGTACGTAGGCACAAGATGGCGATGTCTTGGCGAGCTACCTTCCCCCATAACCTCTTCGTAGGCCGAACTACGTTGACTCTGATTTCTCGTTCTCTGATGAGAATACGTAGGCATAAAGCGCGACGCTTTGCCGAGTCATTCTTTCTTTTCTGTTTAAGCCAACCTTGATAGGTAGATAGAATAAAACCAACTCGTCCAAGTAAACACAACAAGCATGGATCCCGTCGAGTACGACGGACGTGAGGGGTGCTAATACCTTCCCCTTGCATAACCGACTCCCGAATCCAGACAATGGTTGCGATGACCCTGTCTTACCCTTTTTCGTCAGGTTTTTTCCGATTGTTTCCTTTCCCGCTCTGAGGGATAAATAACGAAAGATGGAGACTCTTCTGTTGTGCCGGCACCTTGATGATATGGAGGATGTCCTACCATCCTCCATATCGTACGACGGTACGCACATCAACCGGGGCAACTCCTTTTTCACTGGTATATGGTATGGAGGATGTCCTACCATTGGAGGTTGAGATTCCTTCTCTGAGGGTTTTGCATGATGTCCAACTTGATGAGGTAGAATGGGTGAAAGATAGATTGAATCAGCTCAGTTTAATGGATGAGAAGAGACTGGATTCTCTAGCATATGGTCGGTTGTATCAGAGCCTGATGAAGAAAGCTTATGATAAAAAGGTGTGTCCTCGAAGCTTTCAGACGGGCGATCTTGTGCTGAAAAAGATTCTCCTACCACAATCAGATCATAGGGGCAAATGGACTCCCAACTATGAAGGTCCGTATGTTGTTAGAAAGGTTTTCTCTGGAGGAGCCTTACTGTTGTCCACCATGGATGGTGAGGATTTCACATCCCCTGTGAACTCGGACGCAGTTAAAAAATACTTTGCTTAAAGAGACCCGCTGGACAGAAAAAGAGAGTCCAGGCAAAAATGGGGCATCCCGGCGAACCATAAAAAAAGAAATAAAGGGTTCGGGCAAAAGTTAGGGATACAATTGGAAAAAGATGTACTCCCGCGAAGTTGAAAACCTGAATTGAAACTTCGGCAAAAAAAGGTATCCTGGTGAATTGAAAACCTGCAAAGGGCGGTTCACGCAAAAGTTAGGGATTTGAAAAAAGCAAATGACTGCGGTCCGAGTTTGATACTGCGTTGCTTGGTGGTTTGGGAGTACCTGAGAATCATATATCCGAAACAATCTCTTCTGAAGGTCGAGTATTGGGAAAGCGTCAGAGTCAGGCGAGTCATAGGAGGATCAGCTCATGGTGTTCGTCTGTACCACGTTGCCAACATGTATACAAATTTTCTTTGTACTTCTGTAATACTTGTATTTTGCTTGTGCGTAACTTCCTCTTTTCAGGAGTTGCATCCAGTGTACAAAATTTTGCCTATTTACAGGCCTGTTATCAATAAAGCATGTTATCCATTACTTGATGCTTGTTCTTTACTGTTTTGTTTGGGAAAAACGCCGATGTTTTTGATGAACTTGCATGTGCATAAACTTGCTGGCCCTTGCCAATAATTGCTAAAACTTCGAATTGACTGAACAAATGTCACGGATACTAACCGGAATAGATCTTGTTGTATAGATTTGTTTTGTCTCGTTAGTATTTTGCAGGGTTCTCACCTTTGGAGAAAACATGCATGGAAGTTGTATTCCCCCAGCCAGAGTCCTGTGACATAGTGATAGTATCATTCCTCAGCAGATGGAAGTCACATCTTATCTCAGAAGATTTGAGATAACACTTATCCCTATTGGATGTGGGTGGTCCTCCTCAGAAGAGTATTCCCCCAGGAAAGTTGCCAAGAGAGTATCCTCAGTGGATTTGAATGTCCCCAATAGCAGGTGCATTCCCAGCAGTAAGTATGTGCACACTCCATTCCCAGCATGGGTAACTCCCGCAGAGTATAACCAAGTCGCCTTTGGTTCAGAAGGATTATCCCTGCGCAAGATTATTTCTCCTTCTCCCCAGCAGGTTGTTTTTTTATCCGACAGGATGAACATCCTCATCAGAGTTCGTAATTTCAAGCTTGTGAGCCATTCCCCGACAGGATGGTTATCCCCAGCGGAGTTGTTTTCACATGTCCAACATTTATTTTGTTGGAATGCTTTGTGATACCCGTCCATCCCCAGCGGATTGGGCCTTGTCTTCGGCATTTATTTTGCTGAAGTGCCTCTTGGCATCTTTGCATTTTGCATATTTTCATCTACCCAAACGCGTAGCATTTCCATGTCGTATGGAGCATTACGCCATTGTCAAACATACGCATTTTGAAACACAAGCCAGGTTGGTTACCTCTTTGTTTTCAGGTGTTATCCCCTGCAGAGGAGTGGGATTCTTGCTCAGAAGGATCTCTAGATATTCAAATTCTCGGCGTGAGATAGGTGATGATAATCTTCGTCCCTTAACAGAGTTGCTTGGTTAAGTTTCTCTTTGTCCCTAGCAGGATTCTTCTCAAGTCGTTGTTACATCAGCATTGAAAGATTTCATGCCTTAAACTTTCAGAGGTGTCACTAGTGATTTCCCCACATAGTGGTTTGGTTAAGTCTCTCGTATTCCCCAACAAAAGTATTCTTCAAATGTATCCGTGTCGACGGAATTGTTTCCCTGTGTTGACAGTGATTGTTATCCGTGTTGACGGAATTATCTCCCTGTGTTGACAGTGATTGTTGCGCCTGTGTTGACAGAGATTGTTACCTGTAATGGACAGAGATTGCGCCTATGTTGATAGTGATGGTTACCTGTGGCTGACAGAGAGTGTACCTGTGTTGACAGTGATTGTTATCCGTGTTGACGGAGTCGTTACCCGTGATTGACGGAGTTGTTCCAGCGAAATCGCCGGAGATTGTTATCCGTGTTGACAGATTTGTTACCTGTGTTGACAGTGATTGTTGCCCGTGGTGATGGAAGTGTTACTTGTGTTGACAGTGATTGTTACCCGTGGGGACGGAGTTATTATCCGTGATCGACGGAATTGTCCCCAATGGAGTTGTTACCTGTGACTGACAGAGATCGTTATTCCAGTTATGGACAGAATTGTACCCATGGTGATGGAGTCATTCCTCGTGTTGATGAAGTTTAGTCTAGTTGTGGACGGAGTTGTTTCTTGCAAAGTTAATTTGATACCTGTGGCGTCACACAGGAGGTTAATGTTGAAATCCCAAGTTTTATCAGATGATTGATCAGTTGGTGCCGTAACAACTAGGTTCAGCACAACGGATGTTGTTCCCCAAGCAGTTTTTGCTGTGTATTTCTGCGGTTGGCAAATTTCTGGGTTTCTTGGTATTAGACCGTCTTCTACCTCGATTGTTTGAAGGTCGTTCGCTCTTCACCCAGTCGGGTCCAAGCCGTTTGAATAGGGGCAGATGTTGCACCCCAAAATTTGCTCAACCTTTTCTTACCTAGTTTATGTTTCATTGCATTAACATTTGCATAGTTATATCATTTGCATATCATGATATCATTCATATATCAGGGGATCAAATGTGATTCTTCTCAAGAGAAGCCTAGCAAGAGGTCTCATTCAAGATTGAGAAGTTATCAAAGTCATCAGAAGGTGGTTTGAGTGCCTAAGGGTTTAGTTGTTTGAGTGTGAATCTTCTCCTAACTTGAGGATCAACTGAAGACCATCAGAGGGTTGTAAAGTTTTGAATGTGAGAATAGGATGTGCATGGAGCTCATAGAATTCCTAGAGGGCCATGGGAGAGTTTAATCAAGTCATTGTGTCAATTGCAAGAGCCACAGTTAAGGTGCAAGCAATTAGGGTTTCATCTGGGTTAATCCTAAGTCAACTGTGCAATTGAAGAGTATCAAAGTCTAATTTTAGATCATGGAGTTCATGAAATGATATGATAATAAATTTGTGGTGTTGTGCCAAGATCAAATCAAGAAGAGTCAAGAGTGTGGGAAGTTGCTAAATTAGGGTTTCAGTGCAAAATTCCCTGTTTAGTGCCTAACTTCATGACCACATAATTCAAGATAAAAGTGTCAAATGGATCTTTGGCCAACATGAAACTTGTAGATCATCTCAATAAATTTAATTTGAGTACTAGAAGTCCTCAAGGGGATTTATAGAACTCAAGTTATGACCCAGACAAGTTACAAGTCCTCAGAGGCCACTAAAATTTGTCTGTGAAAATCACATGACTTCAAAGCTATTGTTGACCTTGAAGGAGGTTTCACCTGAACTTTTGGCCAACATGAAAGTTGTTTCTCATGATCTTAGCTTTCTAAATTGTACTAGAAGTATTCCATCTGATTTGTAGAACTCAGGTTATGAGGTTTACAAGTCAGGGGTATTTTGGGAAAGTGAGATTATAGGTCATTTTCAATCATAGGTCAAAATCTCCAACTTGCACTTGTCAAATGGATTTTTGTTCAACATGAAAGTTGTTCAAAATGAGGTTTTTAGGCTATCCAAGAGGTTATTATGGATTGATTGAGCTCATAGCAAGACTTGGTTTCAAATGGTTTCAAAAAGGGAAGTTTTGAAATGATTAAAGGAGGGAAAATTCACATTTTGAATAAAATGACCAAAACATGTCAAATAAGTGACCATTTTGATTGTAAAGTTCATTTTAGACACATTGACACTGGTAGATTGTGGAGTTTAGGCCAAGTTTCATGAGTTATCATATGGTTGCTTCAAAAGCAAGTTACATAGCCAAACACCTTACCAATGCATTTCAGGCCTCCCTCTTGGTTTAATTTTGTGCATAAGGGAATTTGCAAGCAAAATGAAGCTTCTAGAACAAGTTACAAGTGAGAATTCGTGACTGGTACATTGCACATGTGAAGGAAAATCAGAATTTGCAAATTGATGGATTGGGCTTCAAACACACTTCAAAAGCCCATGAAACCATTCTATATATTCATTGCATTGAATTCAGAGCGGTTTTGGCTTTCATTTTTGTGAAGAACACTGAAGTTGCAGTTGAGTTTTCAAGAGGAGCAAATGAAATCGTTTTTTGAGTTCCAGGCCAATTCAGTGCAAATTGAAGATTGCAAACTCTTACTAGAGCATCATTGAACGTATCTGGAGAGTTTTGAAGGGAGAATCAAGCTCCAAGCACCTCTGTTACTAGATCTACAACAGGTTAGTAACTTTCAACTTTCCACATGAATTAGCATGATGTAGTTAGATTTGAACTTGTGGTTAGGATCTATACAAGATGTAGATCGTTTTAGGATCAATTTGGAAGCATTTGGTGATGATTGATCATGACATAGCATTTCTGTTTTGATTCGAATCTCTTGATTCATGGAGAGTTAGAGCAATCTAGATAGATCAGAGTGATGTGTGTGACATGAGGATGATTTCTATATCATTAGATTTGCAATTGGTGATGATTGATCTGGATGTATGTTCTGAACATTGCTTCGAATCTTGAAATCTATGGAGAGTTAGAACATATGGATAGGAGATTTGAAATCCTGATGAAATTTTGAGTGAGATTGGTATAAGGATTGTTGTTTCTGGACACCTGCAACCACCTGCTCACCGGAGAAGACGACTGAAGTCTTCTCCGGCCACCACACTGAGTCTCACTCAGGCCAGTCTGAGTTTTGGAGAAGATGATCTCTGGACCATTGGATCTCGCCTTTGACCTTGACTGACCACCAGATCCAATGGATGTGTTTTAATCTGAGAAGTGAAATTTTGAGTCCAAAAGAAGGCGTTTAAATAATGTGCTGGCAGCTTGTGGATGCTTGGATTGCTTGACTAGTCATCAGATCCATTGGCTCGTGTTTTATTTCAGCATTTTATTTTCTTTTATTCCATTTTGTTTATTTTAAAGGATTTATTGATTCAAAAAATCACAATAAATTCAATTTTGATCCAAAAATTATTTTAAAAATATCTCCATGATCTTGAGAGAATTTGTGATTTTCTGAAATCAATAAAATGCATTTTCATGCATTTTTCATTTTAATTTGTTTTTTCTCATTTTGTTTAATTCTTTTAATTTTGCATATTTGATCATCTGTTTTGTTGAATTTTGTTCTTCTAATGGGTGATGAATTTGGCTTTGATTTTTTAGTATGTTTTAGGGTAGATATCCATGTTCTCTTAGGATTTTTGTTGGAATTTTAGAACAACTTTAGGTTCTGTTTTAGGTGTTGAGATTAGAGCCTTCCCAAATTTGTGGATCACCTTGATACCCTTCAATCTAGAAATTATTTAGGTGACTTAGAAGTTGAATTTGGCTTTAATATTTTACAACTTTGTTTTCTATTTTAGTTGAATTTTGCAAGTTGCTTGTGCTTGTGGTGTTCTATTTTGTGTGCCTTTGCTTGCTTGGTTTTGTTGGTGACTTTGAAGCTGGATTTGCTCGGTTTCCTTCTTGGGAGGTCATATAGACTTGGTGTAGCTGCTGTGGCTTGAAGATTTGAGCTTGGAGTTGAAGTTTCCTTTTCTTTTAAGAGATTTTTAGGAGCTTAGGAAATTAGGGTTTTAGGAAGAGCCATTAGTTGTGTGCTTTTATTCTATCCAATGATGTAAAGTCCTCTTAGGAAAACTCCATCTCTCCTTTGGAGGGATGTGTGGTATGCCCATAGTTGAGTAAAACTTTGAGGATACCTTTCCATTTCAATGTTGGTACTTGAAGATTTCCTTTAGTCTTCATTTGGTTCTCAACAATGCAACTTTGATCTTAGTGATTATTCCTCTGCTTGGAGTGTGCTTGCTAGAGCTTGAAGATGAAGTTTCATGAAGCTTGAAGATAGAAGCTAGCTTGAGGATGAAGTATTTTGCTATCAACTTTGCTGTCAAGAGGATTTGCTGTTTATCTGCTGCTGTTGAGTATTGAAGTTGTTGTATGTTGAAGACTGTTGTTGTTGCTTGGGATGCTTCCTCTGTTTCTTTTCTTTTGTTGTATTGTCAGTTTGCTTGTGTCGATTACCCTTAGGTTTGAGGTGGAGCTTGTCTCCTCTTGCCTGTTGTTTTCTTAGGTTTGAGGTTGAGTCGGACTCCCTTGCCTCACTTGTACTGTTGCATAGCATGCATTTTACTGCTTACTGTTTACTGCTTGCTTTCTTTTGCCGTTTCCCTTAGGATCTCTGATTTCCTCTGTGCAAGAGGGAATTATGACAGACATTAGGTTTTGACCCAGGCATGATAACTGTAGGTAGATTCCCTTTCAACCATAGTTTTAGGGTGTCTTTCTCTTCTTATCTCAAAACAATTAAAAAACACAGTAATAAGGTTAATTGAAGTCGTACGTTACGAGCCTTAAGCTATCCGGGAAAAGTTTGGTAGTGGGTTTCTCTCCAGTAATCTGGATGTTAGTGTGGTACCCTTTGGGTGACATACGAAGCGTTCACTCTTGGGTCATAGTCTCTAGTGCGACTGAGATTGCAAACATCCTAAAAAACAATTCTTTCGTAAAAGATTCAAAAAAACATTCAAACTCTGTTTTTGTTCTCTTGGACCTTTAATCAAGAAAACCCTTTCATAAGGAGATAAAAAACTGTCAGACAGACTTGTGTCTTCCGTAGCCCGAACTATGTTTGCTCTGATCTTTCATGCTGTATGAAAGTACGTAGGCACGAGATGCGACGTCTCGGCGAGCAACCTTCCTCCCTTTAACCCATATTTAGGCGAACTATGTTGACTCTGATTTCTCGTTCCAGACGGGAATACGTAGGCATAAAGTGCGTTACTTTGTCGAGTCATTTTATTTTCTTTTTAGACCAGACCTTTAGAGTAGATAGATAACATACCCTAGATAGAAAACAAGCGTGGATCCCGTCGAGTACAACGAACGTGAGGGGTGCTAATACCTTCCCCTTGCGTAACCGACTCCCGAATCAAGGATTTGGTTGCAATGACCATTCCTTTCCCTCTTTGCGTTAGGTTTACTCTGAGCGTTTCCTTTCCCTCTTTTGGGATAAATAACGCACGGTGGCGACTCTTCTGTCATAGTCGGCGCCGATTTTCGCAGTAGCGACATCAACAAGATGACAAACCTCCCACCAAAAGGATGCCGGAGCGATACTCACAACGGCCACTACCACCTAAACGATGATAAGACAAACACTATCGCACAATCTGACATCAATCAAGATGACAAAACCCCCACCAAAATGATGACGAAGCGAAACTCACACCGGCCACTACCACCATAAGGAGGATATGACAAACACTATCGCACAATATAACATCAACAAGACGACAGACCCCCCGCCAAAAGGATGACGAAGCGAACTCACACCGGCCACTACCACCAAAATGATAATAGGACAAACACAATTACACAATCTGACATAAATTACAATGACAGACCCCCCACCAAAAGGATGACGGAGCGAAACTCACAATGGCCACTACCACCAAATGGATGATAGGACAAACACTATTGCACAATCTGACATCAATCAAGATGACAGACCCCCCACCAAAAGGATGACAGAGCGAAATTCACACTGGCCACTACCACCAAAAGAATGATAGGACAAACACTATCAAACAATCTGAAATAAATTACAATGACAGACCACCCACCAAAAGGATGACGGAGCGAAACACACAACGGCCACTACTACCAATAGTATGATAGGACAAACACTATCACACAATCTGACATTAATCAAGATGACAAACCCCCCCACCCAAAGGATGACAGATCGAAACTCTCACCGGCCACTACCACCAAAAGGATGATAGGACAAACATTATCGCACAATCTGACATCAATCAAGATGACAAAACCCCCACCAAAATGATGACGAAGCGAAACTCACACCGGCCACTACCACCATAAGGAGGATAGGACAAATACTATCGAACAATATAACATCAACAAGACGACAGAACCCCCACCAAAAGGATGACGAAGCAAACTCACACCGACCACTACCACCACAATGATAGTAGGATAAACACAATCACACAATCTGACATAAATTACAATGACATACCCCCCACAAAAAGGATGACGGAGCGAAACTCACAATGGCCACTACCACCAAAAGGATGATAGGACAAACACTATCGCACAATTTGACATCAATCAAGATGACAGACCCCCCCCCCCCCACCAAAAGGATGACAGAGCGAAATTCACACCGGCCACTACCACCAAAAGAATGATACGACAAACACTATCAAACAATCTGAAATAAATTACAATGACAGACCACCCACCAAAAGGATGACAGAGCGAAACTCACACTGGCCACTACTACGAATAGGATGATAGGACAAACACTATCACACAATCTGACATTAATCAAGATGACAGACCCCCCACCCAAAGGATGACATAGGGAAACTCACACTGGCTACTACCACCAAAGGGATGATAGGACAAACACTATCGCACAATCTGACATCAATTAGCAGACATTCCTCCCAACAAAAGGACGACGGAGGGAAACTCACACCGGCAAGTACCACCAAAATGATGATAGGACAAACACCATCGCACGATCTGACATCAATTACAATGTCAGATCCCCCACCAAAAGGATGACCGAGCTAAACTCACACCGGCCACTACCACCAAAAGGATGATAGGACAAACCCTATCGTATAATCTGATATTAATCAAGATGACAGACCCCCTAACAAAAGGATGACAAAGCAAAACTCACACTGGCCGCTACCACTAAAAGGATGATAGGACAAACACTATGGCACAATCTGACATCAATAAGATGACAGACCCCCCACTAAAAGGATGATGGAGCGAAACTCACACGGGCCACTACCACTAAAAGGATGATAAGACAAATACTATCGCACAATATGATATCAGCAAGATGATAGACCCCCCACCAAAAGGATGACGGAGCGATACTCACATCGGCCACTACCACCTAGAGGATGATAAGACAAACACTATCGCACAATCTGACATCAATCAAGATGACAAAACCCCCACCAAAATGATGACGAAGCGAAACTCACACCGGCCACTACCACCATAAGGAGGATAGGACAAATACTATCGAACAATATAACATCAACAAGACGACAGAACCCCCACCAAAAGGATGACGAAGCAAACTCACACCGAACACTACCACCAAAATGATAGTAGGATAAACACAATCACACAATCTGACATAAATTACAATGACAGACCCCCCACAAAAAGGATGACGGAGCGAAACTCACAATGGCCACTACCACCAAAAGGATGATAGGACAAACACTATCGCACAATTTGACATCAATCAAGATGACAGACCCCCCCCCCCCCACCAAAAGGATGACAGAGCGAAATTCACACCGGCCACTACCACCAAAAGAATGATACGACAAACACTATCAAACAATCTGAAATAAATTACAATGACAGACCACCCACCAAAAGGATGACAGAGCGAAACTCACACTGGCCACTACTACGAATAGGATGATAGGACAAACACTATCACACAATCTGACATTAATCAAGATGACAGACCCCCCACCCAAAGGATGACATAGGGAAACTCACACTGGCTACTACCACCAAAGGGATGATAGGACAAACACTATCGCACAATCTGACATCAATTAGCAGACATTCCTCCCAACAAAAGGACGACGGAGGGAAACTCACACCGGCAAGTACCACCAAAATGATGATAGGACAAACACCATCGCACGATCTGACATCAATTACAATGTCAGATCCCCCACCAAAAGGATGACCGAGCTAAACTCACACCGGCCACTACCACCAAAAGGATGATAGGACAAACCCTATCGTATAATCTGATATTAATCAAGATGACAGACCCCCTAACAAAAGGATGACAAAGCAAAACTCACACTGGCCGCTACCACTAAAAGGATGATAGGACAAACACTATGGCACAATCTGACATCAATAAGATGACAGACCCCCCACTAAAAGGATGATGGAGCGAAACTCACACGGGCCACTACCACTAAAAGGATGATAAGACAAATACTATCGCACAATATGATATCAGCAAGATGATAGACCCCCCACCAAAAGGATGACGGAGCGATACTCACATCGGCCACTACCACCTAGAGGATGATAAGACAAACACTATCGCACAATCTGACATCAATCAAGATGACAAAACCCCCACCAAAATGATGACGAAGCGAAACTCACACCGGCCACTACCACCATAAGGAGGATAGGACAAATACTATCGAACAATATAACATCAACAAGACGACAGAACCCCCACCAAAAGGATGACGAAGCAAACTCACACCGAACACTACCACCAAAATGATAGTAGGATAAACACAATCACACAATCTGACATAAATTACAATGACAGACCCCCCACAAAAAGGATGACGGAGCGAAACTCACAATGGCCACTACCACCAAAAGGATGATAGGACAAACACTATCGCACAATTTGACATCAATCAAGATGACAGACCCCCCCCCCCACACCAAAAGGATGACAGAGCGAAATTCACACCGGCCACTACCACCAAAAGAATGATACGACAAACACTATCAAACAATCTGAAATAAATTTGTAATGACAGACCACCCACCAAAAGGATGACAGAGCGAAACTCACACTGGCCACTACTACGAATAGGATGATAGGACAAACACTATCACACAATCTGACATTAATCAAGATGACAGACCCCCCACCCAAAGGATGACAGAGCGAAACTCTCACCGGCCACTACCACCAAAAGGATGATAGGACAAACACTATCGCACAATTTGACATCAATCAAGATAACAGACCCTGCACCAAAAGGATGACAGGGAGATACTCACATCGCCCACTACCACCTAAAGGATGGTAGCACAAACACTATTGAACAATCTGACATCAATCAAGATGACAAACCCCCCCCCAAAAATGATGAAGTAGTTAAACTCACAGCGGCCACTACCACCAAAAGGATGATAAGACAAACACTATCGCACAATCTGACATCAACAAGATGACAGACCCCCCACAAAAAGGATGACGGAGCGAAACTCACACTGACCAGTACCACCAAAACGATGATAGGACATACACCATCCCACAATATGACATTAATTACGTTGTGAGGCCCCTTACCAAAAGGATGATAGAGCGAAACTCACACCGGCCACTACCACCAAAAGGATGATAGGACAAACACTATCGCACAATCTGACATCAATCAAGATCACAGACCCCCCACCAAAAGGATGACATAGCGAAACTCACACCGGCTACTACCACCAAAGGGATGATAGGACAAACACTATCGCACAATCTGACATTAATTAGCTGACAGTCCCCCCAACAAAAGGATGATGGAGGGAAACTCACACCGGCAAGTACCACCAAAATGATGATAGTACAAACACCATCGCACAATCTGACATCAATTACAATGTCAGACCCCCCACCAAAAGGATGACGTAGCGAAACTCACACCGGCCACTACCACCAAAGGATGATAAGACAAACACTATCGCATAATCTGATATCAACAAGATGACAGACCCCCCACAAAAAGGACGACGGAGCAAAACTCACACCGGCCAGTACCACCAAAACGATGATAGGACATACACCATCCCATAATCTGACATTAATTACGATGTCAGACCCCTTACCAAAAGGATGATAAAGGGAAACTCACACCGGCCACTACCACCAAAAGGATGATAGGACAAATACTATCGCACAATCAGACATCAATCAAGATCACAGACCCGCCACCAAAAGGATGACATAGCGAAACTCACACCGGCCACTACCACCAAAAGGATGATAAGACAAACACTATCACACAATCTGACATCAATTAGCTGACAGTCCCCCCAACAAAAGGATGACGGAGGGAAACTCACATTGTCCACTACCACTAAAAGGATGATAGGACAAACACTATCACACAATCTGACATCCACAAGATGACAGACCCCCCACCAAAAGGATGACGAAGCGAAACTCACACCAGAAAGTACCACCAAAATGATGATTGGACAAACACCATCGCACAATCTAACATCAATTACAATGTCAGACCACCCACCAAAAGGATGACCGAGCGAAACTCACACCGGCCACTACTACCAAAAGGATGATAGGACAAACACTATCACACAATCTGACATTAATCAAGATTACAGACCCCCACCCCCCACCAAAAGGATGACGAAGCGAAACTCTCACCGACCACTACCGCCAAAAGGATGATTGGACAAACTGTAACACCCCATTTAAATTATTCAGTCGCTTTGGTATTTTCTGTGATGTGTAGGTTTGTGGTGTCCTTAATTAAGGGTATGAGGTTAGGAGTAAGGGAGAGAGGTGACCTTAGTTGGGGTACTGTGGACCTAGATAAAGAAGTAAGTTAATTATGATATTGAGAGTATTATAGTGATTATTATTATTCCTACTATTATTAATAACAATGTTAATGAGATTATTATTATTATTATTATTATTATTATTATTATTATTATTATTATTATTATTATTATTATTATTATTATTATTATTCTTATTAATAATATTATTTGGTGGAATATTATTATTATTCATATTATTACTATTAGTATGAATATTATTATCAGTGGGAGAATAATATTATTACTATTATTATTATTATTATTATTATTATTATTATTATTATTATTATTATTATTATTATTATTATTATTATTATAGGATTTAAATAATAAAATAAGAAATAAGGGATTAAAGGAAATAGAGAAGTTTTTTTGGGGAAAGAGAATTAGAACACGATAAACTGCCGGAGAAAGGTTTTGTGAGAAAAAAAGAAACTGACGAACAAGGAGAGATAGGGCAGAGGAACCAAATTCTCCATTGTTGATCAAGGAAAAGCTCAATTCTAAGGTAAGCGGGGAGAATTGATTTCAATATGGGGTGAATTAACATGAGAGGGTAGTGAGAGGTCCTTTCTCTCATAAGAATTATGTGTTCTTGAGGATCCTTGAATCCAATTTTCGTAACTTGATTTGTTCTCAAATTTTCTGTTATTGTTGAATACTGTTTGTATGATGTTTTGTGTATCCGAAACCAGAATTAATACGAAATTCGTGTGAGAAATCCTTGATGTTGTCATAGAATACTAGTGAGTAGTAGATATAGAAATCTGAACTTTTAGGGATTTGGGCAAATATGTAGAAATGAATGTGTTATATTGTTATTAGTACGATGCCCTAAGGTTTTCCTAAGGTTTATGGATTTTGGGTTAATTTTGGGAGGTCCTTTCTCTCATAAGAATTATGTGTTCTTGAGGATCCTTGAATCCAATTTTCGTAACTTGATTTGTTCTCAAATTTTCTGTTATTGTTGAATACTGTTTGTATGATGTTTTGTGTATCCGAAACCAGAATTAATACGAAATTCGTGTGAGAAATCCTTGATGTTGTCATAGAATACTATTGAGTAGTAGATATAGAAATCTGAACTTTTAGGGATTTGGGCAAATATGTAGAAATGAATGTGTTATATCGTTATTAGTACGATGCTCTAAGGTTTTCCTAAGGTTTATGGATTTGGGTTAATTTTGGGAAATAGGGAGGTAACCGTAGGAATCTGAGGTTATGGCCAAATGGCCAAATGATATGTATCGTTGAATATTAATATAGGAAAAACTTATGGGAAATTGGACTTTCGTGGCCAGAACCTTGACATTGTTATATGTCTGACCCTGAAGGGTTAAATACTAGATAATAAGTAACTTAAATGCCGTAGGGTGTAATTGAAGGAAAAATTGTGATATGTTGTCCTTATAGGAATAAGAATATTCAAATATGAGTAACTCTGAATTACTTAGAGTAATTGCAGGAAATAGTGTTTTATGTGTTGCAAATGTTGCCAGATGAGCCTAATAAACCATATAAGTTGTGCAGTTATTGCCGTATAACCTTATGAATGTTTTAGTGATGTTTTGGATGCTTTGAGTAAGTGATTCGCAAGAATAATTGGGTGAATATCAGTTCCGGAGCGTAACAGCGTCTTTCTGTCCGTCACGGATGTTCATGTTTTCGGTTGAAATTGTTTTGGACGTAATTTTGGATCCGTAAGTCCGTTTTGACCCCCGTTCGAAATGTTGGAAAGCTAATGAACAGAGCTACAACATAGGATAGATAATGGAATTTTTTCCCCATTATTTTTATATCTAAATTTGTTTGAGAAGTCAATTGTGTAAATGTTTTAGTAACGAATCATGTTCTGGTTCAATGATGTCTTGGTGTTTTGATAGATGTGGGCCAAGATGGTCAAATGTGGACAATCTTGTGCTATTGTGGTAATTCCCGAGTGTATTACGGTGAGCGGATGGCTCGTGTGGATCAAGATTGATCGTGAATTATGCATGATGTATAACATTGCATAATTGTGTTGACATGCATTTCATATCATGTGTCTTGTGGAGATGGCTAGGATGGAATCCATGATGGGTTCCTAGTTTCATCAAGACTTCAATGTGGAAGTCGTTGTGGAGATAAGTTGTAGTTCAGAGGAACCTATATACGACCTATCCTGATTCCAACAGGAATCGGGTTCTAGTGTGAACCGTATGAGATTGTGTTGGTACCACATGCATTGTGTCGAGTCAGTGAGTCACATTGCATTATTGTAATTGAGTGTGGGCTATGATTGCCAAGTGATTGAGGTGGCACGTGTATGTGCGTTAACTATGTATGATTGTATGTGTGGTGTGTAACTACTCCTTAGCATGTGTATTTCACCGTTTATTTATTGAATGTAGTTCTCACCCCTTTTTGTTGTTGTGTCTATGATCTCTTGGGAGTACATGTGACCAGGTACCTGAGTAGTGCTTGGAGTGTGTTGCTATTTGATCGAGTCTTAGGAGTCGCTCTGATACGTAACATGGGATGATGGGATTTCATTGTTATTTGACTACTTTATTTGTTGATTGTTACGTATCTTCATTTATTGGACTTATGTTGAATGACCTCGTGTCAAGGAGAATTATATTGGAGAATTGATTTGTATTCCGCTGCTTACTTGAAAACTAAATAATATTGATTATTTTAATGAAATGAAGTGACTTAGTGTGATATCCCACTGTGTTGGAGAACTCTGATGAATTTTATGAATTGTTTCTATATATTTATTATATTACGCGTACGGGGTAAAGTGGGGTGTTACACAAACACTATCACACAATCTGACATCAATCAAGATAACATACCCCGCACCAAAGGGATGACGGAGCAAAACTCACACCGCCTACTACCATCAAAAGGATGATAGAAAAAACACTATCACACAATCTGACATTAATCAAGATCACAGACACCCAACAAAAGGATGACGGAGCAAAACTCACACCGGCCACTATAACCAAAAGGATGATAGGACAAAAACTATCGCACAATCTGACATCAATCAAGATCACAGACCCCCACCAAAACGATGACAGAGCGAAACTCACACCGGCCACTACCACCAAAAGGATGATAGGAGAAACACTATCACACAATCTGACATAAATTACAATGAAAGACCCTCCACCAAAAGGATGAAGAAGCGAAAGTCACACCGGCCACTACCATCAAAAGGTAATAGGACAAACACTATCGCACAATCTGACGTCAGATAAGATGACAGTCCACCCACAAAAAGGATGATGGAGCGAAACACACACCGGCCACTACCACCAAAAGGATGATAGGACTGACAGTATCGCACAATCTGACATCAATCAAGATAACAGACCCTGCACCAAATGGATGAGGGAGCGAAACTCACATCAGCAACTACCACCAAAAGGATGATAGGACAAACACTATCCAATAATCTGAAATTAATCAAGATGAAAGATCCCCCACCAAAAGGATGACGGAGTGAAACTCACACCGGCTACTACCACCAAAAGGATGATAGGACAAACACTATCGCACAATCTTAAATCAATAAGATGACAGACCCCTCAGTAAAAGGATGACGGAGCGAAACTCACACCAGCCACTACCACCAAAAGGATGATAACACAAACACTATTGCAAAATATGATATCAGCAAAATGACAGACCCCCACCAAAAGGATGACGGAGCAAAACTCACACCGTCCACTACCACCAAAATGATGATAGGACAAACACTAAGGCACAATATGACAGACCCCCCCCCCCTACAAAAGGATGATGGAGCGAAACTCACATCGGCCACTACCACCTAAAGGATGATAGGAAAAACACTATCGCACAATCTTACATCAATCAAGATGACAAACCCCCCACCAAAAGGATGATGGAGCGAAACTCACACCGGCCACTACCACCAAAAGGATGATAGGACAAACACTATCGTACAATCTGACCTCAAAAAGATGACAAACCCCCCACCAAAAGGATGACGTAGCGAAACTCACACCGGCCACTACCACCAAAAGGATGATAAGACAAACACTATCGCACAATCTGACATCAACAAGATGACAGACCCCCAACAAAAAGGATGATAGAGCGAAACTCACACCGGCCACTACCACCAAAAGGATGATAGGACAAACACTATCGCACAATCTAACATCAATTACAATGTCATACCCCCTACCAAAAAGATGACAGAGCGAAACTCACACCGGCCACTACCACCAAAAGGATGATAGGATAAACACTATCGCATAATCTGACATTAATCCAGATGACAGACCCCCAACAAAAGGATGACGGAGGAAAACTCACACTGGCCACTACCACTAAATGGATTATAGGACAAACACTATCGCACAATATGACATCAATAAGATGACAGACCCCCCACAAAAAGGATGACGGAGCGAAACTCACACCGTCCAGTACCACAAAAATAATGATATGACAAACACCATCGCACAATCTGACATGAATTACGATGTCAGACCCCCCATCAAAAGGATGATAGAGCGAAGCTCACACCGGCCGCTATCACCAAAAGGATGATAGGACAAACACTATCACACAATCTGACATCAATCAAGATCACAGACCCCCACCAAAAGGATGACAGAGCAAAACTCACACCGGCCACTACCACCAAAAGGATGATAGGAGAAACACTATCACAAAATCTGACATAAATTACAATGAAAGACCCCCCACGAAAAGGATGACGGAGCAAAACACACACCGGCCACTACCACCAAAAGGATGATAGGACAAACACTATCGCACAATCTGGCATCAATAAGATGACAGACCCCCCACCAAAAGGATGACGAAGCAAAACTCACACCGGCCACTACCACCAAAAGGATGATAGGACAAACACAATTGCACAATATGATATCCGCAAGATGACAGACCCCACACCAAAAGGATGACGGAGCAAAACTCACACCGGCCACCACCACCTAAAGGATGATAGGACAAACACTATAGCACAATCTGACATCAATAAGATGACAGACCCCCCACTAAAAGGATGACGGAGCAAAACTCACACGACCGCTACCACCAATAGGATGATATGACAAACACTATAGCACAATCCGACATCAACAAGATGACAGACCCCCCATCAAAAGGATGACGAAGCAAAACTCACACCGGCAACTACCACCTAAAGGATGATAGGACAAACACTATCGCACATTCTGACATCAATCAAAATGACAAACCCCCCACCAAAAGGCTGACGTAGCGAAACTAACACCGGCCAGTACCACCAAAAGGATGATAGGACAAACACTATCGCACAATCTGACATCAACAAGATGGAAGACCCCCCACCAAATGGATGACGGAGCGAAACTCGCACCGGCCTTTACCACCTAAAGGATGATAGGACAAACACCATCGCACAATTTGACATCAATCAAGAGGACAAACCCCCCACCAAAAGGATGACGGAGCGAAACTCACACCGGTCACTACCACCAAAAGGATGATAGGACAAACACTATCGCACAATCTGACATAAACAAGATGGCAGACCCCCCACCAAAAGGATGTCGGAGAGAAACTCGCACCGGCCTCTACCACCTAAAGGATGATAGGACAAACACTATCGCACAATATGACATCAATCAAGATGACAAACCCCCCACCAAAAGGATGACGTAGCAAAACTCACACTGGCCACAACCACCAAAAAGATGATAGGACAAACACTATCGCACAATCTGACATTAATTAGATTGTATACCCCCCAAGAGAAGGATGACAGAGCGAAACTCACACCGGCCACTAACATTAAAAGGATGATAGGACATACACTATCGCACAATCTGACATCAACAAGATGACAAACCCCTCACCAAAAGGATGACGGAGCGAAAGTCACACTGGCCAGTACCACCAAAACGATGATAGGACAAACACCAACACACAATCTCACATCAATTACGATGTCAAAACCCCCACCAAAAGGATGATAGAGCGAAACTCACACCGGCCACTACCACCAAAAGAATGATAGGACAAACACTATCGCACAATCTGACATTAAAAACATGACAGACCCCCTACTAAAAGGAAGACCGAGTGAAACTCACACCGGCCACTACCACCTAAAGGATGATAGGACAAACACTATCGCACAATCTGACATCAATCAAGATGACAAACCCCCCCACCAAAAGGATGATAGAGCGAAACTCAAACCAACCACTACCACCAAAAGAATGATAAGACAAACACTATCACACAATCTTACATAAATTAAAATGAAAGACCCCCCACGAAAAGGATGACGGAGCGAAACACACATCAGCCACTACCACCAAAAGGATGATAGGACAACCACTATCGCACAATCTGACATCAATAAGATGACAGACCCCCCACTAAAAGGATGACAAAGTGAAACTCACACCGGTCACTACCACCAAAAGGATGATAGGACAAACACTAACGCACAATCTGACATCAACAAGATGACAGATCCCCCACCAAAAGGATGACGGAACAAAAATCACACCGGCAACTACCACCAAAAGGATGATAGGACAAACACTATCGCACAATCTGACATCAATTAGATGACAGACCCCCCACCAAAAGGATGACGGACCGAAACTCACACCGGCCACTACCACCAAAAGGATGATAGGCCAAACACTATCGCACAATATGCTATCCGCAAGATGACAGACCATGCACCAAAAGGATGAAGGAGCGAAACTCACACCGGCCACTACCACCTAAAGGATGATAGGACAAACACTATAGCATAATCTGACATCAATAAGATGACAGACCCCCCACTAAAAGGATGACGGAGCAAAACTCACACGGCCGCTACCACGAATAGGATGATATGACAAACACTATAGCACAATCCGACATCAACAAGATGACAGACCCCCCACCAAAAGGATGAAGAAGCAAAACTTACACCGGCGACTACCACCTAAAGGATGATAGGACAAACACTATCGCACAATCTGACATCAACAAGATGGAAGACCCCCCACTAGATGTATGACAGAGCGAAACTCGCACCGGCCTTTACCACCTAAAGGATGATAGGACAAACACCATCGCACAATTTGACATCATCAAGAGGACAAACCCCCCACCAAAAGGATGACAGAGCGAAACTCACATCGGTCACTACCACCAAAAGGATGATAGGACAAATACTATCGCACAATCTGACATCAACAAGATGGCAGACCGCCCACCAAAAGTGTAACACCCTATTTAAATTATTCAGTCGCTTTGGTATCTTCTGTGAGGTGTAGTTGTGTGGTGTCCTTAATTAAGGGTATGAGGTTAGGAGTAAGGGAGAGAGGTGATCTTAGTTGGGGTACTGTGGACCTAGATAAAGGAGTAAGTTAATTATGATATCGAGAGGATTATAGTGATTAATATTATTCCAACTATTATTAATAATAATGTTAATGAGATTATTATTATTATTATTATTATTATTATTATTATTATTATTATTATTATTATTATTATTATTCGTATTAATAATATTATTTGGTTGAATATTATTATTATTATTCATATTATTACTATTAGTATGAATATTATTATTAGTGGGAGAATAATATTAGTATTATTATTATTATTATTATTATAGAATTAAAATAATAAAATAAGAAATAAGGGATTAAAGGAAATAGAGAAGTTTTTGGGGAAAGAGAATTAGAACACGATAAACTGCCGGAGAAATGTTTTGGGAGAAAAAGAGAAACTGACGAACAAGGAGAGCTAGGGAAGAGGAACCAAATTCTCCATTGTTGATCAAGGAAAATCTCAATTCTAAGGTAAGGGGGGAGAATGGATTTCAATATGGGTGAATTAACATGAGAGGGTAGTGAGAGGTCCTTTCTCTCATAGGAATTATGTGTTCTTGAGGATTCTTGATCTAATTTTCGTAGCATGATAAATTCCATAAAATTGTTGTTGTTCTTTAATGATTATTGTATGGGGAGTATTGCTTTTTATAGTTTTCTATGTATACCTTTCGGTATGTTGTGGTGATGTAAGGTTTAGGGATTTGGGTAAATATGTCGAAATGAATGTGTTATATCGTTATTAGTGCCATGTTCTTAGGTTTCCCTAAGGTTTAGAGATTTGGGTTAATTGTGGGAAATAGGGAGGTAACCGTAGGAATCTGAGGTTATGACCAAATGGCCAAATGATATGTATCGTTGAATATTAGATAGTGAGTAATTTAATGTCGTAGAGTGTAATTGAAGGAAATATTGTAATATGTTGTCTCTATAGGAATAGGAATATTCAAATGTGAGTAACTCTGAAGTACTCAGACCAAGTGCAGGAAATAGTGTTTTATATGTTGCAAATGTTGCCAGATGAGCCTAATAAACCATAAAAGTTGTGCAGTTATTACCGTATAACCTTAGGAATGTTTTAGTGATGTTTTGGGTGCTTTGAGTAAGTAATTCGCAAGAATAGTTGAGCGAAAATCAGTTCCGGAGCGTAACAACGTCTTTCTGTCCGACACGGATGTTCATGTTTTCGGTCGAAATTGTTTTGGACGTAACTTTGGATCCGTAAGTCCGTTTTTACCCCCGTTTGAAGTGTTGGAAAGCTAATGAATAGAGCTACAACATAGGATAGATAATGGAATTGTTTTCCCAATATTTTTATATCTAATTATATTTGAGAAGTCAATTGTTTATATGTTTTAGTAACGAATCATGTTCTGGTTCAATGATGTCTTGGTGTTTTGATAGATGTGGGCCAAGATGGTCGAATGTGGACAATCTTGTGCGATTGTGGTAATTCCCGAGAGGATTATGGTAAGCGGATGGCTCGTGTGGATCAAGATTGATCGTGAATTATGCATGATGTATTACATTGCATAATTGTGTTGACATGCATTTCATATCATGTGTCTTGTGGGGATGGCTAGGATGATGAGTGCCTAGTTTCATCCGGAATTCAATGGGGAAGTCATTGTGGAGATAAGTTGTAGTTCAGAGAAACGTATATACGACTTATCCGGATTCCGACGGGAATCGGGTTCTAGTGTGAACCGTATGAGATTGTGTTAGTACCACATGCATTGTGTCGAGTCAGTGAGTCGCATTGCATTATTGTAATTGAATGTGGGCTATTAATGCCAAGTGATTGAGGTGGCATGTATATGTGCGTTAATTGTGCTTATTTTATGTGTGGTGTGTAACTACTCCTTAGCATGTGTATTTCACCGTTTATTTATTGAATGTAGTTCTCACCCCTTTTTGTTGTTGTATCTGTGCCCTCTTGGAAGTACAGGTGACCAGGTACCTGAGTAGTGCTTGGAGTGTATTGCAATTTGATCGAGTCTTAGGAGTCGCTCTGATACGTAACATGGGATGACGAGATTACGTTGTTATTTGACTACTTTATTTGTTTATTGTTACATATCTTCATTTATTAAACTTATGTTGTATGACCTCATGTTGAGGAGACTTATATTGGAGAATTGATTTGTATTCTGGTGCTTACTTGAAAACTAAATAATATTGATTATTTTAATGAAATGAAGTGACTTAGTGTGAAATCCCACTGTGTTGGAGAACTCTAATGAATTTCATGAATTATTTCTATATATTTATTATATTACGCGTACGGGATAAAGTGGGGTGTTACAATTGGTATCAGAGCAGGTTGGTCCGTCCGGCCAGTGTTGTAGTAGAGTCTAACTATAGAATGTTTATAGTCATTTGTGTGTTTGGATTGTCCAGTGTCGATCTTTGGTAAGGATTTTGAAGTGAACTTGATTTGTTTACCACTCCGCGAGTTGGATGTTATTTTAGGAATGAATTGGCTTGAGAGCAAGATGCGAGAGTTGTATCCGGAACCATTCTCATCAGATACATTTTCGAGGACGAAAATATTTTAAGTGGGGGAGAGTTGTAACACCCCATTTAAATTATTCAGTCGCTTTGGTATCTTCTGTGAGGTGTAGTTGTGTGGTGTCCTTAATTAAGGTTATGAGGTTAGGAGTAAGGGAGAGAGGTGACCTTAGTTGGGGTACTGTGGACCTAGATAAAGGAGTAAGTTAATTATGATATCGAGAGCATTATAGTGATTAATATTATTCCAACTATTATTAATAATAATGTTAATGAGATTATCATTATTATTATTATTATTATTATTATTAATATTATTATTATTATTATTCGTATTAATAATATTATTTGGAGGAATATTATTATTATTATTCATATTATTACTATTAGTATGAATATTATTATTAGTGGGAGAATAATATTAGTATTATTATTATTATTATTATTATTATTATAGGATTTAAATAATAAAATAAGAAATAAGGGATTAAAGGAAATAGAGAAGTTTTTTTGGGGAAAGAGAATTAGAACACGATAAACTGGCGGAGAAAGGTTTTGGGAGAAAAATAGAAAGTGACGAACAAGGAGAGCTAGGGCAGAGGAACCAAATTCTCCATCGTTGATCAAAGAAAAGCTCAATTCTAAGTTAAGGGGGGAGAATGGATTTCAATATGGGTGAATTAACATGAGAGGGTAGTGAGAGGTCCTTTCTCTCATAGGAATTATGTGTTCTTGACGATTCTTGATCTAATTTTCGTAGCATGATAAATTCCATAAAATTGTTGCTGTTCTTGAATGATTATTGTATGGGGAGTATTGCTTTTCATAGTTTTCTATGTATACCTTTCGGTATGTTGTGGTGATGTAAGGTTTAGGTATTTGGGTAAATATGTAGAAATGAATGTGTTATATCTTTATTAGTACGATGCTCTATGGTTTCCCTAAGGTTCAGAGATTTGGGTTAATTGTGGGAAATAGGGAGGTAACCGTAGGAATATCAGGTTATGGCCAAATGGCCAAATGATATGTACCGTTGAATATTAGATAGTGAGTAATTTAATGTCGTAGAGTGTAATTGAAGGAAAAATTGTAATATGCTGTCCCTATAGGAATATGACTATTCAAATGTGAGTAACTCTGAAGTACTCAGACCAATTGCAGGAAATAGTGTTTTATATGTTGCAAATGTTGCCAGATGAGCCTAATAAACCATAGAAGTTGTGCAGTTATTGCCGTATAACCTTAGGAATGTTTTAGTGATGTTTTGGGTGCTTTGAGTAAGTAATTCGCAAGAATAATTGAGCGAAAATCAGTTCAGGAGCGTAACAGCGTCTTTCTGTCCGTCACGGATGTTCATGTTTTCGGTCGAAATTGTTTTGGAAGTAACTTTGGATACGTAAGTCCGTTTTGACCCCCATTCGAAGCGTTGGAAAGCTAATGAATAGAGCTACAACATAGGATAGATAATGGAATTGTTTTCCCAATATTTTTATATCTAATTATGTTTGACTAGTCAATTTTGTAGATGTTTTAGTAACGAATGATGTTCTAGTTCAATGATGTCTTGGTGTTTTGATAGATGTGGGCCAAGATGGTCGAATGTGGACAATCTTGTGCGATTGTGGTAATTCCCGAGAGGATTACGGTGAGCGGATGGCTCGTGTGGATCAAGATTGATCGTGAATTATGCATGATGTATTACATTGCATAATTGTGTTGACATGCATTTCATATCATGTGTCTTGTGGAGATGGCTAGGTGGGAATCCATGATGGGTGCCTAGTTTCATCCGGACTTCAATGTGGAAGTCGTTGTGGAGATAAGTTGTAGTTCAGAGAAACGTATATACGACTTATCCGGATTCCGACAGGAATCAGGTTCTAGTCTGAACCGTATGAGATTGTGTTGGTACCACATGCATTGTGTTGAGTCAGTGAGTCGCATTGCATTATTGTAATTGAATGTGGGCTATTAATCCCAAGTGGTTGAGGTGGCATGTGTATGTGCGTTAATTATGCTTATTTTATGTGTGGTGTGTAACTACTCCTTAGCATGTGTATTTCACCGTTTATTTATTGAATGTAGTTCTCACCCCTTTTTATTGTTGTGTCTGTGCCCTCTTGGGAGTACAGGTGACCAGGTACCTGAGTAGTGCTTGGAGTGTGTTGCTATTTGATCGAGTCTTAGGAGTCTCTCTGATACGTAACATGGGATGACGGGATTACATTGTTATTTGACTACTTTATTTGTTTATTGTTACGTATCTTCATTTATTGGACTTATGTTGTATGACCTCATGTTGAGGAGAATTATATTGGAGAATTGATTTGTATTCCGCTGCTTACTTGAAAACTAAATAATATTGATTATTTTAATGAAATGAAGTGACTTAGTATGATATCCCACTGTGTTGGAGAACTCTGATGAATTTCATGAATTGTTTCTATATATTTATTATATTACACGTACGGGGTAAAGTGGGTGTTACAATTGGTATCAGAGCAGGTTGGTCCGTCCGGCCAGTGTTGTAGTAGAGTCTAACTATAGAATGTTTATAGTCATGTGTGTGTTTGGATTGTCCAGTGTCGATCTTTGGTAAGGATTTTGGAGTGAACTTGATTTGTTTACCACTCCGCGAGTTCGATGTTATTTTAGGAATGAATTGGCTTGAGAGCAAGATGCGAGAGTCGTATCCGGAACCGTTCTCATCAGATACATTTTCGAGGACGAAAATATTTTTAGTGGAGGAGAGTTGTAACACCCCATTTAAATTATTCAGTCGCTTTGGTATCTTCTGTGAGGTGTAGTTGTGTGGTGTCCTTAATTAAGGTTATGAGGTTAGGAGTAAGGGAGAGAGGTGACCTTAATTGGGGTACTGTGGACCTATATAAAGGAGTAAGTTAATTATGATATCGAGAGCATTATAGTGATTAATATTATTCCAACTATTATTAATAATAATGTTAATGAGATTATCATTATTATTATTATTATTATTCGTATTAATAATATTATTTGGAGGAATATTATTATTATTATTATTCATATTATTACTATTAGTATGAATATTATTATTAGTGGGAGAATAATAATATTATTATTATTATTATTATTATTATTATTATAGGATTTAAATAATAAAATAAGAAATAAGGGACTAAAGGAAATAGAGAAGTTTTTGGGGAAAGAAAATTAGAACACGATAAACTGCCGGAGAAAGGTTTTGGGAGAAAAAGAGAAACTGACGAACAAGGAGAGCTATGGCAGAGGAACCAAATTCTCCATTGTTGATCAAGGAAAAGCTCAATTCTAAGGTAAGGGGGGAGAATGGATTTCAATATGAGTGAATTAACATGAGAGGGTAGTGAGAGGTCCTTTCTCTCATAGGAATTATGTTTTCTTGAGGATTCTTGATCTAATTTTCGTAGCATGATAAATTCCATAAAATTGTTGATGTTCTTGAATGATTATTGTATGGGGAGTATTGCTTTTCATAGTTTTCTATGTATACCTTTCGGTATGTTGTGGTGATATAAGGTTTAAGGATTTGGGTAAATATGTAGAAATGAATGTGTTATATCGTTATTAGTACGATGCTCTAAGGTTTCCATAAGGTTCAGAGATTTGGGTTAATTGTGGGAAATAGGGAGGTAACCGTAGCAATATGAGGTTATGGCCAAATGGCCAAATGATATGTATCGTTGAATATTAGATAGTGAGTAATTTAATGTCGTAGAGTGTAATTGAAGGAAAAATTGTAATATGTTGTCCCTATAGGAATAGGAATATTCAAATGTGAGCAACTCTGAAGTATTCAGAGCAATTGCAGGAAATAATGTTTTATATGTTGCAAATGTTGCCAGACGAGCCTAATAAACCATAGAAGTTGTGCAGTTATTGCCGTATAACCTTAGGAATGTTTTAGTGATGTTTTGGGTGCTTTGAGTAAGTAATTCGCAAGAATAATTGAGCGAAAATCAGTTTAGGAGCGTAACAGCGTCTTTCTGTCCGTTACGGATGTTCATGTTTTCGGTCGAAATTGTTTTGGAAGTAACTTTGGATACGTGAGTCTGTTTTGACCCCCGTTCGAAGTGTTGGAAAGCTAATGAATAGAGCTACAACATAGGATAGATAATGGAATTGTTTTCCCAATATTTTTATATCTAATTATGTTTGAGTAGTCAATTTTGTATATGTTTTAGTAACGAATCATGTTCTGGTTCAATGATGTCTTGGTGTTTTGATAGATGTGGGCCAAGATGGTCGAATGTGGACAATCTTGTGCGATTGTGGTAATTCCCGAGAGGATTACGTTGAGCGGATGGCTCGTGTGGATCAAGATTGATCGTGAATTATGCATGATGTATTACATTGCATAATTGTGTTGACATGCATTTCATATCATGTGTCTTGTGGAGATGGCTAGGTGGAAATCCATGATGGGTGCCTAGTTTCATCCAGACTTTAATGTGGAAGTCGTTGTGGAGATAAGTTGTAGTTCATAGAAATGAATATACGACTTATCCGGATTCCAACGGGAATCGGGTTCTAGTGTGAACTGTATGAGATTGTGTTGGTACCACATGCATTGTGTCGAGTCAGTGAGTCGCATTGCATTATTGTAATTGAATGTGGGCTATTAATGCCAAGTGATTGATGTGGCATGTGTATGTGCGTTAATTGTGCTTATTTTATGTGTGGTGTGTAACTACTCCTTAGCATGTGTATTTCACCGTTTATTTATTGAATGTAGGTCTCACCCCTTTTTGTTGTTGTGTATGTGCCCTCTTGGGAGTACAGGTGACCAGGTACCTGAGTAGTGCTTGGAGTGTGTTGCTATTTGATCGAGTCTTAGGAGTCTCTCTGATACGTAACATGGGATGACGCGATTATGTTGTTATTTGACTACTTTATTTGTTTATTGTTACGTATCTTCATTTATTGGATTTATGTTGTATGACCTCATGTTGAGGAGAATTATATTGGAGAATTGATTAGTATTCCGCTGCTTACTTGAAAATTAAATAATATTGATTATTTTAATGAAATGAAGTAACATAGTGTGATATCCCACTGTGTTGGAGAACTCTGATGAATTTTATGAATTGTTTCTATATATTTATTATATTACGCGTACGGGGTAAAATGGGTTGTTACAAAAATGATGCCGGAAAGAAACTCGCACCGGCCTCTACCACCTAAAGGATGATAGGACAAACACTATCGCACAATCTGACATCAATCAAGATGACAAACCCCCCACTAAAAGGATGACGTAGCAAAAGTCACACTGGCCACTACCACCAAAAGGATGATAGGACAAACACTATCGCACAATCTGACATTAATTAGATTGTAGACCCCCTAACAGAAGGTAGATAGAGCGAAACTCACACTGGCCACTACCATTAAAAGGATGATAGGACATACATTATCGCACAATCTGACATCAACAAGAGGATAATTCCCCCATCTAAGGATGACGGAGCGAAACTCACCCTGGCCAGTACCACCAAAACGATGATAGGACAAACACCAACGCACAATCTAACATCAATTACGATGTCAGAACCCCCACCAAAAGGATGATAGAGCGAAACTCACACCGGCCACTACCACCAAAAGAATGATAGGACAAACACTATCGCACAATCTGACATTAAAAAGATGACAGACCCCCTACTAAAAGGAAGACGGAGCGAAACTCACACCGGACACTACCACCAAAAGAATGATATCACAAACAGTATCGAACAATATGATATCAGCAAAATGACAGACTCCCTACCAAAAGGATGACGGAGCGAAACTCACACCGGCCACTATCACCTAAAGGATGATAGGACAACACTATCGCACAATCTGACATCAATCAGGATGACAAACCCCCCACCAAAAGGATGACGTAGCGGAACTCACACCGACCAGTACACCCAAAAGGATGATAGGACAACACTATCTAAAAATCTGACATCAACAAGATGGTAGACCCCCCACCAAAAGGATGCCGAAGAGAAAATCGCACCAGCCTCTACCACCTAAAGGATGATAGGACAAACACTATCGCACAATCTGACATCAATCAAGATGACAAACCCCCCACCAAAAGGATGACGTAGTAAAACTCACATCGGCCACTACCACCAAAAGGATGATAGGACAAACACTATCGCATAATCTGACATCAATTAGATTGCATTCCCCCAACAGAAGGATGACAGAGCGAAATTCACACCGGCCACTACCATTAAAAGGATGATAGGACATATACTATAGCACAATCTAACATCAACAAGATGACAGACCCCCTACCAAAAGGATGACGGAGCGAAACTCAATCGGCCAGTACCACCAAAACGATGATAGGACAAACACCAGCGCACAATCTGACATCAATTACGATGTCAGACGCCCCACCAAAAGGATGATAGAGCGAAACTCACACCAGCCACTACCACCAAAAGAATGATAGGACAAACACTATCGCACAATCTGACATCAATCAACATGACAGACCCCCCATGAAAAGGATGACAGAGCGAAACTTACACTGGCCACTACCACCAAAAGGATGATAGGACAAACACTATCACACAATCTGACACAAATTAAAATGAAAGACCCCCCACCAAAAGGATGACGGAGCAAAACTCACACCGGCCACTACCACCAAAAGGATGATAGGACAAACACTATCGCACAATCTGACATTAATAAGATGACAGACCCCCTACTAAAAGGAAGACGAAGCGAAACTCACACCGGCCACTACCACCAAAAGGATGATATCACAAACACTATCGAACAATATGATATCAGCAAGATGACAGACCCGCGACCAAAAGGATGACGGAGCGAAACTCACACCGGAAACTACCACCTAAAGGATGATAAGACAAACACTATCGCACAATCTGACATCAATCAAGATGACACCCCCCACCAAAAGGATGACGGAGCGGAACTCACACCAGCCACTACCAACAAAAGGATGATAGGACAAACACCATCGCACAATTTGACATCAATAAAGATGACAGACCCCCCACTAAAAGGATGATGGAGCGTAACTCACAGCGGCCACTACCACCAAAAGGATGATATGACAAACACTATCGCACAATCTGACATCAACAAGATGACAGACCCCCACCAAAAGGATGATAGAGCGAAACACACACCGGCCACTACCACCTAACGGATGATAGGATAAACACTATCACACAATCTGACATCAATCAAGATGACAGACTCCCCAGCAAAAGGATGACGGAGCGAAACTCATACCAGCCACTACCACTAAAAGGGTGATAGGACAAACACTATCGCACAATATGATATCAACAAGATGATAGACCCCGCACCAAAAGGATGACGGAGCGAAACTTACACCGGCCATTACCACCTAAACGATGATAGGACAAACACTATAGCACCATCTGACATCAATAAGATGACAGACCCCCCACTAAAAGGGTGATGGAGCGTAACTCACAGCGGCCACTACCACCAAAAGGATGATATGACAAACACTATCGCACAATCTGACATCAACAAGATGACAGACCCCCCACCAAAAGGATGACAGAGCGAAACACACACCGGCCACTACCACTGATAACACGAAATCGTATATATATATTGATGCATAATTCAACTGATGTTTAACTGTTTTCAATCCGATTTCGGGTTATTTCCGTGTTATTTGTCTGATACTTTGCAGGTATTTGATGATCGTGTCTAAACAAGGCAATATGAAGAAAAGAAGCAATCACAGATGAAATATGGACGAAAACCGGATGAAAACAACATGAAAAACACAGAATGCATATTTTGCTGCTGTGACGACCGTCACAGCTCCATGACGACCGTCATGCAGGCAAAAACGCCCCACTTCAAATGCACGTGCAAGAAGCAGTTCCAAGTCCCAAATAGTGGACCACTACTCCCTGATAATTCTGCCTCAAAGTCCACCTTCTTCAAGTTATAACCATTAGAATTCTATTTCTATAAAAGGGGAAGGAAGGGAGCTGAGAAAGGGAGCCGCATTCAGACAACGAAGTGCTGCCCAATTTCATTTCCAGAGCAAAAGTTCAGTTTTATTTTCTTTCTATTTCTTTGTTGCCTTTCATTTCCTCTGTAATTCTTATTTCCCTTGTACGATCAATTGGCACAAAGACCAGAATCCTGCCAACATTTGTGGAGGATCTGCCCAAAGGTCAATTGGAATATTTACAGGTTTCTAATTTTAATCGTAATTTCCGTTTTCATTATGATGCATGTTATTACTTATTGTTTTTATTTATGTTTTACCTTTCCCAAATCCATGTCTAGCTAAATCAAAGTAATCGATATGTAATAATAATTCGGAAGGGATTTGATAATAACCGGTTGAAAACTTTCTTTTTCAAAAGTTGTTTATGGTCTGAGTGTTTAAATTAATTTACTGAATAAACTTCGTCACGAAAGCGAGAACTTATTTAAAAGTAGTTTTGCCACGAAAGTGGGAAATTAATTAAGGTACGAACCAACAAGCGAAAGCTGCGGCAAGACCAGATAGTAAACACTAGTCATTCGTTTTAATAACAACGAAAGCACTTTAAAATGAATTAGAACTTAGAGATTTCCAAAAAACAGTTTTAACCCCGAATGGGACACGAAAGCGTACATTTGGCCCTTAGAATTATGATTAGCGTCAACAACCATCGTGAGACGAGAGTCTTCAGATCATTATTTTCTGCTTAAATAAACTATGGAAAATATTTCATATACCGGTAACTTGTCAATTCCCCGAAGAACATAATTACTGCATATCGATTCACTTAATTATAATTTAAGTAACATTCTTAGTTCCCTTTAGTGACAATCTTATTCCCTTAAACATTATCTATCTAGCTAAACATAGTAACTCCCGAGAACACTAGTTTGATTATGAGTCCCTGTGGGATCGATATCTATTATTACTACGCGATAGACTGTGCACTTGCAGTTAGGTTGTATTAGACATAGAAAGTCGCAATCAAGTTTTTGGCGCCGTTGCCGGGGATCCGTTTAGTCAATAGTGTAACCTTCTGTTACGCCGTATAGACTAGGTTAACTATTTTCATTTTTCCTTTACTAGTGTTGTCGATTGTATGCCAAGTAATCGCCCACAAGGCGATATCTTAAAACCTTCAGTCCCAGAACTAGAGCGCTTCTTACATCTAAGAAGCCGAATCATTGAGTACCAACTCAAACATAAAATTCCCGATCCTCTCACTCCCATTCCCAAATCCGAAGAAGAATCAAAGATGGCTGAAGGACCTCCAAACAAACCGCTGAAGGCATACGCTACACCCTCTCAGATGGAGCCTAGAAGTAGCATTGCTGCCCCAGCTATTACTCGAAACGATTTTGAGCTGAAACCATCATTGCTGTCAGCTGTACAACAAAACCAATTCTCAAGAAATGCAACTGAGGATCCAAACGAACATTTAACGAAGTTTGTACAATACGCAGACACAGTGAAAGCAAATGGAGTAACTCCAGACGCGATAAGACTTCGTCTTTTCCCATTCTCTCTTAGAGACAGAGCGTGGACATGGTTACAATCTTTACCATCCAACTCCGTTACGACGTGGGAACAATTGAAAAACGTCTTCTTAGCGAGATATTTTCCGCCAAGCAAAACTGCTATGCTTAGAGCTCAAATCAACGGATTTCGACAAAAAGATACTGAATCTCTTTACCAAGCATGGGAACAATTCAAAGATATGATGAGAACATGTCCTCACCACGGTCTAGAAGACTGGGTGACAATTCATACTTTCTATAATGGGCTTTTATACAATACCAGATTGACAATAGACGCTGCCGCGGGCGGTGCACTTATGGATAAGCCATACGACGAAGCCTATCAACTAATTGAAAACATGTCTCAGAACCACTGCCAATGGGGAGGTGAACGCACTCCAACAGAGAAAACCACAGCGAAAGGTGGGATGTACGAGATCAGCAGCCTTGAAAAGTTCAACGCTAAAGTAGATGCTCTAGCACAGAAGATTGACAGTCTGACCGTTAACCCCACTGCAATCGTCGCTGCCGTAACTCCAAACTGTGAGTTATGCGGAAGCACCACTCATAATGCACCCGAATGCCCATTGCTAGCCGGAATCCCACCAGACCAAGTAAATTATGCTCAAGGAAATCCTTACGCAAATACTTACAACCCAGGTTGGCGAAATCATCCAAACTTTTCTTACAAAAGCGATAATGCATTGCGAATGCCTGCTGCTCCGCCAGGATATCAGAAACCAGCTGCTGCTCAGACTGCACCTAGGAAATCAAACCTCGAGTTGATGATGGAAAAATTCATAGCTACTCAAGCTCAAACAAACAAAGAATTCCTGAATCAAAACATACACACTAGCGAGCAAATTAAACAGTTGACCCGAAAAGTAGACGCTTTAGCCACCCACAACAAAATGTTAGAAACACAGATATCACAAGTGGCTCAACAACAAGCCTCTGCTGCCGCACCCGCTGGCACATTTCCTGGACAACCCGAACAAAATCCAAAAGGCCAAGCAAATGCTGTAATACTAAGAAGTGGAAAAGAATTGGACGAACCGATCAATCCAAGGACCGAAAACTCAGCCATGCAACAAAAACCAACTGAACAAACAGAAAAGGAATCCGAGTTAGAGAAGAAGGAAGACAACGAGAAGGAGGATACCACAAGTGAAAAAACTCAAGCACCTCCATCGCCATATAAACCACCTATCCATTATCCTCAAAGATTAATAAACTCCAAAACTTCAGGACAGTTTAAGAAATTTGTAGAGCTCCTTAAACAGTTGAATATCACTATTCCTTTTACAGAAGCGATAACTCAAATGCCGTCATACGCTAAATTTCTCAAAGAAATCCTGTCAAATAAGAGAAAGATCGAGGATAACGAAACAGTTACACTTACTGCAGAGTGTAGCGCCATTATTCAAAACCGCATGCCTCCTAAATTAAAAGACCCAGGTAGTTTCTCCATACCCTGCGTCATAGGAAAGTTCGTGATATACAAAGCTCTATGCGATTTAGGAGCCAGTATCAGTGTTATGCCTTTATCTATATGCAAAAAGCTGAATATGGGAGACCTCAGACCAACTAAAATGTCCGTACAATTAGCTGACCGATCAGTAAAATACCCCGTCGGAATACTGGAAAACGTTCCAGTACGCATAGGACAATTCTACATCCCAACCGACTTCATAATCATGGACATCAAAGAGGACTCTGTTACCCCGATTATCCTAGGAAGACCGTTCCTAGCTACAGCCGGAGCTATTATAGACGTGAAGAAAGGAAGGCTAACATTCGAAGTAGGAGAAGAAAAGATAGAGTTCATTCTCACCAAGTTCTTACAAGCACCAGCCATAGACGATACCTGCTATTTAGTAGATGAAATTGACGAATGCATAAGAGAACTTGAAAATGAAGAGACCACGTATTAAGAAATAATAAAGATTCAAATATCCGATATTTCTAAAGATGATGATTGGCGTAAACCGTATAAAGACGACAGCCTAAGCGAAAGCTTAGCACTGACCCCAAACCATATGCCAGGTCCGAAGAACCCATCTTTAGAACTTAAAACACTACCCAAAAACCATAGATATGAATTCCTAGACGATGAACTAAAAAGACCAGTGATAGTCAACGCCGACTTAGGACAACCAGAAACCGAAAAGCTGTTAGAAGTCCTAAAGAAGTACCCCACCGCGTTAGGCTATAACATAAGCGATCTAAAAGGTATAATCCCTTCGATCTGTATGCATCGAATTACAATAGAGGAAGACTCTAAAACCTCTAGAGAGCATCAGAGAAGACTGAAACCCATCCTAAGCACTGTAGTCAGAGATGAAGTAAAGAAATTGCTAGATGCAGGAATCATCTATCCAATCTCCGATAGTGAATGGGTCAGCCCAGTTCATGTCGTGCCAAAGAAAGGAGGAGTCACAGTAGTTAAAAACGGAAAAGGCGAATCAATAACAAAAAGAGTCGTGACTGGAAGCAGGATGTGCATTGATTATAGAAAGCTTAACAAGGCCACACGAAAAGATCACTTCCCGTTACCCTTCATAGACCAAATGTTGGAAAGATTAGCCAAACACTCATATTTCTGCTATCTAGATGGTTATTCAGGATTTTTTCAAATTCCCATTCATCCTGATGACCAAGAAAAGACTACATTCACCTGTCCTTATGGTACTTTTGCTTACCGCCGAATGTCGTTTGGACTCTGTAATGCTCCAGCAACCTTCCAAAGATGCATGATGGCAATCTTCGCAGATTTCATAGACGACATAATGGAAGTATTTATGGACGATTTCTCGGTATGTGGACAAAGTTTCGAAGGATGCTTACAAAACTTAGAAATGGTATTAGAATGTTGTGTAAAAGTGAACCTCGTCCTAAATTGGGAAAAATGTCATTTTATGGTCCGACAAGGAATAGTTCTAGGACATGTCATATCAAATAAAGGAATTGAGGTCGACAAAGCTAAAATAGAGATTATAAAAGAACTCCAACCTCCAAAATTCGTACGAGAAATACGGAGTTTTCTAGGACATGCCGGTTTCTACCGAAGATTTATAAAAGATTTTTCAAAAATCACAAAACCTTTGACAGGCCTGTTGATGAAAGATGTTGAGTTCGTCTTCGACGATGACTGTCTAAAAGCATTTGAAACATTAAAATCAGCCCTTATCACCGCACCGATTATGCAACCACCCGATTGGCGACTACCGTTCGAAATCATGTGCGATGCGAGTGATTATGCCGTAGGCGCAGTTCTAGGACAAAGGAAGGACAAAAAACTCCATGCCATCTACTATGCCAGTAGAACCTTAGATCCTGCCCAAATGAACTACGCTACTACAGAAAAAGGAACTTCTAGCAGTTATATTTGCGCTTGACAAATTCCGTTCTTACTTAGTAGGAGCAAAAATTATCATATACACAGACCACGCTGCCATTAGGTACCTAATAAGCAAAAAGGATGCCAAACCAAGATTAATGAGATGGATCCTGTTATTACAAGAGTTTGACTTAGAAATCAAAGATAAGAAAGGAACCGAGAACGTTGTTGCAGATCACTTATCCCGAATAGAAGACATCAAACATGAACCAGTACCGATAAATGACGATTTCCCGTACGAACATTTGATAGCCAAATTAGAAAGTGACATGCCTAACTCAATCTCGGAAGATCCAGAATTCGAAAAAGCCATAGAAGCCGTCTATGCCCAAGTCACATTACCTTGGTATGCTGACATCGTTAATTACCTCGCTGCAGGCGTGCTTCCACCGGATCTCACTTATCAGCAAAAGAAAAAATTCTTCCACGATCTGAAACACTATTATTGGGACGAACCTCTACTCTTCCAGAGAGGGGCCGACAACATATACCGTTGCTGTGTCCCAGAGGAAGAAATAGAAAATATCATTTCCCAATGCCATTCAGCACCATATGGTGGTCATGCTAGTACATCCAAGACGTGCGCTAAGATTCTCCAAGCCGGCTTATTCTGGCCTAACCTCTGGAAAGACGTCCACATCGCTGTGCTAAAATGTGATCGATGCCAACGAACGGGCAACATCTTACGATGCGATGAAATGCCTCAGAAAGGAATCTTAGAGGTAGAAATCTTTGACGTATGGGGAATAGATTTCATGGGACCATTCCCACCTTCTTTTGGTAATAACTACATACTCGTCGCTGTAGACTATGTGTCTAAATGGATAGAAGCCATTGCTGCTCCAACAAATGACGCACGAGTAGTAATCAAACTCTTCAAAAACACAATCTTTCCTAGATTCGGTGTACCCAGACTCGTCATTAGCGACGGCGGATCTCACTTCATATCGCGAATATTTGATAAACTTCTTTCTAAATATGGAGTCCGACACCGAGTAGCTACACCTTATCATCCGCAAACTAGCGGACAAGTAGAGGTCTCGAACAAGGAAATAAAACAGATATTGGAAAATACTGTCGCTACCTCAAGGAAAGATTGGTCATCAAAGCTACATGAAGCTTTATGGGCTTATAGGACCGCTTTTAAGACACCAATAGGTACTACACCCTACAAATTAGTTTATGGTAAATCCTGTCATCTCTCTATAGAATTAGAGCATAAGGCCTTATGGGCCATTAAGACACTCAATTTCAACTACACTGAGGCAGGAGAAAAGCGAATCTTGAACTTACACGAATTGGAAGAACTTCGATTAGACGCTTACGAAAATGCCCGTATCTATAAAGAACGAACTAAAAAGTGGAATGATAAACGTTCAGTCAAGAAACAATTCAGTGTGGGAGACATCGTATTGCTGTTTAATTCAAGATTAAAACTCCTCCCAGGTAAACTAAAATCTAGGTGGTCTGGACCTTATGAAGTGACTAAAGTACTTCAGAGTGGAGCTGTTGAAATTACCGATAAGAAGAATGTACCGTTTATCGTAAACGGGCAACGTCTAAAACACTATAATAAGAACGAAAATAGCCCTCAAGTCTACAGTATAGCATTGCTTGAGCCTCCAGCTCAAACACCCGAATAGCTTGTCACCAAGCTATCGTCAGGCTTTAGACGTTAAAAACAGCGCTTACTGGGAGGCAACCCAATTTTCCCGCATTTTTTCCTCGTTACTGTATTTCATTCTCATTTTTATTTTTATTCTATTTTGAAACTTTAAAAAAAATTCTAAACTAAAAATTGCTACTATTTTTCCTTTCTTTTATTTTCATATTTTTATTTTTTTTAATTTTTGTTTTTACCGCCTTTCGCTTTTCTTAAAATCCTGACTTCAAATTTCTGTTTTAAACTTTTCAGGATTTTAAAAGTCTTCAAACCTTCCTCCTGTTTTCCTCCGACTTACCTGCGAGTATGGCCGCGTACGACTTCACAAAGGTTCATTTTCGAGGACTAGCTCAAAAGGCAAGATTTGAAGCATTGACTGAAAGAGAAATAGCCTTAACGTTGTATTATGATAAGTCTACCATGGAGAAACTAGGTATCACGGATAGTATCCAATACCTGTTCAGTCAACTGGGTTGGGATAACACTGCTTTGAAAACCCGTTTTGCTACCTATAAGGACCTCACCTACGAATTCCTTAGTTCCTTCAGGTATTTACCCAACTATGGTTTTGGATCCAACACAGAGCTGATTACCTTTAGGATGTTTGGAATGGACCAAACCCATAGCCGGATGTCATTAGCCAACCTCCTAGGATTTCCTAGCGGACCACATGTGTTCATCAGTGCAGAAGATGACGATATTGATTTTGAACTCAACCAATTCTGGGGTAGAATCACAGGCGACTATCACCCTGAACCAGACAGAATGTATAATGATGAGATTCATAACCCAGATTTCAGATACTTTCATAAGATACTAGCCCACACCCTTTTCGGGAAGGAAGAAAATATTACTACAGTATCGAAAGAGGAGTTATTTATCATATTCTGTGCTTCTCAGGGCCGTACAGTGAATGCAGTACCTTTCATTATGAGATCTTTCTGACGCCTCACTCAGGACCCACAATCACCTATTCTAATAGGAGGCCTTGTCACAATGATTGCCCACGAGCTTGGCCTTCGATTCCACCTTAATGCAAGCACTAGTTTTGGCACCATCCGACCCATGAATATCCAGTTTTGCTTTAACAGGCGCATTTTAGGAACTATGGGACCTGGACCTTACGAGTACCTCATCAATGAAAAACCTGTCTAGCTATTCACATTGCCTAATCATCAGATGACAAGTATCCACAACAAGGACAACTGGCTTTATGAATTGGATGAGCCTATGGGACCTCCTTCACCTCAATCAACACCACAGAACTACATGTACGACAGTGATCACATCTCTGAAGCACACGACTATATGTACTATGAGGATGTTGTATCAGAAGCTGAAGTAGACCCTACGACTCCTCCGCACTACAACACCTACCCTGAGCCCATTCCTGAGGAGACCACTGACAAAATGGATATTGTTCTGCTCCGATTGGACAACGTTGACGCAGCTCTGACTACTGTAAAAGACGACATTGCAGGCATACACAGCGAACTCGTAGTCTTCATGGACTTAGTCTGTGACCAGCTCGACTACTACGCACGGAAGTTCGATGAATTGAAGGCACGAAAAGACTAGATATTAGTTTTAGCATTAGATTTAGTTTAGTTTAGTTTCTCTACTTTCCGTACATTTTCAATTATTTGGATTTTTGCATTGTTAATTTCTTTATGTATTACATTACAATCATTCTAATTACTTGTTATTTCAATTATAGTCTTTATTCATTTATTCTGTTTTTACGTTAGTCTTTGTTTATTGGTCGCTATAATACATTGCCATATCATTTATAGGCCTAAAAGTCATTGCAAGAACACCCCCAAAGCAAAATTCTGCGTTCTGCAGATTTTGCTGGTGTGACGACCGTCACAGGAGCCCGACGCTCGTCACGCGGGTGACGACCGTCACAGATACGTGACGACCGTCACGAGCCCAAAACTGTTATCTGATATAACAGGGGTTGCGTTTTCTCTCCCACTCATCTCCTTTCAACTTCCAATCATCAGAAATCCACACCCCACTCCCAATTTTCGTTTTCCCCACCTTGCACCATATATTCCAACTCCCATCTCAACTTCCTACTACACTTCTGTCACATTTTTCCCACTCCACAGAACCACCTCAATCCACATTTCCTCCGTACCCTCCAACAATGGCGAGAAACAACGAAACTCCAGACCTCAGCAACATTGTGTTCAGCGACGGTGACTCCGGAGAGAGACAGCGAGCCAACTTTATCGCCTTCCACCAACGGTCGCTACAGCCGACCCACTATCCACATATCCCATCGCTCACGGAGCTCGGACTCCTTGACGGCATCACTTGGATGCTTTAAAGAGCCGGCATCTGGAACCTCTGCACCAATCCACTACTGACTTACGAACAACTCACCCTCGAGTTCCTTAGTTCGTTCACCTATGTCACTTCCAGCGGCGACCTCAGCCAACACTCTGGTGCCGCATGCTTTCGGATGTTCGGCACAAACTATCAAGTGAACCAGAACCAGATTGCCGCCACCTTACAATTCCCATGAGGCGACAATGCTCACCGCCGCCTCACCGATCAGTTTCAGCACGAAGCCTTCGCGCTCTGGTACCAGTTAACCGGCATCAATGCCGATGGTTGGGATTCTCTGCACGCAACGCATATCCACAACCCGACCATCCGGTATTTCCACCGAGCATTGAGCAACACCATCTTCGCCCGGGATAGCAACCATAAGGTGAACTCGAAAGAGCTCTTCTTTCTCCACTGTGTCTTCAACAACGAGCCCATCAACGCCGCTCCATTCCTCCTGGCCCACATTCAGGCCAACTGTAACCATGGCTCTAAGCCATTTTACTTTGACGGGATTGTTACTGCCATTGCACTTGGGCTGAACCTTGGTGACCGCCTCCAGCACCTCCATGCCATTCCCTCGGTGTTCCTCGACACCGACCACTGCAGCAGCAGAATCAGCGAGCAGAGCAGTTCGAAGCTTGGCATCGGACCCAAATGCAACAACTACAAACCGGCCAAGAAACCATTACTGAGAACTTAGCGAATCTGACCTTGCAGTTCGAAGGACTCCGCGACTATGTCTATCATACCGGAGCAATGAGTTTTGAGGACCGAGTTGACCAAGTCAGAGCCAGAGGACGCGAGCGAGGACGTGACCGAGGCCGAGGTCGTGATTAGTTATCATTTTCCTTATTTATTTACTATATTTTCAGTTTCTTTGTACTTTCATTTCCGTTGTATCTCCCCCTCGCATTCTTTCAAATCAGTGGGGACACTGATTAAGATAGTGTGGGAGCGGAGCGTTTATTTCCCATTCCTGTGTACTTTTATTTTCGTAATTTCTATTCAAACATTTTCACGTTTTAGCAAATAAAAGCTCGTTTATATATTCTTTTTCCATTACGCAAACATCCCCACGTTATTCGACATAAACAAAAAATTTTCGTTCGTTCCTCAAAAGCAAAAGCATCACGAGAATGCGCCCAAGTTCAAACCAAGTTTTGAAACTCCGAGGAGATGAAAATTCTAACAGAACCAGTACCGTCTTGACACCTTAGATCTCCGGTTTATGCGAGTCGGTTTCACTACCTACGTGTACCAAAGTTTCAAGTGTCTACGCAAACTCAGCCCCAAGTAGTTTATACTAGCAGTCAGCACCATCCTAAAACACTTCTAAGCAAGCGACCGATGCAAATAAGTGTATGATCTCCAAAAAGATGAAAAATCATGAAAAGAAAGCCATATAGCAAAAAATATAAAGACACGTCTCCTTCTAAGTTAGGTGCTCCTCACCCGAGCATTTAGCCCAACGGCACGAAAACTCATTGAAAAATCAACGATATAAGCTTATGATCAATGAAAAAGATCAAAACAGAAATGAGATCATATTCACTAACAGGTCGACTTGCCATGAAAGTGTATGGACAACGGGCTTAATGTGATTGCGCTAGAACAAACAGGGTGAACTTGCCGTGAGAACCTTGACATCAAGCTACAGTAGCATGACTGGGACCGATTTGCATAAGAAGGAGACCTCCGAAGACTTATAGTCCAGTGTCGTCACCGTACTCGTTTTGTTCTTACTAAGAATCCTGGTTTTTCCCAACTTTGCGAACGAAGAAGCTGCCTCGTGCTTGCCGACTTTTTCCTATTTTACTTGAGGACAAGCAAAGATTCAAGCTTAGGGGAGTTTGATAACACGAAATCGTATATATATATATATATATATATTGATGCATAATTCAATTGATGTTTAACTGTTTTCGATCCGATTTCGGGTTATTTCCGTGTTATTTGTCTGATACTTTGCAGGTATTTGATGATCATGTATAAACAAGGCAATATGAAGAAAAGAAGCAATCACAGATGAAATATGGACGAAAACCGGATGAAAACAACATGAGAAACGCATAATGCATATTTTGCTGCTGTGACGACCGTCATAGCTCCATGACGACTGTCACACACCGTGACGACCGTCATGCAGGCAAAAACGCCCCACTTCAAATGCACGTGCAAGAAGCAGTTCCAAGTCCCAAATAGTGGACCACTACTCCCTGATAATTCTACCTCAAAGTCCACCTTCTTCAAGTTATAACCGTTAGAATTCTATTTCTATAAAAGGGGAAGGAGGGGAGCTGAGAAAGGGAGCCGCATTCAGACAACGAAGTGCTGCCCAATTTCATTTCCAAAGCAAAAGTTCAGTTTTATTTTCTTTCTATTTCTTTGTTGCCTTTCATTTCCTCTGTAATTCTTATTTCCCTTGTACGATCAATTGGCACAAAGACCAGAATCCTGCCAACATTTATGGAGGATCTGCCCAAAGGTCAATTGGAATATTTACAAGTTTCTAATTTTAATCGTAATTTCCGTTTTCATTATGATGCATGTTATTACTTATTGTTTTTATTTATGTTTTACCTTTCCCAAATCCATGTCTAGCTAAATCAAAGTAATCGATATGTAATAATAATTCGGAAGGGATTTGATAATAACCGGTTGAAAACTTTCTTTTTCAAAAGTTGTTTATGGTCTGAGGGTTTAAATTAATTTACTGAATAAACTTCGTCGCGAAAGCGAGAACTTATTTAAAAGTAGTTTTGCCACGAAAGTGGGAAATTAATTAAGGTACGAACCAACAAGCGAAAGTTGCGGCAAGACCAGATAGTAAACACTAGTAATTCGTTTTAATAACAACGAAAGCACTTTAAAATGAATTAGAACTTAGAGATTTACAAAAAATAGTTTTAACCCCGAATGGAACACGAAAGCGTACATTTGGCCCTTAGAATTATGATTAGCGTCAACAACCATCGTGAGACGAGAGTCTTCAGATCACTATTTTCTGCTTAAATAAACTATGGAAAATATTTCATATACCGGTAACTTGTCAATTCCCCGAAGAACATAATTACTGCATATCGATTCACTTAATTATAATTTAAGTAACATTCTTAGTTCCCTTTAGTGACAATCTTATTCCCTTAAACATTATCTACCTAGCTAAACATAGTAACTCCCGAGAACACTAGTTTGATTACGAGTCCCTGTGGGATCGATATCTATTATTACTACACGATAGACTGTGCACTTGCAGTTAGGTTGTATTAGACATAGAAAATTGCGATCAACCACCTAACGGATGATAGGATAAACACTATCGCACAATCTGACATCAATCAAGATGACAAACCCCCCACTAAAAGGATGACGTAGCGAAACTCACATCGGCCAGTACCACCAAAACGATGATAGGACAAACACCATCGCAAAATCTGACATCAATTACGATGGCATACCCCCCACCAAAAGGATGATAGAGCGAAACTCACACCGGCCACTACCACCAAAAGGATGATAGGACAAACACTAACGCACAATCTGACATCAACAAGATGACATACACCCCACCAAAAGGATGACAGAGCGAAATTCACACCGGCCACTACCACCAAAAGGATGATAGGACAAACACTAATGCACAATCTAACATCAACAAGATGACAGACACCCCACCAAAAGGATGACAGAACGAAACTCACACCGGCCACTACCACCAAAAGTATGATAGGAGAAACACTATCACACAATCTAACATTAATTACAATAAAAGACCCTCCACCAAAAGGATGACGGAGCGAAACTCACACCGGCCACTACCACTAAAAGGATGATAGGACAAACACTACCGCACAATCTGACATCAGATAATATAACAAACCCCCCACCAAAAGGATGACGGAGCGAAACTCACATCGGCCACTACCACCAAAAGGATGATAGGACAAACACTATCGCACAATCTGACATCAATCAAGATGACAGACCTCGCACCAAAAGGATGACGAAGCGAAACTCACACCGGCCACTATCACCTAAAGGATGATATGACAAACATTATCGCACAATCTGAGATCAATCAAGATGACAACCCCCCCCCCCCCCCCCACTAAAAGGATGACGTAGCGAAACTCACACAGGCCAGTACCACCAAACCGATGATAGGACAAACACCGTCGCAAATTCTGACATCAATTACGGTGTCAGACCCCCTACCAAAAGGATGATAGAGCGAAACTCAGACCGGCCACGACCACCAAAAGGATGATAGGACAAACACTAACGCACAATCTAACATGAACATGATGACAGACGCCTTACCAAAAGGATGACAGAGCGAAACTCACACCGGCCACCACCACCAAAAGGATGATATGAGAAACACTATCACACAATCTAACATAAATTACAATAAAAGACCCTCCACCAAAAGGATGACAGAGCTAAACTCACACCGACCACTACCACCAAAAGGATGATAGGACAAACACTAACGCACAACCAGACATCACCAAGATGACAAACCCCCCACCAAAAGGATGACAGAGCAAAACTCACACTGGCCACTACCACCAAAAGGTTGATAGGACAAACCCTATCACACAATCTAACATAAATTACAATAAAAGACCCCCCACCAAAAGGATGACGGGGCAAAACTCACACTGGCCACTACCACCAAAAGGATGACAGGACAAACACTATCACACAATCTGACATCAGATAAGATGACAGACCCACCACCAAAAGGATGATGGAGCGAAACTCACGCCGGCCACTACCACCAAAAGGATGATAAGACAAACACTATCCCACAATCTAACAGCAATATAGATGACAGACCCCGCACCAAAAGGATGATAGAGAAAAACTCGCACCGACCACTACCACCAAAAGGATGATAGGACAAACACTAACACACAATCTGATATTAACAAGATGACAGACCCCTAACTAAAAGGATGACAGAGCGAAACCCACACCGACCACTACCATCAAAAGGATGATAACACAAACACTTTCGCACAATATGATATCAGCAACATGACAGACACCCCACCAAAAGGATGACAGAGCGAAGCTCACACCGGACACTACCACCTAAAGGATTATAGGACAAACACTATTGCACAATCTGTCATCAATCAAGATGACAAACCCCCCACCAAAAGGATGACGGGGCGAAACTCACACAGGCCACTACCACCAAAAGGATGATAGGATAAAGACTAACGCACAATCTGACATCAATAAGATGACAGACCCCCCACCAAAAGGATGACGGAGCGAAACTCACACCGGCCACTACCACCAAAAGGATGATAGAAGAAACATTATCACACAATCTAACATAAATTACAATAAAAGACCCCCCACCAAAAGGATGACGAAGCGTAACTCACACCGGCCACAACCACCAAAAGGATGATAGGACAAACACTATCGCACAATCTGACATCAGCTAAGAAGACAGACCTCCAAAAGGATGATGGAGCGAAACTCACACCGGCCACTACCACCCAAAGGATGATAGGACAAACACTATCGCACACTTTGATATCAATCAAGATGACAGACCTTGCACCAAAAGAATGACGAAGCGAAACTCACACCAGCCACTACCACCAAAAGGATGATAGGACAAACACTATCGCACAATATAATATTATCAAGATGATAGACCCCTCACCAAAAGGATGACGAAGCAAAACTCACACCGGTCAGTACCACCAAAATGATGATAGGACAAACAGCATCGCACAATCTGACATCAATTACGATGTTAGACCCCCCACCAAAAGGATGATAGGGCAAAACTCACACCGACCATAACCACTAAAAGGATGATAGGACTAACACTAACGCACAATCTGACCTTAACAAATGACAGACCCCTTACCAAAGGATGACAGAGCGAAACTCACACCGGCCACTACCACCAAAAGGATGATAGGAGAAACACTATCACACAATCTACCATAAATTACAATAAAAGGCCCTCAACCAAAAGGATGATGGAGTGAAACTCACACCGGCCACTTCCACCAAAAGGATGTTTAGACAAATTCTAACGCACAATCTAACATAAACAAGATAACAGACCCCCCACCAAAAGGATGACAGAGCGAAACTCACACCGACCACTACCACCAAAAGGATGATAGGACAAACACTATCACACAATCTAACATAAATTACAATTAAAGACCACCCACCAAAAGGATGACGGAGCGAAACTCACACCGACCACTACCACCAAAAGGATGATAGGACATCCGATATCGCACAATCTGACATCAGATAAGATGACAGACCCTCCACTAAAGGATAATGGAGCGAAACTCACACCGGCCACTACCACCAAAAGGATGATAACACAAACACTATCGCACAATATGATATCAGCAAGATGATAGACCCTCCACTAAAAGGATGACAGAGCAAAACTCACACCGGCAACTACCACCTATAGGATGATAGAACAAACACTATCTCACAATTTGACATCAATCAAGATGAAAACCCCCTACCAAAAGGATGACGGAGCGAAACACACACTGGCCACTACCACCAAAAGGATGATAGGATAAACACTATCACACAATCTGAAATCAGATAAGATGACAGACCCCCCACTAAAAGGATGACGGAGCGAAACTCACACCGGCCACTACCACCAAAAGGATGATAGGACAAACACTATCGCACTATCTGACATCAATAAAGATGGCAGACCCCGCATCAAAAGGATGACGGCGCGAAACTCCCACCAGCTACTACCACCAAAAAGATGATAGGACAACCACTATCGCAAAATCTTACATTAATCAAGATGACAGACCCCTCACGAAAAGGATGACGGAGCGAAACTCGCACCGGCCACTACCACAAAAAGGATGATAGGACAAACACTATAGCACAATCTGACATCAATAAGATGACTGACCCCCCACTAAAAGGATGACGGAGCGAAACTCACACCGGCCACTACCACCAAAAGGATGATAACACAAACACTATCGCACAATATGATATCAGCAAGATGACAGACCCCCCACCAAAAGGATGACAGAGCGAAGCTCACACCAGCCACTACCACCTAAAGGATGATAGGACAAACACTATTGCACAATCTGTCATCAATCAAGATGACAAACCCCCCACCAAAAGGATGACGGAGCGAAACTCACACTGGCCACTACCACCGAAAGGATGATAGGACAAACACTAACGCACAATCAGACATCAACAAGATGACAGGCCCCCCACCAAAAGGATGACAGAGTGAAACTAACACCGGCCACTACTACCAAAAGGATGATTGGACAAACACTAACACACAATCTAACATAAACAAGATAACAGACCCCCCGCCAAAAGGATGGCAGAGCGAAACTCACACCGGCCACTACCACCAAAAGGATGATAGGAAAAACACTATCACACAATCTAACATAAATTACAATAAAAGACCCCCCACCAAAAGGATGACGGAGCGAAACGCACACCGGCCACTACCACCAAAAGGATGATAGGACAACCAATATCGCACAATCTGACATCAGATAAGATGACAGACCCCTCACCAAAAGGATGACGGAGCGAAACTCACACCGTCCACTACCACCAAAAGAATGATAGGACAAACACTAACGCACAATCACACATTAACAAGATAGACCCCCAACCAAAAGGATGACAGAGCTAAACTCACACCGGCCACTACCACCAAAAGGTTGATAGGAGAAACACTATCATACAATCTAACATAAATTACAATAAAAGACCCTCCACCAAAAAGATGACCGAGCGAAACTCACACCGGCCACTACCACCAAAAGGATGATAGGACAAACACTATCGCACAATCTGACATCAGATAAGATGAAAGACCACCCACCAAAAGGATGACGGAGCGAAACTCACACCGGCCATTACCATCAAAAGGATGATAGGATAAATATTATCGCACATTCTGACATTAATCAAGATAACATTCCCCCCACCAAAACGATGACGGAGCGAAACTCACACCGGCCACTACCACCAAAAGGATGATAGGACAAACACTATCGCACAATTTGACATCAATCTAGATGAAAACCCCCCACCAAAAGGATGACGGAGCGAGACTCACACCGGCCACTACCACCAAAAGGATGATAGGACAAACACTATCACACAATTTGATATCAATCAAGATGACAGACCTCGCACCAAAAGAATGACGAAGCGAAACTCACACCAGCCACTACCACCAAAAGGATGATAGGACAAACACTATCGCACAATATAATATTATCAAGATGATATACCCCTCACCAAAAGGATGACGAAGCGAAACTCACACCGGTCAGTACCACCAAAACGATGATAGGACAAACACCACCGCACAATCTGACATCAATTACGATGTTAGACCCCCCACCAAAAGGATGATAGGGCGAAACTCACACCGACCACAACCACTAAAAGGATGATAGGACTAACACTAACGCACAATCTGACCTTAACAAATGACAGACCCCTTACCAAAGGATGACAGAGCGAAACTCACACCGGCCACTACCACCAAAAGGATGATAGGAGAAACACTATTACACAATCTACCATAAATTACAATAAAAGGCCCTCAACCAAAAGGATGATGGAGTGAAACTCACACCGGCCACTTCCACCAAAAGGATGTTTAGACAAATTCTAACGCACAATCTAACATAAACAAGATAACAGACCCCCCACAAAAAGGATGACAGAGCGAAACTCACACCGGCCACTACCACCAAAAGGATGATAGGACAAACACTATCACACAATCTAACATAAATTACAATTAAAGACCATCCACCAAAAGGATGACGGAGCGAAACTCACACCAGCCACTACCACCAAAAGGATGATAGGACATCCAATATCGCACAATCTGACATCAGATAAGATGACAAACCCCCCACCAAAAGGATGACAGAGCGAAACTCACACCGTCCACTACTACCAAAAGGATGAAAGGACAAACACTAACGAACAATCAGACATTAATAAGATGACAGATCCCCAACAAAAAAGGATGACAGAGCAAAACTCACACCTGCCACTACCACCAAAAGGTTGATAGGAGAAACACTATCATACAATCTAACATAAATTACAATAAAAGACCCTCCACCAAAAGGATGACCGAGCGAAACTCACACCGGCCACTACCACCAAAAGGATGATAGGACAAACACTATCGCACAATCTTACATCAGATAAGATTACAGACCCCCCCACCAAAAGGATTACGGAGCGAAACTCACACCGGCCACTACCACCAAAAGGATGATAAGACAAATATTATCGCACAATCTGACATTAATCAAGATGACATTCACCCCACCAAAACGATGACGGAGCGAAACTCACACCGGCCACTACCACCAAAAGGATGATAGGACAAACACTATAGCACAATCTGACATCAATAAGATGACAGACCCTCCACTAAAGGATAATGGAGCGAAACTCACACCGGCCACTACCACCAAAAGGATGATAACACAAACAGTATCGCACAATATGATATCAGCAAGATGATAGACCCCCCACCAAAAGGATGACAGAGCAAAACTCACACCGGCAACTACCACCTATAGGATGATAGGACAAACACTATCGCACAATTTGACATCAATCAAGAAGAAAACCCCCTACCAAAAGGATGACGGAGCGAAACACACACTGGCCACTACCACCAAAAGGATGATAGGATAAACACTATCACACAATCTGAAATCAGATAAGATGACAGACCCCCCACTAAAAGGATGACGGAGCGAAACTCACACCGGCCACTACCACCAAAAGGATGATAGGACAAACACTATCGCACTATCTGACATCAATAAAGATGGCAGACCCCGCATCAAAAGGATGACGGCGCGAAACTCCCACCAGCTACTACCACCAAAAAGATGATAGGACAACCACTATCGCAAAATCTTACATTAATCAAGATGACAGACCCCTCACGAAAAGGATGACGGAGCGAAACTCGCACCGGCCACTACCACAAAAAGGATGATAGGACAAACACTATAGCACAATCTGACATCAATAAGATGACAGATCCCCCAGTAAAGGATGACGGAGCGAAACTCACACCGGCCACTACCACCAAAAGGATGATAACACAAACACTATCGCACAATATGATATCAGCAAGATGACAGACCCCCCACCAAAAGGATGACAGAGCGAAGCTCACACCAGCCACTACCACCTAAAGGATGATAGGACAAACACTATTGCACAATCTGTCATCAATCAAGATGACAAACCCCCCACCAAAAGGATGACGGAGCGAAACTCACACTGGCCACTACCACCAAAAGGATGAGAGGACAAACACTAACGCACAATCAGACATCAACAAGATGACAGACCCCCCACCAAAAGGATGACAGAGTGAAACTAACACCGGCCACTACTACCAAAAGGATGATTGGACAAACACTAACACACAATCTAACATAAACAAGATAACAGACCCCCCGCCAAAAGGATGGCAGAGCGAAACTCACACCGGCCACTACCACCAAAAGGATGATAGGAAAAACACTATCACACAATCTAACATAAATTACAATAAAAGACCCCCCACCAAAAGGATGACGGAGCGAAACGCACACCGGCCACTACCACCAAAAGGATGATAGGACAACCAATATCGCACAATCTGACATCAGATAAGATGACAGACCCCTCACCAAAAGGATGACGGAGCGAAACTCACACCGTCCACTACCACCAAAAGAATGATAGGACAAACACTAACGCACAATCACACATTAACAAGATAGACCCCCAACCAAAAGGATGACAGAGCTAAACTCACACCGGCCACTACCACCAAAAGGTTGATAGGAGAAACACTATCATACAATCTAACATAAATTACAATAAAAGACCCTCCACCAAAAAGATGACCGAGCGAAACTCACACCGGCCACTACCACCAAAAGGATGATAGGACAAACACTATCGCACAATCTGACATCAGATAAGATGAAAGACCACCCACCAAAAGGATGACGGAGCGAAACTCACACCGGCCATTACCATCAAAAGGATGATAGGATAAATATTATCGCACATTCTGACATTAATCAAGATAACATTCCCCCCACCAAAACGATGACGGAGCGAAACTCACACCGGCCACTACCACCAAAAGGATGATAGGACAAACACTATCGCACAATTTGACATCAATCTAGATGAAAACCCCCCACCAAAAGGATGACGGAGCGAGACTCACACCGGTCACTATCACCAAAAGGATGATAGGACAAACACTATCGCACAATTTGATATCAATCAAGATGACAAACCTCGCACCAAAAGAATGACGAAGCGAAACTCACACCAGCCACTACCACCAAAAGGATGATAGGACAAACACTATCGCACAATATAATATTATCAAGATGATATACCCCTCACCAAAAGGATGACGAAGCGAAACTCACACCGGTCAGTACCACCAAAACGATGATAGGACAAACACCACCGCACAATCTGACATCAATTACGATGTTAGACCCCCCACCAAAAGGATGATAGGGCGAAACTCACACCGACCACAACCACTAAAAGGATGATAGGACTAACACTAACGCACAATCTGACCTTAACAAATGACAGACCCCTTACCAAAGGATGACAGAGCGAAACTCACACCGGCCACTACCACCAAAAGGATGATAGGAGAAACACTATTACACAATCTACCATAAATTACAATAAAAGGCCCTCAACCAAAAGGATGATGGAGTGAAACTCACACCGGCCACTTCCACCAAAAGGATGTTTAGACAAATTCTAACGCACAATCTAACATAAACAAGAAAACAGACCCCCCACAAAAAGGATGACAGAGCGAAACTCACACCGGCCACTACCACCAAAAGGATGATAGGACAAACACTATCACACAATCAAACATAAATTACAATTAAAGACCACCCACCAAAAGGATGACGGAGCGAAACTCACACCGGCCACTACCACCAAAAGGATGATAGGACATCCAATATCGCACAATCTGACATCAGATAAGATGACAAACCCCCCACCAAAAGGATGACAGAGCGAAACTCACACCGTCCACTACTACCAAAAGGATGAAAGGACAAACACTAACGAACAGTCAGACATTAATAAGATGACAGATCCCCAACAAAAAAGGATGACAGAGCAAAACTCACACCTGCCACTACCACCAAAAGGTTGATAGGAGAAACACTATCATACAATCTAACATAAATTACAATAAAAGACCCTCCACCGAAAGGATGACCGAGCGAAACTCACACCGGCCACTACCACCAAAAGGATGATAGGACAAACACTATCGCACAATCTTACATCAGATAAGATTACAGACCCCCCCACCTAAAGGATTACGGAGCGAAACTCACACCGGCCACTACCACCAAAAGGATGATAAGACAAATATTATCGCACAATCTGACATTAATCAAGATGACATTCACCCCACCAAAACGATGACGGAGTGAAACTCACACCGGCCACTACCACCAAAAGGATGATAGGACAAACACTATAGCACAATCTGACATCAATAAGATGACAGACCCTCCACTAAAGGATAATGGAGCGAAACTCACACCGACCACTACCACCAAAAGGATGATAACACAAACACTATCGCACAATATGATATCAGCAAGATGATAGACGCCCCACCAAAAGGATGACAGAGCAAAGCTCACACCGGCAACTACCACCTATAGGATGATAGGACAAACACTATCGCACAATTTGACATCAATCAAGATGAAAACCCCCTACCAAAAGGATGACGGAGCGAAACACACACTGGCCACTACCACCAAAAGGATGATAGGATAAACACTATCACACAATCTGAAATCAGATAAGATGACATACCCCCCACTAAAAGGATGACGGAGCGAAACTCACACCGGCCACTACCACCAAAAGGATGATAGAACAAACACTATCGCACAACCTGACATCAATAAAGATGGCAGACCCCGCATCAAAAGGATGACGGCGCGAAACTCCCACCAGCTACTACCACCAAAAAGATGATAGGACAACCACTATCGCAAAATCTGACATTAATCAAGATGACAGACCCCTCACGAAAAGGATGACGGAGCGAAACATGCACCGGCCACTACCACAAAAAGGATGATAGGACAAACACTATAGCACAATCTGACATCAATAAGATGACAGACCCCCCACTAAAAGGATGACGGAGCAAAACTCACACCGACCACTACCACCAAAAGGATGATAACACAAACACTATCGCACAATATGATATCAGCAAGATGACAGACCCCCCACCAAAAGGATGACAGAGCGAAGCTCACACCAGCCACTACCACCTAAAGGATGATAGGACAAACACTATTGCACAATCTGTCATCAATCAAGATGACAAACCCCCCACCAAAAGGATGACGGAGCGAAACTCACACTGGCCACTACCACAAAAAGGATGATAGGACAAACACTAACGCACAATCAAACATCAACAAGATGACAGACCCCCCACCAAAAGGATGACAGAGTGAAACTAACACCGACCACTACTACCAAAAGGATGATTGGACAAACACTAACACACAATCTAACATAAACAAGATAATAGACCCCCCGCGAAAAGGATGGCAGAGCGAAACTCACACCGGCCACTACCACCAAAAGGATGATAGGAAAAACACTATCACACAATCTAACATAAATTACAATAAAAGACCCCCCACCAAAAGGATGACGGAGCGAAACGCACACCGGCCACTACCACCAAAAGGATGATAGGACAACCAATATCGCACAATCTGACATCAGATAAGATGACAGACCCCTCACCAAAAGGATGACGGAGCGAAACTCACACCGTCCACTACCACCAAAAGAATGATAGGACAAACACTAACGTACAATCACACATTAACAAGATAGACCCCCAACATAAAGGATGACAGAGCTAAACTCACACCGGCCACTACCACCAAAAGGTTGATAGGAGAAACACTATCATACAATCTAACATAAATTACAATAAAAGACCCTCCACCAAAAAGATGACCGAGCGAAACTCACACCGGCCACTACCACCAAAAGGATGATAGGACAAACACTATCGCACAATCTGACATCAGATAAGATGAAAGACCACCCACCAAAAGGATGACGGAGCGAAACTCACACCGGCCACTACCATCAAAAGGATGATAGGATAAATATTATCGCACATTCTGACATTAATCAAGATAACATTCCCCCCACCAAAACGATGACGGAGCGAAACTCACACCGGCCACTACCACCAAAAGGATGATAGGACAAACACTATCGCACAATTTGACATCAATCTAGATGAAAACCCCCCACCAAAAGGATGACAGAGCGAAACTCACACCGGCCACTACCACCAAAAGGATGATAGGATAAACACTATCGCACAATCTGAAATCAGATAAGATGACAGACCCCCCACTAAAAGGATGACGGAGCAAAACTCACACCGTCCACTACCACCAAAAGGATGATAGGACAAATACTATCGCACAATTCGTCATCAATAAATATGGCAGACGCCGCACCAAAAGGATGACGGTGCGAAACTCCCACCGGCTACTACCACCAAAAAGATCATAGGACAACCACTATCGCACAATCTGACATTAATCAAGATGACAGACCCCCCACGAAAGGATGACGGAACGAAACTCGCACCGGCCACTACCACAAAAAGGATGATAGGACAAACACTATAGCACAATCTGACATCAATAAGACGAGAGACCCCCCACTAAAAGGATGACGGAGTGAAACTCACACCAGCCACTACCACCAAAAGGATGATAACTCAAACACTATCGCACAATATGATATCAGTAAGATGACATACCCCCCACCAAAAGGATGACAGAGCGAAGCTCACACCTGCCACTACCACCTAAAGGATGATAGGACAAACACTATTGCACAATATAATATTATCAAGATGATATACCCCTCACCAAAAGGATGACGAAGCGAAACTCACACCGGTCAGTACCACCAAAACGATGATAGGACAAACACCACCGCACAATCTGACATCAATTACGATGTTAGACCCCCCACCAAAAGGATGATAGGGCGAAACTCACACCGACCACAACCACTAAAAGGATGATAGGACTAACACTAACGCACAATCTGACCTTAACAAATGACAGACCCCTTACCAAAGGATGACAGAGCGAAACTCACACCGGCCACTACCACCAAAAGGATGATAGGAGAAACACTATTACACAATCTACCATAAATTAAAATAAAAGGCCCTCAACCAAAAGGATGATGGAGTGAAACTCACACCGGCCACTTCCACCAAAAGGATGTTTAGACAAATTCTAACGCACAATCTAACATAAACAAGAAAACAGACCCCCCACAAAAAGGATGACAGAGCGAAACTCACACCGGCCACTACCACCAAAAGGATGATAGGACAAACACTATCACACAATCTAACATAAATTACAATTAAAGACCACCCACCAAAAGGATGACGGAGCGAAACTCACACCGGCCACTACCACCAAAAGGATGATAGGACATCCAATATCGCACAATCTGACATCAGATAAGATGACAAACCCCCCACCAAAAGGATGACAGAGCGAAACTCACACCGTCCACTACTACCAAAAGGATGAAAGGACAAACACTAACGAACAATCAGACATTAATAAGATGGCAGATCCCCAACAAAAAAGGATGACAGAGCAAAACTCACACCTGCCACTACCACCAAAAGGTTGATAGGAGAAACACTATCATACAATCTAACATAAATTACAATAAAAGACCCTCCACCGAAAGGATGACCGAGCGAAACTCACACCGGCCACTACCACCAAAAGGATGATAGGACAAACACTATCGCACAATCTTACATCAGATAAGATTACAGACCCCCCCACCTAAAGGATTACGGAGCGAAACTCACACCGGCCACTACCACCAAAAGGATGATAAGACAAATATTATCGCACAATCTGACATTAATCAAGATGACATTCACCCCACCAAAACGATGACGGAGTGAAACTCACACCGGCCACTACCACCAAAAGGATGATAGGACAAACACTATAGCACAATCTGACATCAATAAGATGACAGACCCTCCACTAAAGGATAATGGAGCGAAACTCACACCGGCCACTACCACCAAAAGGATGATAACACAAACACTATCGCACAATATGATATCAGCAAGATGATAGACGCCCCACCAAAAGGATGACAGAGCAAAGCTCACACCGGCAACTACCACCTATAGGATGATAGGACAAACACTATCGCACAATTTGACATCAATCAAGATGAAAACCCCCTACCAAAAGGATGACGGAGCGAAACACACACTGGCCACTACCACCAAAAGGATGATAGGATAAACACTATCACACAATCTGAAATCAGATAAGATGACATACCCCCCACTAAAAGGATGACGGAGCGAAACTCACACCGGCCACTACCACCAAAAGGATGATAGGACAAACACTATCGCACAACCTGACATCAATAAAGATGGCAGACCCCGCATCAAAAGGATGACGGCGCGAAACTCCCACCAGCTACTACCACCAAAAAGATGATAGGACAACCACTATCGCAAAATCTGACATTAATCAAGATGACAGACCCCTCACGAAAAGGATGACGGAGCGAAACTTGCACCGGCCACTACCACAAAAAGGATGATAGGACAAACACTATAGCACAATCTGACATCAATAAGATGACAGACCCCCCACTAAAAGGATGACGGAGCAAAACTCACACCGGCCACTACCACCAAAAGGATGATAACACAAACACTATCGCACAATATGATATCAGCAAGATGACAGACCCCCCACCAAAAGGATGACAGAGCGAAGCTCACACCAGCCACTACCACCTAAAGGATGATAGGACAAACACTATTGCACAATCTGTCATCAATCAAGATGACAAACCCCCCACCAAAAGGATGACGGAGCGAAACTCACACTGGCCACTACCACAAAAAGGATGATAGGACAAACACTAACGCACAATCAAACATCAACAAGATGACAGACCCCCCACCAAAAGGATGACAGAGTGAAACTAACACCGACCACTACTACCAAAAGGATGATTGGACAAACACTAACACACAATCTAACATAAACAAGATAATAGACCCCCCGCGAAAAGGATGGCAGAGCGAAACTCACACCGGCCACTACCACCAAAAGGATGATAGGAAAAACACTATCACACAATCTAACATAAATTACAATAAAAGACCCCCCACGAAAAGGATGACGGAGCGAAACGCACACCGGCCACTACCACCAAAAGGATGATAGGACAACCAATATCGCACAATCTGACATCAGATAAGATGACAGACCCCTCACCAAAAGGATGACGGAGCGAAACTCACACTGTCCACTACCACCAAAAGAATGATAGGACAAACACTAACGTACAATCACACATTAACAAGATAGACCCCCAACATAAAGGATGACAGAGCTAAACTCACACCGGCCACTACCACCAAAAGGTTGATAGGAGAAACACTATCATACAATCTAACATAAATTACAATAAAAGACCCTCCACCAAAAAGATGACCGAGCGAAACTCACACCGGCCACTACCACCAAAAGGATGATAGGACAAACACTATCGCACAATCTGACATCAGATAAGATGAAAGACCACCCACCAAAAGGATGACGGAGCGAAACTCACACCGGCCACTACCATCAAAAGGATGATAGGATAAATATTATCGCACATTCTGACATTAATCAAGATAACATTCCCCCCACCAAAACGATGACGGAGCGAAACTCACACCGGCCACTACCACCAAAAGGATGATAGGACAAACACTATCGCACAATTTGACATCAATCTAGATGAAAACCCCCCACCAAAAGGATGACGGAGCAAAACTCACACCGGCCACTACCACCAAAAGGATGATAGGATAAACACTATCGCACAATCTGAAATCAGATAAGATGACAGACCCCCCACTAAAAGGATGACGGAGCGAAACTCACACCGTCCACTACCACCAAAAGGATGATAGGACAAATACTATCGCACAATTCGTCATCAATAAATATGGCAGACGCCGCACCAAAAGGATGACGGTGCGAAACTCCCACCGGCTACTACCACCAAAAAGATCATAGGACAACCACTATCGCACAATCTGACATTAATCAAGATGACAGACCCCCCACGAAAGGATGACGGAACGAAACTCGCACCGGCCACTACCACAAAAAGGATGATAGGACAAACACTATAGCACAATCTGACATCAATAAGACGAGAGACCCCCCACTAAAAGGATGACGGAGTGAAACTCACACCAGCCACTACCACCAAAAGGATGATAACTCAAACACTATCGCACAATATGATATCAGTAAGATGACATACCCCCCACCAAAAGGATGACAGAGCGAAGCTCACACCTGCCACTACCACCTAAAGGATGATAGGACAAACACTATTGCACAATTTGTCATCAATCAAGATGACAAACCCCCCACCGAAAGGATGATGGAGCGAAACTCAACCTGGCCACTACCTCCAAAAGGATGATAGGACAAACACTAACGCACAATCTAACATCAACAAGATTACAGACCCCCCACCAAAAGGATGACGGAGCAAAACTCACACCGACCACTACCACCAAAAGGATGATAGGACAAATATTATCGCACAATCTGACATTAATCAAGATGACATTCCCCCCACCAAAACGATGACGGAGCGAAACTCACACCGGCCACTACCACCAAAAGGATGATAGGACAAACACTATAGCACAATCTGACATCAAAAAGATGACAGACCCCCCACTAAAGGATGACGGAGCGAAACTCACACCGGCCACTACCATCAAAAGGATGATAACACAAACACTATCACACAATATGATATCACCAAGATTATAGACCCCTCACCAAAAGGATGACAGAGCGAAGCTCACACCGGCAAATACCACCTAGAGGATGATAGGATAAACACTATCGCACAATTTGACGGAGTGAAACTCACAACGACCGCTACAACCAAAAGGATGATAGGATAAACACTATCGCACAATCTGAAATCAGAAAAGATGACAGACCCCCCACTAAAAGGATGACAGAGAGAAACTCACACCGGCCACTACCACTAAAAGGATGATAAGACAAACATTATCTCACAATCTGACATCAATAAAGATGGCAGACCCCGCACCAAAAGGATGACGGCGTGAAACTCCCACTGGCTACTACCACCAAAAAGATGATAGGACAACCACTATCGCAAAATCTAACATTAATCAAGATGACAGACCCCTCACGAAAAGGATGACGGAGCGAAACTCGCACCGGCCACTACCACAAAAAGGATGATAGGACAAACACTATAGCACAATCTGACATCAATAAGATGACAGACCCGCCACTAAAAGGATGACGGAGCGAAACTCACACCGGCCACTACCACCAAAAAGATGATAACACAAACACTATCGCACAATATGATATCAGCAAGATGACAGACCCCCCACCAAAAGGATGACAGAGCGAAGCTCACACCAGCCACTACCACCTAAAGGATGATAGGACAAACACTATTGCACAATCTGTCATCAATCAAGATGACAAACCCCCCATGAAAAGGATGACGGAGCGAAACTCACATTGGCCACTACCACCAAAAGGATGATAGGACAAACACTAACGCACAATCAGACATCAACAAGACGACAGACCCCCCACCAAAAGGATGACAGAGTGAAACTCACACCGGCCACTACTACCAAAAGGATGATTGGACAAACACTAACACACAATCTAACATAAACAAGATAACAGACCCCCCGCGAAAAGGATGGCAGAGCGAAACTCACACCGACCACTACCACCAAAAGGATGATAGGAAAAACACTATCACACAATCTAACATAAATTACAATAAAAGACCCCCCACCAAAAGGATGACGGAGCGAAACGCACACCGGCCACTACCACCAAAAGGATGATAGGACAAACACTATCGCACAATCTGACATCAGATAAGATGAAAGACCACCCACCAAAAGGATGACGGAGCGAAACTCACACCGGCCACTACCATCAAAAGGATGATAGGATAAATATTATCGCACATTCTGACATTAATCAAGATAACATTCCCCCCACCAAAACGATGACGGAGCGAAACTCACACCGGCCACTACCACCAAAAGGATGATAGGACAAACACTATCGCACAATTTAACATCAATCTAGATGAAAACCCCCCACCAAAAGGATGACGGAGCGAAACTCACACCGGCCACTACCACCAAAAGGATGAAAGGACAAACACTAACGCACAATCAGATATTAATAAGATGACAGATCCCCAACAAAAAAGGATGACAGAGCAAAACTCACACCTGCCACTACCACCAAAAGGTTGATAGGAGAAACACTATCATACAATCTAACATAAATTACAATAAAAGACCCTCCACCAAAAGGATGACCGAGCGAAACTCACACCGGCCACTACCACCAAAAGGATGATAGGACAAACACTATCGCACAATCTTACATCAGATAAGATTACAGACCCCCCCACCAAAAGGATTACGGAGCGAAACTCACACCGGCCACTACCACCAAAAGGATGATAAGACAAATATTATCGCACAATCTGACATTAATCAAGATGACATTCACCCCACCAAAACGATGACGGAGCGAAACTCACACCGGCCACTACCACCAAAAGGATGATAGGACAAACACTATAGCACAATCTGACATCAATAAGATGACAGACCCTCCACTAAAGGATAATGGAGCGAAACTCACACCGCCCACTACCACCAAAAGGATGATAACACAAACACTATCGCACAATATGATATCAGCAAGATGATAGACCCCCCACCAAAAGGATGACAGAGCAAAGCTCACACCGGCAACTACCACCTATAGGATGATAGGACAAACACTATCGCACAATTTGACATCAATCAAGATGAAAACCCCCTACCAAAAGGATGACGGAGCGAAACACACACTGGCCACTACCACCAAAAGGATGATAGGATAAACACTATCACACAATCTGAAATCAGATAAGATGACATACCCCCCACTAAAAGGATGACAGAGCGAAACTCACACCGGCCACTACCACCAAAAGGATGATAGGACAAACACTATCGCACAATCTGACATCAATAAAGATGGCAGACCCCGCATCAAAAGGATGACGGCGCGAAACTCCCACCAGCTACTACCACCAAAAAGATGATAGGACAACCACTATCGCAAAATCTGACATTAATCAAGATGACAGACCCCTCACGAAAAGGATGACGGAGCGAAACATGCACCGGCCACTACCACAAAAAGGATGATAGGACAAACACTATAGCACAATCTGACATCAATAAGATGACATACCCCCCACTAAAAGGATGACAGAGCGAAACTCACACCGGCCACTACCACCAAAAGGATGATAACACAAACACTATCGCACAATATGATATCAGCAAGATGACAGACCCCCCACCAAAAGGATGACAGAGCGAAGCTCACACCAGCCACTACCACCTAAAGGATGATAGGACAAACACTATTGCACAATCTGTCATCAATCAAGATGACAAACCCCCCACCAAAAGGATGACGGAGCGAAACTCACACTGGCCACTACCACCAAAAGGATGATAGGACAAACACTAACGCACAATCAGACATCAACAAGATGACAGACCCCCCACCAAAAGGATGACAGAGTGAAACTAACACCGACCACTACTACCAAAAGGATGATTGGACAAACACTAACACACAATCTAACATAAACAAGATAATAGACCCCCCGCGAAAAGGATGGCAGAGCGAAACTCACACCGGCCACTACCACCAAAAGGATGATAGGAAAAACACTATCACACAATCTAACATAAATTACAATAAAAGACCCCCACCAAAAGGATGACGGAGCGAAACGCACACCGGCCACTACCACCAAAAGGATCATAGGACAACCAATATCGCACAATCTGACATCAGATAAGATGACAGACCCCTCACCAAAAGGATGACGGAGCAAAACTCACACCGTCCACTACCACCAAAAGAATGATAGGACAAACACTAACGTACAATCACACATTAACAAGATAGACCCCCAACCAAAAGGATGACAGAGCTAAACTCACACCGGCCACTACCACCAAAAGGTTGATAGGAGAAACACTATCATACAATCTAACATAAATTACAATAAAAGACCCTCCACCAAAAAGATGACCGAGCGAAACTCACACCGGCCACTACCACCAAAAGGATGATAGGACAAACACTATTGCACAATCTGACATCAGATAAGATGAAAGACCACCCACCAAAAGGATGACGGAGCGAAACTCACACCGGCCACTACCATCAAAAGGATGATAGGATAAATATTATCGCACATTCTGACATTAATCAAGATAACATTCCCCCCACCAAAACGATGACGGAGCGAAACTCACACCGGCCACTACCACTAAAAGGATGATAGGACAAACACTATCACACAATTTGACATCAATCTAGATGAAAACCCCCCACCAAAAGGATGACGGAGCGAAACTTACACAGGCAACTACCACCAAAAGGATGATAGGATAAACATTATCGCACAATCTGAAATCAGATAAGATGACAGACCCCCCACTAAAAGGATGACGGAGCGAAACTCACACCGTCCACTACCACCAAAAGGATGATAGGACAAATACTATCGCACAATTCGTCATCAATAAATATGGCAGACGCCGCACCAAAAGGATGACGGTGCGAAACTCCCACCGGCTACTACCACCAAAAAGATGATAGGACAACCACTATCGCACAATCTGACATTAATCAAGATGACAGACCCCCCACGAAAGGATGACGGAACGAAACTCGCACCGGCCACTACCACAAAAAGGATCATAGGACAAACACTAATGCACAATCTGACATCAACAAGATGACAGACGCCCCACCAAAAGGATGACGGAGCAAAACTCACACCGACCACTACCACCAAAAGGATGATAGGACAAATATTATCGCACAATCTGACATTAATCAAGATGACATTCCCCCCACCAAAACGATGACGGAGCGAAACTCACACCGGCCACTACCACCAAAAGGATGATAGGACAAACACTATAGCACAATCTGACATCAAAAAGATGACAGACCCCCCACTAAAGGATGACGGAGCGAAACTCACACCGGCCACTACCATCAAAAGGATGATAACACAAACACTATTACACAATATGATATCACCAAGATTATAGACCCCTCACCAAAAGGATGACAGAGCGAAGCTCACACCGACAAATACCACCTAGAGGATGATAGGATAAACACTATCGCACAATTTGACATCAATCAAGATAAAAAAAACCCCACCAAAAGGATGACGGAGTGAAACTCACACCGACCGCTACAACCAAAAGGATGATAGGATAAACACTATCGCACAATCTGAAATCAGATAAGATGACAAACCCCCCACTAAAAGGATGACAGAGAGAAACTCACACCGGCCACTACCACTAAAAGGATGATAAGACAAACATTATCTCACAATCTGACATCAATAAAGATGGCAGACCCCGCACCAAAAGGATGACGGCGTGAAACTCCCACTGGCTACTACCACCAAAAAGATGATAGGACAACCACTATCGCAAAATCTGACATTAATCAAGATGACAGACCCCTCACGAAAAGGATGACGGAGCGAAACTCGCACCGGCCACTACCACAAAAAGGATGATAGGACAAACACTATAGCACAATCTGACATCAATAAGATGACAGACCCCCCACTAAAAGGATGACGGAGCGAAACTCACACCGGCCACTACCACCAAAAAGATGATAACACAAACACTATCGCACAATATGATATCAGCAAGATGACAGACCCCCCACCAAAAGGATGACAGAGCGAAGCTCACACCAGCCACTACCACCTAAAGGATGATAGGACAAACACTATTGCACAATCTGTCATCAATCAAGATGACAAACCCCCCACCAAAAGGATGACGGAGCAAAACTCACATTGGCCACTACCACCAAAAGGATGATAGGACAAACACTAACGCACAATCAGACATCAACAAGATGACAGACCCCTCACCAAAAGGATGACATAGTGAAACTCACACCGGCCACTACTACCAAAAGGATGATTGGACAAACACTAACACACAATCTAACATAAACAAGATAACAGACCCCCCACGAAAAGGATGGCAGAGCGAAACTCACACCGGCCACTACCACCAAAAGGATGATAGGAAAAACACTATCACACAATCTAACATAAATTACAATAACAGACCCCCCACCAAAAGGATGACGGAGCGAAACGCACACCGACCACTACCACCAAAAGGATGATAGGACAACCAATATCGCACAATCTGACATCAGATAAGATGACAGACCCCTCACCAAAAGGATGACGGAGCGAAACTCACACCGTCCACTACCACCAAAAAAATGATAGGACAAACACTAACGCACAATCACACATTAACAAGATGACAGACCCCCAACCAAAAGGATGACAGAGCTAAACTCACACCGGCCACTACCACCAAAAGGTTGATAGGAGAAACACTATCATACAATCTAACATAAATTACAATAAAAGACCCTCCACTAAAAAGATGACCGAGCGGAACTCACACCGGCCACTACCACCAAAAGGATGATAGGACAAACACTATCGCACAATCTGACATTAGATAAGATGAAAGACCACCCACCAAAAGGATGACGGAGCGAAAGTCACACCAACCACTACCACCAAAAGGATGATAGGACAAATATTATCGCACAATCTGACATAAATCAAGATGACATTCACCCCACCAAAATGATGACGGAGCGAAACTCACACCGGCCACTACCACCAAAAGGATGATAGGACAAACACTTCAACATAATCTGACATCAAAAAGATGACAGACCCCCCACTAAAGGATGACAGAGCGAAACTCACACCGGCCACTACCACCAAAAGGATGATAACACAAACACTATCGCACAATATGATATCAGCAAGATCATAAACCCCTCACCAAAAGGATGACAGAGCGAAGCTCACACCGATAACTACCACCTAGAGGATGATAGGATAAACACTATCGCACAATTTGACATCAATCAAGATGACAAACCCCCCACCAAAAGGATGACGGAGCGAAACTCACACCGACCACTACCACCAAAAGGATGATAGGATAAACACTATCGCACAATCTGAAATCAGATAAGATGACAGACCCTCCACTAAAAGGATGACGGAGCGAAACTCACACCGGCCACTACCACTAAAAGGATGATAGGACAAACATTATCTCACAATCTGACATCAATAAAGATGGCAGACCCCGCACCAAAAGGATGACGGCGCGAAACTCCCACCGGCTACTACCACCAAAAAGATGATAGGACAACCACTATCGCACAATCTGACATTAATCAAGATGACAGACCCTCCACGAAAAGGATGACGGAGCGAAACTCGCACCGGCCACTACCACAAAAAGGATGATAGGACAAACACTATTGTCGCTTGCGCGAAAATAAGGTGTCGGCATGACAGAAGAGTCGCCACCTTTCGTTATTTATCCCTCAGAGCGGGAAAGGAAACGATCGGAAAAACCTGACGAAAAAGGGTAAGACAAGGTCATCGCAACCATTGTCTGGATTCGGGAGTCGGTTACGCAAGGGGAAGGTATTAGCACCCCTCACGTCCGTCGTACTCGATGGGATCCACGGTTGTTGTGTTTACTTGGACGGGTTGGTTTTATTCTATCTACCTATCAAGGCTGGATGAAAAAAAGAAAAGAAAAATGACTCGGCAAAGCGTCGCGCTTTATGCCTACGTATTTTCATCAGGGAACGAGAAATCAGAGTCAACGTAGTTTGGCCTATGACGGGGTATGGGGGAAGGTAGCTCGGCAAGACATCGCCATCTTGTGCCTACGTACTCTCAACAGGCATGAGAGATCAGAGCTCACGTAGTTCGGGAAACTACGGTTTATTTCCTGTCTTTTACGAAAGAAGTGTTTTTTTATTGTGTTTGTGATTTCAACCGCACTAGAGACTATGACCTGAGAGTGAATGCGTCGCATGTCACCCAAAGGGTACCATACTAAACATCCAGACTGTGGAAAAGAAACTCTCCCACAACCCTTTCTCAGATAGCTTAAGGCTCGTAACGTACGAAAGAAATCATTCATGATTACTGTATCTTAAACTGTTTTGAGATGAGAAGAGAACAGTCCCAACTAGGAGGGAGACTATCAAGTCCTACTGTTGTCATGCCAAGGATTCATCCTATGGTTGAGGTTTGAACAGGGAACTCCTAGAAGTTGTCATGCATAGGTTTCAACCTAAGATTCTATCATCAATTCCTTATCAAAGGAAATGAGAGTCCTAAGGGATCATGTCAATGATACACCAAAACAGACAAAGCATCAACTTAACAGTAAAATGCATGCAATGCAAGTGAGGGAGGAAATGTGTGTGGGGCTTCAGCCTCCACAAGCTCATCTCAACCTCAAGCCAGAATGGATAACAGTAATCATACTGAAATAAAAACAACATGCTATCAAGCAAAATACAGTAAACTGCAATCATACAGAAAGAAATAAAATGCCATCAGACAAACAAACCACATGGGCAAGGGATCTGGGCTCTACCGACTACCCGCAAGCAAAGCCACACAGTAACAATACAAGCAGAGGGAGCAACTCAACCTCTAGTGCAATCATGCTCCTAGGTTCTACTTATTCTAGATATGGACTTATTCTAATGCATCAAGCAAGTCAAACAAAACATGGCAATACAGAAAAGAAAAAGAAACAGATCAACTCCTCTCTCAACTCCAAGCTTCAGCTCTTCCAACAGCAACTCAGTCTTCAGACTTCAATCACTCTTGACAAATATCAATTTGCTCTTCCAGGTTTCAACCCTTCAACATAAGTTTCAACTTATCTTCCCCTTTGAGCTTCAGCTTCTTGATCAGTTCCACCTTCAGGCTTCACCTAATCTTCAGGGATCTTCAAGTATCAACTTGCTCTTGTTGCTCTTCAAGCTTCAGCTGGAATGGAAATACTCAAGGATTCATCCTTTTCAATACTCTTCAATGAAGTCTTCATCTTCAACTCAAGCTCAACATCTCTCAAGATAATCAAACCAGATGACATCACTTACTGGATAAGCTAGGGATATTGAACTGCCTATTTGACCACCAAAGGTGACCTATAAGGGTTCAACATCAAAGGAATGGTTCCCTCAAAAGTTCTACTTCCTAGGTACATCACTTATCCCTCCAAAGGAGAGAGATGTATACCATGGAAGGACTTTGAATCATAGGGAGGAATGGAGGTGAAAGATACCATCCATGTTTGAGAAAGAAGTCATCTAAGTCTAAACTCTTCCTAATCCCTAACCCTAAAACAATCAACAAAACAAATAAAATCAAGCTCTCAAGCTCCTCAATGCATCTTCAAGTCTTCTACTATGCTCCTCAATGCTCCTTAGAACAAGGTCAAGCTCTCCAAGCCCACAAAGCAAAGCAAACAAAAATACAAACCCACAAGGGCAACACAAACAATCATCAACTACAAAAATCAACTAAAAATAGTATACTACTATATTAAATCCTAATATAATTTCTAAGGGATCCTACATACCTACCCTTAATACCCATATATGCCCCATAGTCTAATTTGTCCTAAAACACCCAAAATCTAAAGTTATTATGGACCTATGTTGAAGTTTGACCTAATTCTACACAACCTAATGTCATCTAATCAAAACTTATCCTAAAAATCACCACAAAAATATGGAATAAATCCAGGGTGAAGCTAAAACATATATCTAACTATCCTAAAAAGAATGACCTAAAAATACTAAGGGAACTACCTAAACTAAATTCTACAAATTCATGGTATCAACATAAAAACAATAAAATGCAATTAAAGTAGAAAATATGCAAAAAATACTAAAAATGCATGAAAGGAAAATATTTTTATTTTATATTTTTCTTGACAAAAATATGAATTAGGAGAAAAATAAAATGATTATTTTTAGGATATTATGAATTTTTAAAGTATGAAATAAAATGCTAAAAAGAAAATAAAATGAAATGATGAGGAGGTGCCATCAGTAACAACACATAGTTCATAATGCGCTTGGGCCCAGACTGGGGGGTGTAACCAGAAATGCGCCTGGCCCAATATCTAAATCAGAAAACAATTGAAAAAATATAAAGAAAATAAAAAAGAAGCGGTGAGAATAGAAAGGAAATATAGTTCAAACATGCAATGGGCCTTGATGGGGGGTGGGGTCATTGATCACACTAAGCCCACAAGACCACCGTTTAATGAAACGGTGCGTTTCAGGCGTATCAGAATTCCCTCCAAACTGAAATTGAATGTGGGCCATTGGATCACGCGGGGGTCAAAGAGTCTTGCTTGCATCTGATGGATGTGAGTTCATCTTCTTCCTCCAACCTAGGGTTTTCTGAAACCTCCATGGAAATGCAGCATGAAGCTTCATCTTCCTCAACTCGAACTCCCTCAAAACTTCATCAATTCTTAAAATTCAAGACCCTAATCCACTTGATTTCTCATGCTGAACACGATTATACTCTCAAAATCAACTGAAACTTCTTCTAGCTTAAAACACGAATCAATCCTCAAATTATGCTCAGAACTCAAAACTCACCATTCTTGAAATTACTTACACTAAAATGCTCACCTCTTATCACTGATCAAATTCCACTAAAGAACTAAGGTTATCACTCAAAATTAAGGTAGTTCTTGGTCCAAACAGAAATCTTGTCCACAACAAAATCATCACCAATTGCCTTCAAACTCTCCAAAATCCATCACCTATTGGTCTCTAACCGTTCTACACTAATAATTCAACCTAACCATGCCTAAATTAAGGTGTAGGAAAGAAATTGCAAACCTGGTTAAATTGAGTGAACAGAGGTAGTAATCCTTCGATTCAAGCCTTGAATCTTTCCAAATTCCTTCACTGAGTAACCTTCTAGCTTCTGTATGCAAAAAGAATGGCTGAAATTGCTTGATTCTTGAAATTCGATTTTGAATTGCTTCCTTGAAATCTCAATCACCAACTCTTCAATTCTCTTTGGAAATGCTCTCAATTCAATCTGCACAGCTTCAAGGTGGTGTATAGAATGTGTTGGTGTGAAAAAAATGAAAGGAAATGAAGAAGAATGAAGAATTGACACTTGACTTGCAATGGAAGAATTTGGATCTCACTCTCTCTTCTCTGCACCAATTCACACCAACCTTGCATCTGAGCAAGTTACACTTGTTATATAGAGTGGTTTAGAATCATCTAGAACCCTCTAGGATCATCCAATGAGAAATTGAACTTTTCATGTCATGGTATTTTGATTTCTCATTCTCCTTACATGCTATCTCATGCCAAGCTTCTCATAACCATTGATTCTGACTTGAATTTATCCCTACATGAGATTTAGGATGAGTTACAATGCATAACTACCTTGTTTATTGAGTTCTTTTGAGTTTTGGTTTGGTACCTTAATGTGCAAGTAAGCCAATTCCAAAGCAGCCCTATGATCCAAGCCCCAAATCAAAATTTTGGCTGAACCATTGTTCTTAGAATGTCATTTGGAGTCAAAATGACCTATTACATGACATGGTTTGGACTTATAGCTTGTGATTTCCAATTTTCAATTTCACTTTAATTAACTTATGCCTCCATTTTAGGCCATTTTTATCACTTTTTGATATGAGCCTTTTCAACATCTTATGACCTCCCTACTAGCCTTAAAACATCATTCTAAGCAAGTTTGATGTTGAAGATTTTTCCATTTGAAGCTTGGAAATAGGAGATATGGCCTTATGCTTGAAATGACCTATAACCTCCAAATGACCAAAATGCCCTTGACTTGTCAAAGCCATAAGTTGAGTTCTACAAATCCTATCAAGGACTTCTAGTACTCTCTAGAAAGCTAAGAGGATTTTCTACAACATTCATGTTGGAAAAGAATCCATAGTAATCATCCTACTAGGGCAAAAGTTAGATGCAAGTTGGGTGACTTTCAAGGACCCAGATTCACATACCTCAGATGACCTGTAATTTGTCAAAACCATAACTTGAGCTCTACAAACCCTATAAAGGACTTATAGTACTCAAATTAAAGCTAATAACAAGCTCTACAACATTCATGTTTTGGGGAAGATGAGATGACAATCACATCTTGAGCTAAACTGCCTTAAAGATAGGGATCAAACTAGGGGATTTTACACTGTCAATCCTTAGAAACCCTAGCTTGAAACTTCTCAAACTCCTCAATCATGATGAGTTGGTCTAGGAATCATCCTTATAGAATCTCAATGCATCATTCCATGATCACATGGCTCTTGGATTAGGTCTAAACCCTCTCCAAATCATCAGTTGACCTAGGGTTGACCCAGTCAAACCCTAATTCCACCACTCATGGTTGAATCCTATGAATTCTTGCACAATGACCTCTCTAGGCTTCATGATGGCTTTCAAGACATCTCATAAGCTTTCTCAAAGCTTCAAGTCCATCCCCATAGTCTCAGAATCATCTGGGGAGCTCCCACAACTCTCAAGTTATGAGGCACACAACCATGGTTTCAACCAATCCCTCTGAGGATCTCCTGAGTTCTTTGATAAAGATATCAATCTTTGAACATTTGAATAACCCTCTTGGCTAGATTCAAAGTCTCATACAACTCTTTATGGGTAAATAAATGTTGGTCAAATTTTGGGGTGCAACAGCTGCCCCTATTCAAACGGCTTGAACCTGACTGGGTGAAGAGCGAACGACTCTCAACCAATCAAGGTGCGAGACGGTTGAATACCGATAAACCCGGAAATTTTCCAACTGCTCAAGTACACATTACCCTGCTGGAACGAATCTTCGAAAACTGAAACACTAGCTGCACGACAACTAGCTGGAGACATACTGATCTGACATCGCCGTCGGACAAACAAAACACCCAACATCGCCGCTGGAGAACTAAAGAATCTGACATCGCCGTCGGACAATCAAAATACCCAACATCGCTACTGGAAAACCAAATAATCTGACATCGCCTTCGAACAACCAAAACACCCAACATCGCCGCTGGAAAACTAAGGAATCTGACATCACCGTCATAAACAAACATCCAACATCGCAGCTGGAAGACTACAAAGGGGTCTGACATCGCCGTCAACCAAACATCCAACATCGCCGTTGGAAAACTAAAAATCTGACATCGCCGTCATGAACAAACATCCAACATCGCTGCTGGAAAACTAAAGAACCTGACCTCGCCGCCAAAAAGCAACATCCAACCTCGCCGCTGGAGCAACAAACAAGAATCTGATATCACCGTCAGAAACAAACTATAACTCTGGGAAACACCCGGCATCGCCGTCAGGTACTCAACATAATCTGACTTCGCCGTCAACTCTCAACATCGTCTGACCTTGCCGTCAGGGTGAAGAAACTTCATTGGGGAATTGGTCACACGGTAACTGGTAATACATAGTCGATCATGCCATCGGGCATTCAAAGAACACTGTCGGGCATCAGCCGGACCTCAACCATCAGGTTGACCCTGCCATCAGGCATTCAGAGAAATTGTCGGGCATCAGCCGGACCTCAACCATCAGGTTGATCATGCCATCGGGCATTCCGCATTACTGTCGGGCATCAGCCGGACTTCATCAGCAAGTCGGGAATAGAATTCTTGGTCAATCATGAGCCAACTGGGAATATCTAACCTCTGCCATCAGGCACTCTGCATCAGCTGAGAGAATTGATTCATTAACACGGTTAGGCTTCAATCATGGAGTCTTCAAGGGAGATTTCAACTTCACCGTTAGAAAACCTGCTGGGGAGGATGCTTCGCCGCTGGGGATTCTGGAGAACTATCAAGTAACTCCGCTCCGGGGGTCCAGAAATCATTCTGGATGAATCAACTCTGCTGAGGACTTCAAGAATCATCTTGAACAAATAACTCCATTGGGGGACTTCAAGAATCATCTTGAACCAATAACCATTCTGGAGATTTCAGGAATCATCCTGAGCGAACACTTTGTTGGGGATTTCAGGAATCATCCTGGGCAACTCTTTGCTGGGGACAAACCAATCATGTCTTGAGCAGCTTCCAAGGATTCGGCTCTCTTGGGGCTTCAGGAATCATCCTGGGCAACCTTTACTGGGGACCCTACTAGGGAGCTTAAGAATCATCTTAAGCCAATAGCCCTGCTGAGGAATTCAAGAATCATCTTGAACCGAAGACTTCGCTGGGGATCTCAAGAATCATCTTGAGCAAGCGACTTCGTTGGGGAGAATGTTAGGAATCATGCTGAGAGATCAATTCTGCGGCGGAACACCTGCAAAACAAGAACGGTAACAACCTAGATCATGTTTATTATGCATATGCTTCGGCGATGGCGCAATGCTCCACACGGTGGAAGTGTTATGCGTTTATGATAAATGCTATGCAATCATGCACTATGACGCGATCCCGTCAGTAAAATAAATACCGAAGGGGGAATCCTCCTGTCAAGGAGAAAGAACTACTCAGATAGAGGAATCATCCTGCTGAGGAGAACAGAGTCACGCCAATCTCAATTGGACTCCGCAGGGGGCACAACTTCAGTTGACTGCTGCGGGGGAAACAACTTCAGTTGACTACTGCATGGGAACGAAGCTCTACGAGAACCTGGACCTGCTGAGGGAAAAGCGATGTCAATCGCGAGGATAGACTGCGTGGCCTTCATGGCTACTTCTCTGGAGATAACGGCTCTGTGGGGAAACAACTTCAGCTGTTCAACACTCTACTGGGGAAAAAACCAATCATGGTCTGAGCAGCTTCCAAGGATTCGGCTCTCTTGGGGATCTGCAAACTCGGCTGAGGAAGGAGAAATCATTCTGCTTCGCTGGAGAGAATACGACTCCGATGAGGAATTCCAATTCCGCTGGGGAAGAAGGAATCATCCGACTTCGGGGGAGAGTACAACTCTGGTGGGGAATTTCAATTCCGCTGGAGACTTCAGTCTGGCACCATTAGTTGCTGCATACTTCGGCGTACGGAAGTTTCCTACGAAACCTGCAGTTGTGACCCGGTGCTGGGGGTAAAGAATCATGCTTCGCCGCCTGACTCAGCTGAGGGGATGCCGTTCCTTCAGGACGCATCTGCTTGGGGAGAGAACCATCTCTGCCTGGGGAAACATATCAATGCTCATGATCTTGCGTTCAGACTCTGCGGGGAGAGGCTACTGAACTCTGCTGGAGAAGGAGGAATCATCCTGCTTCAGGGATGCGCAGGACGCACTGTCTGGAATATGCTACTCCTGTAACAACACAAACAAATAGACAACATACCCTTCTCAAAGGGACCTATCAAGGTTATTATCTCGTGATAATATTCAAGTACTTAATTGTTTCAATAATCAGTGGCCTAGGCCAGTAAGTTTATGTATGCGCATTTTATCAAAAACATCGGCGTTTTTTTTTCCGCAAACAAAACAGATAAATGCTAAACAGACAAACAGAATTGCTGAATAGTATGCATTTTATTGATAACGAACCCCTGAATGGGTAAAAATGTTTTACAACAGAGGCAAGCTCCTTGAATGAGGAAGCCGCGCAAAAAGTAAAAACATAAATATACATCAGTATATACAAATGTCGGCAACGAGGCGTAGACGAGCACTATGAGTTGATCCCTCTATGACCCACTCGACTTCGATACTTCTCCGACGCTTCAGCTTCAGAAGAGATTGATTCAGATGAACGACCCTCAGGTCCTACAAACCACTAAACAATCAAAGTCCACACGCGGAACGCAGTCATTTGCTTTTTCAAATCCCTAACTTTTGCGTGAACCGCCCTTTGCGGGTTTTCAGTTCACCGGGATACCCTTTTTTGCCGAAGCCGCCCAGTGTAGGTTTTCGACTTCGCGGGTGTACATTTTTCAATTTATATCCCTAATTTTTGCCCGAACTTTTTATTCTGTTTTTGGTTCGTCGGGATGCCCCTTTTTTGCCTGGACTCTCTTTTTTTTTGTCCAGCGGGTCGCTTTCAAGCAAAGTATTTTTTAACTGCGTCCGCGTTCACCGGGGATGCAAAATCTTCACCATCCATCGTGGATAACAACAAAGCTCCTCCCGAGAAGACCTTGCTGACGACGTACGGACCTTCGTAATTCGGAGTCCACTTGCCCCGGTGATCGGAGTGTGGAGGAAGAATCTTCTTCAAGACGAGATCACCCGCCTGAAAGCTTCTAGGACGCACCTTCTTATCATAAGCTTTCTTCATTCGGCTTTGGTACAGACGACCAAACGCAATCGATGCTAACCTCTTCTCGTCCATCAGGCTGAGTTGGTTTAGACGATTCGTAATCCATTCTGCCTCGTCAAGTTTCACATCAACCAAAACTCGCAAAGAAGGGATCTCCACTTCTAACGGTAGGACAGCTTCCATACCATACACTAAGGAGAAAGGAGTTGCCCCGGTTGACATACGTACCGTCGTACGATAACCGTGCAGTGCAAATGGCAGCATTTCGTGCCAATCTTTGTATGTCACAACCATCTTCTGAACAATCTTCTTTATGTTCTTATTGGCTGCTTCAACAGCGCCATTCATCTTTGGCCGGTAAGGAGATGAGTTATGGTGTTCAATCTTGAAACTCTGGCACAGCTCCTTCATCATCTTGTTATTCAGATTCGAACTATTATCAATAATGATCTGCTCGGGAACTCCGTAACGACAGATGATGTCCCTCTTTATGAATTTAGCTACCACCTGCTTGGTCACATTAGCATACGAGGCTGCCTCCACCCACTTGGTGAAGTAGTCGATAGCTACCAGAATGAAGCGATGACCGTTAGATGCAGTGGGCTCGATCTTGCCTATCATGTCGATGCCCCACATTGAGAACGTCCACGGGGAGGACATGACATTCAACGGGCATGGCGGCACATGAACTTTATCAGCATAAATATGGCATTTATGACATCTCTTCGCGAATCTGAAGCAATCTGACTCCATCGTCAACCAGTAGTATCCTGCTCTCAGGATCTTCCTCGTCATAGCATGCCCGCCGGCGTGCGTACCAAATGTTCCCTCATGGACTTCTTCTATGAGCATACTCGCCTCTTTCTCATCTACACATCTGAGTAGCACGAGATCATGGTTTCTCTTATACAACACTCCATCAGGATTAAGATAAAAGTTTCCAGACAGCCTCCTCAGAGTCTTCTTATCCTGGGATGACGCACCCGCAGGATACTCCTTAGTCATAAGGAAAGTCTGGATGTCATGGAACCATGGCTTGCCGTCGGCGGCTGCCTCGATTGCAAATACAAATGCCGGTCTATCAAGACGGGAAAGCACAATTCTTGGAGCCTCATTCCAAAAATTGACTTTATACATTGAAGCCAACGTGGCTAAGGCATCAGCCGTCTGATTTTCCGCTCTGGGCACATGATGAAGTTCCACTCGATCAAAGAACGGAAGTAGCCTTCTGGCATAATTCATGTACGACACCAAATTTGATTGACGAGTCTCCCACTCCCCTTTAATTTGGTTGATCACAAGCGCTGAGTCACCATATACGTCTAGGTTCTTGATTCTCAAATCAATTGCCTCTTCTAGACCCATGATGCATGCTTCGTACTCCGCCTCATTGTTGGTGACTGGAAACGTCAGTCTCGCAGTAAATGGGATATGGGATCCGTGGGGAGTCGTGATGATAGCCCCGATGCCACTTCCATAGGAATTAACTGCCCCATCGAATATCAATTTCCACTGGGATTTCCTATCTGGCCCCTCGTCGGGCAACGGCTTATCGCAATCCATCGCTTTGAGAAACATAATATCCTCGTCAGGGAATTCAAACTTCATCGGCTGGTAATCCTTGATCGGCTGCTCGGCAAGGTAATCAGACAATACGCTGCCCTTAATGGCCTTCTGGGACACGTACTGAATATCATATTCTGTTAACACCATTTGCCATCTGGCAATCCTGCCTGAAAGAGCCTGCTTCTCGAAGACGTATTTGATCGGATCCATCTTCGAAATTAGCATAGTGGTGTGATTGAGGATGTACTGTCGTAGACGTTTGGCAGCCCAGGCTAGTGCACAACACGTCTTCTCCAGCATCGAGTATCGAGATTCACAGTCTGTGAACTTTTTACTCAAGTAGTAAATGGCATGCTCCTTTCTGCCCGTCTCGTCGTGCTGACCGAGAACACACCCCATACTGTTCTCCAGAACTGTCAAGTACATGATTAATGGCCGTCCAGCCACTGGGGGTATCAAGATTGGAGGTTCTTGAAGATACTGCTTTATCTTGTCGAATGCCTTCTGGCAATCTTCATTCCAAGTAATCTCCTGATCTTTCTTTAAAAGCTTGAACATCGGTTCACAAGTGGCTGTGAGCTGAGAGATAAACCTTGCAATGTAGTTTATTCTGCCCAAGAAACCACGAACTTCCTTTTCTGTTTTCGGCGCTGGCATTTCTTGAATGGCTTTTATTTTCACAGGATCAACCTCGATACCTCGTTCGCTAACGATAAACCCTAATAACTTTCCAGACCGCACTCCGAAAGTGCACTTGTTAGGATTCAGCCTCAACCTGAATTTCCTAAGCCTCTCAAAAAGCTTCAATAAGTTGACCAGATGCTCTTCCTCCGTTTGGGACTTTGCAATCATGTCATCAACATAGACCTCAATCTCATGATGAATCATGTCATGAAACAAAGTTACCATTGGTCGCTGGTAAGTGGCCCCTGCGTTCTTCAGACCGAAGGGCATTACCTTATAGCAAAATGTTCCCCAGGGGGTGATAAACGTCGTTTTCTCCATGTCCTCCGGCGCCATCTTGATCTGATTGTAACCAGAGAAGCCATCCATGAACGAAAACATGGAGAACTGGGCTGTGTTGTCGACCAACACATCGATATGAGGCAATGGGAAATCATCTTTAGGGCTCGCCCTGTTCAAATCCCGATAATCGACGCACATGCGTACCTTACCTTCCTTCTTCGGTACAGGCACTATATTGGCGACCCACGGAGGGTAAGTGGTGACCGCTAAGAAGCCAGCATCAAGCTGTTTCTGCACTTCTTCTTTGATCTTAACGGCCATGTCTGGTCTCGTCCTCCTAAGCTTCTGCTTAACGGGAGGGCAATCTTCTCGCAGCGGCAAGTGGTGGACCACGATGTCCGTGTCAAGTCCGGGCATATCTTCGTATGACCAAGCAAAGATGTCACTATACTCTCTTAGCATCTCGACCAATCTCTGCTTGACGTCCTTCTGCAACGCAGCCCCTATCCTGACATTTCTGACGAGCTCTTCAGAACCCAGATTTACGATCTCGATCTCCTCCTCATGAGGCAGAATAACTTTTTCCTCTTGTTTCAACAAGCGGGCCAACTCTTCAGGAAGGTCTTCATCTTCATCAATCTCTTCTTCGGCTTGATAGATCGGGAAATCGAAGTCGAAGTGAGCCGTAGAAGGTCCAGGGTCGATGTCATCTGTTATGTGGATCCTGCAATAACAAGGGTTAAGTTTAAAACAAGAATATGCAGGTTAGCACAAACCCCATTGCCATTTTATTGTTTTTCAAAACAAATATAAAACAGGAATAACAGAGATCACAATATTTGAACACGAAGAAAACGCCTTTGATTTATTAACAAAATGCATGTACATAGTCCAACAAGGCCCTGACAATAAAACCGCTATGCCCCGGGTAGGACATAGGGTTGTACAATGATTGAAAAAGTAAATCATTACTCTTCACTTGTCATCGGGATGATATCCTTGATGGTCCAATTGTTGAGGCCCTCGCCCGGCTTGCTTGGCTGAATCCAAGAGTCGAGATCACAATCGCTATCCCCGCTGTCTTCAGACGCCGCGTTGATGCTATCGAAAATCACTCCGCCACTGGTAAATAGGATCGGCCCCTTACCCTGTGACGTGCTACTAGACGAAGAAGAAAAAGCTTCAGCTCCAGGAGAATACCCCAACCCAAACTTATCCTGCTTGTTCGGTATCTCCAAAATATGCCCCCAGCCTGGGGTAGATCCAGCTTGGACGACGGCCCGAGCTTCTTTGAAGGAGGAGAGATTCATCTCTGGGTTTTCTGTGACTACAGGAGCTACTTCTTTCACCTTGACGGCTTCAAATGCTTGGCAAAGAGTTTCATGGATTTCGCCATCCATTTCAACATACTTAAAGGATGACAAATGCCTCACCATTATGTCCTCCTCGCCGCTCACGGTTACGATGCTTCCCTCGACAGCATATTTGAGCTTTTGGTGAAACGTGGAGGTCACGGCACCAGCAGCATGGATCCATGGCCGGCCCAAGAGGCAACTGTAGGCAGGCATGATGTCCATAATATAAAAGACTGTGTCGAACGTTTCCGGACCAACATGAATCGGCAGGGTCACCTCTCCGAAAATATGGCGTTTAGTTCCGTCGAATGCTTTCACCACCAGATCACTGGGTGTGCAAAGCAATCCGTGAGTGTCCAACTTCATTAAGGCCTTCTTCAGAAGCACATTAAGCGACGAACCCGTGTCCACCAGCACGTGCGACATGATTGTGCCCCTACACTCTATCGAGATGTGCATGGCGCTGTTGTGATTCCTCCCTTTTGTTGTCAGCTCTAAATCTGTGAAACCTAGCCCGTTGCCAGCATTAACATGGGCTACCACCTCTTCTAGCTGATTCACCGATATCTCTTGCGGTATGTAGGCAGCGTTCAATACCTTTAGCAGCGCATTGCGGTGTGCTTCAGAACACAGCAACAAGTTGAGAATAGAAATCTTCGACGGCGTTTGATGGAGATGGTCTACAATCTTGTAGTCGCTCTTTTTGATCAACCGCATAAACTCCTCGACGTCTTTAACAAGCCAATCTTTCTCTACCCCACCCGGGACTTCTTCGACGATTTTGCTTTTACCCTTATCGTCCGCATCAGCTCTGACCGCTTTCTCTGCCACGACCTCTGGCGGTGCAAATACTCTTCCGTTGTGAGTAATACCACTGATTCCTGCAAGGTTCTCTACAGTCGACCCATACGGTTCCAGCTCCAACCTCTGTCCGTTGCAATAGACTTCAGCCCCGTAATGCCACAGAACGGCGTTAGTGCTCTCGAATGGTATCGGCCCAGCTTTGGTGATGGTGATTATAGGCGGTCTGGGCGCAGAAATGGTTATTGGCCGACGAGGGATGGTGATGGTGGCGACTTCATCGACCTGCTTCAACACTACCTCTCCTGATACACTTTCAGCCCTCCGGCTGATTTGCAGGATCCCCTCAGCCATCAGACTTTGGATTCCTTCAACCAACTGCTCGCATCCATCAGAATGTGTAGCACAGTCCATGCATAACTCTCCGCATCCTGGAAAGAACCCTCTTTTCAACAACTTAGCTTTGACGAAGCTAAGTGGCGTCTTTAGGTCTCTGACATCAATCAACAGACCTGCACTCTCTTCTTCGATAATGGCGTTCACTCCGCCTCCCCTATGATTCGGCATAGGGTTTTTCGTGACATTGGGCACATTATCGGAGAAGTTAATGATCTTGGCATCTACCAGGTCCTGCACCTTGTGCTTAAAGGCTTTGCAGTTCTCAATCGTGTGGCCTGGTGCCCCTGTGTGGAAGTCGCAAGTGGCATTTGCGTCGTACCCTGGTGGAGGTGCCCCTGTCAAGGGATCCATCGTCCTTTTCTGAACCAACTGAAGCTGAAGCAAAGTCTGCAAGAGCTGCGCGTACGACATGGGCGATGCTTCGAAGTGACGGTTTGTCAAAGATGCCCGATTCTAGTACTTTCTATATCCCTGTTGATTCGGTTGTTGCTGCTGTTGCTGCTGCGGCTGTTGCCGCGGAGCTGCTGGGATATTTATACTGGCTATCTGTTGCTGAGGGCCTTTGCCCTTCCTTCGAGCGTTGGTCATAGCGCTCGCATCTCCTTCTCGTCGTTTACCAGCATAAGGTTTCTTTCCACCTCCTCCAGCTGAGGATGATTCACCTTGAATTTTCCCGATCTTGATCCCATTCTCAACATGCTCGCCCATGATAATGAGAGATGAGAACGTCCCAGACATACCACTGACTAACTTTTCATAGTAAACCCCCGGGAGGGTAGCTACAAACATCTGCACGAGCTCGCGTTCAACCATCGGCGGCTGAACCCGGGCTGCCAACTCACGCCACCGCTGGGCGTACTCCTTAAATCCTTCATTATTCCTCTGCGACAGGTTCTGGAGCTGGACTCAGTTCGGGGCCAAGTCGCTATTGTACTAGTAATGGTGGACAAACGCTTCAGCGAGATCCTTGTATGTGCGCACGCTAGTGGGCTCCAAACCCATGTACCACTCGAGGGATGGTCCGGAAAGGCTGTCTTGGAAGAAGTGCATCAGCAGCTTCTCATCCTCTGAATAGGCAGACATCTTCCTGTAGTACGATCTGAGGTGGACACGAGGGCAAGTAGTGCCCTTATATTTCTCGAAGTCAGGCACCCTGAACTTAGGAGGTACCTTGAAATCAGCAATTAACCCCAGCTTGGACATATCAACGCCCAAAGTATTCTGATTCTCAATATCTCTCATCTTATCTTTAAGTGCTTTGAATCTGAGCCGCGCTTCAGCATTCAGCTCCCCCTCATCACCTCTTTGAGAGAACACATCATCCTGATGATCCTCATGCCATGGTTGAGGTACCAACAGATTCCGGACGCCTGCATTGTCGTTGCCCGGCTCGATATTGACATTAGCTCCCAGACTCCCATTACCGACGCCCGTCGTATTGAGTCCGATGTTGGCCATCACATTGCCATTAGCACTGCCATTGCCCCCGACCACGGGGACACCATTCTGTGGAGTATCAACTGGTGGAGGAGTAGGCACAGCCCCGCCATGGAGTATGCCGTTGCTATCAACCCTGGAGATCAAAGGCTGAACCAAAGTCCTGAGTTGGTCCTGACCATTGGCGACCACTTGCATAAGTTCCATAAAGCGATCCATCCTCTCGCGGAGCTCCTGAACATCGTTTGCACTTGATCCATGATCCTGGTCTGATTAGCTCTAGTCAGATAACGGTGAATGAGTCTCTGATCAATCCTGGAACCACCGGAGATAACCTGGGACCTGTAAACCTGAAAAACCTGTAAACACTAAAGGGTTAGGAAAAACAACAAAATGTACGCTATGCAAATGCTTCATGCAAATGCATGCGTGTGTCTGTGTTTTTTGGGAGACTTCCCCCGATCCTAGTACCTGAGTGCCAGTGCTGATAATAATAAGAAGAAGAAGTTCGAGTCCAATCATGGAAACAACAATCTCATATATAAAGAAAGCCTATCAAGGCAGTACATAGCATCAGCAAGTACAGAACGAATCAACAACGTGACCTCAGCCAACAAGCCTGGTGATGGTCAGGATACAACAATGATCAAAACAAAAGGAATACAAATAGTCAAGTACGGCCACGGGCGCGATACTCTTCTAACAACTCCTTCGTCTTTGGATGATCTGGCAGAGTGAGCAACCCCTCGACGAGCAATTCCCTCTGCACAATTGTATACTGAAGTCCCTCAACTAAACTTTCCCATGCTCCTTCGCCAAAGCATTCTTCTAATTTCCGCTTTTTAGACTCAAACGTCAGCTTGCGCTCCTTCAGGTTAGCAAGAGCTTTGTTGAGCTGGCCTTCGGCGGCGTATCTGCGGGCGGTTTCTTCATCAAACCTTTGCTCACTGTCCATCACCTCAGCTTCCAGCTTCGAGATCTGCAGCATCAGCTTATCCTCCCGCTCTTTCCTGGTGGCCAAGGAAGCCTTCCAGTGCTGGTTGAACTTGGATATCCTCCGATATGCCTCATCCAAGTGCTGCTTCTTCGTAGCCAGTACGTCGTTGACAGCTTTGAAGTCTCGACCCATGCGTTCCCGCTCGGCTATCTGCTTAGTCAAGTCTGTACCTAGCTGGTTCACCAACTCTGTTTGCTTTTTGAAAGAATGAACGACTTCGTTCCTCTCGCTTCGGAGATGAGCTAATTCCTTCTCCAGTTCTTCGTTCGCCCGCTTCAATTCATCCCGCTCAGCTAATACCTGGTTATGCTGCTGAATAGGCACAGTAGTAGGCTCTTCGATTGTTGGAGGGCTTTCTGGCTTGGCCTGAGGAAACGGCATCCCTATAGCATTGGCTCTGGCTCTGATCCAAGTCAAATACGGAGGGTAGGCTTGATTGTTGCTTTTTCCCAGCAAAGGCTTTCCTTGTTTACTGATACTATTCCACGCGCTCTGAAGCTTGGACAGCAGATCCCCCTCTAGAGTACCAGTGAGGTACAGAGATTCCTGTACCTCTTCATCCTTCAGCGGAGTCCTCAAAGCATACGCGAACTGGCGAACCAACAACGACATATTGTAGTTTATACAGCCCTTCCTACCTATCAAAGGTACATTTGGAAACCCGCTGCAACTGAAGATCACCTCAGTACCCAATCTATCTCTGTCGAACCAATCAATATCCTCTGCAGATAAACCCATCAGACCCTCAAGCCACTCAGCTGTGGCTGCAGACAAGACAAAAGGACCCCTCTTGGGTAGATGACTTTCAAGCCACTTGTAAAGCAAGGGTAGGCAGCACGAGACATTCTTCCCCCTCCTGTTCTCGTTTTTGTAGTGAACTGAATGATAGACATCTCCTATCAAGGTAGGGACTGGATTCCCTGAAGCAAAGATGTGAAACGCATCAAAGTCTACAAAATCGGGCATGTTGGGGAACAGAATAATGTCGTATATGCATAGAGCGAGGATGGCATTGAACGCGACCCAACATCCTTCCTTGGCACACTGCTGAGCTTTACCCACTAGAAACTGCAAGGAGAACCCAGGACCTTGTTCCAACTAGTCAATACTAACTCGGAGGTGTCCAAATGCAGTGAAGGAGCTAAACCAGCCAGATCAGGCTCAGCATCCATGTGAACAAAAGGCATCTGCCTGTTGATAGGCACACCTAGAAAATCAGCATACTCTTCCAGTGTAGGTGCGAGAACAAAGTCCTGAAAAGTGAAACATCTCAGCGGAGGGTCATAGAACTGCAGCAGAGCGTGCAACCCATTCAACTCGAACACAGAAGGCTTATGAACCAAACTGAGCAACCTGCCATAAGATTTTCTGAACTCATCCTTCACAGAATCATCTGCTAGAGCTATCAAACCAGTCAGCTTAACCACATCGGGGGTAGGGAACTTGTAAGCCACGGTCTTCCTCAGAGAGCCCATAACAATACAATAGGAGGCAAGAAATCCTGGATCGGGGAAAACGGTACCTGCAATACAGACACACGTTAATGAAATGCAAATGAACATGCAAACTAATGCAAAATGCAATCATGCAAATAAGAGGCCAAGGCAACTGGTGCTGTGGAGATTCTGTATCAACAACCACTAATAAGAAGAAAACCCCGGTGCAGGACCACAAATCTGATCTGCCAAGAACAACTATCTGATAGGACCATATACAGGATCATAGTTCTGCTCTGTCAAGAACAAATGTCTGATAATAAGGACCTCTGGTGTATGATCAAGAAATATCTGCTGATGAAGTCTTCAGACCCCAGTCAAAAATCTGCTCTATCAAGAACAAGCATACAGTTGATGACGAGATCTTCAGACCCCACTCGAAAATCTGCTCTATCAAGAACAAACAACATCTGCTGATGAGATCTTCAGACCCCAAAAATCTTCTCTATCAAGAACAAACAACATCTGCTGATGAGATCTTCCGACCCCAAAAACCTATTCTATCAAGAACAAACAACTGATGACAATACTCTGCTCTATCAAGAACAGCCATACACCCGATGATAAGATCCTCTGATCAAAACCTGCTCTATCAAGAACAGACATACACCTGATGATAAGATCCTCTGATCAAAACCTACTCTATCAAGAACAGACAAACACCTGATGATAAGATCCTCTGATCAAAACCTGCTCTATCAAGAACAGACAAATCTGCAACTGAGAAACCCTGGTACCAACAAAACTGATTCACTGTCAAGAAAACCAGGTAGTCTGAAGGTCAAAGTTTCCTGCAATAAACCCAACCCTGCTCACAGGTATGGACCTAAACTGACTCAAGGTACGGCATCGTATGCGTTCATCAGCGTCACAGACTTTCAAGAGGGGTGATACGATACCCAGAAGGTGTGGCATCACTAGTTCATGAAGCGGCCTCACTTAGCTGAATCACAAATGATCGGTCCCCAGAGTCGACAATCCACCAAACCAGCAACTGTCTCAACCCAAAGGGTTGAAAGGGAAGCCAACCGGATGAACCTCGTCTGAACGTGGATTTCATGAGACACTAGTGCCTGCAAAGCAAGCACGCGCCCACTAATTTCCACTCAAAGTCTATAGTGCACTCAAGCCTGGGTCTGGCTTCTCACTCATCAGAACTCCCATCCTACAACAGCACAGATAATTATATCATACTGAAAATAAAATGTGGGAAATAAAGTGCGAGAAGTAAAATGCGATAAATAAACGCAACCCAACAAGTAAACATACAAGCGTTAGGATTGACTCGCAGGGAACCGTTGGAGTCCCCAGCAGAGTCGCCAGCTGCTGGGGACGGTCCCAGACAGCTAGGAAGAAAATCCAAGGCGAGACTCGCATAGGGAACCACCTGACGTCCCCAGCAGAGTCGCCAGCTGTCGCTTGCGCGAAAATAAGGTGTCGGCATGACAGAAGAGTCGCCACCTTTCGTTATTTATCCCTCAGAGCGGGAAAGGAAACGATCGGAAAACCTGACGAAAAAGGGTAAGACAAGGTCATCGCAACCATTGTCTGGATTCGGGAGTCGGTTACGCAAGGGGAAGGTATTATCACCCTTCACGTCCGTCGTACTCGACGGGATCCACGCTTGTTATGTTTACTTGGACGGGTTGGTTTTATTCTATCTACCTATCAAGGTTGGCTGAAAAAAAGAAAAGAAAAATGACTCGGCAAAGCGTCGCGCTTTATGCCTACGTATTATCATCAGGGAACGAGAAATCAGAGTCAATGTAGTTCGGCCTACGACGGGGTATGGGGGAAGGTAGCTCGCCAAGACATCGCCATCTTGTGCCTACGTACTCTCAACAGGCATGAGAGATCAGAGCTCACGTAGTTCGGGAAACTACGGTTTATTTCCTGTCTTTTACGAAAGAAGTGTTTTTTATTGTGTTTGTGATTTCAACCGCACTAGAGACTATGACCTGAGAGTGAATGCGTCGCATGTCACCCAAAGGGTACCATACTAAACATCCAGACTGTGGAAAAGAAACTCTCCCACAACCCTTTCTCAGATAGCTTAAGGCTCATAACGTACAAAAGAAATCATTCATGATTACTGTATCTTAAACTGTTTTGAGATGAGAAGAGAACAAGCCCAACTAGGAGGGAGACTATCAAGTCCTACTGTTGTCATGCCAAGGATTCATCCTATGGTTGAGGTTTGAACAGGGAACTCCTAGAAGTTGTCATGCATAGGTTTCAACCTAAGATTCTATCATAAATTCCTTATCAAAGGAAATGAGAGTCCTAAGGGATCATGTCAATGATACACCAAAACAGACAAAGCATCAGCTTAACAGTAAAATGCATGCAATGCAAGTGAGGGAGGAAATGTGTGTGGGGCTTCAGCCTCCACAAGCTCATCTCAACCTCAAGCCAAAATGGATAACAGTAATCATACTGAAATAAAAACAACATGCTATCAAGCAAAATACAGTTAACTGCAATCATACAGAAAGAAATAAAATGCCATCAGACAAACAAACCACATGGGCAAGGGAGCTGGGCTCTACCGACTACCCGCAAGCAAAGCCACACAGTAACAATACAAACAGAGGGAGCAACTTAACCTCTAGTGCAATCATGCTCCTAGATTCTACTTATTCTAGATATGGACTTATTCTAATGCATCAAGCAAGTCAAACAAAACATGGCAATACAGAAAAGAAAAAGAAACAAATCAACTCCTCTCTCAACTCCAAGCTTCAGCTCTTCCAACAGCAAATCAGTCTTCAGACTTCAATCACTCTTGACAAATATCAATTTGCTCTTCCAGGTTTCAACCCTTCAACATAAGTTTCAACTTATCTTCCCCTTTGAGCTTCAGCTTCTTGATCAGTTCCACCTTCAGGCTTCACCTAATCTTCAGGGATCTTCAAGTATCAACTTGCTCTTGTTGCTCTTCAAGCTTCAGCTGGAATGGCAATACTCAAGGATTCATCCTTTTCAATACTCTTCAATGAAGTCTTCATCTTCAACTCAAGCTCAACATCTCTCAAGATAATCAAACCAGATGACATCACTTACTGGATAAGCTGGGGATATTGAACTGCCTATTTGACCACCAAAGGTGACCTATAAGGGTTCAACATCAAAGGAATGGTTCCCTAAAAAAGTTCTAATTCCTAGGTACATCACTTATCCCTCCAAAGGAGAGAAGTGTATACCATGGAAGGACTTTGAATCATAGGGAGGAATGGAGGTGAAAGATACCATCCATGTTTGAGAAAGAAGTCATCTAAGTCTAAACTCTTCCTAATCCCTAACCCTAAAACAATCAACAAAACAAATAAAATCAAGCTCTCAAGCTCCTCAATGCATCTTCAAGTCTTCTACTATGCTCCTCAATGCTCCTTAGAACAAGGTCAATCTCTCCAAGCCCACAAAGCAAAGCAAACAAAAATACAAACCCACAAGGGCAACACAAACAATCATCAACTACAAAAATCAACTAAAAATAGTATACTACTATATTAAATCCTAATATAATTTCTAAGGGATCCTACATACCTACCCTTAATACCCATATATGCCCCATAGTCTAATTTGTCTTAAAAAACCCAAAATCTAAAGTTATTATGGACCTATGTTGAAGTTTGACCTAATTCTACACAACCTAATGTCATCTAATCAAAACTTATCCTAAAAATCACCACAAAAATATGGAATAAATCCAGGGGGAAGCTGAAACATATATCTAACTATCCTAAAAAGAATGACCTAAAAATACTAAGGGAACTACCAAAACTAAATTCTACAAATTCATGGTATCAACATAAAAACAATAAAATGCAATTAAAGTAGAAAATATGCAAAAAATACTAAAAATGCATGAAAGGAAAATATTTTTATTTTATATTTTTCTTGACAAAAATATGAATTAGGAGAAAAAACTCCCATTAAAAAATCATTATTTTTCCATTTATTATGAATTTTCAAAGTATGAAATAAAATGCTAAAAAGAAAATAAAATGAAATGATGAGGAGGTGCCATCAGTAACAACACCTAGTTCATAATGCGCTTGGGCCCAGACTGGGGGGGTGTAAACAGAAATGCGCCTGGCCCAATATCTAAATCAGAAAACAATTGAAAAAATATAAAGAAAATAAAAAAGAAGCGGTGAGAATAGCAAGGAAATATAGTTCAAACATGCAATGGGCCTTGATGGGGGGTGGGGATAGTCATTGATCACACTAAGCCCACAAGACCACCGTTTAATGAAACGGTGCATTTAGGCGTATCAGAATTCCCTCCAAACTGAAATTGAATGTGGGCCATTGGATCACGCGGGGGTCAAAGAGTCTTGCTTGCATCTGATGGCTGTGAGTTCATCTTCTTCCTCCAACCTAGGGTTTTCTGAAACCTCCATGGAAATGCAGCATGAAGCTTCATCTTCCTCAACTCGAACTCCCTCAAAACTTCATCAATTCTTAAAATTCAAGACCCTAATCCACTTGATTTCTCATGTTGAACACGATTACACTCTCAAAATCAACTGAAACTTCCTCTAGCTTAAAACACGAATCAATCCTCAAATTATGCTCAGAACTCAAAACTCACCATTCTTGAAATTACTTACACTAAAATGCTCACCTCTTATCACTGATCAAATTCCACTAAAGAACTAAGGTTATCACTCAAAATTCAGGTAGTTCTTGGTCCAAACAGAAATCTTGTCCACAACAAAATCATCACCAATTGCCTTCAAACTCTCCAAAATCCATCACCTATTGGTCTCTAACCGTTCTACACTAATAATTCAACCTAACCATGCCTAAATTAAGGTGTAGGAAAGAAATTTCAAACCTGGTTAAATTGAGTGAACAGAGGTAGTAATCCTTCGATTCAAGCCTTGAATCTTTCCAAATTCCTTCACTGAGTAACCTTCTAGCTTCTGTATGCAAAAAGAATGGTTGAAATTGCTTGATTCTTGAAATTCGATTTTGAATTGCTTCCTTGAAATCTCAATCACCAACTCTTCAATTCTCTATGGAAATGCTCTCAATTCAATCTGCACATCTTCAAGGTGGTGTATAGAATGTGTTGGTGTGAAAAAAATGAAAGGAAATGAAGAAGAATGAAGAATTGACACTTGACTTGCAATGGAAGAATTTGGATCTCACTCTCTCTTCTCTGCACCAATTCACACCAACCTTGCATCTGAGCAAGTTACACTTGTTATATAGAGTGGTTTAGAATCATCTAGAACCCTCTAGGATCATCCAATGAGAAATTGAACTTTTCATGTCATGGTATTTTGATTTCTCATTCTCCTTACATGCTATCTCATGCCAAGCTTCTCATAACCCTTGATTGTGACTTGAATTTATCCCCACATGAGATTTAGGATGAGTTACAATGCATAACTACCTTGTTTATTGAGTTCTTTTGAGTTTTGGTTTGGTACCTTAATGTGCAAGTAAGCCAATTCCAAAGCAGCCCTATGATCCAAGCCCCAAATCAAAATTGTGGCTGAACCATTGTTCTTAGAATGTCATTTGGAGTCAAAATGACCTATTACATGACATGGTTTGGACTTATAGCTTGTGATTTCCAATTTTCAATTTCACTTTAATTAACTTATGCCTCCATTTTAGGCCATTTTTATCACTTTTTGATATGAGCCTTTTCAACAACTTATGACCTCCCTACTAGCCTTAAAACATCATTCTAAGCAAGTTTGATGTTGAAGATATTTCCATTTGAAGCTTGGAAATAGGAGATATGGCCTTATGCTTGAAATGACCTATAACCTCCAAATGACCAAAATGCCCTTGACTTGTCAAAGCCATAAGTTGAGTTCTACAAATCCTATCAAGGACTTCTAGTACTATATAGAAATCTAAGAAGATTTTATACAACATTCATGTTGGCCAAGAATCCATAGGAATCATCTTACTAGGGAAAAAGTTGGATGCAAGTTGGATGACTTTCAAGGACCCAGATTCACATACCTCAGATGACCTGTAATTTGTCAAAACCATAACTTGAGCTCTACAAACCCTATCAAGGACTTCTAGTACTCAAATTAAAGCTAAGAACAAGCTCTACAACATTCATGTTGTGGGGAAGATGAGATGACAATCACATCTTGAGCTAAACTGCCTTGAAGATAAGGATCAAACTAGGGGATTTTACACTGTCAATCCTTAGAAACCCTAGCTTGAAACTTCTCAAACTCCTCAATCATGATGAGTTGGTCTAGGAATCATCCTTATAGCATCTCAATGCATCATTCCATGATAACATGGCTCTTGGATTAGGTCTCAACCCTATCCAAATCCTCAGTTGACATAGGGTTGACCCAGTCAAACCCTAATTCCACCACTCATGGTTGAATCCTCTGAATTCTTGCACAATGACCTCTCTAGGCTTCATGATGGCTTTCAAGACATCTCATAAGCTTTCTCAAAGCTTGAAGTCCATCCCCATAGTCTCAGAATCATCTGAGGAGCTACCACAACTCTCAAGTTATGAGGCACACAACCTTGGTTTCAACCAATCCCTCTGAGGATCTCCTGAGTTCTCTGACAAAGATATCAATCTTTGAACATTTGAATAACCCTCTTGGCTAGCTTCAAAGTCTCATACAACTCTTGATGGGTAAATAAATGTTGGTCAAATTTTGGGGTGCAACAACTATAGCACAATCTGACACCAATAAGATGACAAACCCCCCACTAAATGGATGACGGAGCGAAACTCACACCGGCCACTACCACCAAAAGGATGATAACACAAACACTATCTCACAATATGATATCAGCAAGACGACAGAACCCCCACCAAAAGGATGAAAGAGCGATGCTCACACCGGCCACTACCACCTAAAGGATGATAGGAGAAACACTATCGCACAATCTGTCATCAATAAAGATGATAATCCCCCCACCAAAAGGATGACGGAGCGAAACTCACACTGGCCACTACCACCAAAAGGATGATAGGACAAACCCTAACGCACAATCTGACATCAACAAGATGACATACCCCCCACCAGAAGGATGACGGAGCGAAAGACACACCGACCACTACCACCAAAAGGATGATAGGACAAATATTATCGCACAATCTGACATTAATCAAGATGACATTCACCCCACCAAAATGATGACGGAGCGAAACTCACACCGACCACTACCACCAAAAGGATGATAGGACAAACACTATAGCACAATCTGACATCAAAAAGATGACAGACCCCCTACTAAAGGATGACGGAGCGAAACTCACACCGGCCACTACCACCAAAAGGATGATATCAGCAAGATGATAGACCCCTCACCAAAAGGATGACAGAGCGAAGCTCACACCGGCAACTACCACCTAGAGGATGATAGGATAAACACTATCGCACAATTTGACATCAATCAAGATGACAAACCCCCCACCAAAAGGATGACGGAGCGAAACTCACACCGACCACTACCATCAAAAGGATGATAGGATAAACACTATCGCACAATCTTAAATCAGATAAGATGACAGACCCCCACCAAAAGGATGACGGAGCGAAACTCACACCGGCCTCTACCACCAAAAGGATGATAGGACAAACGATATCGCACAATCTAACATCAATCAAGATGACAGACCCCCTACCAAAAGGATGACGGCGCGAAACTCACACCAGCCACTACCACCAAAGGGATTATAGGACAATATTTATCGCACAATCTGACATCAATTAGATGACAAACTCCCCACCAAAAGGATGACAGACTGAAGCTCACACCGGACACTACCACTAAAATGATGATAGGACAAACACTATCACACAATATGATATGAGTAAGATGACAGTCCCGACACCAAAAGGATGAAGGAGCGAAACTCACACCGGCAACTACCACCAAAAGGATGATATGACAAACACTATCGCACAATTGGACATCAATCAATATGACAAGCCCCCTACTAAAAGGATGACGTAGCGAAAATCACATCGGATAATGCCACCAAAACGGTGATAGGACAAACACCATCACAAATTCTGACATCAATTACGATGTCAGACCCCCCACCAAAAGGATAACAGGGCGAAACTCACAACGGCAACTACCACCAAAAGAACGATAGGATAAACACTAACGCAAAATCTGACATCAACTAGATGACAAACCACCCTCCAAAAGAATGACATAGCGAAACTCACGCCGGCCACTACCACCAAAAGGATGATAGCAGAAACACTATCACACAATATGACATCAAATAAGATGACAGACCCCCCACTAAAAGGATGACGGAGCGAAACTCACACCGACTACTACCACCAAAAGGATGATAGGACAAACACTATCGCACAATCTGACATCAGATAAGATGACAGAGCCCCCACGAAAAGGATGATGGAGCGAAACTCACACCGGCCATTACCATCAAAAGGATGATAGGAGAAACACTATCGCGCAATCTGACATCAATCACGATGACATACATCGCACCAAAAGAATGACGGAGCGAAACTCACACCGGCCACTACAACCAAAAGGATGATAGGACAAACACTATCGCATAATATAATATTAGCAAGATGATAGACCCCCCACAAAAAGGATGACAAAGCGAAACTCACACCGGCCAGTACCACCAAAATGATGATAGGACAAACACCATCGCACAATCTGACATCAATTACGATGTTAGACCCCCCACCAAAAGGATGATAGAGCGAAACTCACACCAGCTACTACCACCAAAAGGATGATAGGACAAACACTAACGCACAATCTAACATCAACAAGATGACAGACCCCTTACCAAAAGTATGACAGAGCGAAACTCACACCGTCCACTACCACCAAAAGGATGATAGGAGAAACACTATCACACAATCTAACATAAATTACAATAAAAGACCCGCCACCAAAAGGATGACGGAGCGAAACTCACACCGGTCACTACCACCAAAAGGATGATAGGACAAACACTAACGCACAATCTGACATCAACAAGATGACAGACCCCCTGCCAAAAGGATGACAGAGTGAAACTCACACTGGCCACAACCACCAAAAGGATGATAGGACAAACACTATCAGACAATCTGAGATAAATTACAATAAAAGACCCTCCACCAAAACGATGACGGAGCAAAACTCACACCGGCCACTACCACCAAAACGATGATAGGACAACCACTATCGCACAATCTGACATCAGATAAGATGACAGACCCCCCACAAAAAGGATGACAGAGCGAAACTCACATCGCCCACTACCACCAAAAGGATGATAGGACAAACACTATAGCACAATCTGACATCAATTACGATGTCAGACCCCCACCAAAAGGATGATAGAGCGAAACTCACACCGGCCACTACCACCAAAAGGATGATAAGACAAACACTAACGCACAATCTGACATTAACAAGATGACAGAGCGAAACTCACACCGGCCACTACCACCAAAAGGATGATAGGATAAACACTATCATACAATCTAACATAAATTACAATAAAAGACCCCCCACCAAAAGAATGATGGAGCAAAACTCACACCGACCACTACCACCAAAAGGATTATAGGACAAACACTATCGCACAATCTGACATCAGATAAGACGACAGACCCTCCACCAAAAGGATGATGAAGCGAAACTCACACCGGCCAGTACCACCAAAACGATGATAGCACAAACACCATCGCACAATCTGACATCAATTACAATGTCAGACCCCCCACCAAAAGGATGATAGAGTGAAACTCACACCGGCCACTTCCACCAAAAGGATGAGAGGACAAACACTAACGCACAATCTGACATCAACAAGATGACAGACCCCCTACCAAAAGGATAACAAAGCGAAACTCACACCGGCCACTACCACCAAAAGGATGATAGGAGAACCACTATTACACAATCTAACATAAATTACAATAAAAGACCCCCCACCAAAAGGATGACGGAGCGAAACTCACACCGGCTACTACCAGCAAAAGGATGATAGGACAAACACTAACGCACATTCTGACATCAACAAGATGACAGACCCACCACCAAAAGAATGACAGAGCGAAACTCGCACCGGTCACTACCACAAAAAGGATGATAGGACAAACACTATAGCACAATCTGACATCAATAAGATGACAGACCCCCAATAAAATGATGACAGAGCGAAACTCACACCGGCCACTACCACCAAAAGGATGATAACACAAACACTATCGCACAATATGATATCAGCAAGTTGACAGGGCCCCCACCAAACGGATGACAGAGCGAAGCTCATACCGGCCACTACCACCTAAAGGATGATAGGACAATCACTATCGCACAATCTGTCATCAATCAAGATGACAAACCCCCCACCAAAAGAATGACGGAGCGAAACTCACACTGGCCACTACCACCAAAAGGATGATTGGACAAACACTAATGCACAATCTGACATCAACAAGATGACAGACCCCCCACCAAAAGGATGACAGAGCAAAACTCACACTGGCCACTACCACCAAAAGGATGATTGGACAAACACTATCACACAATCTGACATAAATTACAATAAAACACCCCCCCCCCCCCCAAAAAAAAGGATGACGGAGCGAAACTCACACCGGTCACTACCACCAAAAGGATGATAGGACAAACACTATCGCACAATCTGACATCAATCAAGATGACATACCCAGCACCAAAAGGATGACGGAGCGAAACTCACACTGGCCACTACCACCAAAAGGATGATAGGACAAACACTAATGCACAATCTGACATCAACAAGATGACAGACCCCCCACCAAAAGGATGACGGAGCGAAACTCACACTGGCCACTACCACCAAAAGGATGATAGGTGAAACACTATCACATAATCTGACATTAATTAGATGACAGACCCCCCACCAAAAGGATGGCGGTGCGAAACTCACACCGGCCACTACTACCAAAAGGATGATAGGACAAACACTATCGCACAATATAATATTAGCAAGATTATAGACCCCCCACCAAAAGGATGACGAAGCGAAACTCACACCATCAACTACCACCTAAAGGATGATAGGACAAACACTATCGCACAATCTAACATCAATCAAGATCACAAACCCCCCACTAAAAGGGTGACAGAGCGAAACTCACACCGGACACTACCACCAAAATGATGATAGGACAAACACTATCGCACAATTTGATGTCAGCAAGATGACAGACCCCACACCAAAAGGATGACAGAGCGAAATTCCCACCGGCCACTACCACCTAAAGGATGAGAGGACAAACACTATAGCACAATCTGACATCAACAAGATGACAGACCCCCACCAAAAGGATGAAGGAGCGAAACTCACACCGGCCACTACCACCAAAAGGATGATATGACAAACACTATCGCACAATTGGACATCAATCAAGATGACAAGCCCCCCACTAAAAGGATGATGTAGTGAAACTCACATCGAATAGTACCACCAAAACGATGATAGGACAAACACCATCGCAAAATCTGACATCAATTACGATGTCAGACCCCCCACCAAAAGGATGACGGAGCGAAACTCACACCGGCAACTACCACCAAAAGAATAATAGGACAAACACTAACGCACAATCTGATATCAACTAGATGACGGACCCCCTTCCAAAAGGATGACAGAGGGAAACTCATGCCGACTGTAATACCCTAATTTTTACCCCTAAGATCCCACATTGCATTTTCATTTTTGCATACACAAACAAGACCATACTTTTTGATTTTTCTTAGGTTCCTTGTTGTTTCATACTTGCTTTATGTTTGTTTCTGTTTACTAACATCTAACCAAAATACCAAAAATATTTTTCAATTTTTGTTTGTTTCTTCTTCTTCTCTGTGTGTTTAGGGTTTTGCAAGGAGATTAATGGCAAAGACATTCATTCAAGTTTAAATCAGATGGACGTTTGACCTCATCTTGGTCAAACCATCAAGAGTCTGCTTCAACTATAAGTTACCCGTGGTGGTAGGATATTTTCTCAGGGATTGTGATCGTTCATGGTCAATTTGTCTTGTGTTGAAGTTCATTGGTTTATCAAGCAGTGTTCAATGAGAAGTTTGGTCCAAATTGAAGGTGCAAGTAATGTCCTGGTACATGAGTAGTTGTGTTCATTTTTATCAGAGGTATGTGGAAATAGTCAAGTTGGTGTTTCAACGAAATCAAGATCTCATGGTTGGTGCCGGTGGAATTGGATGCAAACTTCTCAAGACTCTCGCTCTCTCTGGTTTCTCTGATATACACATAATTGACATGGACACTATAGAAGTCAGTAACCTGAACAGACAATTTTGTTCCGACAATCCCATGTTGGACAGTCCAAGGCTAAAGTTGCTAGGAATGTTGTTTTAAAAATTTTAGGCCTAAGATAAACATTACATCATGTCATGCAAATGTCAAAGATCCTGATTTCGATGTGGACTTCTTTAAGGAATTTAATGTTGTTCTTAATGGACTCGACAATCTAGATGCACGTCGACATGTGAATCGCCTGTGTTTGGCAGCTGATGTTCCTTTAGTTGAAAGTGGAACTACTGGATTTCTTGGTCAGGTTACGGTGCATGTCAAGGGACGAACAGAGTGCTATGAGTGTCAGCCTAAACCAGTCCCCAAGACATATCCAATCTGTACTATCACTAGTACTCCATCAAAGTTTGTTCACTGTATTGTGTGGGCAAAAGAGCTATTATTTTCCAAGTTATTTGGGGACAAGAATCAAGACAATGATTTAAATGTTCGCTCAAGTGATGCTGCCAGCTCATCAAAGAATGTTGATGATATATTCGAGCATAACAATGATGAAGATATTGCCGAATATGGAAGGAGAATATTTGATCATGTATTTGGTTATAACATTGAATTAGCTTTGTCCAATGAGGAGACGTGGAAAAATCGAAATAGACCTAAACCAATATACAGCAAGAATGTCCTGTCTGATGATTTGGCTAAACAGAATGGAAATCTAGACAACTATAATGCTTGTGGTGATGGATTATCAGTTTCTGCCATGTCATCTTTGGGCATGAAGAACCCACAAGATGTCTGGAGTCTTAGAGAAAATTCTAGAATACTTCTTGAAGCACTGAGACTATTCTTCATGAAAAGAAAAAAAAGAGGTTGGCAATCTAAGCTTTGATAAAGATAATCAGTTGGCTGTAGAATTTGTCACTGTAGCTGCAAACATACGGGCTGCTTCATTTGGCATACCTCTACACAGTCTTTTTGAAGCTAAAGAAATTGTTGGTAACATTGTGCATGCTGTGGCAACAACAAATGCTGTTATTGCTGGTTCGATTGTCATTGAAGCATCCTAGTGCCCGCAATAAGCAGTTACATCGACTATGGTATCGATCAGTCACATTGCGACGCATAATCTCCTTATTGGATCAAATTGAAGACATTGCTAAGGTTCCAGCTCGTATTGAGAAACTCATTGCAGAGAAGCAATATTGTGCTGCAGTTCAATTGCATTTGCAATCCATCATGATGCTTGAGCGAGGTCTCCAAACTGTTGGGGCATTTCAAGATATCCGTTCTGAGTTATCAAACCGCGCGGTTGTTGGTGATGAGATGGAGATTACGGCTTTCGTAGAGCCTTTGGTGATATTTCTGATATTGATTGTGAACACGATTGTTGGGGTTTGGCAGGAGAGTAACGCGGAGAAGGCGTTAGAGGCTTTGAAGGAGATTCAATCGGAGCATGCTTCGGTGATTCAGAATAATGAAAGTGTTCCTAGCTTGCCGGCGAAGGAGCTTGTGCCTGCAGATATGAGGGTTGTGGAATTGGTAAGTTCCACTTTGAGATTGGAGCAGGGTTCCTTGACTGGTGAGAGTGAAGCGGTGAATAAGACTAACAAGCCTGTTGGTGAGGATACTGATATTCAAGGCAAGAAGTGTATTGAATTGGCTGGGACAACGGTTGTCGTTGGTCATTGCTTTTGCTTGGTTACTCATGCTGGCATGAACACTGAAATCGGGAAGGTGCATAACCAGATGCAGGAGGCATCACAGAGTGAGGAAGATACTCCTTTGAAGAAGAAGCTCAATGAATTCGGAGAGAGGCTGACAATGATGATTGGACTCATTTGTATTTTGGTTTGGCTCATCAATGTCAAGTATTTTCTTACATGGGAGTATGTTAATGGATGACCGGCGAATTGCTACCCTTGAGTTTGACCGTGACAGGAAGTTAATGGGTGTTATTGTTGACACAGGTGCTGGCTCAAATCTCACAGTGTTGATATGGATGGACCTTCTACAGAAATCAAACCAGCAGTTTCACATTCTGTTGGAAAGTTTGGTAACACTTCGACATCTCAATTTCATCTTGAGTCAAATGGATCATCTAGGACTGCCAAAGTAGAGAACTGTAAGGCAGATAACATGCAAGACCTATGCCTCTGGAACCACTACTCGTATATATGAATCTGAAGATAACGCGCTGCCTCAGTGCTTATGTTTAATTTTCAGACGAGCAAAAGATTTTGGTGGTGGAATTTTCTCACTTGCTGCTACTGTCCTGAGTGATATATTACAGAAAGATCCTATTTGTTTTTCCGTTATAGACGCAGCTGGTCTTCCATCTGCCTTCTTGGATGCTATAATGGACGATGTTCTCAACTCCTCAGAAGCCATTGCATGCATTCCCCAGTGTTTGGATGCGTTATGCTTAAACAGTAGTGGACTTCAAGCTGTGAAAGATAGAAATTCTTTGAGATGTTTTGTGAAAGTGTTTACTTCCAGAACATATTTGCGCGGTCTTACATGGGAAACACCTGCATCTTTATCCAGTGGATTGGATGAATTAATGTGCCACGCTTCGTCGTTACGAGGGCCTGGAGCGGATATGTTAGTTGAGATTCTAGAAACTATCTCAAAAAATTGGTTCTGCTGTGGATCCCTCACCTTTATGTCCTGATCCTTGCTCCTCAATCTCTGTTCCTATGGAAATGGATTGTGGGGACAGGAATTTCATCTTGCTTGATAATAAGGAGTCATCAAAGGCAGATGGCACTAAGCTGATCAATGAGCCATGTCATGATGCGTCCACAATGAATATCGAGTCTTATCTTCCAGATTGTGTAAACAATGTCGCTCGTCTGCTTCAGTTATTGTTTCGGTTCTTATAGCACTTATTGATTCTGTTTTTCTTCACGCGAAAGTGGAAGCCAAGGTCTCGGGTTGACGGTTCTGTCAAAAGAGAAATGGACCGAGTATAATGAACCAAAGAGACTTAGGAAATTAGTGTCGCTGTTTGTTTCACCTACGGCCAAGTACGTTGCTGTTGTTGCTGGAAATTGAATTATGATTCTGAGTAAAGAGAATGATTATCAGCAATCGTATGCAATTTTCACCGTTTCTGATTTTGGTACATTTAGTGTGGGAGCTTGGTTTGAAGATGATGAAATTCTTGACGTTGTCAGAGATCAGCACTTTAAAACTCCAAGCTTAATATTTGAGTATGTCAACAGTTCAGATTTTAAAGTTTTGTATCCGACCTTGACTGATTATGACATACGCTATTACATATATGAGTTTCTTAGGGCCTTGGATTACTGCCATTCTCAAGGCATAATGCATAGAGATGTCAAACCACACAATGTTATGATAGATCATGAATTGCGAAAACTCCGCTTGATAGATTGGGGCCTTGCTGAATTTTATCATCCTGGAACGGAATATAATGTCCGTGTGGCTTCAAGATACTTTAAGGGCCCTGAACTTCTAGTTGATTTGCAAGACTATGATTACTCATTGGACATGTGGAGCTTTGGTTGCATGTTTGCTGGAATGATATTTCTCAAGGAGCCATTCTTTTATGGACATGACAACCATGACCAGCTTGTAAAAATAGCCAAGGTGCTTGGGACTGATGAACTGAGTGCATATCTGAATAAGTATCATCTTGAGCTAGATCCTCAACTTGATGCACTAGTTGGAAGGCACAGTCGCAAACCTTGGTCTAAATTTATCAATGCAGACAATCAGCATCTTGTATCGCCAGAGGCAATTGATTTTCTTGATAAGCTCCTTCGATATGACCACCAGGACAGGCTAACAGCAAGAGAAGCAATGGCACATCCCTATTTCTCTCAGCTCTTGTTATCAATGTTGTTGCCGCAGTTTCCTCCGGTGAAGTTCCACTGAATGCAGTACAGCTTCTCTGGTTGAATCTTATCATGGATACTTTGGAAGCAACCGTGGCTGATAAACAAGACTGTAACAATTGAGTGTAGTGAAACTCGATTTGTAGTCTCTGATAAGGCGAAATTGTGATGTTGTTTTTTGTTATATCAGCTTGCAATTCTCTGATAGGAATTGCAGCCAGGAAGCTCTTGATGTACTCTTTGCATGCTTCCTTGCCTCGGCACACAACCTCGTTGTCTTCTTGCTCTGCAATAGAATCAACCTCGTTACCGTTGTTAACTTGTTGTTCTGACTTGTTATTGCGCTCAAATACTTGCGCAACAGTTTGCCGATCACCACCGGTGGTTTTATTGTCTGATGATGATTGAGCAACATTTTGTGTCTTGTGTATTACTGTGTTGCTGTCGAATTTAAAGATATATGCTTGATTGCATCCTTCGTAAAGCCTCTCTCCCAATGTGTCGATGATGAAGTAACAGTCGGATTCGACTTTGAGGATAAAAAATGGTCATTCCAACTCACAATGAAGAGGTGAGGTTCGCCATTGCTAAGCCACTCAGTGCTGCCATCACCGCCGATCCAAACTTCACCGCAGCAATCGCAGCTGCTATCTCCACCATAATTGGGGCTGGTTCTTCATCAGCATTCCAACAATCGGAGGTTCCTTCTGAGACTGGCTTGAATGACAATAGCTCCCAGTCCTTTGAGCTCTCTAATGAAGATTTCCCTCTTCTTTCAAGCATTAGCAACAGCACTTCGTCGGCACCCCAACAATCCAAGCTGGACCGTAATTCGTCAACTGCGCTTTCTGCTCGAATTGAAGAGAAGACGGATTGACAGTATAGTCATTTTGTAGGATATCGAGGATAACATCTAGTGTGATGCTTTTTACTGCAGGTTCTTCTCTGATAGTAAACTAGAATTGGTTGCTAATGATAGATATAGACTGCATAGAAATAAGTCTTTGGCAAGGGTGTTTACAAACTTCGTTCTGCATTTTGGCTTTATACCCCTTGCTATCCTCTTTCCATTGGAAGAGCTTACCATTTCTGTTGGAACAGCAGCAAGAAATTCCAGGGTGGCCTGTGTTTTCTCCTGCAAAGGTTCAGATACATAAGTGTAACAAGTGTACCAAAGAGTTTTGCTCACCAATTAATTATAGAAGACATAAACGTGAAACCATTAGTGAAAGAGCTTGTAGATTATCTGGAAGTCAGTGATCTTGATTTCAGGGGGGACCTTACTACCAAAATTTGCTCTATAGTTGCAAAGTTTTCGCCCGAGAAGATCTGGTACATTGATCAGATGCTAAAGGTTCTGTCTGAGGCTGGAAATTTTATAAGCAATGAAGTGTGGTATGCCTTAATTGTTGTGATAAGCAATGCTTCTGAGCTTCATGAATATACAGTAAGAGCATTATACAGGGCATCTCAAACGTTTGCTGAACAGGAGACTCTAGTTCGAGTTACAGTGTGCAACATGATGTCTATGTCATGAGGAAAAATTTGTTAAAATTTGTTCGCATCAGAGGAGCTTGAACACGGATATTCTGATCGGGATGCTCTCGTGCGTAATTCGACATCATCGTCCTTCAGGTTCTGCATACAAATACCATCTCCAAGTCAGACTGAGATTTTTAGAAAATGAAATTCAAGAAAAATTGGAAGTAAGCCATATTAAGAGTTTTACTAGACTACTGTACATTTTTTTTAGCTGAGTCACTTGCAACAGGGTAAAAGCAAACTCATCACGTATCTGAGCCATATTTCCAAGCCATGTAGCTGACCCCACAAGCTATCCATGTCACTTAAATGAGCTACAAAGAGAAATTGCAAAACGACATGTAAAATACCAGCAAAAAAATATCACGCACAACACACCTACTTCAAAACGGCAGAAAATTCTCACAAACTGCAAATCATTTTTCACTCATTCTCATCTATAAATAGAATTCATCCCTCACTCTATTCTTCAAGCTTTTCAAGCCAAAAAATCTCTGCTAATTTTCTTCCTCAATTCCTCACCACCAGAAAAAAACCTTCGTTCATTCTCTTCTCATATTTCATTCCACCAAATTAACTTCAAATCAACCTCAAACACAGATCAATTTCGAACCAGAATTCGTTCAGAAGAAGAAGGGAAGCAAGAAGAAGCTTGGATTGATTTCTTACCTGAGTTTGAAGGTAGATTGAGCTTCACCGTCATTTTCGATCCGTTATCTTTTGTTGTGATTCTCTGAATTGTTGGTACCATTGTGAAGAGCTTTTGATTTCGATCTGTTCGGTGTAATTTTCGCATCCCGTCGCTTTGATCTAAGCAAGCTTTGAGCTCGAGAAAAAATGGTGCGAAGAAGTTACCGCGAAGAAGAAAGGAGAAGATGAAGTTTCTGTTTCTCTTTCTCCTTTTAATTTGTTTTTTCATTTATTTATTCTTTTTTTATCTTTTCTTTTTTTTTTATATTGTTATTAGTTTATTTTTATAAACTAATAATAATATTCTTGAAAAAAAGAAAGCATTAAAAAATTATTTGAAAATATTTTGATTAATTGTTGGTGGTTTTGGATCTTGAATTTTGATAAGATTTCATCAATATCAATGGACTTTGGGTGTTGATTTTTATCCACCAAGAGAGGTGATTGATATTGATGATAATTTAATCGATTTAAGATTCAAATTGTGATTTCTTTTCATTCTTATTTTCTTTCTTCTTTTTTTTTTTATTTTTATTTTTGATCGATGAAATCTATGGATCATAGATAATTGATTATCAAAGTTGTTTAATCTTCATTATTTCAAATCTATGGACGAATAATCATTGAGATAATTCTCCTTACTTTGGAATAGTGATAGATTACCTTTGATTAATTAATTAAAAATCTTGATTATGATGAGATCACTACCTCTTTTCTTTTTGTGTGGCATGTTTTAGGAGATTGATTTATATATCATTTCTCTAACATGTATTAACACAAACATTTTATTGACCGGCCTCAGATAGTCGTGGTTTCTACATAAACCCGATTACGATTGCTTAACATAGCGCTAAATTGTCCCTTAATCGGAAAATGATCATTCGTGGCTCAAACTTACGTTTAAAAGTCCAAGTATGTTTAGTTGCTTGTCTTAACTCCAATACCTATGAAAATCATTGTTAGGAGGCTTTGATTCTATCAATCCTCTAATGAATTTTCATTAATCTTGGTCTAAGTGCAAGAATTAATCATCATTGATCATATGTTCTAACCACTAACCACTAATTCACTAACAATATCCTTGTTTAATTTTGTTTATATTCTCTTCTTACTCCTTATTTTTTTACTTTTGTGCTTCCATTTTATCATTCCATACCATATCTTTGTTTATGTTTATGTCATTTTTTCTTTTGTCCACTTGGACCATACTTTGTTCAAAACACTAATAAAGGATAAAACATCTAAAAAAATTTTGGTGCTATTAATTTTGTGGTTATACTCTTGGACCAGTATTAGACCTTGGACTTCATGGACATTTTGGACTTAGGATTAGGACTTTCTTCCCTATGCTTGGAGTATTTTGAATCTTAGCCTTTATTTGGCTCGATCCTTGGCTTATGCTTTAAATCGGATGGAAATCTTTTTGCTTGCTTTGGAGTGTGCTACAAGTCGGTTAGATCTTTCTTATCTCTAGCTCTTATTTTGATTTTTAGGATAGTCACTTCATCTCCTCCCCTTCTTAAATTTTCAAAACTTTCTCCCTCTTTCAAAAACCTTCTTGGTTTCAAACTTCAAAACCGCTTTCGCAATAAAACCTTGACTTTCGTCAAGTGATTTTTAAACTTTGTTTCTTTTCTTAATAAAAGTCAATCAATGTTAATCATGCTTTGACCAATTTCGAAAGACATAAAAAATACAAAAACTCATCAACTCTTTTTGTGCCTTTATGCACTTTTCACTTTAAAACTTTTCATAAAGTTTAGACATGATTCATTTCTATAGTTGAGATGTAAATCTCCTATTCCCCATATTATTAAGACTTTGACATTTTCCACGTTGATGTTGAGTGATAGTCTTGTTGATAATCCAAGCAAATCCTCCATCTTTATGTGACGCAAATGTTGTCTTAATACTCGTGGGTGGATAGTCGCAGTTTTCTCCTTGAAATGACGACTTGCCTGAACATCTAAAATCAATCAAAACCAACAAAATTTTGTCATTTGTACCACGAACTACGGGGTTTTGATTCCATATTGCACTTTATGGGTACGTAGGCATGAGACGATAAGTCTCTCCAAACACAAAAATATAAAAAAATAATTCTCTTCTCATCTCCCCAATCTCTTTTCAAACAAACCATTTTCAAACCAAAAAGCGTAAATATTTCAAAGGGCTCCTATAGAGTACTATAGACGTTTTGGGTGCTAACACCTTCCCATTGCGTAACCAACCCCCTTACCCCGATCTCTGTCTCGTGTTCTTATTTTAGAACTCTTTGGTTTTGTTCGCTCTTTTTCCTTTCCTTTATTTGGATAAAATAAAAGTGCGGTGGCGACTCTTGTTTTCTTTGAGTTAAGTTAGTCAATAACTTACACTCACGATTTTTACCGCTACAGAAAAGTGGCGACTCTGCTGGGGACTCCAACGGTTCCTAGTGGGTTTCGCCTACTTTGATTTATTTATCGCTTTCTGTTTGACTTGTTTGTTATTGATTGTTCTGTTTTGGTGCCTGGTAACTTGTGTGGTGAGATAAGTCCTAACCCGGACTTGAGTGCACTTATGATAGGAGGGTGGTATAGTCTTGTTGGCTTACGTGGAGTAGTCCTTACTAAGCTGACTTGAGATCCCCCGCTCGGTGGAGGCCCCTTTGGAAATTACTGATGTCTTACGAGTAGTCGTAATTGATATTACTTTTTCCGACTGGGAGCCTGAGAAGCTGAGGACCTTAGAACCCTTTAACCCATCTTGGCCTTATTAGGACGTGGTGCGGTGGCTGTTCAGGTGTAGACTTGAATTGGTCGTTACGCGATACCACACTCAGATGAGTTTCTCTTGAGAATATTGTTGGCCGACGAGTAGTCGTTTAAGCCGATAATATCCAAAAGATGGAATTATGATTCTGGGAACTTTTTAGAACCTTGTTCTACAGGTGATGATATAACCATAGTACATACCATTGTGGGATGGTTGGTTCTTACCTTTGGCTCCATGCTCGTGCCGAACCTTTGAACCTGTGTGCTTTGTATGTCTTGTTTGTGGGTGTTGCATCTTGCACTCATGCATTCATGAGCATTGTGTTTCAACTGGTTTTTTAAGGATCTCAGAGATTTTCTTTTGCAAACATCGCAGATATTGTTGATTATGGATATTGGAAGGAGAAACACTCAGAAGTACGGTTTTCGGGCTCCTGATCTTACAGAGTTGAGAAAGCTAGTGTCCTTGGTAGATGATCGTTCAGGCTTCTTATCTCGTTATGGGAGACTTTTATTCGTTCTTTCTACCAATATTGAAGACGGAATTCTGAATACTCTTATGCAGTTCTATGATCCTATTTACCGATGCTTCACATTTCCCGATTATCAGCTCATGCCGACCTTGGAAGAATATGCTTATTTGTTAGGTGTACCGGTTTCTGATAAAGTCCCGTATACTGGTTTGGAGGAAGCTCTTAAGCCTCAAGATATTGCTGAAGTTACCCATTTGACGAAGTCAGATATTGATACAAATCTAAAGACTAAGGGAGGCCTCAAGGGTTTGACTGCTAAGTTCTTGATCGAGAAGGCTACTTTATTTGCTGACATTGGTCGCACATTGGCGTTTGAGGCTATATTGGCTTTACTCATCTATGGACTAGTCCTGTTTCCTAATATTGATAATTTTGTGGACATTAATGCTATTAGGATTTTCTCGATTGGGAACCCTGTTCCAACTTTGCTTGGTGATACTTATTTTTCCATCCATAGTAGGACCTCTAAGGGAAACGGTACCATTGTTTGCTGTCTACCTCTGCTGTATAATTGGTTCGTTTCACACTTACCTCAGACATCTGCTTTTAGGAAAAACAAGGATTGCTTAAGGTGGTCTCAAAGGATTATGTCTCTTACGCATACTGATATCACTTGGTCTTCTTCGGTTTACGATAATGTCCGGATTATTGATAGTTGTGGAGAATTCGCCAATGTTCCTCTTCTTGGAATACAAGGCGGAATTAACTACAACCCGAGTCTAGCTCGCCGTCAGCTGGGATATATGCTGAAGGATAGGCCTAAGAATATTTTATTAGAGGGCTTATTCTTTCAAGGAGGGGATGATTCTCTTGGTTTGAGAAGAAGAATGGCTCATGCCTGGACTAAGATTCACAGGTTGGGTAGAGGGGAGCTTGGAAGACAAGTTTGCATTGCTTTAGAACCTTACACGCTTTGGGTGAAGAAGAGGGCTATGGAGCTTAAGATGCCTTACCCTGTTGAAAAACCTCTGACTACTGTGATCTCTACGCCACTCCCTACGGCAATACCTGTTTCTTCTGATGATGTGAAGACACTTCAAGACGCTTTGGCTAAGATGAAGGAAGAAAAAGAGATGTGGGAAAGTAAGTTTCAAGCTTCTGACAAAGAGAAGATGGAATTGCAAAAACAGATGAAGGAGAAAGATGACTTGATAGAGTTACTTGAGCGGCGCGCTGTGAAGAGGCATGCAGAGGATTTATTTTCCTCTACTACTCCATCAGCACATCCTCCTACTTCTGGTGCTTGGAAGGGTATTGTGGATCAGCTTGTGCTAGAGAAGATCACCATGAAGCACAACTATGAGAAAGAGATTAAGAGACTCCGAAGGAAGTATCAGCTTGGATCGTCATCAGATGTTCCTTAGGACCTAGCTTTTTCTTATTTTGATATTATTGTATTTTGTACTTCCAAGTGTAACTTTTTCCAATATTCAATGAAATGAGATGTTTATCAGTATTTCAAGAAGTGTTATTTTTCTTTATGATGTTTGTAATTGCTTTATATCTTAAAAATCCTTGAAAACTGGTTGAAACACCTGCATTTTGCATTTGCATTCGCATCATCGTGCATTGTGTGTTGCCTTTTCCAGATGTCTTATTTGTTTCTTTTGGCCTTCCTTCAGCCAAGCTGTCGCGTCACTACAACACCCGGGCTAACTCTAAGAAAAAGATGGATCAGTTGCAACAAGAGAATCGTGAGCTCCGTGAAGAGGTATCAACTCTGAAAGATGGTTTGGAGAGACTGACTGCCGCAATGGAAGCTCTGGTGGCTGCTCAGAATCAGCCACCACTACCTCCTCCTTCTCTTGTCCAAGGAACTGTGATTTCTGAAATCGGATCAACGCCCATTTCTGTGGCCCCGATTAATGCTTCTCAATATCAAATGCCTGTTGGTTTCCCTTGGGGCATGCCTAACAATTATGTGCCAGAGGGATATCGACCTCCTGTTCCCGAAGGTTCTAGACTCCCTGCTGTCATGGCTGTACCACCTCCTGTGGTTAATGTTGTTCCTAATGCTGAAGTTCCGGTTGTTCCTACTGTCATACCTGTGCCACCGCCTGTAACTCACGCTATGCCTTATACCGAAGAACAAATTTTCCATACTGCTCCGAGCGAGAGTTTGGATGTTATGGATCGAATAGATGACTTTCAAGATCAGTTTGCTGAAATGCAAAGAGAAATCAGGGCTTTAAGGGGAAAGGAGTTATTTGGAAAGAATGCTCATGAGCTTTGCCTTGTTCCAAATGTGAAGATTCCCGCTAAGTTCAAGGTTCCGGATTTTGAAAAATACAAAGGGAACACTTGTCCGCAAAGTCACTTGATCATGTATGCTAGAAAGATGTCTACCTATACTGACAACCATCAGTTGTTGATCCACTATTTTCAAGATAGTCTTACTGGTGCTGCGCTGAAATGGTATATGGGACTCGATAGTACACAAATCAAGACATTCAACGATCTTTGTGAAGCTTTTGTTCGTCAGTATAAGTATAATCTCGATATGGCGCCAGACCGTGATCAGCTTCGCGCAATGTCTCAAAAAGAGAAAGAAACTTTTAAAGAATATGCGCAAAGATGGCGTGAGATTGCAGCTCAGATAAGCCCTCCGCTTGAAGAGAAAGAAATGACCAAGATTTTTCTGAAGACTCTGGATTCATTTTACTATGAAAGGATGGTTGCAAGCGCTCCTAGTGATTTCACGGAAATGGTTAATATGGGGATGAGATTAGAGGAAGCTGTCCGTGAGGGACGTCTGATAAAAGAAGGAAATTCTGGAAGTACAAAAAAGCCTGGTGTTGGGTTCCCTAAGAAAAAAGAGGGAGAAACTAATGCTATATCTCAGGAAAGGTCTAGGAGACGCAGAGTTGTGAACAACAATGGTAGTCGTCGTCAGCAACAAGTAGCATCTGTTATGCCTGTTGTCAGTAACACCCCTACCGCTCAAGCTACTGCAAGTTATCAACCACGTTTCCAAGAGAAGACAACTCAACAAGGTCGTACACAGAGGAAAACACAATTTGATCCCATTCCAATGACGTATACTGAGCTCTTTCCGGCTTTAATAAAGAATAATTTGGTTCAACCTCGTGATCCGCCGGCTGTTCCAACTGAAATTCCATGGTGGTATAAGTCAGATGCTCATTGCGCATTTCATCAAGGTGCCCCGGGACACGATATCGAAAATTGCTATCCTCTGAAGCATGAAGTTGCAAAGCTCGTTAAAAGCGGTATTCTGTCTTTTGAAGATACCAACCCTAATGTGCAATCAAATCCGTTTCCTAAACATGGTAATGCAACTGTTAATATGGTATATGGTTGTCCTGGTACATACCGTATTTTCGACATTCGCTGGATTCGGAGATCACTTGTTGAAATGCATGCTACTTTGAGTGAGTTCCATGATATTGAGCATGATTATGCCGCCTGTTGTATTTGTTCTGTGAACCCTCGAGGGTGTGTGATTGTAAAAAGGGACTTACAAAAGATGATGGATGAGAATTTGATTCAGGTTACTGCAAACAGAAATGAAGTGGAGAACGAGGTGAATGTCATAGTCCCACGTTTCAATATTCCTGAGCGGGTTGTAATTTCTTACAACAGTCAGAAATCTGCTGTGACGCCTTTGGTTATCCGTTTGCCTGGCCCGACGCCGTATGAATCCGATAAAGCTGTTCCCTACAAATACAATGCTACTATGTTGGAGGATGGAAAAGAGGTTCCCATTCCTTCTCTTCCCTCAGTTGTGACTATTGCTGATGTCGGACGTGTAACCAGAAGTGGTCGAGTATTTGATAATGTGCCTTCAAAGACAAGTGAAGATACTGGGAGTAAGCAAATTCAGTTGAAGACTTCTGTAGAGTCTGGTCAATCAAGTGATGTAAATCAGAAGTCAGATAATGACGAGGTATTGAAATTGATCAAGAAGAGTGAATATAATGTGGTGGATCAATTGTTGCATACACCGTCAAAAATATCTGTTTTATCTCTGTTAATGAGCTCTGAGGCTCATCGTGAATCGTTGCAGAAAGTATTGGAACAAGCTTATGTAGATCATGATGTGACTGTTAACCAGTTTGATAGCATTGTTGCCAATATCACTGCGTGTAACAATCTGAGTTTTTGTGATGAAGAGTTGACTGATCATGGAAGAAATCATAATTTGGCTCTCCATATTTCCATGAATTGCCAGGAAGACGCTCTATCCAATGTGCTGGTTGATACTGGGTCATCGTTGAATGTGATGCCAAAATCTACTTTGTCCAGATTATCTTATCAAGGTACTCCTATGAGGTTCAGTGGGGTCATTGTGAAAGCCTTTGATGGATCGAGGAAAACCGTGATTGGAGAGGTTGATCTCCCTATCAAGATTGGTCCGTGTTTTTTCCAGATCACTTTTCAAGTCATGGATATTCGTCCTGCTTACAGTTGTCTTCTAGGACGCCCATGGATCCATGAAGCTGGAGCTGTTACTTCGACACTGCATCAAAAGTTAAAATTCGTGCAGAATGGTAAACTTGTCGTTGTTGGTGGAGAACAGGCTATGTTGGTAAGCAGTTTGTCGTCTTTTTCTTATATCGATGCGGAAGAAGATATTGGAACTCCGTTTCAGGCTCTTTCTGTGGTTGATAAAGCTGTTAAGAAGGATGGGGCGTCCATGTCTTCTCTAAAAGATGCACAACGTGCAGTGGATAATGGCCAAGCTGATGGATGGGGCCGAATCATTGAAGTTGCTGAGAAAAAAGATAGAGCTGGTTTGGGTTTTACATCTGGTTCAACCCAAAATGAGCTGAAGAGTATTCATGAAGTCTTTCGAAGTGCTGGGTTCATCCATTGCAAAGATCATTCTACAGCTGCAATTCTCGAAGATGACCAAGAGGAAGAAATGCCCAACTTTGTGACACGTGGATTGATATGCCAGAATTGGATCGCTGTTGATGTTCCTACTGTTGTTCATGTTTCAAAGTAATTTGTTTTTGTTTCTTTCAAAAAATCCTTTCACTCTGCCCAAGGTGAAAGTGAATTTGTGAGGGCTTTGTTTCAACTTTTATCATCATCAATAAAATGTTTTTCTGTTTATCCCTATGTTGTTTTCCTTTTTTGCTTTACTTCTGAAAAATGGTAACATAAAAAACCGAAAAAAGTATAATAATGTTATAATCACTCTTATCTGCATAATATTTTCATTTTTTTGTTCATATTCTAAAATCAAACATAAAATCATTGTGCAGATTGATTGTTAAACCCATTGGAAACAATGACCATATGCCCCCTCCCAACTTTGAGTTCCCTGTGTTTGAAGCGGAAGAGGAGGATATTGAAGAAATTCCTGATGAGATTTCTCGATTGCTTGAGCACGAGGAGAAGGCCATTCAGCCTCATGAAGAGCCGGTGGAATTGGTTAATTTGGGTTCCGATGATGATAAAAAAGAAGTCAAGATTGGGGCACTGCTTCAGTCAGATGTTAAGAAGAGGATGGTAGAGCTTCTTAGAGAATATGTTGACGTGTTTGCTTGGTCCTATCAAGACATGCCTGGTCTTGATACCGGTATTGTGGAGCACCATTTGCCATTAAAGCCTGAATGTTCACCCGTGAAGCAGAAATTGAGAAGAACTCATCCTGACATGGCAGTGAAGATTAAAGAAGAGGTTCAAAAGCAGATTGATGCTGGTTTTCTTGTGACCGTAGAATATCCTCAATGGGTGGCCAATATCGTGCCTGTTCCAAAGAAAGACGGAAAAGTCCGAATGTGCGTTGACTATAGAGATTTGAATAAAGCAAGTCCAAAAGATGATTTTCCACTACCACACATTGATTTGTTGGTAGATAATACTGCTAAGTTCAATATCTTTTCGTTTATGGATGGATTTTCCGGTTATAATCAAATAAAGATGGCACCTGAGGATATGGAAAAAACAACATTCATTACACCCTGGGGAACATTCTGTTACAGAGTGATGCCCTTCGGTTTAAAAAATGCTGGTGCAACGTACCAGAGAGCTATGACCACCCTGTTCCATGATATGATGCATAAAGAAATTGAGGTCTATGTGGATGATATGATTTGTAAGTCGAAGACTGAAGAAGATCATATTAAAAATTTATTGAAGTTGTTTCAACGTTTGAGAAAGTTTAAGCTCCGTCTGAATCCTAATAAATGCACTTTTGGTGTTCGTTCTGGAAAATTGTTAGGCTTTATTGTCAGTCAGAAAGGCATTGAAGTTGATCCTGGTAAAGTTAAAGCTATACAGGAGATGCCTGCACCCAGAACAGAAAAACAAGTAAGAGGATTCTTGGGACGTTTGAACTATATCTCTCGATTTATATCCAATATGACTGCCACATGTGCACCGATTTTCAAACTTCTCCGCAAAGATCAGGGTTGTGTCTGGACAGAAGATTGTCAGAAAGCTTTCGAAAGAATTAAAGAGTATCTGCTTGAACCTCCTATTTTGTCTCCTCCCGTAGAAGGAAGACCTTTGATCATGTATTTGACCGTGCTAGAAGAGTCTATGGGTTGTGTTCTGGGTCAACAAGATGAATCCGGGAGAAAAGAATTTGCCATTTATTATCTGAGTAAGAAGTTCACCGATTGTGAGTCTCGGTACACGATGCTTGAAAAGACATGTTGTGCTCTAGCTTGGGCTGCCAAGCGCCTCCGTCAGTATATGTTGAATTGTACAACTTGGTTGATATCTAAAATGGATCCAATCAAGTATATCTTTGAAAAGCCTGCTTTAACTGGGAGGATTGCTCGTTGGCAAATGTTGTTATCAGAATATGATATCGAGTATCGAACTCAAAAGGCGATAAAAGGAAGTGTTTTGGCTGATCATTTGGCACATCAGCCAATTGATGATTATCAACCTATTCAGTTTGACTTTCCTGATGAGGATGTAATGTATCTAAAGGTTAAAGATTGTGAGGAACCATTACATGAAGAAGGACCTGAGCCTGGATCCCGTTGGGGTTTGATTTTTGATGGGGCGGTTAATGAATATGGCAGAGGTATTGGTGCAATTATTGTTACTCCTCATGGTTCTCATATTCCTTTCACTGCAAGGTTGGTTTTCAATTGCACAAATAATGCGGCTGAGTATGAAGCGTGTATTATGGGCTTGGAAGAAGCTATTGATTTAAGAATCAAGATTCTGGATGTGTATGGAGATTCAGCTTTAGTGATTAATCAGATTAAAGGGAAATGGGAGACACGTCAACCTGATCTGATTCCTTATCGTGATTATGCAAGAAGGTTGTCAACTTTCTTCAATAAAGTTGAGTTTCACCATATACCAAGAGCAGAGAATCAAATGGCAGATGCTTTAGCGACTTTATCCTCCATGATTGTGGTAAATCATTGGAATGATGTGCCAAAGATTGATGTGATGCGTCTTGATAGACCAGCTCATGTGTTTGTAGTTGAAGAAGTTGTTGATGATAAACCATGGTATTATGATATTAAATGCTTTCTTCAGAATCAAGAGTACCCACTTGGGGCATCCAAGAAGGATAGGAAAACTTTGAGAAGATTGGCTGGTAGTTTCTTCTTGAATGATGATGTGATGTATAAGAGAAATTATGACATGATCTTGCTCAGATGCGTGGATAGACACGAAGCGGATATGTTGATGAAAGAAATCCATGAAGGATCCTTTGGCACCCATGCCAATGGACACGCGATGGCTAAGAAGATGTTAAGGGCAGGTTACTATTGGCTGACAATGGAATCTGACTGTTGTAAATATGTGAAAAAGTGCCATAAATGCCAGATTTATGCTGACAAGATTCATGTGCCTCCAACTCCTCTCAATGTTATCTCTTCTCCATGGCCTTTTTCAATGTGGGGCATTGATATGATTGGAATGATTGAGCCTAAAGCGTCGAACGGACACCGTTTCATATTGGTGGCTATTGACTATTTTACCAAATGGGTTGAAGCTGCATCATATGCAAATGTGACTAAGCAAGTAGTGGTCAGGTTTATCAAGAATCAAATCATCTGTCGGTATGGTGTTCCGAGCAAGATCATCACTGATAATGGGTCGAATTTAAATAACAAGATGATGAAGGAATTATGCGATGAGTTTAAGATTGAGCATCATAATTCTTCTCCTTATAGACCCAAGATGAATGGGGCTGTTGAAGCTGCTAATAAGAACATTAAGAAGATTATTCAAAAGATGGTTGTTACATACAAGGATTGGCATGATATGCTTCCTTTCGCTCTGCATGGGTATCGTACATCCGTTCGCACTTCAACAGGGGCAACCCCTTTTTCTCTTGTTTATGGCATGGAAGCAGTGCTCCCGATAGAGGTTGAAATCCCTTCTATGAGAGTTTTGATGGAAACTGAATTGGCTGAGGCTGAATGGTGTCAAAGTAGATACGACCAGTTGAATCTGATCGAAGAGAAAAGAATGACGGCTTTGTGTCATGGCCAATTATATCAACAAAGAATGAAGAAAGCATTTGATAAGAAGGTTCGACCCCGTGTGTTCAGAGAAGGTGACCTCGTGCTCAAAAAGATCTCGACTTTTACTACTGATTCTAGGGGCAAGTGGACTCCTAATTATGAAGGCCCATATGTTGTTAAAAGAGCCTTCTCTGGCGGTGCATTAATTCTTACAACTATGGATGGAGAAGAGTTCACTCGTCCTGTGAATGCCGATGCAGTCAAGAAATACTTCGCCTAAAAAAATAAAAGAACAGCTCGCTAAGTTGAAAACCTGAAAGGGCGGCTTAGGCAAAAATGAGCGTCTCGGTGGATTGAAAACCCGAAAGGGCAGTCCAGGCAAAAATTAGAGACAAAACAGAAATAATCATCCTGGTAGATTGAAAACCCGAAAGGGCAATCTAGGCAAAAGTTAGGGATCATGGCAAGTAACTGCATCTGGCTAGTCTTGATCGTTTGAAGCAACATTTCCTATCAAAGGTTTTACTTCAGATATTCTCCGCTGAAGTCTCAAGCACAGTTGGAATTCAAAGTTGTTAGGGAGAATAATGGTCATTGTATTTCAATGTAGAACTTTCCATTGTACTTACCATTTTTCAAACTTTGTAATGATCCATGGAGTTACGCCATTTGCGGACTACCATTCTATCAATAGAATTTGGGCCTTTGTCCCCTTGTTTGCAATTCTTATTTTGTTTCTGTTTACAGAATTTCATTTTATTTTTGATGATGATTTTTGAAAAAAAATGTGAATAATTGATTTAAATTTTGAAAATTATAAAAACATTTTTCTTTGATTTGTGAAAATAAAAGAAAGAATGTCAGCAGTAATCCCAAGAATGGTAGAATCTTAAAGCGAGAAGCGTAAGTGTTCTCTTCAGCAGGGTTCTTTCTTGCCTCTCTGGTAGAATTTATTGGCAGCTCCCCAGTAGAGTTGTGTTGATGTTTCCCCATTTGAGCTATATTGAGGTCTCTTCAGTAGAGTTTGCTGATATTCCCTTAGCAGAGTTTTGTTTCTTTGGATAAACCAGACGAGTGTTGAACGGTTTTCCACAGCAAAGTCTTGATTCAAATGATCGGACAGTTGAGAAATTGGAAGACCATTTCTCCTTGATGTTTTTGCCCAGGCAGAGATTTGTCTTTGATGATTCCTAGCGGAGGTTATGCACATTTGCTTTGGATTATTCCCTAAGTAGAGAACAATGTTGAGAAGTGTTGACATAGCAGTCACCTGTCGGGTTGTCACTCACCTTGTGATTGGGTGTTGATTTAAAATCCCCCACAGTTTGACTTTTTGCTATGATGTTAACTTCTTATTCCCCTCGCCAGGGTTGGAAGATTTGTGTTGCTATGTTTTTCTCCAACAGTTTTTTTTCTCAAAGCGGAGTTCATATTGTTGTTTCCTTTTGTTGAATCATTGATGGTTGAAGATTTTCCGTTGCTGATCCCCAGCATGATCTCCAATGATATCTCTAACTCGCAGAGATTAGCCGAGTATTTCAGTGGTGTTGTGGTGTTTTGTTCACCCTCTGTTTGCCCTTTTTGTCTGATTTATCAGCATATTCATACTCATTGCATGCGCATTCATTTCGATTGAGCATAGCATGACTTTGTTGCATTGTGCATCCTGCATTTTTTGTTGGTATTTTCCTTTTCCCGATGTTGTTATATCGCAGAATGCGTGTGTCCTCTCTTCATTAGAATGTCGACCCCTAAGCAGAAAATGCCTATCATTTTTAATTCCCCACTGAGTTTATGCCTCGTGGAAGATGTTTTGTTTAGCTTTCATCCCCGGCTTTTATCTGGATGGAATTGTTCCCCAGTTGAGTTATTTCCTCATTGGGTCAAGTCTTGTTTGACCGTTTCTTTCCAGTTTGTTCCTGGATTGAACTTTGGTCTCTTGCAGCAGTTACTTTGGTTTTCCCTGGGCTGTGAAACCGGGATGGCGAGAAGGTATTTTTGAGGATTTATTTTCCTCAGCAGGAATTTGTTATTGATCCCCAATAGAAGGTGAAGATTTGATTCTCCCAGTAGTGTTTTGATAACACTCTCTTGGTAATTACTTATGCAACTTCATGTGGAAGCCTCTTTATTTGAGCAGCTTGTGTAATCTCCAGAAATTTACCTTCTCAATAAATAACATTTCTCTGGCTCATCCTCAACAGAGAAGTTTATTGTGAAGTGATGGATCCTTATCTGATCTAGCTTTTCTGTCAATTGGAATTTCTGTGGAATAACTCCCGATGAGAATCCTATTGCATGGTTCAACCTGCTTGTATCTCTTTTAAAGATCCTCGCCAGAGTTGTTAATATTTTTTTTCCAACAAATGGTTGTCTCTTTTTTTGAGAAGTTTGTTGTGTGTTTGGAGCTACTCAGTAACAAGTAGCTGATAATGTATCTCTTTCCCCTACCCAGTAACAGGTAGTCGAGCATGTTTGTCCTACCCAGTGTCAGGTAGTTGACCTTTTATCTTTTTCTCCTACCCAGTAACAGGTAGTCGAGTCCGTCATACCCAGTAACAGGTAGTAGACATGTTGTTTACCCTATCCAGTAACCGATAGTTGGTAACCCCTTTCATTCAAGTTTATTATTCTCGCTAAACTACTCAGTAACCAGTAGTTGGCGTTGCTTCTTTTCCTACCCAGTAACAGGTAGTTGATTATATCTCAACAAGTGGATTACTTTTTACCCAGTAACTGGTAATAGGTAATACATTTCTTTGTTTTCTACCCAGTAACTGGTAGATAACAATTCTCTTGTGTTTTTACACTTATTTTCTACTCAGTAACCGGTAGAAAGTATTTTACCTATTATCTTCGGTTCGAATATCTTCGCCCAGTAACTGGCAGTTGGTATCTCTTTCCCCATTGAGTCGTTTCCTTTCCCTTATCGGAATAGGATCTTGCTCTTTTGTTTTCTCATGCGGAGTCTCTCTTTTTCTCCCGAGCTTTTGTTTGTCTCCTGTGGCATTATTTCCCCACAGAAGTCTTATGTTCGCATATCATTAGCATAATCATATCATTTTGTGGTCTCTTAGGGCTAAAAATTGGGTTAATTGTTATATTTAAGTCTCTTCTATCTAGTCGAGACAAAGATGTCAATCTCCATATCTCCGGATAGAAGAATCTTAAATAGGGGCAGCTGTAATACCCTAATTTTTACCCCTAAGATCCCACATTGCATTTTCATTTTTGCATACACAAACAAGACCATACTTTTTGATTTTTCTTAGGTTCCTTGTTGTTTCATACTTGCTTTATGTTTGTTTCTGTTTACTAACATCTAACCAAAATACCAAAAATATTTTTCAATTTTTGTTTGTTTCTTCTTCTTCTCTGTGTGTTTAGGGTTTTGCAAGGAGATTAATGGCAAAGACATTCATTCAAGTTTAAATCAGATGGACGTTTGACCTCATCTTGGTCAAACCATCAAGAGTCTGCTTCAACTATAAGTTACCCGTGGTGGTAGGATATTTTCTCAGGGATTGTGATCGTTCATGGTCAATTTGTCTTGTGTTGAAGTTCATTGGTTTATCAAGCAGTGTTCAATGAGAAGTTTGGTCCAAATTGAAGGTGCAAGTAATGTCCTGGTACATGAGTAGTTGTGTTCATTTTTATCAGAGGTATGTGGAAATAGTCAAGTTGGTGTTTCAACGAAATCAAGATCTCATGGTTGGTGCCGGTGGAATTGGATGCAAACTTCTCAAGACTCTCGCTCTCTCTGGTTTCTCTGATATACACATAATTGACATGGACACTATAGAAGTCAGTAACCTGAACAGACAATTTTGTTCCGACAATCCCATGTTGGACAGTCCAAGGCTAAAGTTGCTAGGAATGTTGTTTTAAAAATTTTAGGCCTAAGATAAACATTACATCATGTCATGCAAATGTCAAAGATCCTGATTTCGATGTGGACTTCTTTAAGGAATTTAATGTTGTTCTTAATGGACTCGACAATCTAGATGCACGTCGACATGTGAATCGCCTGTGTTTGGCAGCTGATGTTCCTTTAGTTGAAAGTGGAACTACTGGATTTCTTGGTCAGGTTACGGTGCATGTCAAGGGACGAACAGAGTGCTATGAGTGTCAGCCTAAACCAGTCCCCAAGACATATCCAATCTGTACTATCACTAGTACTCCATCAAAGTTTGTTCACTGTATTGTGTGGGCAAAAGAGCTATTATTTTCCAAGTTATTTGGGGACAAGAATCAAGACAATGATTTAAATGTTCGCTCAAGTGATGCTGCCAGCTCATCAAAGAATGTTGATGATATATTCGAGCATAACAATGATGAAGATATTGCCGAATATGGAAGGAGAATATTTGATCATGTATTTGGTTATAACATTGAATTAGCTTTGTCCAATGAGGAGACGTGGAAAAATCGAAATAGACCTAAACCAATATACAGCAAGAATGTCCTGTCTGATGATTTGGCTAAACAGAATGGAAATCTAGACAACTATAATGCTTGTGGTGATGGATTATCAGTTTCTGCCATGTCATCTTTGGGCATGAAGAACCCACAAGATGTCTGGAGTCTTAGAGAAAATTCTAGAATACTTCTTGAAGCACTGAGACTATTCTTCATGAAAAGAAAAAAAAGAGGTTGGCAATCTAAGCTTTGATAAAGATAATCAGTTGGCTGTAGAATTTGTCACTGTAGCTGCAAACATACGGGCTGCTTCATTTGGCATACCTCTACACAGTCTTTTTGAAGCTAAAGAAATTGTTGGTAACATTGTGCATGCTGTGGCAACAACAAATGCTGTTATTGCTGGTTCGATTGTCATTGAAGCATCCTAGTGCCCGCAATAAGCAGTTACATCGACTATGGTATCGATCAGTCACATTGCGACGCATAATCTCCTTATTGGATCAAATTGAAGACATTGCTAAGGTTCCAGCTCGTATTGAGAAACTCATTGCAGAGAAGCAATATTGTGCTGCAGTTCAATTGCATTTGCAATCCATCATGATGCTTGAGCGAGGTCTCCAAACTGTTGGGGCATTTCAAGATATCCGTTCTGAGTTATCAAACCGCGCGGTTGTTGGTGATGAGATGGAGATTACGGCTTTCGTAGAGCCTTTGGTGATATTTCTGATATTGATTGTGAACACGATTGTTGGGGTTTGGCAGGAGAGTAACGCGGAGAAGGCGTTAGAGGCTTTGAAGGAGATTCAATCGGAGCATGCTTCGGTGATTCAGAATAATGAAAGTGTTCCTAGCTTGCCGGCGAAGGAGCTTGTGCCTGCAGATATGAGGGTTGTGGAATTGGTAAGTTCCACTTTGAGATTGGAGCAGGGTTCCTTGACTGGTGAGAGTGAAGCGGTGAATAAGACTAACAAGCCTGTTGGTGAGGATACTGATATTCAAGGCAAGAAGTGTATTGAATTGGCTGGGACAACGGTTGTCGTTGGTCATTGCTTTTGCTTGGTTACTCATGCTGGCATGAACACTGAAATCGGGAAGGTGCATAACCAGATGCAGGAGGCATCACAGAGTGAGGAAGATACTCCTTTGAAGAAGAAGCTCAATGAATTCGGAGAGAGGCTGACAATGATGATTGGACTCATTTGTATTTTGGTTTGGCTCATCAATGTCAAGTATTTTCTTACATGGGAGTATGTTAATGGATGACCGGCGAATTGCTACCCTTGAGTTTGACCGTGACAGGAAGTTAATGGGTGTTATTGTTGACACAGGTGCTGGCTCAAATCTCACAGTGTTGATATGGATGGACCTTCTACAGAAATCAAACCAGCAGTTTCACATTCTGTTGGAAAGTTTGGTAACACTTCGACATCTCAATTTCATCTTGAGTCAAATGGATCATCTAGGACTGCCAAAGTAGAGAACTGTAAGGCAGATAACATGCAAGACCTATGCCTCTGGAACCACTACTCGTATATATGAATCTGAAGATAACGCGCTGCCTCAGTGCTTATGTTTAATTTTCAGACGAGCAAAAGATTTTGGTGGTGGAATTTTCTCACTTGCTGCTACTGTCCTGAGTGATATATTACAGAAAGATCCTATTTGTTTTTCCGTTATAGACGCAGCTGGTCTTCCATCTGCCTTCTTGGATGCTATAATGGACGATGTTCTCAACTCCTCAGAAGCCATTGCATGCATTCCCCAGTGTTTGGATGCGTTATGCTTAAACAGTAGTGGACTTCAAGCTGTGAAAGATAGAAATTCTTTGAGATGTTTTGTGAAAGTGTTTACTTCCAGAACATATTTGCGCGGTCTTACATGGGAAACACCTGCATCTTTATCCAGTGGATTGGATGAATTAATGTGCCACGCTTCGTCGTTACGAGGGCCTGGAGCGGATATGTTAGTTGAGATTCTAGAAACTATCTCAAAAAATTGGTTCTGCTGTGGATCCCTCACCTTTATGTCCTGATCCTTGCTCCTCAATCTCTGTTCCTATGGAAATGGATTGTGGGGACAGGAATTTCATCTTGCTTGATAATAAGGAGTCATCAAAGGCAGATGGCACTAAGCTGATCAATGAGCCATGTCATGATGCGTCCACAATGAATATCGAGTCTTATCTTCCAGATTGTGTAAACAATGTCGCTCGTCTGCTTCAGTTATTGTTTCGGTTCTTATAGCACTTATTGATTCTGTTTTTCTTCACGCGAAAGTGGAAGCCAAGGTCTCGGGTTGACGGTTCTGTCAAAAGAGAAATGGACCGAGTATAATGAACCAAAGAGACTTAGGAAATTAGTGTCGCTGTTTGTTTCACCTACGGCCAAGTACGTTGCTGTTGTTGCTGGAAATTGAATTATGATTCTGAGTAAAGAGAATGATTATCAGCAATCGTATGCAATTTTCACCGTTTCTGATTTTGGTACATTTAGTGTGGGAGCTTGGTTTGAAGATGATGAAATTCTTGACGTTGTCAGAGATCAGCACTTTAAAACTCCAAGCTTAATATTTGAGTATGTCAACAGTTCAGATTTTAAAGTTTTGTATCCGACCTTGACTGATTATGACATACGCTATTACATATATGAGTTTCTTAGGGCCTTGGATTACTGCCATTCTCAAGGCATAATGCATAGAGATGTCAAACCACACAATGTTATGATAGATCATGAATTGCGAAAACTCCGCTTGATAGATTGGGGCCTTGCTGAATTTTATCATCCTGGAACGGAATATAATGTCCGTGTGGCTTCAAGATACTTTAAGGGCCCTGAACTTCTAGTTGATTTGCAAGACTATGATTACTCATTGGACATGTGGAGCTTTGGTTGCATGTTTGCTGGAATGATATTTCTCAAGGAGCCATTCTTTTATGGACATGACAACCATGACCAGCTTGTAAAAATAGCCAAGGTGCTTGGGACTGATGAACTGAGTGCATATCTGAATAAGTATCATCTTGAGCTAGATCCTCAACTTGATGCACTAGTTGGAAGGCACAGTCGCAAACCTTGGTCTAAATTTATCAATGCAGACAATCAGCATCTTGTATCGCCAGAGGCAATTGATTTTCTTGATAAGCTCCTTCGATATGACCACCAGGACAGGCTAACAGCAAGAGAAGCAATGGCACATCCCTATTTCTCTCAGCTCTTGTTATCAATGTTGTTGCCGCAGTTTCCTCCGGTGAAGTTCCACTGAATGCAGTACAGCTTCTCTGGTTGAATCTTATCATGGATACTTTGGAAGCAACCGTGGCTGATAAACAAGACTGTAACAATTGAGTGTAGTGAAACTCGATTTGTAGTCTCTGATAAGGCGAAATTGTGATGTTGTTTTTTGTTATATCAGCTTGCAATTCTCTGATAGGAATTGCAGCCAGGAAGCTCTTGATGTACTCTTTGCATGCTTCCTTGCCTCGGCACACAACCTCGTTGTCTTCTTGCTCTGCAATAGAATCAACCTCGTTACCGTTGTTAACTTGTTGTTCTGACTTGTTATTGCGCTCAAATACTTGCGCAACAGTTTGCCGATCACCACCGGTGGTTTTATTGTCTGATGATGATTGAGCAACATTTTGTGTCTTGTGTATTACTGTGTTGCTGTCAAATTTAAAGATATATGCTTGATTGCATCCTTCGTAAAGCCTCTCTCCCAATGTGTCGATGATGAAGTAACAGTCGGATTCGACTTTGAGGATAAAAAATGGTCATTCCAACTCACAATGAAGAGGTGAGGTTCGCCATTGCTAAGCCACTCAGTGCTGCCATCACCGCCGATCCAAACTTCACCGCAGCAATCGCAGCTGCTATCTCCACCATAATTGGGGCTGGTTCTTCATCAGCATTCCAACAATCGGAGGTTCCTTCTGAGACTGGCTTGAATGACAATAGCTCCCAGTCCTTTGAGCTCTCTAATGAAGATTTCCCTCTTCTTTCAAGCATTAGCAACAGCACTTCGTCGGCACCCCAACAATCCAAGCTGGACCGTAATTCGTCAACTGCGCTTTCTGCTCGAATTGAAGAGAAGACGGATTGACAGTATAGTCATTTTGTAGGATATCGAGGATAACATCTAGTGTGATGCTTTTTACTGCAGGTTCTTCTCTGATAGTAAACTAGAATTGGTTGCTAATGATAGATATAGACTGCATAGAAATAAGTCTTTGGCAAGGGTGTTTACAAACTTCGTTCTGCATTTTGGCTTTATACCCCTTGCTATCCTCTTTCCATTGGAAGAGCTTACCATTTCTGTTGGAACAGCAGCAAGAAATTCCAGGGTGGCCTGTGTTTTCTCCTGCAAAGGTTCAGATACATAAGTGTAACAAGTGTACCAAAGAGTTTTGCTCACCAATTAATTATAGAAGACATAAACGTGAAACCATTAGTGAAAGAGCTTGTAGATTATCTGGAAGTCAGTGATCTTGATTTCAGGGGGGACCTTACTACCAAAATTTGCTCTATAGTTGCAAAGTTTTCGCCCGAGAAGATCTGGTACATTGATCAGATGCTAAAGGTTCTGTCTGAGGCTGGAAATTTTATAAGCAATGAAGTGTGGTATGCCTTAATTGTTGTGATAAGCAATGCTTCTGAGCTTCATGAATATACAGTAAGAGCATTATACAGGGCATCTCAAACGTTTGCTGAACAGGAGACTCTAGTTCGAGTTACAGTGTGCAACATGATGTCTATGTCATGAGGAAAAATTTGTTAAAATTTGTTCGCATCAGAGGAGCTTGAACACGGATATTCTGATCGGGATGCTCTCGTGCGTAATTCGACATCATCGTCCTTCAGGTTCTGCATACAAATACCATCTCCAAGTCAGACTGAGATTTTTAGAAAATGAAATTCAAGAAAAATTGGAAGTAAGCCATATTAAGAGTTTTACTAGACTACTGTACATTTTTTTTAGCTGAGTCACTTGCAACAGGGTAAAAGCAAACTCATCACGTATCTGAGCCATATTTCCAAGCCATGTAGCTGACCCCACAAGCTATCCATGTCACTTAAATGAGCTACAAAGAGAAATTGCAAAACGACATGTAAAATACCAGCAAAAAAATATCACGCACAACACACCTACTTCAAAACGGCAGAAAATTCTCACAAACTGCAAATCATTTTTCACTCATTCTCATCTATAAATAGAATTCATCCCTCACTCTATTCTTCAAGCTTTTCAAGCCAAAAAATCTCTGCTAATTTTCTTCCTCAATTCCTCACCACCAGAAAAAAACCTTCGTTCATTCTCTTCTCATATTTCATTCCACCAAATTAACTTCAAATCAACCTCAAACACAGATCAATTTCGAACCAGAATTCGTTCAGAAGAAGAAGGGAAGCAAGAAGAAGCTTGGATTGATTTCTTACCTGAGTTTGAAGGTAGATTGAGCTTCACCGTCATTTTCGATCCGTTATCTTTTGTTGTGATTCTCTGAATTGTTGGTACCATTGTGAAGAGCTTTTGATTTCGATCTGTTCGGTGTAATTTTCGCATCCCGTCGCTTTGATCTAAGCAAGCTTTGAGCTCGAGAAAAAATGGTGCGAAGAAGTTACCGCGAAGAAGAAAGGAGAAGATGAAGTTTCTGTTTCTCTTTCTCCTTTTAATTTGTTTTTTCATTTATTTATTCTTTTTTTATCTTTTCTTTTTTTTTTATATTGTTATTAGTTTATTTTTATAAACTAATAATAATATTCTTGAAAAAAAGAAAGCATTAAAAAATTATTTGAAAATATTTTGATTAATTGTTGGTGGTTTTGGATCTTGAATTTTGATAAGATTTCATCAATATCAATGGACTTTGGGTGTTGATTTTTATCCACCAAGAGAGGTGATTGATATTGATGATAATTTAATCGATTTAAGATTCAAATTGTGATTTCTTTTCATTCTTATTTTCTTTCTTCTTTTTTTTTTTTATTTTTATTTTTGATCGATGAAATCTATGGATCATAGATAATTGATTATCAAAGTTGTTTAATCTTCATTATTTCAAATCTATGGACGAATAATCATTGAGATAATTCTCCTTACTTTGGAATAGTGATAGATTACCTTTGATTAATTAATTAAAAATCTTGATTATGATGAGATCACTACCTCTTTTCTTTTTGTGTGGCATGTTTTAGGAGATTGATTTATATATCATTTCTCTAACATGTATTAACACAAACATTTTATTGACCGGCCTCAGATAGTCGTGGTTTCTACATAAACCCGATTACGATTGCTTAACATAGCGCTAAATTGTCCCTTAATCGGAAAATGATCATTCGTGGCTCAAACTTACGTTTAAAAGTCCAAGTATGTTTAGTTGCTTGTCTTAACTCCAATACCTATGAAAATCATTGTTAGGAGGCTTTGATTCTATCAATCCTCTAATGAATTTTCATTAATCTTGGTCTAAGTGCAAGAATTAATCATCATTGATCATATGTTCTAACCACTAACCACTAATTCACTAACAATATCCTTGTTTAATTTTGTTTATATTCTCTTCTTACTCCTTATTTTTTTACTTTTGTGCTTCCATTTTATCATTCCATACCATATCTTTGTTTATGTTTATGTCATTTTTTCTTTTGTCCACTTGGACCATACTTTGTTCAAAACACTAATAAAGGATAAAACATCTAAAAAAATTTTGGTGCTATTAATTTTGTGGTTATACTCTTGGACCAGTATTAGACCTTGGACTTCATGGACATTTTGGACTTAGGATTAGGACTTTCTTCCCTATGCTTGGAGTATTTTGAATCTTAGCCTTTATTTGGCTCGATCCTTGGCTTATGCTTTAAATCGGATGGAAATCTTTTTGCTTGCTTTGGAGTGTGCTACAAGTCGGTTAGATCTTTCTTATCTCTAGCTCTTATTTTGATTTTTAGGATAGTCACTTCATCTCCTCCCCTTCTTAAATTTTCAAAACTTTCTCCCTCTTTCAAAAACCTTCTTGGTTTCAAACTTCAAAACCGCTTTCGCAATAAAACCTTGACTTTCGTCAAGTGATTTTTAAACTTTGTTTCTTTTCTTAATAAAAGTCAATCAATGTTAATCATGCTTTGACCAATTTCGAAAGACATAAAAAATACAAAAACTCATCAACTCTTTTTGTGCCTTTATGCACTTTTCACTTTAAAACTTTTCATAAAGTTTAGACATGATTCATTTCTATAGTTGAGATGTAAATCTCCTATTCCCCATATTATTAAGACTTTGACATTTTCCACGTTGATGTTGAGTGATAGTCTTGTTGATAATCCAAGCAAATCCTCCATCTTTATGTGACGCAAATGTTGTCTTAATACTCGTGGGTGGATAGTCGCAGTTTTCTCCTTGAAATGACGACTTGCCTGAACATCTAAAATCAATCAAAACCAACAAAATTTTGTCATTTGTACCACGAACTACGGGGTTTTGATTCCATATTGCACTTTATGGGTACGTAGGCATGAGACGATAAGTCTCTCCAAACACAAAAATATAAAAAAATAATTCTCTTCTCATCTCCCCAATCTCTTTTCAAACAAACCATTTTCAAACCAAAAAGCGTAAATATTTCAAAGGGCTCCTATAGAGTACTATAGACGTTTTGGGTGCTAACACCTTCCCATTGCGTAACCAACCCCCTTACCCCGATCTCTGTCTCGTGTTCTTATTTTAGAACTCTTTGGTTTTGTTCGCTCTTTTTCCTTTCCTTTATTTGGATAAAATAAAAGTGCGGTGGCGACTCTTGTTTTCTTTGAGTTAAGTTAGTCAATAACTTACACTCACGATTTTTACCGCTACACCGACCACTACCACCAAAAGGACGACGGAGCGAAACTCACAACGGCCATTACCACCAAAAGGATGATAGGACAAACACTATCGCACAATCTGACATCAGATAAGATGACAGACCCCCCACCAAAAGGATGACGGAGCGAAACTCACACCAGCCATTACCACCAAAAGGATGATAGGACAAACACTATCGCCCAATCTGACATCAATCACGATGACAGTCCTCGCACTAAAAGAATGACGGAGCGAAACTCACACCGGCCACTACCACCAAAAGGATGATAGGACAAACACTAACGCACAATCTGACTTTAACAAGATGACAGAGCGAAACTCACACTGGCCACTACTACCAAAAGGATAATAGGACAAACAGTAACGCACAATCTGACATCAACAAGTTGACAGACCCCCACCAAAAGGATGACGGAACGAAACTCACACCGGCCAATACCACTAAGGGGATGATTGGACAAAATTTATCGCACAATTTGACATCAATTAGATGACAGACCCCCCACCAAAAGGATGACAGACCAAAACTCACACCGGACACTACCACCAAAATGATGATAGGACAAACACTATCGCACAATATGATATCAGAAGATGACAAACCCCACACCAAAAGGATGACGGAGCGAAATTCCCACCGGCCACTACCACCTAAAGGATGAGAGGACAAACACTATAGCACAATCTGACATCAACAAGATGACAGACCCCCACCAAAAGGATGAAGGAGCGAAACTCACACCGGCCACAACCACCAAAAGGATGATATGACAAACACTATCGCACAATTGGACAGCCATCAAAATGACAAGCCCCCCACTAAAAGGATGACGTAGCGAAACTCACATCGGATAGTACCACCAAAACGATGATAGGACAAACACCATCGCAAAATCTGACATCAATTACAATGTCAGACCCCCCACCAAAAGGATGACGGAGCGAAACTCACACCGGCAACTACCACCAAAAGAATGATAGGACAAACACTAACACACAATCTAACATAAATTACAATAAAAGACCCCCCACCAAAAGGATGACGGAGCGAAACTCACAACGGCCATTACCACCAAAAGGATGATAGGACAAACACTATCGTACAATCTGACATCAGATAAGATGACAGACCCCCCACCAAAAGGATGACGGAGCGAAACTCACACCGACCACTACCACCAAAAGGATGATAGGACAAACACTATCGCGCAATCTGACATCAATCACGATGACAGACCTCGCACCAAAAGAATGACGGAGCGAAACTCACACCGGCCACTACCACCAAAAGGATGATAGGACAACACTAACGCACAATCTGACTTTAACAAGATGACAGAGCGAAACTCACACCGGCCACTAGCACCAAAAGGATGATAGGATAAACACTATCATACAATCTAACATAAATTACAATAAAAGATCCCCCACCAAAAGGATGACCGAGCGAAACTCACACCGACCACTACCACCAAAAGGATGATAGGACAAACACTATCGCACAATCTGACATCAGATAAGATGACAGACTCCCCACCAAAAGGATGATGAAGCGAAACTCACACCGGCCAGTACCACCAAAACGATGATAGGACAAACACCATCGCACAATATGACATCAATTACGATGTCAGACTGATAATGCGAAAACATATAGATTAAAATGCCATTATTTCATATTATTAACGGTCGATTTCACCCCTATTTCGTACCATATTCGCATTGTTGTTTAATATTTTGCAGGTTTATGAAGTCAATGTCCAAATGAGGCAAGATAGGAAAAACAAGCTAAAAAGGACTTGAAACAGAAGAAAAGAACGAGAAAAGCAGCAGATTCTAATTCTGCTGATATGATGACCGTCATGGTCTCACCACGACCGTCACAGGCGTGACGAGCGTCATGGCCTCACCACGACCGTCACAGACATGACGAGCGTCATGGCCCCCCATGATCGTCATAGGCACATTTTCTACCCATTGTCCATTTTCAGAGACGTGCAAAACAGAAGCGCAAAATTCAGCACACGACTTCCTGGATTTTTTGACCCTCAAAGACACTTCCAACAGCAGTTCACGTAGCATTCATACACTATAAATAGAGGGCTTTGGGACTGAAATAGGAGAGCTGCATTGAAGATACGAAGTGCTGCTAATTTATTTTCAGAGCAATTTTTGAGTTTCAGAATTTCTTATTGTTTACTGTTTCCATTTTCTTTCCGTCCTTGCAATTGTTGTTTTACTTTTCAAATTCTATTCTGTACGAGTAATTGGCACCAAGACTAAATCCTGCCGACATTTTGGAGGATTTCCCAAAAGCCAAACGAATTATTTACAGGTTCTCATTTTAATCGTTAATTGAATTCTATTTCCCCTTATGATGCATGTTTATATATTCTATTATTGTTTACGTGTTCTTAGTATATATTCCATGTCTGGCTAAATTTAAGTAATCGGTATGTAATAAGTAGTCAGATGGGATTTGATAATTAACCGGTGTATACTTTCCGTTTCAAACTTATTTATGGCTTTAGTTTTTAAACCGATTTTTCTAAAATAAATGTTCGTCGCGACAGCGAGAACTTATTTAAAAGCAGTTTTGCCACGACAGTGGGAAATTCATAAAGGTACGAACCAACAAGCGACAACTGAGGTTAGGTCCAGATAGTAAAAACTAAGCATTCGTTTTAAAAATAGCGACAGCCTTTAAAAAGGATTAGAGCTTAATGGTTTTCAAAAAGTAATTTTAACCGCGAACAGGATAGCGACAACATATGTTTCGCCTTAGAGTTGCGACTAGCGTCAATAACCATAGTGAGACAAAGGTCTTTAAACCGTCATTTTCTTCTTAAACTATTTTTGAAAACACCCAAAACACCGGTGACTTGTCGAATCCTTGAAGAACCAACATATTGCATACCGATTCACGCCTTTATACCTTAAGTAACGTTTTTAGTTCCCCTATAGTTTACACACTTATTTTGCTTTTATTCCCCTAAAACCATACCAACCTAGCTAAACACAGTAACACCCGAAAATACTAGCTTGATTACGAGTCCCTGTGGGATCGATATCTTTTATTACTACGCGATAGACTGTGCACTTGCAGTTAGTTCAGTTAGACATAGAAAGTCGCGATCAAGTTTTTGGTGCCGTTGTCGGGGACCCGTTTAGTCAATAGTGTAATCCTTTGTTACACAGTATAGACTAGGTTAACTATTCTCTCTCTCTCTCTACTCGTTCTTCGGTTGTATGCCAAGTACTCGCTCACAAGGCGACATCTTATAACCTACAATCGCCGAACTAGAGCGCTTCTTACATTTAAGAAGGCGCATCCTCGAATATCAACGAAAACACAATATTCCTGATCTTCTAGCTCATCCTCCTGTTGAAGAATCAAAGATGGCTGACGGACCTCAGAACAAACCGCTGAAGGATTACGCTACCCCATCTCAGCTGGAACCTCGAAGTAGCATTATTTCCCCCGCTATTAATCGAAAGGATTTTGAACTGAAACCGTCATTGCTGTCAGCTGTACAACAACATCAGTTCGCAGGAAATGCAACTGAGGATCCGAATGAACACTTAACGAAGTTTGTGCAATACGCAGATACAGTGAAGGCAAATGGAGTAACTCTAGATGCAATAAGACTTCGTCTCTTTCCTTTCTCTCTTAGAGATAGAGCTTGGACTTGGTTACAATCCTTACCATCCAACTCCATTACGACGTGGGAACAGTTGAAGAACGTTTTCTTAGCAAGATACTTTTTGCCAAGCAAAACTGCTATGCTTAGAGCTCAAATCAACGGATTTCGACAAAAAGATACTGAATCTCTCTATGAAGCGTGGGAAAGGTTTAAGGATATGATGAGAGCATATCGTCACCATGGTTTAGAAGACTGGGTGACGATCCATACTTTCTACAATGGGCTTCTATATAACACCAGACTAACGGTAGACGCCGCCGCAGGCGGTGCACTTATGGATAAGCCATACGACGAAGCCTACCAACTTATCGAAAACATGTCTCAGAACCACTGCCAATGGGGAGGTGAAAGAACTCCAGCAGAGAAACCCGCAGCGAAAGGTGGGACGTACGAGATTAGCAGTCTTGAAAAGTTCAACACTAAGGTGGATGCTCTAGCGCAGAAAATCAACAGTCTGACCGTTACCCCAACTGCAACCGTAGCTGCTGTAACTCCAAACTGTGAGTTATGTGAAATCGCCACTCATAATGCGCCCGAGTGCCCATTATTGGCAGGAATCCCACCAGACCAAGTAAACTACGCTCAAGGAAATCCATACGCAAATACTTACAACCCAGGATGGAGGAACAACCCAAACGTTTCCTACAAAAGCGATAATGCCTTGCAAGCACCAGTTGCTCCGCCAGGATATCAGAAACCAGCCGCTGCTGCCCAGACTGCCTCTAGGAAATCAAATCTCGAAGTGATGATGGAGAAATTCATAGCTACTCAAGCTCACACAAATAAAGAATTCCTGAATCAAAACATACACACTAGCGAGCAAATTAAACAGTTGACCAGAAAAGTAGACGCTTTAGCCACCTACAATAAAATGCTCGAAATGCAGATATCACAAGTGGCTCAACAACAAGCCTCTGCAGCCGCACCAGCTGGGACGTTTCCAGGTCAGCCAGAACCTAATCTGAAAGGTCATGCAAACGTTGTCATATTGAGAAGTGGAAAAGAATTGGAAGGCCCAACAGATCCTAGAAATGAAGATTTAGCCATGCATCAGAAATCTGATAAGCCAACAGTAAAGGAGTCTGAAATAGAAAAGAAGGAATATGACGAGCAAAAGGCCGCCAAAGATGAAAACCCATATGTGCCTCCAGTGCCATATAAACCACCTATCCCTTATCCTCAAAGATTCATAAATTCCAAAACTTCAGGACAATTTAAGAAATTCGTTGAACTTCTGAAACAACTAAATATCATTATTCCTTTCACAAAAGCGATAACTCAAATGTCGTCATACGCTAAGTTTCTTAAAGAAATCTTGTCTAACAAAAGGAAAAGCGAGGATAACGAAATAGTTACACTTACTTCCGAATGTAGCGCAATCATTCAAAACAACATGCCTCCTAAACTAAAAGAGCCAGGTAGTTTCTCCATACCTTGCGTCATAGGAAAGTTCGTTATAGACAAAGCTCTATGCGATCTAGGAGCCAGTATAAGTGTCATGCCTTTATCTATATGCAAAAAGCTGAATATGGGAGAACTAAGACCAACAAAAATGTCCGTGCAATTGGCTGACCGATCAGTCAAATATCCTGTCGGTGTGCTAGAAAACGTTCCAGTACACATAGGCCAATTCTATATCCCAACCGACTTCATAATCATGGACATCAAAGAGGACTCTGTTACCCCAATTATCCTAGGACGACCGTTCCTAGCGACAGCCGGAGCTATCATAGACGTAAAGAAAGGAAGGCTAACATTCGAAGTAGGAGAAGAAAAGATAGAGTTCATCCTTACTAAGTTCTTGAAGGCACCAGCTATAGATGACACGTGCTATATAGTAGATGTCATTGACGAATGCATACGAGAACTGGAGAAGGAAGAAACTAAATATTCTGAAATCATAAAGATCTAAATCACTGCTATTCATGAAGACGACAACTGGCGTGCACCATACAAAGATGATAGTCTGAGCGAGATCTTAGCACTAACCCCAAATCACATGCCAGGTCCGAAAAACCCAACTTTAGAACTTAAAGAACTACCTAAAACCCTCAGGTACGAATTCTTAGATATAGAATTCAAAAGACCAGTAATAGTCAACACAAATTTAGGACAGTCTGAAACTGAGCAACTACTAGAAGTGCTAAGGAAATACCCAACTGCGTTAGGGTATAATATAAGCGATCTAATAGGCATAAGTCCTTCCATCTGTATGCACCGTATCATGCTAGAGGAAGACTGCAAAACTTCAAGAGAACATCAGAGAAGGATAAACCCGATCCTAAGCAATGTAGTCAAAGACGAGGTGAAAAAGTTACTAGACGCAGGAATCATATACCCCATCTCCGACAGCCAATGGGTCAGCCCAGTACACGTAGTGCCAAAGAAAGGAGGTGTTACTGTAGTGAAGAATGTGAAAGGTGAATCGATAACCCAAAGAGTTGTGACCGGAAGCAGGATGTGTATCGATTACAGAAAACTGAATAAGGCAACTCGGAAAGATCACTTCCCTTTACCTTTCATAGACTAGATGTTGGAAAGACTAGCAAAACATTCGTACTTCTACTATCTAGATGGTTATTCGGGATTCTTCCAAATTCCTATTCACCCCGATGACCAAGAAAAGACAACATTCACCTGTCCTTCTGGCACTTTTGCTTATCGCCGAATGCCGTTCGGACTATGCAATGCTCCAGCAACCTTCCAAAGATGCATGATGGAAATCTTTACGGATTTCATAGATGACATCATGGAAGTGTTCATGGATGACTTCTCTGTATGCGGACAAAGCTTTGAAAGCTTCCTGTCAAATTTAGAAATGGTACTCAAAAGATGCGCTAAAGTGAACCTTGTCCTTAATTGGGAGAAATGCCTTTTCATGGTCCGACAAGGCATCGTTTTAGGACACATCATATCTGAAAAAGGGATTGAAGTTGACAAAGCTAAAATAGAGATCATAAAGGACCTTCAACCTCCGAAAACCGTACGAGAAATACGAAGCTTTTTAGGACACGCTGGATTCTACCGAAGATTCATAAAGGATTTCTCAAAAATCACAAAACCTCTTACAGGTTTGTTAATGAAAGATGTCGAGTTCGTTTTCGACAAAGAATGCTTAGAAGCATTCGAAACTCTAAAGACAACGCTCATCACCGCACCAATCATGCAGCCCCCAGATTGGCGACTACCATTCGAAATCATGTGCGATGCAAGTGATTATGTTGTAGGCGCAGTTCTAGGACAAAGGAAAGACAAGAAGCTTCACACAATCTACTATGCCAGTAGAACTTTAGACCCTGCCCAAATGAACTACGCCACAACGGAAAAGGAACTTCTAGCAATTGTGTTTGCACTTGACAAATTTCGTTCCTACTTGGTAGGAGCCAAAATAATCATATACACAGATCACGCTGCCATTAGGTACCTGATAAGCAAAAAGGATGCCAAACCAAGATTGTTGCGCTGGATCCTATTGCTACAAGAGTTTGATTTAGAAATAAGAGATAAAAAAGGGACCGAGAATGTAGTAGCCGATTACCTATCCCGCATAGAAGGCATTAAGCCGGAATCAGTGCCTATTAACGATGATTTCCCTTACGAAAGCCTAATAGCCAGATTAGGAAGCGATATGCCATCATTAATCTCGGAAGAACCTGAACTAGAAAAAGCCGTGGAAGCCGTCTACGCACAAGTCACACTACCTTGGTATGCTGATATTGTAAATTACTTAGTAGCAGGCGTGCTCCCACCGGATTTTAGTTATCAGCAAAAGAAGAAATTCATCCATGACTTAAAGCACTACTATTGGGACGAACCTCTGCTTTTCAAGAGAGGGGCCGACAACATATATCGTCGATGCATCCCAGAGGATGAAACTGAAGACGTCATTTCTCAATGTCACTCTGCTCCATACGGAGGACATGCCAGTACTTCGAAGACATGCGCGAAAATCCTGCAATCTGGCCTATTCTGGCCCAGTATTTGGAAAGATGTCCACGCTGCTATATTAAGATGCTACCCGTGTCAACGCACAGGAAATATCTCAAGGCGCGACGAGATGCCCCAAAAAGGTATCTTGGAAGTGGAAGTCTTTGACGTATGGGGAATCGACTTCATGGGACCATTCCCATCTTCTTTTGGTAACAAGTACATACTCGTCGCTGTCGACTACGTATCGAAATGGATTGAGGTCGTTGCCGCTCCAACTAACGACACACGAGTAGTTCTCAAACTATTTAAGAATACCATCTTTCCCAGATTCGGTGTGCCCAGAATTGTCATCAGTGACGGTGGTTCACACTTCATATCAATAATCTTTGATAAAATGCTATCGAAATATGGAGTAAAACACCGTATCGCAACACCATATCATCTGCAAACAAGCGGCCAAGTGGAGGTCTCTAACAGAGAAATAAAACAGATCTTGGAAAAGACAGTCGCCACCTCCAGGAAAGATTGGTCATTAAAGCTAAACGATGCTTTATGGGCCTATAGGACCGCGTACAAAATGCCGATAGGAACTACGCCATTCAAATTAGTTTATGGGAAATCCTGTCACCTGTCAGTGGAACTTAAACACAAAGCCTTTTGGGCTATCAAGACGTTAAACCTCAACTACACTGAAGCAAGCGAGAAGCGGATCTTGAATCTGCATGAATTGGAAGAGCTCAGACTAGACGCGTATGAAAATGCCCACATATATAAAGAAAGAACCAAAAATTGGCACGATAAGCGTTCGGTCCGTAAACAGTCCAATGTAGGAGACGTCGTGCTCCTATTCAACTCAAGACTGAAACTCTTTCCAGGAAAACTAAAATCCAGATGGTCAGGTCCATTTGAGATAACTAAAGTTCTTCACAGTGGAGCTGTCGAAATTTGCGATAAAGTCAATAAGCCGTTCATAGTCAACGGACAACGCCTAAAGCATTATAAGCGAAATGACGATAGTAACCACGTGAGCAGACTGAAACTACAAGAGCTTCTGGCTCAACATCCCGAATAGCTTGCCACCAAGCTATCGTCGGGCTTTCGACGTTAAAAACATCGCTGAATGGGACGCAACCCATTTTCACTTGTTTTTCTCTTTGAAATTATTTACAGTATATTTTTCATCTGATTTACTATTTTGTTTTGATTTTAATTTTTATTTTTAATCACCTTCTGTTTCTAAAAACTAATTTGAGTAAAACATGTTTTCAACTTTTTACAGGATTTACTTACCCCCTTTTTGACTAACTAGCGAGAATGGTTAACATCGATTACACGGTTGCTGTTTTTAGAGGACCAGCTCAGCAAGCCCGTTATGAGGCTTTTATGCAGAGAGGCTTCGCTCTGACACATTTCTATGATGGTTCTACTATGGATTAGCTAGGCATTCGTGATAGCATCCTCTACCTGTTTAACCAACTAGGCTGGGAGCGAACTGCTCTAAAAACCCGTTGGGTCATTCATCGCGAACTCACATTTGAATTCCTAAACTCCCTAGACTACAGACCCGAGTACGGATATGGATCCACCAAGGAGCTGATTTGTTTTAGACTATTTGGGATTGAGTTTGAATATAACCGTAAGTCATTAGCTGATCGTTTAGGCTTCCCTAGTGGACCTTTCTCATATATTGTTGCTGAAGAGGAAGAGATGGATATCGAGTTAGACTATTTTTGGGGTACCATTACAGGTAACTATCACCCTGAGCCGAATGCCATGCATTTTCATGAGATACATAATCCTGCACTCCGCTACTTTCATAAGATATTAGCACATACCCTCTTTGGGAAGGAGGAAAACATTACCGTTGTCTCAAAAGAAGAACTGTTTATCCTGTACTGTGCGTCACAAGGTCGCCCAGTCAATGTCGTACCATTCATGATGAGATCCCTTGAAAAATTTAACCAAGAACAAAATGCACCTATCACTGTAGGAAGCCTTGTCACTATGATTGCACATGTCATAGGACTTAGGTACCAGCTGAACCGGATTAAAGTCTCTGGCCTAATAAGACATATGGATATATCATTCTGCTTTAACCAAGGTATGATAGGAAACTTAGGTCCTTCCCCTTATGAGTACCTAATTGCTGGCCGACCTGTCCACCTGTTTACACTACCTAACCACGAGAAGACGAGTGTCCACAACCGAAATAACTTGTTGTACGAATTGGATGAACCCTTGGGTCCTGCTTCACCTCACTCCACACCTCAAGACTACATGTACGAAAGTGACCATATTTCCGAAGCTCATGATTATATGTACTGTGAAGACTATGTGTCGGAAACTGAGATCGACCTTTGGACTCCGCCAAATTACCACAATTTCCCTGACCACATCCCTGACCAACAACCAGACAAGTTGGATGCCCTTCGGAAAACAGTGGATGATGTCAAATTGGAAATTTACACAGTCAAGGAAGAGCTAACAACATTGCAGATGGAAGTCACGACCTTCAGGGACATAGTGTGTAAACAGTTCGATCGCCTTACTAAACAGCTCGACGACCTGAAGAATCAGAAGGATTGATTAAATTTTTAGCTTTAGTTTTAAGTTTTAATTTTCAATTTTGCTGCATTTTGAACAATTTCTATTATTGTGTTTTTACAATTTCAAGTTCATTTCAATTCCTGTACTTTTCTAATTTATCAATGAATTTTATTTCCAACTCTATTTTAATCATGTATTCTTTACTCTTCATTTATTGCCTGGTTAATTTACTGGCCTAAGTGAGCCATAATTACATTACACAATGTCTGTACGAACCACACAGCACAAATTCTGCTTCTGCAGAATTTGCTGCTATGACGACCGTCAAAAACATGTTACGCTCGTCACGAGCATGACGGTCGTGGCGCCCTCCTGACGACCGTCACAAGATCACGTATTCTGCTAAATAGCAGAATACGACCGTTGGGAGTTTTTCTTTCTCTCCAACCCTTAACTTCCCACTCTCACGGTTCCACTTCCCCCATAAATCACCCACTCATTCATTCCTTCCATTAACCCTATTCTCATCCAACTGGAAGAATCCTTGAAAACAACCAAAACACCGGTGACTTGTCGAATCCTTGAAGAACCAACATATGGCATACCGATTCACGCCTTTATACCTTAAGTAACGTTTTTAGTTCCCCTATAGTTTACACACTTATTTTGCTTTTATTCCCCTAAAACCATACCAACCTAGCTAAACACAGTAACAGCCGAAAATACTAGCTTGATTACGTGTCCCTGTGGGATCGATATTTTTTATTACTAAGCGATAGACTGTGCACTTGCAGTTAGTTCAGTTAGACATAGAAAGTCACGATCACAGACCCCCCACCAAAAGGATGATAGAGCGAAACTCACACCGGCCACTTCCACCAAAAGGATGATAGAGCGAAACTCACACCGGCCACTTCCACCAAAAGGATGATAGGACAAACACTAACGCACAATCTGACATCAACAAGATGACAGGCCCCCTACCAAAAGGATGACAGAGCGAAACTCGCACTGGCCACTACCACCAAAAGGATGATAGGAGAAACACTATCACAGAATCTAACATAAATTACAATAAAAGACCCCCCACCAAAAAGATGACGGAGCGAAACTCACATCGGCCACTACCACCAAAAGGATGATAGGACAAACACAAACGCACAATCTGACATCAACGAGATGACAGACCCACCACCAAAAGGATGACAGAGCGAAACTCGCACCGGCCACTACCACAAAAAGGATGATAGGACAAACACTATAGCACAATCTGACATCAATAAGATGACAGACCCCCACTAAAAGGATGACGGAGCGAAACTCACACCGGCCACTACCACCAAAAGGGTGATAACACAAACACTATCGCACAATATGATATCAGCAAGATGACAGACCCCCCACCAAAAGGATGACAGAGCGAAGCTCACACCGGCCACTACCACCTAAAGGATGATAGGATAAACACTATCACACAATTTGTCATCAACCAAGATGACAAACCCCCCACCAAAAGGATGACGGAGCGAAACACACACTGGCCACTACCACCAAAAGGATGATAGGACAAACAGTAATGCATGATCTGACATCAACAAGATGACAGACCCCCCCACCAAAAGGATGACGGAGCGAAACTCACACCGGCCACTACCACCAAAAGGATGATAGGAGAAACACTATCACACAATCTGACATCAATTAGATGACAGACCCCCCACCAAAAGGATGGCAGTGTGAAACTCACACGGCCACTACCACCAAAAGGATGATAGGACAAACACTATCGCACAATATAATATTAGCAAGACTATAGACCCCTCACCAAAAGGATGACGAAGCGAAACTCACACCGACCACTACCAGCTAAAGGATGATAGGACAAACACTATCGCACAATCTGACATCAATCAAGATCACAAACCCCCTACTAAAAGGATGACGGAGCGAAACTCACACCGGCCACTACCACCAAAAGAATGATAGGACAAACAGTAAAGCACAATCTGACATCAACAAGTTGACAGACCACCACCAAAGGGATGACGGAACGAAACTCACGCCGGCCACTATTACCAAAGGGATGATAGGACAAAATTTATCGCACAATCTGACATCAATTAGATGACAGACCCCCCACCAAAAGGATGACAGACCGAAACTCACACCGGACACTACCACCAAAAGGAAGATAGGACAAACACTATCGCTTAATATGATATTAGCAAGATGACAGACCCTACACCAAAAGGATGACATAGTGAAATTCCCACCGACCACTACCACCTAAAGGATGATAGGACAAACACTATAGCACAATCTGACATCAACAAGATGAAAGACCCCCACCAAAAGGTTGATGGAGCGAAACTCACACCGACAACTACCACCAAAAGGATGATATGACATACACTATCGCACAATCGAACATCAATCAAGATGACAAACCCCCCACTAAAAGGATAACATAGCGAAACTCACATCGGATAGTACCACCAAAACGATAATAGGACAAACACCATCGCAAAATCTGACATCAATTACGATGTCAGACCCCCCACCAAAAGGATGATAGAGCGAAACTCACACCGGCTACTACCATTAAAAAGATGATAGAACCCCCACCAACGCACAATCTGACATCAACAAGATGACAGACCCCCCACCAAAAGGATGACAAGGAGAAACTCACACCGACCACTACCACCAAAATGATGATAGGAGAAACACTATCACACAATCTAACATAAATTACAATAAAAGACCCCCCACCAAAAGGTGAACAGAGCAAAACTCACACCGGCCACTACCACCAAAAGGATGATAGGACAAACACTATCGCACAATCAAACATCAGATAAGATGACAGACCCCCCACCAAAAGGATGACGGAGCGAAACTCACACCGGCCGCTGCCACCAAAAGGATGATAGGACAAACACTGCGCATAATCTGACATCAATCAAGATGACAGACCTCGCACAAAAAGGATGACGAAGCGAAACTCACACCAGCCACTCGCACCAGAAGGATGATAGAACAAACACTATCCCACAATATAATATTAGCAAGATGATAGACCCCCCACCAAAAGGATGATGAAGCGAAACTCACACCGGCCAGTACCACCAAAACGATGATAGGACAAACAACATCGCACAATCTGACAACAATTACGATGTCAGACCCCCCACCAAAAGGATGATAGAGCGAAACTCACACAGGCTAATACCACCAAAAGGATGATAGGACAAACACTAACGCATAATCTGACATCAGATAAGATAACAGACCCCCCACCAAAAGGATGACAGAGCGAAACTCACACCGGCCACTACCACCAAAAGGATGATAGGAGAAACACTATCACACAATATAATATTAGCAAGATGATAGACCCCCCACCAAAAGGATGATGAAGCGAAACTCACACCGGCCAGTACCACCAAAACGATGATAGGACAAACACCATCGCACAATCTGACAACAATTACGATGTCAGACCCCCCACCAAAAGGATGATAGAGCGAAACTCACACCGGCTACTACCACCAAAAGGATGATAGGACAAACACTAACGCATAATCTGACATCAGATAAGATAACAGACCCCCCACCAAAAGGATGATAGGACAAACACTGCGCATAATCTGACATCAATCAAGATGACAGACCTCGCACAAAAAGGATGACGAAGCGAAACTCACACCAGCCACTCGCACCAGAAGGATGATAGAACAAACACTATCCCACAATATAATATTAGCAAGATGATAGACCCCCCACCAAAAGGATGATGAAGCGAAACTCACACCGGCCAGTACCACCAAAACGATGATAGGACAAACAACATCGCACAATCTGACAACAATTACGATGTCAGACCCCCCACCAAAAGGATGATAGAGCGAAACTCACACCGGCTAATACCACCAAAAGGATGATAGGACAAACACTAACGCATAATCTGACATCAGATAAGATAACAGACCCCCCACCAAAAGGATGACAGAGCGAAACTCACACCGGCCACTACCACCAAAAGGATGATAGGAGAAACACTATCACACAATATAATATTAGCAAGATGATAGACCCCCCACCAAAAGGATGATGAAGCGAAACTCACACGGGCCAGTACCACCAAAACGATGATAGGACAAACACCATCGCACAATCTGACAACAATTACGATGCCAGACCCCCCACCAAAAGGATGATAGAGCGAAACTCACACCGGCTACTACCACCAAAAGGATGATAGGACAAACACTAACGCATAATCTGACATCAGATAAGATGACAGACCCCCCACCAAAAGGATGACAGAGCGAAACTCACACCGGCCACTACCACCAAAAGGATGATAGGAGAAACACTATCACACAATCTAACATAAATTACAATAAAATGACCCGCCACCAAAAGGATCACGGAGAGAAACTCACACCGGCCACTACCACCAAAAGGATGATAGGACAAACACTAACGCACAATCTGACATCAACAAGATGACAGACCCCCCGCAAAAAGGATGACAGAGCAAAACTCACACCGGCCACTACCACCAAAAGGATGATAGGACAAACACTATCATACAATCTGAGATAAATTACAATAAAAGACCCCCCACCAAAAGAATGACGGAGCGAAAATCACATCGGCCACTACCACCAAAAGGATGATAGGACAACCAATATCGCACAATCTGACATCAGATAAGATGAGAGACCCCCACCAAAAGGATGACGGAGCGAAACTCACAACGTCCACTACCACCGAAAGGATGACAGGACAAACACTATCGCTCAATCTGACATGAATTACGATGTCATACCCCCCACCAAAAGGATGATAGAGAGAAACTCACACCGGCCACTACCACCAAAAGGATGATAGGACAAACACTAACGCACAATCAGACATTAACAAGATGACAGAGCGAAACTCAAACCGGCCACTACCACCAAAAGGATGATAGGATAAACACTATCATACAATATAACATAAATTACAATAAAAGATCCCCCACCAAAAGGATGACGGAGGGAAACACACACCAAACACTACCACCAAAAGGATGATAGGACAAACACTATCGCACAATCTAACATCAGATAAGATGACAGACCCCCCACCAAAAGGATGATGAAGCAAAACTCACACCGGCCATTTCAATCAAAAGGATGATAGGATAAACACTATCATACAATCTAACATAAATTACAATAAAAGAACCCCCATAAAAAGGATGACGGAGGGAAGTTCACACCGGCCACTTCCACCAAAAAGATGATAGGAAAAACACTAATGCACAAACTGACATTAACATGATGACAGACCTCGCACCAAAAGGATGACGAAGCGAAACTCACAGCAGCCACTCCCATCAAAAGGATGATAGGAAAAACACTACCGCACAATATAATATTAGAAAGATGATAGACCACCACCAAAAGGATGATGAAGCGAAACTCACACCGGCCAGTACCACCAAAACGATGATAGGACAAACACCATCCCACAATCTGACAACAATTACGATGTCAGACCCCCACCAAAAGGATGATAGAGCGAAACTCACACCGGCTACTACCACTAAAAGGATGATAGGACAAACACTAACGCACAATCTGACATCAACAAGATGACAGACCCCCTACCAAAAGGATGACAGAGCGAAACTCACACCGGCCACTACCACCAAAAGGATGATAGGAGAAACTCTATCACACAATCTAACATAAATTACAATAAAAGACCCGCCACCAAAAGGATGACGGAGAGAAACTCACACCGGCCACTACCACCAAAAGGATGATAGGACAAACACTAACGCACAATCTGACATCAACAAGATGACAGACCCCCCGCAAAAAGGATGACAGAGCAAAACTCACACCGGCCACTACCACCAAAAGGATGATAGGACAAACACTATCACACAATCTGAGATAAATTACAATAAAAGACCCCTCACCAAAAGAATGACGAAGCGAAAATCACATCGGCCACTACCACCAAAAGGATGATAGGACAACCACTATCGCACAATCTGACATCAGATAAGATGAGAGACCCCCACCAAAAGGATGACGGAGCGAAACTCACACCGTCCACTACCACCGAAAGGATGATAGGACAAACACTATCGCTCAATCTGACATGAATTACGATGTCATACCCCTCACCAAAAGGATGATAGAGCGAAACTCAAACCGGCCACTACCACCAAAAGGATGATAGGACAAACACTAACGCACAATCAGACATTAACAAGATGATAGACCTCGCACCAAAAGGATGACGAAGCGAAACTCACAACAGCCACTCCCACCAAAAGGATGATAGGAAAAACACTATCGCACAATATAATATTAGCAAGATGATAGACCCCCACCAAAAGGATGATGAAGCGAAACTCACACCGGCCAGTACCACCAAAACGATGATAGGACAAACACCATCCCAAAATCTGACAACAATTACGATGTCAGACCCCCCACCAAATGGATGATAGAGCGAAACTCACACCGGCTACTACCACCAAAAGGATGATAGGACAAACACTAACGCACAATCTGACATAATAGGATGACAGACCCCCTACCAAAAGGACGACAGAGGGAAACTCACACCAGCCACTACCAAAAAAAGGATGATAGGAGAAACTCTATCACACAATCTAACATAAATTACTATAAAAGACCCGCCGCCAAAAGCATGACGGAGAGAAACTCACACCGGCCACTACCACCAAAAGGATGATAGGACAAACACTAACGCACAATCTGACATCAAAAAGATAACAGACCCCTGCAAAAAGGATGACAGAGCGAAACTCACACCGGCCACTACCACCAAAAGTATGATAGGACAAACACTATCACACAATCTGAGACAAATTACAATAAAAGACCCCCCACCAAAAGAATGACGGAGCAAAACTCACACCGGCCACTACCACCAAAAGGATGATAGGACAACCACTATCGCTCAATCTGATATCAGATAAGATGAGACACCCCCACCAAAAGGATGACGGAGCAAAACTCACACCGTCCACTACCACCGAAAGGATGATAGGACAAACACTATCGCTCAATCTGACATGAATTACGATGCCAGACCCCCCACCAAAAGGATGATAGAGCGAAACTCACACCGGCCACTACCACCAAAAGGATGATAGGACAACCACCATCGCACAATCTGACATCAGATAAGATGAGAGACCCCCAACAAAAGGATGACGGAGCGAAACTCACACCGTCCACTACCACCAAAAGGATGATAGGACAAACACTAACGCACAATCTGACATCAACAAGATGACAGACCCCCTACCAAAAGGATGACATATCGAAATGCACACCGGCCACTACCACCAAATGGATGATAGGAGAAACACTATCAGAAAATGTAACTTAAATTACAATAAAAGACCCCCCACCAAAAGGATGACGGAGCGAAACTCACACCGGCCGCTACCACCAAAAGGATGATATGACAAACACTATCGCACAATCGGACATCAACCAAGATGAAAAACCCCCCACTAAAAGGATGACATAGCGAAACTCACGTCGGATAGTACCACCAAAACGATGATAGGACAAACACCATCGCAAAATCTGACATCAACTACGATGTCAGACCCCCCACCAAAAGGATAATAGAGCGAAACTCACACCGGCCACTACAATTAAAAGGATGATAGATAAAACACTAACGCACAATCTGACATCAACAAGATGACATACCCCCCACCAAAAGGATGACAAAGCGAAACTCACACCGGCCACTACCACCAAAAGGATGATAGGACAAACACTATCGCACAATCTAACATCAATCAAGATGACAGACCTCGCACCAAAAGGATGACGAAGCGAAACTCACAACGACCACTACCACCAAAAGGATGATAGGACAAACACTATCGCACAATCTGACATCAGATAAGATGACAGACCCCCCACCAAAAAGATGACGGAGCGAAACTCACACCGACCACTACCACCAAAAGGATGATAGGACAAACACTATCGCACAATCTGACATCAATCAAGATGACAGACCTTGCACCAAAAGGATGACGAAGCGAACTCACACCGGCCACTGCCACCAAAAGGATGATAGGACAAACACCGTCGCACAATATAATATTAGCAAGATGAGAGACCCCCCACAGAAAGGATGACGGAGCGAAACTTACACCGACCACTATCACCAAAAGGATGATAGGACAAACACTATCGCATAATCTGACATCAGATAAGATTACAGACCCCCCACCAAAAGGATGACGTAGCGAAACTCACAACGGCCACTACCACCAAAACGATGATTGGACAAACACTATCGCACAATCGGATATCAATCAAGATTACAAACCCCCCACTAAAGGGATGACGTAGCGAAACTCACATCGGATAGTACCACAAAAACGATAATAGGACTAACACCATCGCAAAATCTGACATCAATTACGATGTCAGACCCCCCACCAAAAGGATGATAGAGCGAAACTCACACCAGCCACTACCACCCAAAGGATGATAGGACAAACACTAACGGACAATCTAACATCAACAAGATGACAGACCCCCTACCAAAAGGATGACAAAGCGAAACTCACACCGGCCACTACCACCAAAAGGATGATAGGACAAACACTATTACACAATCTGACATAAATTGCAATAAAAGACCCCCTATAAAAAGGATGACGGAGCGAAACTCACACCGGCCACTACCACCAAAAGGATGATAGGAAAAACACTATTGCACAATCTGACATCAGATAAGATGACAGACCCCCCACCAAAAGGATGACGGAGCGAAACTCACACCGGCCACTACCACCAAAAGGATGATAGGACAAACAATATCGCACAATCCGACATCAATCAAGATGACAGACCTCGAACCAAAAGGATGACGAAGCGAAATTCACACCGGCCACTGCCACCAAAAGGATTATAGGACAAACACTATCACCCAATATAATATTAATAAGATGATAGACCCCCCACCAAAAGGATGACGAAGCAAAACTCACACCGGCCAGTACCACAAAAATGATGATAGGACAAACACTAACGCACAATCTGACATCAATTACGATGTCAGACCCCCCACCAAAAAGATGATAGAACGAAACTCACACAGGCCACTATCACCAAAAGGATGATAGGACAAACACAAACGCACAATCTGACAGCCACAAGATGACAGACCCCCTACCAAAAGGATGACAGAGCGAAACTCACACCGACCACTACCACCAAAAGGATGATAGGAGAAACACTATCACACAATCTAACATAAATTACAATAAAAGACCCCCCACCAAAAGGATGACGGAGCGAAACTCACACCGGCCACTACCACCAAAAGGATGATAGGACAAACACTAACGCACAATCTGACAATAACAAGATGACAGACCCCTTACCAAAAGGATGACAGAGCGAAACTCACACCGGCCACTACCACCAAAAGGATGATAGGAGAAACTCTATCACACAATCTGACATAAATTACAATAAAAGACCCGCCACCAAAAGGATGACGGAGAGAAACTCACACCGGCCACTACCACCAAAAGGATGATAGGACAAACACTAACGCACAATCTGACATCAACAAGATGACAAACCCCCCGCAAAAAGGATGACGGAGCAAAACTCACACCGGCCACTACCACCAAAAGGATGATAGGACAAACACTATCACACAATCTGAGATAAATTACAATAAAAGACCCCTCACCAAAAGAATGACGGAGCGAAAATCACATCGGCCACTACCACCAAAAGGATGATAGGACAACCACTATCGCATAATCTGACATCAGATAAGATGAGAGACCCCCACCAAAAGGATGACGGAGCGAAACTCACACCGTCCACTACCACCGAAAGGATGATAGGACAAACACTATCGCTCAATCTGACATGAATTACGATGTCATACCCCCCACCAAAAGGATGATAGAGCAAAACTCAAACCGGCCACTACCACCAAAAGGATGATAGGACAAACACTAACGCACAATCAGACATTAACAAGATGATAGAGCGAAACTCACACCGGCCACTACCACCAAAAGGATGATAGGATAAACACTATCATACAATATAACATAAATTACAATAAAAGATCCCCCACCAAAAGGATGACGGAGGGAAACTCACACCGAACACTACCACCAAAAGGATGATAGGACAAACACTATCGCACAATCTAACATCAGATAAGATGACAGACCCCCCACCAAAAGGATGATGAAGCAAAACTCACACCGGCCACTTCAATCAAAAGGATGATAGGATAAACAATATCATACAATCTAACATAAATTACAATAAAAGATCCCCCATAAAAAGGATGACGGAGGGAAGCTCACACCGGCCACTTCCACAAAAAAGATGATAGGAAAAACACTAATGCACAATCTGACATTAACAAGATGACAGACCTCGCACCAAAAGGATGACGAAGCGAAACTCACAGCAGCCACTCCCACCAAAAGGATGATAGGAAAAACACTATCGCACAATATAATATTAGCAAGATGATAGACCCCCACCAAAAGGATGATGAAGCGAAACTCACACCGGCCAGTACCACCAAAACGATGATAGGACAAACACCATCCCACAATCTGACAACAATTACAATGTAAGACCCCCCACCAAATGGATGATAGAGCGAAACTCACACCGGCTACTACCACCAAAAGGATGATAGGACAAACACTAACGCACAATCAGACATCAACAAGATGACAGACCCCCTACCAAAAGGACGACAGAGGGAAACTCACACCGGCCACTACCAACAAAAGGATGCTAGGAGAAACTCTATCACACTATCTAACATAAATTACAATAAAAGACCCGCCACCAAAAGCATGACGGAGAGAAACTCACACCGGCCACTACCACCAAAAGGATGATAGGACAAACACTAACGCACAATCTGACATCAAAAAGATGACAGACCCCCTGCAAAAAGGATGACAGAGCGAAACTCACACCGGCCACTACCACCAAAAGTATGATAGGACAAACACTATCACACAATCTGAGACAAATTACAATAAAAGACCCCCCACCAAAAGAATGACGGAGCAAAACTCACACCGGCCACTACCACCAAAAGGATGATAAAACAACCACTATCGCTCAATCTGATATCAGATAAGATGAGAGACCCCCACCGAAAGGATGACGGAGCAAAACTCACACCGTCCACTACCACCGAAAGGATGATAGGACAAACACTATCGCTCAATCTGACATGAATTACGATGCCAGACCCCCCACCAAAAGGATGATAGAGCGAAACTCACACCGACCACTACCACCAAAAGGATGATAGGACAACCACTATCGCACAATCTGACATCAGATAAGATGAGAGACCCCCACCAAAAGGATGACGGAGCGAAACTCACACCGGCCACTACCACCAAAAGGATGATATGACAAACACTATCGCACAATCTGACATCAACCAAGATGAAAAACCCCCCACTAAAAGGATGACGTAGCGAAACTCACATCGGATAGTACCACCAAAACGATGATAGGACAAACACCATCGCAAAATCTGACATCAATTACGATGTCAGACCCCCCACCAAAAGGATGATAGAGCGAAACTCACACCGGCCACTACAATTAAAAGGATGATAGATAAAACACTAACGCACAATCTGACATCAACAAGATGACATACCCCCCACCAAAAGGATGACAAAGCGAAACTCACACCGGCCACTACCACCAAATGGATGATAGGAGAAACACTATCAGAAAATGTAACTTAAATTACAATAAAAGACCCCCCACCAAAAGGATGACGGAGCGAAACTCACACCAGCCACTACCACCAAAAGGATGATATGACAAACACTATCGCACAATCGGACATCAACCAAGATGAAAAACCCCCCACTAAAAGGATGACGTAGCGAAACTCACATCGGATAGTACCACCAAAACGATGATAGGACAAACACCATCACAAAATCTAACATCAATTACGATGTCAGACCCCCCACCAAAAGGATGATAGAGCGAAACTCACACCAGCCACTACAATTAAAAGGATGATAGATAAAACACTAACGCACAATCTGACATCAACAAGATGACATACCCCCCACCAAAAGGATGACAAAGCGAAACTCACACTGGCCACTACCACCAAAAGGATGATAGGACAAACACTATCGCACAATCTAACATCAATCAAGATGACAGACCTCGCACCAAAAGGATGACGAAGCGAAACTCACAACGACCACTACCACCAAAAGGATGATAGGACAAACACTATCGCACAATCTGACATCAGATAAGATGACAGACCCTCCACCAAAAAGATGACGGAGCGAAACTCACACCGACCACTACCACCAAAAGGATGATAGGACAAACACTATCGCACAATCTGACATCAATCAAGATGACAGACCTTGCACCAAAAGGATGACGAAGCGAAACTCACACCGGCCACTGCCACCAAAAGGATCATAGGACAAACACTGTCGCACAATATAATATTAGCAAGATGAAAGACCCCCCACAGAAAGGATGACGGAGCGAAACTTACACCGACCACTATCACCAAAAGGATGATAGGACAAACACTATCGCATAATCTGACATCAGATAAGATTACAGACCCCCCACCAAAAGGATGACGTAGCGAAACTCACACCGGCCACTACCACCAAAACGATGATTGGACAAACACTATCGCACAATCGGACATCAATCAAGATTACAAACCCCCCACTAAAGGGATGACGTAGCGAAACTCACACCGGCCACTGCCACCAAAAGGATGATAGGACAAACACTATCGCCCAATATAATATTAAAAAGATGATAGACCCCCCACCAAAAGGATGACAAATCAAAACTCACACCGGCCAGTACCACCAAAATGATTATAGGACAAACACCATCGCACAATCTGACATCAATTACGATGTCAGACCCCCCACCAAATGGATGATTGAACGAAACTCACACCGGCCACTATCACCAAAAGGATGATAGGACAAACACTAACGCACAATCTGACATCAACAAGATGACATAACCCCTACCAAAAGGATTACAGAGCGAAACTCATACCGGCCACTACCACCAAAAGGATGATAGGAGAAACACTATCACACAATCTAACATAAATAACAATAAAAGACCCCCCACTAAAAGGATGACGGAGCAAAACTCACACCGGCCACTACCACCAAAAGGATGATAGGACAAACACTAACGCACAATCTGACATCAACAAGATGACAGACCCCCCACCAAAAGGATGACAGAGTGAAACTCACACCGGCCACTACCACCAAAACGATGATTGGACAAACACTATCGCACAATCGGACATCAATCAAGATTACAAACCCCCCACTAAAGGGATGACGTAGCGAAACTCACATCGGATAGTACCACAAAAACGATAATAGGACAAACACCATCGCAAAATCTGACATCAATTACGATGTCAGACCCCCCACCAAAAGGATGACGGACCGAAACTCACACCGGCCACTACCACCAAAACGATGATTGGACAAACACTATCGCACAATCGGACATCAATCAAGATTACAAACCCCCCACTAAAGGGATGACGTAGCGAAACTCACACCGGCCACTGCCACCAAAAGGATGATAGGACAAACACTATCGCCCAATATAATATTAAAAAGATGATAGACCCCCCACCAAAAGGATGACGAATCAAAACTCACACCGGCCAGTACCACCAAAATGATTATAGGACAAACACCATCGCACAATCTGACATCAATTACGATGTCAGACCCCCCACCAAATGGATGATTGAACGAAACTCACACCGGTCACTATCACCAAAAGGATGATAGGACAAACACTAACGCACAATCTGACATCAACAAGATGACATAACCCCTACCAAAAGGATTACAGAGCGAAACTCACACCGGCCACTACCACCAAAAGGATGATAGGAGAAACACTATCACACAATCTAACATAAATAACAATAAAAGACCCCCCACTAAAAGGATGACGGAGCAAAACTCACACCGGCCACTACCACCAAAAGGATGATAGGACAAACACTAACGCACAATCTGACATCAACAAGATGACAGACCCCCCACCAAAAGGATGACAGAGTGAAACTCACACCGGCCACTACCACCAAAACGATGATTGGACAAACACTATCGCACAATCGGACATCAATCAAGATTACAAACCCCCCACTAAAGGGATGACGTAGCGAAACTCACATCGGATAGTACCACAAAAACGATAATAGGACAAACACCATCGCAAAATCTGACATCAATTACGATGTCAGACCCCCCACCAAAAGGATGACGGACCGAAACTCACACCGGCCACTACCACCAAAACGATGATTGGACAAACACTATCGCACAATCGGACATCAATCAAGATTACAAACCCCCCACTAAAGGGATGACGTAGCGAAACTCACACCGGCCACTGCCACCAAAAGGATGATAGGACAAACACTATCGCCCAATATAATATTAAAAAGATGATAGACCCCCCACCAAAAGGATGACGAATCAAAACTCACACCGGCCAGTACCACCAAAATGATTATAGGACAAACACCATCGCACAATCTGACATCAATTACGATGTCAGACCCCCCACCAAATGGATGATTGAACGAAACTCACACCGGTCACTATCACCAAAAGGATGATAGGACAAACACTAACGCACAATCTGACATCAACAAGATGACATAACCCCTACCAAAAGGATTACAGAGCGAAACTCACACCGGCCACTACCACCAAAAGGATGATAGGAGAAACACTATCACACAATCTAACATAAATAACAATAAAAGACCCCCCACTAAAAGGATGACGGAGCAAAACTCACACCGGCCACTACCACCAAAAGGATGATAGGACAAACACTAACGCACAATCTGACATCAACAAGATGACAGACCCCCCACCAAAAGGATGACAGAGTGAAACTCACACCGGCCACTACCACCAAAACGATGATTGGACAAACACTATCGCACAATCGGACATCAATCAAGATTACAAACCCCCCACTAAAGGGATGACGTAGCGAAACTCACATCGGATAGTACCACAAAAACGATAATAGGACAAACACCATCGCAAAATCTGACATCAATTACGATGTCAGACCCCCCACCAAAAGGATGACGGACCGAAACTCACACCGGCCACTACCACCAAAACGATGATTGGACAAACACTATCGCACAATCGGACATCAATCAAGATTACAAACCCCCCACTAAAGGGATGACGTAGCGAAACTCACACCGGCCACTGCCACCAAAAGGATGATAGGACAAACACCATCGCCCAATATAATATTAAAAAGATGATAGACCCCCCACCAAAAGGATGACGAATCAAAACTCACACCGGCCAGTACCACCAAAATGATTATAGGACAAACACCATCGCACAATCTGACATCAATTACGATGTCAGACCCCCCACCAAATGGATGATTGAACGAAACTCACACTGGCCACTATCACCAAAAGGATGATAGGACAAACACTAACGCACAATCTGACATCAACAAGATGACATAACCCCTACCAAAAGGATTACAGAGCGAAACTCACACCGGCCACTACCACCAAAAGGATGATAGGAGAAACACTATCACACAATCTAACATAAATAACAATAAAAGACCCCCCACTAAAAGGATGACGGAGCAAAACTCACACCGGCCACTACCACCAAAAGGATGATAGGACAAACACTAACGCACAATCTGACATCAACAAGATGACAGACCCCCCACCAAAAGGATGACAGAGTGAAACTCACACCGGCCACTACCACCAAAACGATGATTGGACAAACACTATCGCACAATCGGACATCAATCAAGATTACAAACCCCCCACTAAAGGGATGACGTAGCGAAACTCACATCGGATAGTACCACAAAAACGATAATAGGACAAACACCATCGCAAAATCTGACATCAATTACGATGTCATACCCCCTACCAAAAGGATGACGGACCGAAACTCACACCGGCCACTACCACCAAAACGATGATTGGACAAACACTATCGCACAATCGGACATCAATCAAGATTACAAACCCCCCACTAAAGGGATGACGTAGCGAAACTCACATCGGATAGTACCACAAAAACGATAATAGGACAAACACCATCGCAAAATCTGACATCAATTACGATGTCAGACCCCCCACCAAAAGGATGATAGAGCGAAACTCACACCAGCCACTACCACCAAAAGGATGATAGGACAAACACTAACGGACAATCTAACATCAACAAGATGACAGACCCCCTACCAAAAGGATGACAGAGCGAAACTCACACCGGCCACTACCACCAAAAGGATGATAGGACAAACACTATCACACAATCTAACATAAATTGCAATAAAAGACCCCCTACAAAAAGGATGACGGAGCGAAACTCACACCGGCCACTACCACCAAAAGGATGATAGGACAAACACTATCGCACAATCTGACATCAGATAAGATGACAGACCCCCCACCAAAAGGATGACGGAGCGAAACTCACACCGGCCACTACCACCAAAAGGATGATAGGACAAACACTATCGTACAATTCGACATCAATCAAGATGACAGACCTCGCACCAAAAGGATGACGAAGCGAAATTCACACCGGCCACTGCCACCAAAAGGATTATAGGACAAACACTATCACCCAATATAATATTAACAAGATGATAGACCCCCCACAAAAAGGATGACGAAGCAAAACTCACACCGGCCAGTACCACGAAAATGATGATAGGACAAACACTAACGCACAATCTGACATCAATTACAATGTCAGACCCCCCACCAAAAAGATGATAGAACGAAACTCACACCGGCCACTATCACTAAAAGGATGATAGGACAAACACAAACGCACAATCTGACAGCAACAAGATGACAGACCCCATACCAAAAGGATGACAGAGCGAAACTCACACCGACCACTACCACCAAAAGGATGATAAGAGAAACACTATCACACAATCTAACATAAATTACAATAAAAGACCCCCCACCAAAAGGATGACGGAGCGAAACTTACACCGGCCACTACCACCAAAAGGATGATAGGACAAACACTATCGCACAATCTGACATCAATCAAGATGACAGACCTCGCACCAAAAGGATGACGAAGAGAAACTCACACCGGCCACTGCCACCAAAAGGATGATAGGACAAACACTATCGCCCAATATAATATTAAAAAGATGATAGACCCCCCACCAGAAGGATGACGAATCAAAACTCACACCGGCCAGTACCACCAAAATGATTTTAGGACAAACACCATCGCACAATCTGACATCAATTACAATGTCAGACCCCCCACCAAATGGATGATTGAACGAAACTCACACCAGCCACTACCACCAAAAGGATGATAGGACAAACACTAACGCACAATCTGACATCAACAAGATGACATAACCCCTACCAAAAGGATTACAGAGCGAAACTCACACCGGCCACTACCACCAAAAGGATGATAGGAGAAACACTATCACACATCCTAACATAAATAACAATAAAAGACCCCCCACCAAAAGGATGACGGAGCAAAACTCACACCGGCCACTACCACCAAAAGGATGATAGGACAAACACTAACGCACAATCTGACATCAACAAGATGACAGAACCCCCACCAAAAGGATGACAGAGTGAAACTCACACCGGCCACTACCACCAAAACGATGATTGGACAAACACTATCGCACAATCGGACATCAATCAAGATTACAAACCCCCCACTAAAGGGATGACGTAGCGAAACTCACATCAGATAGTACCACAAAAACGATAATAGGACAAACACCATCGCAAAATCTGACATCAATTACGATGTCAGACCCCCCACCAAAAGGATGACGGACCGAAACTCACACCGGCCACTACCACCAAAACGATTATTGGACAAACACTATCGCACAATCGGACATCAATCAAGATTACAAACCCCCCACTAAAGGGATGACGTAGCGAAACTCACATCGGATAGTACCACAAAAACGATAATAGGCCAAACACCATTGCAAAATCTGACATCAATTACGATGTCAGACCCCCCACCAAAAGGATGATAGAGCGAAACTCACACCAGCCACTACCACCTAAAGGATGATAGGACAAACACTAACGGACAATCTAACATCAACAAGATGACAGACCCCCTACCAAAAGGATGACAGAGCGAAACTTACATCGGCCACTACCACCAAAAGGATGATAGGACAAACACTATCACACAATCTGACATAAATTGCAATAAAAGACCCCCTACAAAAAGGATGACAGAGCGAAACTCACACCGGCCACTACCACCAAAAGGATGATAGGACAAACACTATCGCACAATCTGACATCAGATAAGATGACAGACCCCCCACCAAAAGGATGACGGAGCGAAACTCACACCGGCCACTACCACCAAAAGGATGATAGGACAAACACTATCGCACAATCCGACATCAATCAAGATGACAGACCTCGCACCAAAAGGATGACGAAGCGAAATTCACACCAGCCACTGCCACCAAAAGGATTATAGGACAAACACTATCACCCAATATAATATTAACAAGATGATAGACCCCCCCACCAAAAGGATGACGAAGCAAAAGTCACACCGGCCAGTACCACGAAAATGATGATAGGACAAACACTAATGCACAATCTGATATCAATTGCAATGTCAGACCCCCCACCAAAAAGATGATAGAACGAAACTCACACCGGCCACTATCACCAAAAGGATGATAGGACAAACACAAACGCACAATCTGACAGCAACAAGATGACATACCCCCTACCAAAAGGATGACATAGCGAAACTCACACCGACCACTACCACCAAAAGGATGATAGGAGAAACACTATCACACAATCTAACATAAATTACAATAAAAGACCCCCCACCAAAAGGATGACGGAGCGAAACTCACACCGACCACTACCACCAAAAGGATTATAGGACAAACACTAACGTACAATCTGACATCAACAGGATGACAGACCCCCCACCAAAAGGATGACAGCGCGAAACTCACACCGACAACTACCACCAAAAGGATGATAGGACAAACACTATCACACAATCTGACATAAATTACAATAAAAGACCCCCCACCAAAAGGATGACGGAGCAAAACTCACACCGGCCACAACCACCAAAAGGATGATAGGACAAACACTATCGCACAATCTGACATCAGATAAGATGACAGACCCCCCACCAAAAGGATGACGGAGCGAAACTCACACCGGCCACTACCACCAAAAGGATGATAGGACAAACACTATCGCACAATCTGACATCAATCAAGATGACAGACCTCGCACCAAAAGGATGACGAAGCGAAACTCACACCGGCCACTGCCACCAAAAGGATGATAGGACAAACACTATCGCCCAATATAATATTAAAAAGATGATAGACCCCCCACCAAAAGGATGATGAATCAAAACTCACACCGGCCAGTACCACCAAAATGATTATAGGACAAACACCATCGCACAATCTGACATCAATTACGATGTCAGAACCCCCACCAAATGGATAATAGAACGAAACTCACACCGGCCACTACCACCAAAAGGATGATAGGCCAAACACTAATGCACAATCTGACATCAACAAGATGACATAACCCCTACCAAAAGGATTACAGAGCGAAACTCACACCGGCCACTACCACCAAAAGGATTATAGGAGAAACACTATCACACAATCTAACATAAATAACAATAAAAGACCCCCCACCAAAAGGATGACGGAGCAAAACTCACACCGGCCACTACCACCAAAAGGATGATAGGACAAACACTAACGCACAATCTGACATCAACAAGATGACAGACCCCACACCAAAAGGATGACAGAGTGAAACTCACACCGGCCACTACCACCAAAAGGATGGTAAGACAAACACTATCAGACAATCTGACATAAATTATAATAAAAGACCCCATACCAAAAGGATGACGGAGCGAAACTCACACCGGCCACTACCACCAAAAGGATGATAGGACAAACACTATCGCACAATCTGACATCAAATAAGATGACAGACCCCCCACCAAAAGGATGACGGAGCGAAACTCACACCGGCCACTACCACCAAAAGGATGATAGGACAAACACTATCGCACAATCCGACATCAATCAAGATGACAGACCTCGCACCAAAAGGATGACGAAGCGAAATTCACACCGGCCACTGCCACCAAATGGATTATAGGACAAACACTATCACCCAATATAATATTAACAAGATGATAGACCCCCCACCAAAAGGATGACGAAGCAAAACTCACACCGGCCAGTACCACGAAAATGATGATAGGACAAACACTAACGCACAATCTGACATCAATTACAATGTCAGACCCCCACCAAAAAGATGATAGAACGAAACTCACACCGGCCACTATCACCAAAAGGATGATAGGACAAACACAAACGCACAATCTGACAGCAACAAGATGACATACCCCCTACCAAAAGGATGACAGAGCGAAACTCACACCGACCACTACCACCAAAAGGATGATAGGAGAAACACTATCACACAATCTAACATAAATTACAATAAAAGACCCCCCACCAAAAGGATGACAGAGCGAAACTCACACCGGCCACTACCACCAAAAGGATTATAGGACAAACACTAACGCACAATCTGACATCAACAGGATGACAGACCCCCCACCAAAAGGATGACAGCGCGAAACTCACACCGGCAACTACCACCAAAAGGATGATAGGACAAACACTATCACACAATCTGACATAAATTACAATAAAAGACCCCCCACCAAAAGGATGACGGAGCGAAACTCACACCGGCCACTACCACCAAAAGGATGATAGGACAAACACTATCGCACAATCTGACATCAGATAAGACGACAGACCCCCCACCAAAAGGATGACGGAGCGAAACTCACACCGGCCACTACCACCAAAAGGATGATAGGACAAACACTATTGCACAATCTGACATCAATCAAGATGACAGACCTCGCACCAAAAGGATGACGAAGCGAAACTCACACCGGCCACTACCACCAAAAGGATGATAGGACAAACACCATCGCCCAATATAATATTAAAAAGATGATAGACCCCCCACCAAAAGGATGACGAATCAAAACTCACACCGGCCAGTACCACCAAAATGATTATAGGACAAACACCATCGCACAATCTGACATCAATTACGATGTCAGACCCCCCACCAAATGGATGATTGAACGAAACTCACACTGGCCACTATCACCAAAAGGATGATAGGACAAACACTAACGCACAATCTGACATCAACAAGATGACATAACCCCTACCAAAAGGATTACAGAGCGAAACTCACACCGGCCACTACCACCAAAAGGATGATAGGACAAACACTATCGCACAATCTAACATAAATAACAATAAAAGACCCCCCACTAAAAGGATGACGGAGCAAAACTCACACCGGCCACTACCACCAAAAGGATGATAGGACAAACACTAACGCACAATCTGACATCAACAAGATGACAGACCCCCCACCAAAAGGATGACAGAGTGAAACTCACACCGGCCACTACCACCAAAACGATGATTGGGCAAACACTATCGCACAATCGGACATCAATCAAGATTACAAACCCCCCACTAAAGGGATGACGTAGCGAAACTCACATCGGATAGTACCACAAAAACGATAATAGGACAAACACCATCGCAAAATCTGACATCAATTACGATGTCAGACCCCCCACCAAAAGGATGACGGACCGAAACTCACACCGGCCACTACCACCAAAACGATTATTGGACAAACACTATCGCACAATCGGACATCAATCAAGATTACAAACCCCCCACTAAAGGGATGACGTAGCGAAACTCACATCGGATAGTACCACAAAAACGATAATAGGACAAACACCATCGCAAAATCTGACATCAATTACGATGTCAGACCCCCCACCAAAAGGATGATAGAGCGAAACTCACACCAGCCACTACCACCTAAAGGATGATAGGACAAACACTAACGGACAATCTAACATCAACAAGATGACAGACCCCCTACCAAAAGGATGACAGAGCGAAACTTACATCGGCCACTACCACCAAAAGGATGATAGGACAAACACTATCACACAATCTGACATAAATTGCAATAAAAGACCCCCTACAAAAAGGATGACAGAGCGAAACTCACACCGGCCACTACCACCAAAAGGATGATAGGACAAACACTATCGCACAATCTGACATCAGATAAGATGACAGACCCCCCACCAAAAGGATGACGGAGCGAAACTCACACCGGCCACTACCACCAAAAGGATTATAGGACAAACACTATCACCCAATATAATATTAACAAGATGATAGACCCCCCCACCAAAAGGATGACGAAGCAAAAGTCACACCGGCCAGTACCACGAAAATGATGATAGGACAAACACTAATGCACAATCTGATATCAATTGCAATGTCAGACCCCCCACCAAAAAGATGATAGAACGAAACTCACACCGGCCACTATCACCAAAAGGATGATAGGACAAACACAAACGCACAATCTGACAGCAACAAGATGACATACCCCCTACCAAAAGGATGACATAGCGAAACTCACACCGACCACTACCACCAAAAGGATGATAGGAGAAACACTATCACACAATCTAACATAAATTACAATAAAAGACCCCCCACCAAAAGGATGACGGAGCGAAACTCACACCGACCACTACCACCAAAAGGATTATAGGACAAACATTAACGTACAATCTGACATCAACAGGATGACAGACCCCCCACCAAAAGGATGACAGCGCGAAACTCACACCGGCAACTACCACCAAAAGGATGATAGGACAAACACTATCACACAATCTGACATAAATTACAATAAAAGACCCCCCACCAAAAGGATGACGGAGCGAAACTCACACCGGCCACAACCACCAAAAGGATGATAGGACAAACACTATCGCACAATCTGACATCAGATAAGATGACAGACCCCCCACCAAAAGGATGACAGAGCGAAACTCACACCGGCCACTACCACCAAAAGGATGATAGGACAAACACTATCGCGCAATCTGACATCAATCAAGATGACAGACCTCGCACCAAAAGGATGACGAAGCGAAACTCACACCGGCCACTGCCACCAAAAGGATGATAGGACAAACACTATCTCCCAATATAATATTAAAAAGATGATAGACCCCCCACCAAAAGGATGACGAATCAAAACTCACACCGGCCAGTACCACCAAAATGATTATAGGACAAACACCATCGCACAATCTGACATCAATTACGATGTCAGAACCCCCACCAAATGGATGATAGAACGAAACTCACACCGGCCACTACCACCAAAAGGATGATAGGCCAAACACTAACGCACAATCTGACATCAACAAGATGACATAACCCCTACCAAAAGGATTACAGAGCGAAACTCACACCGGCCACTACCACCAAAAGGATTATAGGAGAAACACTATCACACAATCTAACATAAATAACAATAAAAGACCCCCCACCAAAAGGATGACGGAGCAAAACTCACACCGGCCACTACCACCAAAAGGATGATAGGACAAACACTAACGCACAATCTGACATCAACAAGATGACAGACCCCACACCAAAAGGATGACAGAGTGAAACTCACACCGGCCACTACCACCAAAAGGATGGTAAGACAAACACTATCAGACAATCTGACATAAATTACAATAAAAGACCCCATACCAAAAGGATGACGGAGCGAAACTCACACCGGCCACTACCACCAAAAGGATGATAGGACAAACACTATCGCACAATCTGACATCAAATAAGATGACAGACCCCCCACCAAAAGGATGACGGAGCGAAACTCACACCGGCCACTACCACCAAAAGGATGATAGGACAAACACTATCGCACAATCCGACATCAATCAAGATGACAGACCTCGCACCAAAAGGATGACGAAGCGAAATTCACACCGGCCACTGCCACCAAATGGATTATAGGACAAACACTATCACCCAATATAATATTAACAAGATGATAGACCCCCCACCAAAAGGATGACGAAGCAAAACTCACACCGGCCAGTACCACGAAAATGATGATAGGACAAACACTAACGCACAATCTGACATCAATTACAATGTCAGACCCCCACCAAAAAGATGATAGAACGAAACTCACACCGGCCACTATCACCAAAAGGATGATAGGACAAACACAAACGCACAATCTGACAGCAACAAGATGACATACCCCCTACCAAAAGGATGACAGAGCGAAACTCACACCGACCACTACCACCAAAAGGATGATAGGAGAAACACTATCACACAATCTAACATAAATTACAATAAAAGACCCCCCCACCAAAAGGATGACAGAGCGAAACTCACACCGGCCACTACCACCAAAAGGATTATAGGACAAACACTAACGCACAATCTGACATCAACAGGATGACAGACCCCCCACCAAAAGGATGACAGCGCGAAACTCACACCGGCAACTACCACCAAAAGGATGATAGGACAAACACTATCACACAATCTGACATAAATTACAATAAAAGACCCCCCACCAAAAGGATGACGGAGCGAAACTCACACCGGCCACTACCACCAAAAGGATGATAGGACAAACACTATCGCACAATCTGACATCAGATAAGACGACAGACCCCCCACCAAAAGGATGACGGAGCGAAACTCACACCGGCCACTACCACCAAAAGGATGATAGGACAAACACTATCGCACAATCTGACATCAATCAAGATGACAGACCTCGCACCAAAAGGATGACGAAGCGAAACTCACACCGGCCACTGCCACCAAAAGGATGATAGGACAAACACTATCGCCCAATATAATATTAAAAAGATGATAGACCCCCCACCAAAAGGATGACGAATCAAAACTCACACCGGCCAGTACCACCAAAATGATTATAGGACAAACACCATCGCACAATCTGACATCAATTACGATGTCAGACCCCCCACCAAATGGATGATAGAACGAAACTCACACCGGCCACTACCACCAAAAGGATGATAGGCCAAACACTAACGCACAATCTGACATCAACAAGATGACATAACCCCTACCAAAAGGATTACAGAGCGAAACTCACACCGGCCACTACCACCAAAAGGATGATAGGAGAAACACTATCACACAATCTAACATAAATAACAATAAAAGACCCCCCACCAAAAAGATGACGGAGCAAAACTCACACCGGCCACTACCACCAAAAGGATGATAGGACAAAGACTAACGCACAATCTGACATCAACAAGATGACAGACCCCACACCAAAAGGATGACAGAGTGAAACTCACACCGGCCACTACCGCCAAAAGGATGATAAGACAAACACTATCAGACAATCTGACATAAATTACAATAAAAGACCCCATACCAAAAGGATGACGGAGCGAAACTCACACCGGCCACTACCACCAAAAGGATGATAGGACAAACACTATCGCACAATCTGACATCAAATAAGATGACAGACCCCCCACCAAAAGGATGACGGAGCGAAACTCACACCGGCCACTACCACCAAAAGGATGATAGGACAAACACTATCGCACAATCCGACATCAATCAAGATGACAGACCTCGCACCAAAAGGATGACGAAGCGAAATTCACACCGGCCACTGCCACCAAATGGATTATAGGACAAACACTATCACCCAATATAATATTAACAAGATGATAGACCCCCCACCAAAAGGATGACGAAGCAAAACTCACACCGGCCAGTACCACGAAAATGATGATAGGACAAACACTAACGCACAATCTGACATCAATTACAATGTCAGACCCCCCACCAAAAAGATGATAGAACGAAACTCACACCGGCCACTATCACCAAAAGGATGATAGGACAAACACAAACGCACAATCTGACAGCAACAAGATGACATACCCCCTACCAAAAGGATGACAGAGCGAAACTCACACCGACCACTACCACCAAAAGGATGATAGGAGAAACATTATCACACAATCTAACATAAATTACAATAAAAGACCCCCCACCAAAAGGATGACAGAGCGAAACTCACACCGGCCACTACCACCAAAAGGATTATAGGACAAACACTAACGCACAATCTGACATCAACAGGATGACAGACCCCCCACCAAAAGGATGACAGCGCGAATCTCACACCGGCAACTACCACCAAAAGGATGATAGGACAAACACTATCACACAATCTGACATAAATTACAATAAAAGACCCCCCACCAAAAGGATGACGGAGCGAAACTCACACCGGCCACTACCACCAAAAGGATGATAGGACAAACACTATCGCACAATCTGACATCAGATAAGACGACAGACCCCCCACCAAAAGGATGACGGAGCGAAACTCACACCGGCCACTACCACCAAAAGGATGATAGGACAAACACTATCGCACAATCTGACATCAATCAAGATGACAGACCTCGCACCAAAAGGATGACGAAGCGAAACTCACACCGGCCACTGCCACCAAAAGGATGATAGGACAAACACTATCGCCCAATATAATATTAAAAAGATGATAGACCCCCCCCACCAAAAGGATGACGAATCAAAACTCACACCGGCCAGTACCACCAAAATGATTATAGGACAAACACCATCGCACAATCTGACATCAATTACGATGTCAGACCCCCCACCAAATGGATAATAGAACGAAACTCACACCGGCCACTACCACCAAAAGGATGATAGGCCAAACACTAACGCACAATCTGACATCAACAAGATGACATAACCCCTACCAAAAGGATTACAGAGCGAAACTCACACCGGCCACTACCACCAAAAGGATGATAGGAGAAACACTATCACACAATCTAACATAAATAACAATAAAAGACCCCCCACCAAAAGGATGACGGAGCAAAACTCACACCGGCCACTACCACCAAAAGGATGATAGGACAAACACTAACGCACAATCTGACATCAACAAGATGACAGACCCCCCACCAAAAGGATGACAGAGTGAAACTCACACCGGCCACTACCACCAAAAGGATGATAAGACAAACACTATCAGACAATCTGACATAAATTACAATAAAAGACCCCATACCAAAAGGATGACGGAGCGAAACTCACACCGGCCACTACCACCAAAAGGATGATAGGACAAACACTATCGCACAATCTGACATCAGATAAGATGACAGACCCCCCACCAAAAGGATGACGGACCGAAACTTACACCGGCCACTACCACCAAAAGGATGATAGGACAAACACTATCACACAATCTGACATTAATCAAGATGACAGACCTCACACTAAAAGGATGATGAAGCGAAACTCACACTGGCCACTTCCACCAAAACGATGATAGGACAAACACTATCGCACAATATAATATTAGTTGGATGATAGACCCCCAACCAAAAGAAGGATGAAGCGAAACTCACACCGGCCAGTACCACCAAAACGATGATAGGACAAACATCATCGCACCATCTGAAAAAGATTACGATGTCAGACCCCACACCAAAAGGATGATAGAGCGAAACTCACACCGGCCACTACCACCAAAAGGATGATAGGACAAACACTAACGCACAATCTGACATTAACAAGATGACATAACCCCTACCAAAAGGATGACAGAGCGAAACTCACACCGGCCACTACCACCAAAAGGATGATAGGAGAAACACTATCACACAATCTAACATATATAACAATAAAAGACCCCCCACCAAATGGATGACGGAGCGAAACTCACACCGGCCACTACCACCAAAAGGATGATAGGACAAACACTAACGCACAAGCTGACATCAACAAGATGACAGACCCTCAACCAAAAGGATGACAGAGCGAAACTCACATCGGCCACTACTATCAAAAGGATGATAGGACAAACACTATCACACTATCTGACATAAATTAAAATAAAATACCCCCCACCAAAAGGATGACGAAGTGAAACTCACACCGGCCACTACCACCAAAAGGATGATAGGACAAACACTACCGCACAATCTGGCATCAGATAAGATGACAGACCCCCCACCAAAAGAATGACGGGGCGAAACTCACACCGACCACTACCACCAAAAGGATGATAGGACAAACACTATCGCACAATCTGACATCAGATAAGATGACAGACCCCCCACCAAAAGGATGACGGAGCAAAACTCACACCGGCAACTACCCCGAAAAGGATTATAGGACAATCACTATCGCACAATCTGACATCAGATAAGATGACAAACCCCCCACCAAAAGGATGACGAAGCGAAACTCACACTGGCGACTACCACCAAAAGGATAATAGGACAAACACTACCGCACAATATGACGTCAATCAAGATGACAGACCTCGCACCAAAAGGATGACGAAGCGAAACTCACACCGGCCACTGCCACCCAAAGGATGATAGGACAAACACTATTGCGCAATATAATATTAACAAGATGATAGAACCCCCCACCAAAAGGATGAAGAAGTAAAACTCAAACCAGCGAGTACCACCAAAATGATGATAGGACAAACACCATCGCACAATCTGACATCAATTACGATGTCAGACCCCCACCAAAAGGATGATAGAACGAAACTCACACCGGCCACTACCACCAAAAGGATGATAGGACAAACACTAACGCACAATCTGACATCAACAAGATGACATAACCCCTACCAAAAGGATTACAGAGCGAAACTCACACCGGCCACTCCCACCAAAAGGATGATAGGAGAAACACTATCACACAATCAAACATAAATAACAATAAAAGACCCCCCACCAAAAGGATGACGGAGCAAAACTCACACCGGCCACTACCACCAAAAGGATGATAGGACAAACACTAACGCACAATCTGACATCAACAAGATGACAGACCCCCAACCAAAAGGATGACAGAGCGAAACTCACATCGGCCACTACTATCAAAAGGATGATAGGACAAACACTATCACACAATCTGACATAAATTACAATAAAAGACCCCCCACCAAAAGGATCATGGAGCGAAACTCACACCAGCCACTACCACTAAAAGGATGATAGGACAAACACTATCGCACAATCTGACATCAGATAAGATGACAGACCCTCCACCAAAAGAATGACGGAGCAAAACTCACACCGGCCACTACCACCAAAACGATGATAGGACAAACACTATCGCACAATCTGACATCAGATATGATGATAGACCCCCCACCAAAATGATGACGGGGCAAAACTCACACCGGCCACTACCACCAAAAGGATGATAGGACAAACACTATCGCACAATATGACATCAATCAAGATGACAGACCTCGCACCAAAAGGATGACGAAGCGAAACTCACACCGGCCACTGCCACCCAAAGGATGATTGGACAAACACTATCACACAATATAATATTAACAAGATGATAGACCCCCCACCAAAAGGATGAAGAAGCAAAACTCACACCGGCCAGTACCACCAAAATGATGACAGGACAAACACCATCGCACAATCTGACATCAATTACGATGTCAGACCCCCACCAAAAGGATGATAGAACGAAACTCACACCGGCCACTACCACCAAAAGGATGATAGGACAAACACTAACGCACAATCTGACATCAACAAGATGACATAACCCCTACCAAAAGGATTACAGAGCGAAACTCACACCGGCCACTCCCACCAAAAGGATGATAGGAGAAACACTATCACACAATCTAACATAAATAACAATAAAAGACCCCCCACCAAAAGGATGACGGAGCAAAACTCACACCGGCCACTACCACCAAAAGGATGATAGGACAAACACTAACGCACAATCTGACATCAACAAGATGACAGACCCCCAACCAAAAGGATGACAGAGCGAAACTCACATCGGCCACTACTATCAAAAGGATGATAGGACAAACACTATCACACAATCTGACATAAATTACAATAAAAGACCCCCCACCAAAAGGATCATGGAGCGAAACTCACACCAGCCACTACCACTAAAAGGATGATAGGACAAACACTATCGCACAATCTGACATCAGATAAGATGACAGACCCTCCACCAAAAGAATGACGGAGCAAAACTCACACCGGCCACTACCACCAAAACGATGATAGGACAAACACTATCGCACAATCTGACATCAGATATGATGATAGACCCCCCACCAAAATGATGACGGGGCAAAACTCACACCGGCCACTACCACCAAAAGGATGATAGGACAAACACTATCGCACAATATGACATCAATCAAGATGACAGACCTCGCACCAAAAGGATGACGAAGCGAAACTCACACCGGCCACTGCCACCCAAAGGATGATTGGACAAACACTATCACACAATATAATATTAACAAGATGATAGACCCCCCACCAAAAGGATGAAGAAGCAAAACTCACACCGGCCAGTACCACCAAAATGATGACAGGACAAACACCATCGCACAATCTGACATCAATTACGATGTCAGACCCCCACCAAAAGGATGATAGAACGAAACTCACACCGGCCACTACCACCAAAAGGATGATAGGACAAACACTAACGCACAATCTGACATCAACAAGATGACATAACCCCTACCAAAAGGATTACAGAGCGAAACTCACACCGGCCACTCCCACCAAAAGGATGATAGGAGAAACACTATCACACAATCTAACATAAATAACAATAAAAGACCCCCCACCAAAAGGATGACGGAGCAAAACTCACACCGGCCACTACCACCAAAAGGATGATAGGACAAACACTAACGCACAATCTGACATCAACAAGATGACAGACCCCCAACCAAAAGGATGACAGAGCGAAACTCACATCGGCCACTACTATCAAAAGGATGATAGGACAAACACTATCACACAATCTGACATAAATTACAATAAAAGACCCCCCACCAAAAGGATCATGGAGCGAAACTCACACCAGCCACTACCACTAAAAGGATGATAGGACAAACACTATCGCACAATCTGACATCAGATAAGATGACAGACCCTCCACCAAAAGAATGACGGAGCAAAACTCACACCGGCCACTACCACCAAAACGATGATAGGACAAACACTATCGCACAATCTGACATCAGATATGATGATAGACCCCCCACCAAAATGATGACGGGGCAAAACTCACACCGGCCAATACCACCAAAAGGATGATAGGACAAACACTATCGCACAATATGACATCAATCAAGATGACAGACCTCGCACCAAAAGGATGACGAAGCGAAACTCACACCGGCCACTGCCACCCAAAGGATGATTGGACAAACACTATCACACAATATAATATTAACAAGATGATAGACCCCCCACCAAAAGGATGAAGAAGCAAAACTCACACCGGCCAGTACCACCAAAATGATGACAGGACAAACACCATCGCACAATCTGACATCAATTACGATGTCAGACCCCCACCAAAAGGATGATAGAACGAAACTCACACCGGCCACTACCACCAAAAGGATGATAGGACAAACACTTACGCACAATCTGACAGTAAGAAGATGACAGACCCCCTACCAAAAGGATGACAGAGCAAAACTCACACCGACCACTACCACCAAAAGGATGAGAGGAGAAACACTATCACACAATCTAACATAAATTACAATAAAAGACCCCCCACCAAAAGGATGACAGAGCGAAACTCACACCGGCCACTACCACCAAAAGGATGATAGGACAAACACTAACGCACAATCTGACATCAACAAGATGACAGACACCCCACCAAAAGGATGACAGAGCGAAACTCACACCGGCCACTACCACCAAAAGGATGATAAGACAAACACTATCACACAATCTGACATAAATTACAATAAAAGACCCCCCACCAAAAGGATGACGGAGCGAAACTCACACCGGCCACTACCACCAAAAGGATGATAGGACAAACACTATCGCACAATCTGACATCAGATAAGATGACAGACCCCCCACCAAAAGGATGACGGACCGAAACTCACACCGGCCACTACCACCAAAAGGATGATAGGACAAACACTATCGCACAATCTTACATCAATCAAGATGACAGACCACACACTAAAAGGATGACGAAGCGAAACTCACACCGGCCACTTCCACCAAAAGGATGATAGGACAAACACTATCGCACAATATAATATTAGCAAGATGATAGATCCCCCACCAAAAGAAGGATGAAGCGAAACTCACACCGGCCAGTACCACCAAAATGATGATAGGACAAACATGATCGCACCATCTTACATCAATTACGATATCAGACCCCACACCAAAAGGATGATAGAGCGAAACTCACACCGACGACTACCACAAAAAGTATGATAGGACAAACACTAACGCACAATCTGACATCAACAAGATGACATAACCCCTACCAAGAGGATGACAGAGCGAAACTCACACCGGCCACTACCACCAAAAGGATGATAGGAGAAACACTATCACACAATCTAACATAAATAACAATAAAAGACCCCCCACCAAAAGGATGACGGAGCGAAACTCACATCGGCCACTACCACCAAAAGGATGATAGGACAAACACTAACACACAATCTGACATCAACAAGATGACAGACCCCCAACCAAAAGGATGACAGAGCGAAACTCACATCGGCCACTACTATCAAAAGGATGATAGGACAAACACTATCACACAATCTGACATAAATTCCAATAAAAGACCCCCCACCAAAAGGATGATGGAGCGAAACTCACACCGGCCACTACCACCAAAAGGATGATAGGACAAACACTATCGCACAATCTGACATCAGATAAGATGACAGACCCCCTACCAAAAGGATGACGGAGCGAAACTCAGACCGGCCTCTACAACCAAAAGGATGATAGGACAAACACTATCTCACAGTCTGACATCAGATAATATGACAGACCCCCCACCAAAAGGATAACGGAGCAAAACTCACTTCGGCCACTACCACCAAAAGGATGATAGGACAAACACTATCGCACAATCTGACATCAATCAAGATGACAGACCTTGCACCAAAAGGATGACGAAGCGAAACTCACACCGGCCACTGCCACTAAAAGGATGATAGGACAAACACTGTCGCCTAATATAATATTAACAAGATGATAGACCCCCCACCAAAAGGATGACGAAGCAAAACTCACACCGACCAGTACCACCAAAATGATGATAGGACAAACACCATCGAACAATCTAACATCAATTACGATGTCAGACCCCCAACCAAAAGCATGATAGAACGAAACTCACACCGACCACTACCACCAAAAGGAAGATAGGACAAACACTAACACACAATCTGACAGCAACAAGATGACAGACCCCCTACCAAAAGGATGACAGAGTAAAACTCACACCGACCACTACCACCAAAAGGATGATAGGAGAAACACTATCAGAGAATCTAACATAAATTACAATAAAAGACCCCCCACCAAAAGGATGACGGAGCAAAACTCACACCGGCCACTAACATCAAAAGGATGATAGGACAAACACTAACGCACAATCTGACATCAACAAGACGACAAACCCCCCCACCAAAAGGATGACAGAGCGAAACTCACACCGGCCACTACCACCAAAAGGTTGATAGGACAAACACTATCACACAATCTGACATAAATTACAATAAAAGACCCCCCACCAAAAGGATGACGGAGCGAAACTCACACCGGCCACTTCCACCAAAAGGATGATAGGACAAACACTATCGCACAATCTGACATTAGATAAGATGACAGACCCTTCACCAAAAGGATGATGGAGCGAAACTCACACCGACCACTACCACCAAAAGGTTGATAGGACAAACACTATCGCACAATCTGACATCAAATAAGATGACAGACCTCGCACCAAAAAGATGATGAAGCGAAACTCACACCGGCCACTGCCACCAAAAGGAAGATAGGACAAACACTATCGCACAATATAATATTAGCAAGACGATTGACCCCCCACCAAAAGGATGATGAAGCGAAACTCACACCGGCCAGTACGATCAAAATGATGATAGGACAAACACCATCGCACAATCTGACATCAACAAGATGACAGACCGTTTACCAAAAGGATGACAGAGCGAAACTCACATCGGCCACTACCAACAAAAGGATGATAGGACAAAGACTATCGCACAATCTGACATCAATCAAGATAACAGACCTCGCACCAAAAGGATGACGGAGCGAGACTCACACCGGCCACTACCACCAAAAGGATGATAGGACAAACACTATAGCACAATCTGACATCAATAAGATGACAGAACCCCCACTAAAAGGATGACAGAGCGAAACTCACACCGGCAACTACCACCAAAAGGATGATAACACAAACACTATCGCACAATATAAAATTAACAAGATGATAGACCCCCCACCAAAAGAAGGACGAAGCGTAACTCACAACGGCCAGTACCACCAAAATGATGATAGGAAAAACACCATCGCACCATCTGACATCAATTACGATGTCAGACCCCCCACCGAAAGGTTGATAGAGCAAAACTCACACCGAACACTACCACCAAAAGGATGATAGAATAAACACTAACGCACAATCTGACATCAATAAGATGACATACCCCTTACCAAAAGGATGACAGAGCGAAACTCACACCGACCACTACCACGAAAAGGATGATTGGAGAAACACTATCATACAATCTAACATAAAATTACAATAAAAGACCCCCCACCAAAAGGATGACGGAGTGAAACTCACACCGGCCACTACCACCAAAAGGATGATAGGACAAACACTAACGCACAATCTAACATCAACAAGATGACAGACTCCCCACCAAAAGGATGACAGAGAGAAACTCACACCCACCACTATCACCAAAAGGATGATAGCACAAACACTATCAGACAATCTGACATAAATTACAATAAAAGACCCCCCACCAAAAGGATGACGGAGCGAAACTCACACCGGCCACTACCACCAAAAGGATGATAGGACAAACACTATCGCACAATCAGACATCATACAAGATGACAGACCCCTACCAAAACAATGACGGAGCGAAACTCGCACCGGCCACTACCACTAAAAGGATGATAGGACAAACACTGTAGCACAATCTGACATCAATAAGATGACAGACCTCCCACTAAAAGGATGACAGAGCGAAACTCACATCGGCCACTACCACCAAAAGGATGATAACACAAACACTAACGCACAATATGATATCAGCAAGATGACAAACACCCCACCAAAAGGATGATAGAGCAAAGCTCACACCGGCCACTACAACCTAAAGGATGATAGGACAAACACTAGTGCACAATATAAGATTAGCAAGATGATAAACCACCCACCAAAAGGATGACGAAGCGAAACTCACACCGGCCACTACCACCTAAAGGATGATAGGACAAACACTATCGCACATTCTGACATCAATCAAGGTGACAAACCCCCAACTAAAAGGGTGACGGAGCGAAATCGCACCGGCCACTACCACCAAAAGGATGATAGGACAAACACTAACGCACAATTTGACATCAATATGATGACAGACCCCCCATCAAAAGGATGACGGAGCAAAACTCACACCGGCCACTACCACCAAAAGGATGATAGGACAAACACTATCACACAATCTGAAATCAATTAGATGACAGACCCCCCACCAAAAGGATGGCGGAGCGAAACTCACACCGGCCACTACCACAAAAAGGATGATAGGACAAACACTATTACACAATATATTATTAGCAAGATGATAGACCCCCCACCAAAAGGACGACGAAGCGAAACTCACACCGGCCACTACCACCTAAAGGATGATAGGACAAACACTATCGCACAATCTGACATCAGATAAGATGACAAACCCCCACCAAAAGGATGATGGAGCAAAACTCACATCGGCCACTATCACCAAAAGGATGATAGGACAAACACTATCGCACAATCTGAAATAAATTAAGAGGGCAGACCTGGCACCAAAAGGATGCCGGCGCGAAACTCCCACCGGCCACTACCACCAAAAGGGTGATAGGACAAACAGTATCGCACAATCTGACATTAATCAAGATGACAGACCCCCCACCAAAAGGATGACGGAGCGAAACTCGCACCGGCCACTACCACCAAAAGGATGATAGGACAAACACTATAGCACAATCTGACATCAATAAGATGATAGACCCCCACTAAAAGGATGACAGAGCGAAAGTCACACCGGCCAATACCACCAAAAGGATGATAACACAAACACTATCGCACAATATGATATCAGCACGATGACAGACACCTCACCAAAAGGATGACAGAGCAAAGCTCACACCGGCCACTACCACCTAAAGGACGATAGGACAAACACTATCGCACAATCTGTCATCAATTAAGATGACAAACCCCCCACCAAAAGGATGACGAAGCGAAACTCACACCGGCCACTACCACCAAAAGGATTATAGGACAGACACTAACGCACAATCCGACATAAACAAAATGACAGACCTTGCACCAAAAGGATGACGAAGCGAAACTCACACCGGCCACTGCCACCTAAAGGATGATAGGACAAACACTATCACACAATCTAACATCAATTAGATGAAAGACCCCCCACCAAAAGGATGGCGGAGCAAAACTCCCATCGGCCACAAGCACAAAAAGGATGATAGGACAAACACAATTGCACAATATAATATTAGCAAGATGATAGACCACCCAACAAAAGGATGACGAAGCGAAACTCACACCGGCCACTACCACCTAAAGGATGATAGGACAAACACTATCGCACATTCTGACATCAATCAAGATGACAAACCCCCCACCAAAAGGATGACGGAGCGAAATTGCACCGGCCACTACCACCAAAAGGATGATAGGACAAACACTATAGCACAATCTGACATCAGATAAGATGACAGACCCCCCACCAAAAGGATGACGGAGCAAAACTCACACCGACCAGTATCACCAAAAGGATGATAGGACAAACACTATCGCACAATCTGACATCAATTAAGATGGCAGACCCCGCACCAAAAGGATGCCGGCGCGAAACTCCCACTGGCCACTACCACCAAAAGGATGATAGGACAAACAGTATCGCACAATCTGACATTAATCAAGAAGACAGACCCCCCACCAAAAGGATGACGGAGCGAAACTCGCACCGGCCACTACCACCAAAAGGATGATAGGACAAACACTATAGCACAAGCTGACATCAATAAGATGATAGACCCCCACTAAAAGGATGATAGAGCGAAACTCACACCGGCCACTACCACCAAAAGGATGATAACACAAACACTATCGCACAATATGATATCAGCAAGATGACAGACACCCCACCAAAAGGATGATAGAGCAAAGCTCACACCGGCCACTACCACCTAAAGCATGATAGGACAAACACTATTGCACAATCTGTCAACAATCAAGATGACAAACCCCCCACCAAAAGGATGACGGAGCGAAACTCACACCGACCACTACCACCAAAAGGATTATAGGACAAACACTAACGCACAATCCGACATAAACAAGATGACAGACCCCCCACAAAAAGGATGACGGAGCGAAACTCACACCGGCCACTACCACCAAAAGGATGATAGGACAAACACTATCACACAATCTGACATCAATTAGATGACAGACCCCCCACCAAAAGGATGGCGGAGCGAAACTCCCACCGGCCACTAGCACAAAAAGGATGATAGGACAAACACTATTACACAATATACTATTAGCAAGATGATAGACCACCCACCAAAAGGATGACGAAGCGAAACTCACACCGGCCACTACCACCTAAAGGATGATAGGACAAACACTATCACACATTCTGACATCAATCAAGATGACAAACCTCCCACCAAAAGGATGACGGAGCGAAATTGCACCGGCCACTACCACCAAAAGGATGATAGGACAAACACTATAGCACAATCTGACATCAGATAAGATGAGAGACCCCCCACCAAAAGGATGACGGAGCAAAACTCACACCGACCAGTATCACCAAAAGGATGATAGGACAAACACTATCGCACAATCTGACATCAATTAAGATGGCAGACCCCGCACCAAAAGGATGCCGGCGCGAAACTCCCACTGGCCACTACCACCAAAAGTATGATAGGACAAACAGTATCGCACAATCTGACATTAATCAAGATGACAAACCCCCCACCAAAAGGATGACGGAGCGAAACTCGCACCGGGTACTACCGCCAAAAGGATGATAGGACAAACACTATAGCACAGGCTGACATCAATAAGATGATAGACCCCCACTAAAAGGATGACAGAGCGAAACTCACACCGGCCACTACCACCAAAAGGATGATAACACAAACACTATCGCACAATATGATATCAGCAAGATGACAGACACCCCACCAAAAGGATGATAGAGCAAAGCTCACACCGGCCACTACCACCTAAAGGATGATAGGACAAACACTATCGCACAATCTGTCATCAATCAAGATGACAAACCCCCCACCAAAAGGATGACGGAGCGAAACTCACACCGGCCACTACCACCAAAAGGATTATAGGACAAACACTAACACACAATCCGACATAAACAAGATGACAGACCCCCCACAAAAAGGATGACGGAGCGAAACTCACACCGGCCACTACCACCAAAAGGTTGATAGGACAAACACTATCACACAATTTGACATCAATTAGATGACAGACCCCCCACCAAAAGGATGGCGGAGCGAAACTCCCACCGGCCACTAGCACAAAAAGGATGATAGGACAAACACTATTGCACAATATAATATTAGTAAGATGATAGACCACCCACCAAAAGGATGACGAAGCGAAACTCACACCGGCCACTACCACCTAAAGGATGATAGGACAAACACTATCGCACATTCTGACATCAATCAAGATGACAAACCCCCCACCAAAAGGATGACGTAGCAAAATCGCACCGGCCACTATCACCAAAAGGATGATAGGACAAACACTAACGCACAATCTGACATCAATAAGATGACAGACCCCCCATCAAAAGTATGACAGAGCAAAACTCACACCGGCCACTACCACCAAAAGGATGATAGGACAAACACTATCACACAATCTGACATCAATTAGATGACAGACCCTCCACCAAAAGGATGGCGGAGCGAAACTCACACCGGCCACTACCAAAAAAAGGATGATAGGACAAACACTATTGCACAATATAATATTAGCAAGATGATAGACCCCCCACCAAAAGGATGACGAAGCGAAACTCACACCGGCCACTACCACCTAAAGGATGATAGGACAAACACTATCGCACAATCTGACATCAGATAAGATGACAGACTCCCGACCAAAAGGGTGACGGAGCAAAAGTCACACCGGCCAGTATCACCAAAAGGATGATAGGACAAACACTATCGCACAATCTGACATCAATTAAGATGGCAGACACCGCACCAAAAGGATGCCGGCGCGAAACTCCCACCAGCCACTACCACCAAAAGGATGATAGGACAAATAGTATCGCACAATCTGACATTAATCAAGATGACAGGCCCCCCACCAAAAGGATGACGGAGCGAAACTCGCACCGGCCACTACCACCAAAAGGATGATAGGACAAACACTATAGCACAATCTGACATCAATAAGTTGATAGACCCCCACTAAAAGGATGACAGAGCGAAACTCACACCGGCCAATACCACCAAAAGGATGATAACACAAACACTATCGCACAATATGATATCAGCACGATGACAGACACCTCACCAAAAGGATGACAAAGAAAATCTCACACCGGTCACTACCACCTAAAGGACGATAGGACAAACACTATCGCACAATCTGTCATCAATTAAGATGAAAAACCCCCCACCAAAAGGATGACGGAGCGAAACTCGCACCGGCCACTACCACCAAAAGTATTATAGGACAAACACTAACGCACAATCCGACATAAACAAAATGACAGACCTCGCACCAAAAGGATGATGAAGCGAAACTCACACCGGCCACTGCCACCTAAAGGATGATAGGACAAACACTATCACACAATCTGACATCAATTAGATGAAAGACCCCCCACCAAAAGGATGGCGGAGCGAAACTCCCACCGGCCACTAGCACAAAAAGGATGATAGGACAAACACTATTGCACAATATAAATATTAGCAAGATGATAGACCACCCACCAAAAGGATGACGAAGCGAAACTCACACCGGCCACTACCACCTAAAGGATGATAGGACAAACACTATCGCACATTCTGACATCAATCAAGATGACAAACCCCCCACCAAAAGGATGACGGAGCGAAATTGCACAGGCCACTACCACCAAAAGGATGATAGGACAAACACTATCGCACAATCTGACATCAGATAAGATGACAGACCCCCCACCAAAAGGATGACGGAGCAAAACTCACACCGACCAGTATCACCAAAAGGATGATAGGACAAACACTATCGCACAATCTGACATCAATTAAGATGGCAGACCCTGCACCAAAAGGATGCCGGCGCGAAACTCCCACTGGCGACTACCACCAAAAGGATGATAGGACAACAGTATCGCACAATGTGACATTAATCAAGATGACAGACCCCCCACCAAATGGATGACGGAGCGAAACTCGCACCGGCCACTACCACCAAAAGGATGATAGGACAAACACTATAGCACAATCTGACATCAATAAGATGATAGACCCCCACTAAAAGGATGACAGAGCAAAACTCACACCGGCCACTACCACCAAAAGGATGATAACACAAACAATATCGCACAATATGATATCAGCAAGATGACAGACACCTCACCAAAAGGATGATAGAGCAAAGCTCACACCGGCCACTACCACCTAAAGGATGATAGGACAAACACTATCGCACAATCTATCATCAATCAAGATGACAGACCCCCCACAAAAAGGATGACGGAGCGAAACTCACACCGGCCACTACCACCAAAAGGATTATAGGACAAACACTAACACACAATCCGACATAAACAACATGACAGACCCCCCACAAAAAGGATGACGGAGCGAAACTCACACCGGCCACTACCACCAAAAGCATGATAGGACAAACACTATCACACGATTTGACATCAATTACATGACAGACCCCCCACCAAAAGGATGGCGGAGCGAAACTCCCACCGGCCACTAGCACAAAAAGGATGATAGGACAAACACTATTGCACAATATAATATTAGTAAGATGATAGACCACCCACCAAAAGGATGACGAAGCGAAACTCACACCGGCCACTACCACCTAAAGGATGATAGGACAAACACTATCGCACATTCTGACATCAATCAAGATGACAAACCCCCCACCAAAAGGATGACGTAGCAAAATCGCACCGGCCACTATCACCAAAAGGATGATAGGACAAACACTAACGCACAATCTGACATCAATAAGATGACAGACCCCCCATCAAAAGTATGACAGAGCAAAACTCACACCGGCCACTACCACCAAAAGGATGATAGGACAAACACTATCACACAATCTGACATCAATTAGATGACAGACCCTCCACCAAAAGGATGGCGGAGCGAAACTCACACCGGCCACTACCAAAAAAAGGATGATAGGACAAACACTATTGCACAATATAATATTAGCAAGATGATAGACCCCCCACCAAAAGGATGACGAAGCGAAACTCACACCGGCCACTACCACCTAAAGGATGATAGGACAAACACTATCGCACAATCTGACATCAGATAAGATGACAGACTCCCGACCAACAGGGTGACGGAGCAAAAGTCACACCGGCCAGTATCACCAAAAGGATGATAGGACAAACACTATCGCACAATCTGACATCAATTAAGATGGCAGACACCGCACCAAAAGGATGCCGGCGCGAAACTCCCACCAGCCACTACCACCAAAAGGATGATAGGACAAATAGTATCGCACAATCTGACATTAATCAAGATGACAGGCCCCCCACCAAAAGGATGACGGAGCGAAACTCGCACCGGCCACTACCACCAAAAGGATGATAGGACAAACACTATAGCACAATCTGACATCAATAAGATGATAGACCCCCACTAAAAGGATGACAGAGCGAAACTCACACCGGCCAATACCACCAAAAGGATGATAACACAAACACTATCGCACAATATGATATCAGCACGATGACAGACACCTCACCAAAAGGATGACAAAGAAAATCTCACACCGGTCACTACCACCTAAAGGACGATAGGACAAACACTATCGCACAATCTGTCATCAATTAAGATGAAAAACCCCCCACCAAAAGGATGACGGAGCGAAACTCGCACCGGCCACTACCACCAAAAGTATTATAGGACAAACACTAACGCACAATCCGACATAAACAAAATGACAGACCTCGCACCAAAAGGATGATGAAGCGAAACTCACACCGGCCACTGCCACCTAAAGGATGATAGGACAAACACTATCACACAATCTGACATCAATTAGATGAAAGACCCCCCACCAAAAGGATGGCGGAGCGAAACTCCCACCGGCCACTAGCACAAAAAGGATGATAGGACAAACACTATTGCACAATATAAATATTAGCAAGATGATAGACCACCCACCAAAAGGATGACGAAGCGAAACTCACACCGGCCACTACCACCTAAAGGATGATAGGACAAACACTATCGCACATTCTGACATCAATCAAGATGACAAACCCCCCACCAAAAGGATGACGGAGCGAAATTGCACAGGCCACTACCACCAAAAGGATGATAGGACAAACACTATCGCACAATCTGACATCAGATAAGATGACAGACCCCCCACCAAAAGGATGACGGAGCAAAACTCACACCGACCAGTATCACCAAAAGGATGATAGGACAAACACTATCGCACAATCTGACATCAATTAAGATGGCAGACCCTGCACCAAAAGGATGCCGGCGCGAAACTCCCACTGGCGACTACCACCAAAAGGATGATAGGACAACAGTATCGCACAATGTGACATTAATCAAGATGACAGACCCCCCACCAAATGGATGACGGAGCGAAACTCGCACCGGCCACTACCACCAAAAGGATGATAGGACAAACACTATAGCACAATCTGACATCAATAAGATGATAGACCCCCACTAAAAGGATGACAGAGCAAAACTCACACCGGCCACTACCACCAAAAGGATGATAACACAAACACTATCGCACAATATGATATCAGCAAGATGACAGACACCTCACCAAAAGGATGATAGAGCAAAGCTCACACCGGCCACTACCACCTAAAGGATGACAGGACAAACACTATCGCACAATCTATCATCAATCAAGATGACAGACCCCCCACAAAAAGGATGACGGAGCGAAACTCACACCGGCCACTACCACCAAAAGGATTATAGGACAAACACTAACGCACAATCCGACATAAACAACATGACAGACCCCCCACAAAAAGGATGACGGAGCGAAACTCACACCGGCCACTACCACCAAAAGCATGATAGGACAAACACTATCACACAGTCTGACATCAATTACATGACAGACCCCCCACCAAAAGGATGGCGGAGCGAAACTCCCACCGGCCACAAGCACAAAAAGGATGATAGGACAAACACTATTGCACAATATAATATTAGCAAGATGATAGACCACCCACGAAAAGGATGACAAAGCGAAACTCACACCGGCCACTACCACCTAAAGGATGATAGGACAAACACTATCGCACATTCTGACATCAATCAAGATGACAAACCCCCCACCAAAAGGATGACGGAGCGAAATTGCACCGGCCACTACCACCAAAAGGATGATAGGACAAACACTATCGCACAATCTGACATCAGATAAGATGAAAGACCCCCCACCAAAAGGATGACGGAGCAAAACTCACACCGACCAGTATCACCAAAAGGATGATAGGACAAACACTATTGCACAATCTGACATCAATTAAGATGGCAGACCCCGCACCAAAAGGATGCCGGCGCGAAACTCCCACTGGCCACTACCACCAAAAGGATGATAGGACAAACAGTATCGCACATTCTGACATCAATCAAGATGACAAACCCCCCACCAAAAGGATGACGGAGCGAAATTGCACCGGCCACTACCACCAAAAGGATGATAGGACAAACACTATCGCACAATCTGACATCAATTAAGATGACAGACCCCCCACCAAAAGGATGACGGAGCAAAACTCGCACCGACCACTACCACCAAAAGGATGATAGGACAAACACTATAGCACAATCTGACATCAATAAGATGATAGACCCCCACTAAAAGGATGACAGAGCGAAACTCACACCGGCCACTACCACCAAAAGGATGATAACATAAACACTATCACACAATATGATATCAGCAAGATGACAGACACCCCACCAAAAGGATGATAGAGCAAAGCTCACACCGGCCACTACCACCTAAAGGATGATAGGACAAACACTATCGCACAATCTGTCATCAATCAAGATGAGAGACCCCCCATAAAAAGGATGACGGAGCGAAACTCACACCGGCCACTACCACCAAAAGGATGATAGGACAAACACTATCACACAATCTGACATCAATTAGATGACAGACCCACCACCAAAAGGATGGCGGAGCGAAACTCCCACCGGCAACTAGCACAAAAAGGATGATAGGACAAACACTATTGCACAATATAATATTAGCAAGATGATAGACTATCTACCAAAAGGATGACGAAGCGAAACTCACACCGGCCACTACCACCTAAAGGATGACAGGACAAACACTATTGCACATTCTGACATCAATCAAGATGACAAACCCCCCACCAAAAGGATGACGTAGCAAAATCGCACCGGCCACTACCACCAAAAGGATGATAGGACAAACACTAACGCACAATCTGACATCAATAAGATGACTGACCCCCCATCAAAAGGATGACAGAGCAAAACTCACACCGGCCACTACCACCAAAAGGATGATAGCACAAACACTATCACACAATCTGACATCAATTAGATGACAGACCCTCCACCAAAAGGATGGCGGAGCGAAACTCACACCGGCCACTACCAAAAAAACGATGATAGGACAAACACTATTGCACAATATAATATTAGCAAGATGACAGACCCCCCACCAAAAGGATGACGAAGCGAAACTCATACCGGCCACTACCACCTAAAGGATGATAGGACAAACAATATCGCACAATCTGACATCAGATAAGATGACAGACCCCCGACCAAAAGGATGACGGAGCAAAACTCACACCGGCCAGTATCACCAAAAGGATGATAGGACAAACACTATCGCACAATCTGACATTAATTAAGATGGGAGACCCCGCACCAAAAGGATGCCGGCGCGAAACTCCCATCGGCCACTACCACCAAAAGAATGATAGGACAAACAGTATCGCACAATCTGACAATAATAAGATGACAGACCCCCCACTAAAAGGATGACGGAGCGAAACTCGCACCGGCCACTACCACCAAAAGGATGATAGGACAAACACTAAAGCACAATCTGACATCAATAAGACGATATACCCCCACTAAAAGGATGACAGAGCGAAACTCACACCGGCCACTACCACCAAAAGGATGATAACACAAACACTATCGCACAATATGATATCAGCAAGATGACAGACACCCCACCAAAAGGATGATAGAGCAAAGCTCACACCGGCCACTACCATCTAAAGGATGATAGGACAAACACTATCGCACATTCTGACATCAATCAAGATGACAAACCCCCCACCAAAAGGATGACGTAGAAAAATCGCACCGGCCACTAACACCAAAAGGATGATACGACAAACACTAACGCACAATCTGACTTCAATAAGATGACAGACCCCCATCAAAAGGATGACAGAGCAAAACTCACACCGGCCACTACCACCAAAAGGATGACAGGACAAACACTATCACACAATCTGACATCAATTAGATGACAGACCCCCCACCAAAAGGATGGCGGAGCGAAACTCACACCGGCCACTACCACAAAAAGGATGATAGGACAAACACTATTGCACAATATAATATTAGCAAGATGATAGACCCCCCACCAAAAGGATGACCAAGCGAAACTCACACCGGCCACTACCACCTAAAGGATGATAGGACAAACACTATCGCACAATCTGACATCAGATAAGATGACAGACCCCCCACCAAAAGGATGACGGAGCAAAACTCACACCGGCCAGTATCACCAAAAGGATGATAGGACAAACACTATCGCACAATCTGACATCAATTAAGATGGCAAACCCCGCACCAAAAGGATGCCGGCGCGAAACTTCCACCGGCCACTACCACCAAAAGGATGATAGAACAAACAGTATCGCACAATCTGACATTAATCAAGATGACAGACCCCCCACCAAAAGGATGACGGAGCGAAACTCGCACCGGCGACTACCACCAAAAGGATGATATGACAAACACTATAGCACAATCTGACATCAATAAGATGATAGACCCCCACTAAAAGGATGACAGAGAGAAACTCACACCAGCCACTACCACCAAAAGGATGATAACACAAAAACTATCGCACAATATGATATCAGCAAGATGACATACACCCCACCAAAAGGATGACAGAGCAAAGCTCACACCGGCCACTACCACCTTAAGGACGATAGGACAAACACTATCGCACAATCTATCATCAATCAAGATGACAAACCCCCCACCAAAAGGATGACGGAGCAAAACTCACACCAGCCACTACCACCAAAAGGATTATAGGACAAACACTAACGCACAATCCGACATAAACAAGATGACTGACCCCCCACCAAAAGGATGACGGAGCGTAACTCACACCGGCCACTACCACTAAAAGGATGATAGGACAAACACTATCACACAATCTGACATCAATTAGATGACAGACCCCCTACCAAAAGGATGGCGGAGCGAAAATCCCACCGGCCACTAGCACAAAAAGGATGATAGGACAAACACTATGGCACAATATAATATAAGCAAGATGATAGACCACCCACCAAAAGGATGACGAAGCGAAACTCACACCGGCCACTACCACCTAAAGAATGATAGGACAAACATTATCGCACATTCTGACATCAATCAAGATGGCAAACCCCCCACCAAAAGGATGACGGAGCGAAATCGCACCGGCCACTACCACCAAAAGGATGATAGGATAAACACTAACGCACAATCTGACATCAATAAGATGACAAACCCCCCACCAAAAGGATGACGGAGCAAAACTCACACCGGCCACTACCACCAAAAGGATGATAGGACAAACACTATCGCATATTCTAACATCAGATAAGATGACAGACCCCCCACCAAAAGGATGATAGGACAAACACTATCGCACATTCTGACATCAGATAAGATGACAGACCCCCCACCAAAAGGATGACGAAGCGAAACTCACACCGACCACTACCACAAAAAGGATGATAGGACAAACACTATCGCACAATTTGACATCAGATAAGATGACAGACCCCCCACCAAAAGGATGACGGAGCAAAGCTCACACCGGCCACTATCACCAAAAGGATGATAGGACAAACTCTATCGCACAATCTGACATCAATTAAGATGGCAGACCCCGCACCAAAAGGATGTCGGCGCGAAACTCCCACTGGCCACTACCACCAAAAGGATGATAGGATAAACAGTATCGCACAATCTGACATTAATCATGATGACAGACTCCCTACCAAAAGGATGACGGAGCGAAACTCACACAGGCCACTAGCACCAAAAGGATGATAGGACAAACACTATAGCACAATCTGACATCAATAAGATGATAGACCCTCACTAAAAGGATGACAGAGCGAAACTCACACCGGCCGCTACCACCAAAAAGATGATAACACAAACACTTTCGCACAATATGATATCAGCAAGATGACAGACCCCCCACCAAAAGGATGACAGAGCGAAGCTCACACCGGCCACTACCACCTTAAGGATGATAGGACAAACACTATCGTACAATCTGTCCTCAATAAAGATGACAAACCCCCCACCAAAAGGATGGCAGAGCGAAACTCACACCGGCCACTACCACCAAAAGGATTATAGGACAAACACTAACGCACAATCCGACATAAACAAGATGACAGACCCCCCACAAAAAGGATGACGGAGCAAAACTCACACCGGCCACTACCACCAAAAGGATGATAGGACAAACACTATTGCATAATATAATATTAGTAAGCTGATAGACCACCCACCAAAAGGATGACGAAGTGAAACTCACACCGGCCACTACCACCTAAGGGATGATAGGACAAACACTATCGCACAATCTGACATCAATCAAGATGACAAACCCCCCACCAAAAGGATGACGGAGAGAAATCGCACTGGCCACTACCACCAAAAGGATGATAGGACAAACATTAACACACAATCCGACATAAACAAGATGACAGACCCCCCCACCAAAAGGATGACGGAGTGAAACTCACACCGGCCACTACCACCAAATGGATAATAGGACAAACACTATCACACAGTCTTACATCAATTAGATGACAGACCCCCCCACCAAAAGATTGACGGAGCGAAACTCACACCAGCCACTACCACTAAAAGGATGATTGGACAAACACTATCGCATAATATAATATTAGCAAGATGATAGACCCCCCACCAAAAGGATGACGAAGCGAAACTCATACCGGCCACTACCACCTAAAGGATGATAGGACAAACAATATCGCACAATCTGACATCAGATAAGATGACAGACCCCCGACCAAAAGGATGACGGAGCAAAACTCACACCGGCCAGTATCACCAAAAGGATGATAGGACAAACACTATCGCACAATCTGACATCAATTAAGATGGCAGACCCCGCACCCAAAGGATGCCGGCGCGAAACTCCCACCGGCCACTACCACCAAAAGAATGATAGGACAAACAGTATCGCACAATCTGAGAATAATAAGATGACAGACCCCCCACCAAAAGGATGACGGAGCGAAACTCGCACCGGCCACTACCACCAAAAGGATGATAGGACAAACACTATAGCACAATCTGACATCAATAAGACGATATACCCCCACTAAAAGGATGACAGAGCGAAACTCACACCGCCCATTACCACCAAAAGGATGATAACACAAACACTATCGCACAATATGATATCAGCAAGATGACAGACACCCCAGCAAAAGGATGATAGAGCAAAGCTCACACCGGCCACTACCATCTAAAGGATGATAGGACAAACACTATCGCACATTCTGACATCAATCAAGATGACAAACCCCCCACCAAAAGGATGACGTAGCAAAATCGCACCGGCCACTAACACCAAAAGGATGATACGACAAACACTAACGCACAATCTGACTTCAATAAGATGACAGACCCCCCATCAAAAGGATGACAGAGCAAAACTCACACCGGCCACTACTACCAAAAGGATGACAGGACAAACACTATCACACAATCTGACATCAATTAGATGACAGACCCCCCACCAAAAGGATGGCGGAGCGAAACTCACACCGGCCACTACCACAAAAAGGATGATAGGACAAACACTATTGCACAATATAATATTAGTAAGATGATAGACCCCCCACCAAAAGGATGACCAAGCGAAACTCACACCGGCCACTACCACCTAAAGGATGATAAGATAAACACTATCGCACAATCTGACATCAGATAAGATGACAGACCCCCCACCAAAAGGATGACGGAGCAAAACTCACACCGGCCAGTATCACCAAAAGGATGATAGGACAAACACTATCGCACAATCTGACATCAATTAAGATGACAAACCCCGCACCAAAAGGATGCCGGCGCGAAACTTCCACCGGCCACTACCACCAAAAGGATGATAGAACAAACAGTATCGCACAATCTGACATTAATCAAGATGACAGACCCCCCACCAAAAGGATGACGGAGCGAAACTCGCACCGGCGACTACCACCAAAAGGATGATATGACAAACACTATAGCACAATCTGACATCAATAAGATGATAGACCCCCACTAAAAGGATGACAGAGCGAAACTCACACCAGCCACTACCACCAAAAGGATGATAACACAAAAACTATCGCACAATATGATATCAGCAAGATGACATACACCCCACCAAAAGGATGACAGAGCAAAGCTCACACCGACCACTACCACCTTAAGGACGATAGGACAAACACTATCGCACAATCTATCATCAATCAAGATGACAAACCCCCCACCAAAAGGATGACAGAGCAAAGCTCACACCGGCCACTACCACCTTAAGGACGATAGGACAAACACTATCGCACAATCTATCATCAATCAAGATGACAAACCCCCCACCAAAAGGATGACGGAGAAAAACTCACACCGGCCACTACCACCAAAAGGATTATAGGACAAACACAAACGCACAATCCGACATAAACAAGATGACTGACCCCCCACCAAAAGGATGACGGAGCGTAACTCACACCGGCCACTACCACCAAAAGGATGATAGGACAAACACTATCACACAATCTGACATCAATTAGATGACAGACCCCCTACCAAAAGGATGGCGGAGCGAAAATCCCACTGGCCACTAGCACAAAAAGGATGATAGGACAAACACTATGGCACAATATAATATAAGCAAGATGATAGACCACCCACCAAAAGGATGACGAAGCGAAACTCACACCGGCCACTACCACCTAAAGAATGATAGGACAAACACTATCGCACATTCTGACATAAATCAAGATGGCAAACCCCCCACCAAAAGGATGACGGAGCGAAATCGCACCGGCCACTACCACCAAAAGGATGATAGGATAAACACTAACGCACAATCTGACATCAATAAGATGACAAACCCCCCACCAAAAGGATGACGGAGCAAAACTCACACCGGCCACTACCACCAAAAGGATGATTGGACAAACACTATCGCACATTCTGACATCAGATAAGATGACAGACCCCCCACCAAAAGGATGATAGGACAAACACTATCGCACATTCTGACATCAGATAAGATGACAGACCCCCCACCAAAAGGATGACGGAGCAAAACTCACACCGACCACTACCACAAAAAGGATGATAGGACAAACACTATTGCACAATATAATATTAGCAAGATGATAGAACCCCCACCAAAAGGGTGACGAAGCGAAACTCACACCGGCCACTACCACCTAAAGGATGATAGGACAAACACTATCGCACAATTTGACATCAGATAAGATGACAGACCCCCACCAAAAGGATGACGGAGCAAAGCTCACACCGGCCACTATCACCAAAAGGATGATAGGACAAACTCTATCGCACAATCTGACATCAATTAAGATGGCAGACCCCGCACCAAAAGGATGTCGGCGCGAAACTCCCACTGGCCACTACCACCAAAAGGATGATAGGATAAACAGTATCGCACAATCTGACATTAATCATGATGACAGACTCCCCACCAAAAGGATGACGGAGCGAAACTCACACAGGCCACTACCACCAAAAGGATGATAGGACAAACACTATAGCACAATCTGACATCAATAAGATGATAGACCCTCACTAAAAGGATGACAGAGCGAAACTCACACCGGCCGCTACCACCAAAAAGATGATAACACAAACACTATCGCACAATATGATATCAGCAAGATGACAGACCCCCCACCAAAAGGATGACAGAGCGAAGCTCACACCGGCCACTACCACCTTAAGGATGATAGGACAAACACTATCGCACAATCTGTCCTCAATAGAGATGACAAACCCCCCTCCAAAAGGATGGCGGAGCGAAACTCACACCGGCCACTACCACCAAAAGGATTATAGGACAAACACTAACGCACAATCCGACATAAACAAGATGACAGACCCCCCACAAAAAGGATGACGGAGCGAAACTCACACCGGCCACTACCACCAAAAGGATGATAGGACAAACACTATTGCATAATATAATATTAGTAAGATGATAGACCACCCACCAAAAGGATGACGAAGTGAAACTCACACCGGCCACTACCACCTAAGGGATGATAGGACAAACACTATCGCACTGGCCACTACCACCAAAAGGATGATAGGACAAACATTAACACACAATCCGACATAAACAAGATGACAGACCCCCCCACCAAAAGGATGACGGAGCGAAACTCACACCGGCCACTACCACCAAATGGATAATAGGACAAACACTATCACACAGTCTTACATCAATTAGATGAGAGACCCCCCCACCAAAAAGGATGCCGGAGCGAAACTCACACCAGCCACTAGCACTAAAAGGATGATTGGACAAACACTATCGCATAATATAATATTAGCAAGATGATAGACCCCCCACCAAAAGGATGACGAAGCGAAACTCACGCCGGCCACTACCACCTAAAGGATGATAGGAAAAACACCATCGCACAGTCTGACATCAATTAAGATGACAAACCCCCCACGAAAAGGATGACGGAGCGAAACTCACACCGGCCACTACCACCAAAGGCATGATAGGACAAACACTGATACACAATCTGACATAAACAAGATGACAGACCCCCCACCAAAAGGATGACGGAGCGAAATTCGCATTGGCCACTACCATTAAATGGATGATAGGACAAACACTATAGCATGATCTGAAATCAATAAGATTACAGACCCCCTACTAAAAGGATGACGGAGCGTAACTCACACCGGCCACTACCTTCAAAAAGATGATACCGCAAACACTACCGCACAATATGATATCAGCAAGATGACAGAACCCCGACCAAAAGGATGACAGAGCGAAACTCACACCAGCGACTACCACCTAAAGGATGATAGGAAAAACACTATCGCACAATCTGACATCAATCAAGATGACAAACCCCCCACGAAAAGGATGACGGAGTGAAACTCACACCGACCACTACCACCAAAAGGATGATAGGACAAACACTAACGCACAGTCCGACATAAACAAGATGACAGACCCCCCACCAAAAGGATGACGGAGCGAAACTCACACCGGCCACTACCATCAAAAGGAGTATAGGACAAACATAAACGCACAATCTGACATAAACAAGATGACAGACCCCCCACCAAAAGGATGACGGAGAGAAACTCACACCGGCCACTACCATCAAAAGGATGATAGGACAAACAATATCGCACAATATGATATCAGCAAGATGATAGACCCCCCACCAAAAGGATGACGATGCGAAACTCACACCGGCCACTACCACCTAAAGGATGATAGGACAAACACTATCGCACAATCTGACATCAATCAAGATGACAAACCCCCCACCAAAAGGATGACGGAGCGAAACTCACACCTGCCACAACCACCATAAGGATGATGGGACAAACACTATCGCACAATCTGACATTAATCAAGATGACAGACCTTCACCAAAAGGATGACGGAGTGTAACTCACACCGGTCACTACCACCAAAAGGATGATTGGACAAACACTATGGCACAATCAGACATCAATTAGATGACAGACCCCCAACTAGAAGGATGGCAGAGCGAAACTCACACCGGCCACTACCACGAAATGGATGATTGGACAAACACTATCGCACAATATGACATCAATCAAGATGACAGACCTAGCAATAAAAGGATGACGAAGTGAAACTCACACCGGTCACTACCACCAAAAGGATGATAGGAGAAACACTATCACACAATATAATATTAGCAATATGATAGACCCCCCACCAAAAGGATGACGGAGTGTAACTCACACCGGCCAGTACCACCAAAATGATGATAGGACAAACACCATCGCACAATCTGACATCAATTACGATGTCAGACCCCCCACCAAAAGGATGATAGAGCGAAACTCACACCGGCCACTACCACCAATTAAATGATAGGGCAAACACTATAGCACTATCTGAAAGCATAACTCACACCGGCCACTACCACCAAAAAGATGATAACACAAACACTACAGCGTAATATGATATTAGCAAGATGACAGACCCCCCACCAAAAGGATGACAGAGCGAAACTCACACCAGCGACTACCACCTAAAGGATGATAGGAAAAACACTATCGCACAATCTGACATCAATCAAGATGACAAACCCCCCACGAAAAGGATAACGGAGTGAAACTCACACCGACCACTACCACCAAAAGGATGATAGGACAAACACTAACGCACAGTCCGACATAAACAAGATGACAGACCCCCCATCAAAAGGATGACGGAGCGAAACTCACACCCGCCACTACCACTAAAAGGATAATAGCACAAACACTATAAGACAATCTGACATAAAGTACAATAAAGACCCCCCACCAAAAGGATGACGGAGCGAAACTCACACCGGCCACTACCACCAAAAGGATGATAGGACAAACACTATCGCACAATCTGACATCAGATAAGATGACAGACCCCCCACCAAAAGGATGACGATGCGAAACTCACACCGGCCACTACCGCCTAAAGGATGATAGGACAAACACTATCGCACAATCTGACATCAATCAAGATGACAAACCCCCCACCAAAAGGATGACGGAGCGAAACTCACACCTGCCACAACCACCATAAGGATGATGGGACAAACACTATCGCACAATCTGACATTAATCAAGATGACAGACCTTCACCAAAAGGATGACGGAGTGTAACTCACACCGGTCACTACCACCAAAAGGATGATTGGACAAACACTATGGCACAATCAGACATCAATTAGATGACAGACCCCCAACTAGAAGGATGGCAGAGCGAAACTCACACCGGCCACTACCACGAAATGGATGATTGGACAAACACTATCGCACAATATGACATCAATCAAGATGACATACCTAGCAACAAAAGGATGACGAAGTGAAACTCACACCGGTCACTACCACCAAAAGGATGATAGGAGAAACACTATCACACAATATAATATTAGCAATATGATAGACCCCCCACCAAAAGGATGACGGAGTGTAACTCACACCGGCCAGTACCACCAAAATGATGATAGGACAAACACCATCGCACAATCTGACATCAATTACGATGTCAGACCCCCCACCAAAAGGATGATAGAGCGAAACTCACACCGGCCACTACCACCAATTAAATGATAGGGCAAACACTATAGCACTATCTGAAAGCATAACTCACACCGGCCACCACCACCAAAAAGATGATAACACAAACACTACAGCGTAATATGATATTAGCAAGATGACAGACCCCCCACCAAAAGGATGACAGAGCGAAACTCACACCAGCGACTACCACCTAAAGGATGATAGGAAAAACACTATCGCACAATCTGACATCAATCAAGATGACAAACCCCCCACGAAAAGGATAACGGAGTGAAACTCACACCGACCACTACCACCAAAAGGATGATAGGACAAACACTAACGCACAGTCCGACATAAACAAGATGACAGACCCCCCATCAAAAGGATGACGGAGCGAAACTCACACCCGCCACTACCACTAAAAGGATAATAGCACAAACACTATCAGACAATCTGACATAAAGTACAATAAAGACCCCCCACCAAAAGGATGACGGAGCGAAACTCACACCGGCCACTACCACCAAAAGGATGATAGGACAAACACTATCGCACAATCTGACATCAGATAAGATGACAGACCCCCCACCAAAAGGATGACGGGACGAAACTCACACCGGCCACTACCACCAAAAGGATGATAGGACAAACACTATCGCACAATCGGACATCAATCAAGATGTTAGACCCCGCAACAAAAGGATGACGGCACGAAACTCCCATCGGCCACTACCACCAAAAGGATGATAGGACAAACATTATCGCACAATCTGACATTAATCAAGATGACAGACCCCCCACCAAAAGGATGACGGAGCGAAACTCACACCGGCCACTACCACCAAAAGGATGATAGGACAAACACTATAGCATAATCTGACATCAATAAGATGATAGACCATCACTAAAAGGATGACAGAGCGAAACTCACACCGGCCGCTACCACCAAAAGGATGATAACACAAACACTATCGCACAATATGATATTAGCAAGATGACAGACCCCCCACCAAAAGGATGACAGAGTGAAGCTCACACCGGCCACATCCACCTTAAGGATGATAGGACAAACACTATCGCACAATCTGTCCTCAATCAAGATGACAAACCCCCCACCAAAAGGATGACGGGACGAAACTCACACCGGTCACTACCACCAAAAGGATTATAGGACAAACACTAACGCACAATCCGACATAAACAAGATGACAGACCCCCCACAAAAAGGATGACGGAGCGAAACTCACACCAGCCACTACCACCAAAAGGATGATAGGACAAACACTATCGCACAATATGATATCAGCAAGATGATAGACCCCCCACCAAAAGGATGACGAAGCGAAACTCACACCGGCCACTACCACCTAAAGGATGATAGGACAAACACTATCGCACAATCTGACATCAATCAAGATGACAAACCCCCCACCAAAAGGATGACAGAGCGAAACTCGCATTGGCCACTACCACCAAAAGGATGATAGGAACAACACTATCGCACAATCTAACATTAATCAAGATGATATACCCCCCACAAAAACCATGACGTAGCGAAACTCGCACCGGCCACTACCACCAAAAGGATGATAGGACAAACACTATAGCACAATCTGACATCAATAAGATGATAGACCCCCCACTAAAAGGATGACAAAGCGAAACTCACACCAGCCACTACCACCTAAAGGATGATAACACAAACACTATCGCACAATATAATATTAACAAGATGATAGACCCCCCACCAAAAGAAGCACGAAGCGAAACTCACACCGGCCAGTACCACCAAAATGTTGATAGGACAAATACCATCGCACCATCTGACATCAATTACGATGTCAGAGCCCCCACCAAAAGGATGATAGAGTAAAACTCACACCGGCCACTACCACCAAAAGGATGATAGAACAAACACTAACGCACAATCTGACATCAATAAGATGACAGACCCCCTACCAAAAGGATGACAGAGGGAAACTCACACCGGCTTTACCACCAAAAGGATGATAGGAGAAACACTATCACATAATCTAACATGAATTACAATAAAAGACCCCCCACCAAAAGGATGATGGAGCGAAACTAACACCGGCCAGTACCACCAAAAGGATGATAGGAGAAACACTAACGCACAATCTAACATCAACAAGATGACAGACCCCCCACCAAAAGAATGACAGAGCGAATCTCACACCCGCCACTACCACCAAAAGGATGATAGCACAAACATTATCAGACAATCTGACATAAAGTACAATAAAAGACCCCCCACCAAAAGGATGACGGAGCGAAACTCACACCGGCCACTACCACCAAAAGGATGATAGGATAAACACTATCGCACAATCGGACATCAATCAAGATGTAAGACCCTGCAACAAAAGGATGACGGCGCGAAACTCCCACCGGCCACTACCACCAAAACGATGATAGGACAAACATTATCGCATAATCTGACATTAATCAAGATGACAGACCCCCCAACAAAACGATGACATAGCGAAACTCGCACCGGCCACTACCACCAAAAGGATGATAGGACAAACACTGTAGCACAATCTGACATCAATAAGATGACAGACCCCCCACTAAAATGATGACAGAGCGAAACTCACACCGGCCACTACCACCAAAAGGATGATAACACAAACACTATCACACAATATAATATCAGCAAGATGACAGACCCCCCACCAAATGGATGACACAGCGAAGCAGACACCGGCCACTACCATCTAAAGGATGATAGGACAAACACTATCGCACAATCTGACATCAATCAAGATGACAAACCCCCCACCAAAAGGATGACGGAGCGAAATCGCACCGGCCACTACCACCAAAAGGATTATACGACAATCACTAACGCACAATCTTACATTAATAAGATGACAGACCCCCCACCAAAAGGATGATGGAGCGAAACTCACACCGGCCACTACCACCAAAAGGATGATAGGACAAACACTATCACACAATCTGACATCAATTAGATGGCAGACCCCCCACCAAAAGAAAGGCGGAGCGAAACTCCCACCGGCCACTACCACCTAAAGGATGATAACACAAACACTATCGCACAATATAATATTAACAAGATGATAGAACCCCCACCAAAAGAAGGACGAAGCGAAACTCACACCGGCCAGTACCACCAAAACGATGATAGGACAAATACCATCGCACCATCTGACATCAATTACGATGTCAGAGCCCCCACCAAAAGGATAATAGAGCAAAACTCACACCGGCCACTACCACCAAAAGGATGATAGAACAAACACTAACACACAATCTGACATCAATAAGATGACAGACCCCCTGCCAAAAGGATGACAGAGGGAAACTCACACCGGCCACTACCACCAAAAGGATGATTGGAGAAACACTATCACACAATCTAACATAAATTACAATAAAAGACCCCCCACCAAAAGGATGACAGAGTGAAACTCACACCGACCACTACCACCAAAAGGATGATAGGATAAACACTAACGCACAATCTAACATCAACAAGATGACAGACCCCCCACCAAAAGAATGACAGAGCGAAACTCACACCCGCCACTACCAGCAAAAGGATGATAGCACAAACACTATCAGAAAATCTGACATAAAGTACAATAAAAGACCCCCCACCAAAACGATGACGGAGCGAAACTCACACCGGCCACTAGCACCAAATGGATGATAGGACAAACACTATCGCACAATCTGACATCAGATAAGATGACAGACCCCCCACCAAAAGGATGACGGAGCGAAACTCCCACCGGCCACTAGCACAAAAATGATGATAGGACAAACACTATTGCACAATATAATATTAGCAAGATGATAGACCACCCACCATAAGGATGACAAAGCGAAACTCACACCGGCCTCTACCACCTAAAGGATGATAGGACAAACACTATCGCACAATCTGACATCAATCAAGATGACAAACCCCCCACCAAAAGGATGACGGAGTGAAACTCACACCGGCCACTACCACCAAAAGGATGATAGGACAAACACTAACGCACAATCTAACATCAACAAGATGACAGACCCCCCACCAAAAGAATGACAGAGCGAAACTCACACCCGCCACTACCACCAAAAGGATGATAGCACAAACACTATCAGACAATCTGACATAAAGTACAATAAAAGACCCCCCACCAAAAGGATGACGGAGCGAAACTCACTCCGGCCACTACCACCAAATGGATAATAGGACAAACACTATCACACAGTCTTACATCAATTAGATGACAGACCCCCCACCAAAAGGATGGCGGAGCGAAACTCACACCGGCCACTACCACTAAAAGGATGATTGGATAAAAACTATCGCACAATATAATATTAGCAAGATGATAGACCCTCCACCAAAAGGATGACGAAGCGAAACTCACACCGGCCACTACCACCTAAAGGATGATAGGACAAACACTATCGCACAATCTGACATCAATCAAGATGACAAACCCCCCACCAAAAGGATGACAGAGCGAAACTCGCACCGGCCACTACCACCAAAAGGATGATAGGACAAACACTATTGCACAATCTGAAATTAATCAAGATGACAGACCCCCCACCAAAAGGATGACGGAGCGAAATTTGCATCGACCACTACCACCAAATGGATGATAGGATAAAAACTATAACACAATCTGAAATCAATAAGATTACAGACCTCCCACTAAAAGGATTACGGAGCGTAACTCACACCGGCCACTACCACCAAAAGAATGATAACACAAACACTATCGCACAATATGATATCAAATGATATGACAGACTCCCCACCAAAAGGATGATAGAGCGAAACTCACACCAGCGACTACCACCTAAAGGATGATAGGAAAAACACTATCGCACAGTCTGACATCAACCAAGATGACAAACCCCCCACGAATAGGATGACGGAGCGAAACTCACACCGGCCACTACCACCAAAAGCATGATAGGACAAACACTAATGCACAATCCGACATAAACAAGATGATAGACCCCCACCAAAAGGATGACGGTGCGAAATTCGCATCGGCCACTACCATCAAATGGATGATAGGACAAAGACTATAGCACGATCTGAAATCAATAAGATTACAGACCCCCCACTAAAAGGATGACGGAGCGTAACTCAAACCGGCCACTACCACCAAAAAGATGATAACACAAACACTACCGCACAATATGATATCAGCAAGATGACAGACCCCCCACCAAAAGGATGACAGAGCGAAACTCACACCAGCGACTACCACCTAAAGGATGATAGGAAAAACACTATCGCACAACCTGACATCAATCAAGATGACAAACCCCCCACGAAAAGGATGACGGAGTGAAAGTCACACCGACCACTACCACCAAAAGGATGATAGGACAAACACTAACGCACAGTCCGACATAAACAAGATGACAAACCCCCCCACCAAAAGGATGACGGAGCGAAACTCACACCGGCCACTACCACTAAAAGGATGATATGACAGACACTAACGCACAATCTGACATAAACAAGATGACAGACCACCCACCAAAATGATGACGGAGAGTAACTCACACTGGCCACTACCACCAAAAGGATGATAGGACAAATAATATCGCACAATCTGACATCAATCAAGATGACAAACCCCCCACCAAAAGGATGACGGAGTGAAACTCACACCTGCCACTACCACCATAAGGATGATGGGATAAACACTATCGCACAATCTGACACTAATCAAGATGACAAACCTTCACCAAAAGGATGACGGAGTGTAACTCACACCGGTCACTACCACCAAAAGGATGATAGGACAAAGACTACCGCACCATCTGACATCAATTAGATGACAGAACCCCGACTAGAAGGATGGCGGAGCGAAACTCACACCGGCCACTACCACCAAAAGGATGATAGGACAAACACTATCGCACAATATGATGGACCCCCACCAAAATGATGACGAAGCGAAACTCACACCGGAAAGTACCACCAAAATGATGATAGGACAAACACCATCGCACAATCTGACATCAATTATGATGTCAGACCCCCCACCAAAAGGATGATAGAGCGAAACTCACACCGGCCACTACCACCAAATGGATGATAGGACAAACACTATAGCATGATCTAAAATCAATAAGATTACAGACCACTAAATAAAGGATGACGGAGCATAACTCACACCGGCCACTACCCCCAAAAAGATGATAACACAAACACTACCGCACAATATGATATCAGCAAGATGACAGACCCCCCACCAAAAGGATGACAGAGCGAAACTCACACCAGCGACTACCACCTAATGGATGATAGGAAAAACACTATCGCACAATCTGACATCAATCAAGATGACAATCCCCGCACGAAAAGGATGACGGAGTGAAACTCACACCGACCACTACCACCAAAACGATGATAGGACAAACACTAACGCACAGTCCGACATAAACAAGATGACAGACCCCCCACCAAAAGGATGTCGGAGCGAAACTCACACCGGCCACTACCAACAAAAGGATGATAGGACAAACACTAACGCACAATCTGACATAAACAAGATGACAAACCCCCACCAAAAGGATGACGGAGCAAAACTCACACCGGCCACTACCACCAAAAGGATGATAGGACAAACACATTCGCACAATCTAACATTAATTAGATGACAGACCCCCCACCAGAAGGATGGCAGAGTGGAACTCACACTGGCCACTATCACCTAAAGGATGATAGGATAAACACTATCGCACAATATAATATCAGCAAGATGATAGACCCCCCACCAAAAGGATGACGAAGCGAAACTCACACCGGCCACTACCACCTAAAGGATGATAGGACAAACACTATCGCACAATCTGACATCAATCAATATGACAAACCCCCCACCAAAAGGATGACAGAGCGAAACTCGCACCGGCCACTACCACCAAAAGGATGATAGGACAAACACTATCGCACAATCTGACATCAATCAAGATGTTAGACCCCGCAACAAAAGGATGGCGGCGCGAAACTCCCACCGACCACTACCACCAAAAGGATGATAGGACAAACATTATCGTACAATCTGACATTAATCAAGATGACAGACCCCCCACCAAAACGATGACGGAGCGAAACTCGCACCGGCCACTACCACCAAAAGGATGATAGGACAAACACTGTAGCACAATCTGACATCAATAAGATGACATACCCCCCACTAAAAGGATGAAAGAACGAAACTCACACCGGCCACTACCACCAAAAGGATGATAACACAAACATTATCGCACAATATAATATCAGCAAGATGACAGACCCCCCACCAAGTGGATGACGGAGCGAAGCATACACCGACCACTACCATCTAAAGGATGATAGGACAAACACTATCGCACAATCTGACATCAATCAAGATGACAAACCCCCCACCAATAGGATGACGGAGCGAAACTCACACCGGCCACTACCACCAAAAGGATGATAGGACAAACACTATCACACAATCTGACATCAATTAGATGGCAGACCCCCCACCAAAAGGAAGGCGGAGCGAATCTCCCACCGGCCACTAGCATAAAAATGATGATAGGACAAACACTATTGCACAATATAATATTAGCAAGATGATAGACCACTCACCATAAGGATGACAAAGTGAAACTCTCACCGGCCTCTACCACCTAAAGGATGATAGGACAAACACTATCGCACAATCTGACATCAATCAAGATGACAAAACCCCCACCAAAAGGATGACGGAGCAAAATCGCACCGGCCACTACCACCAAAATGATGATAGTACAAACACTAACGCACAATCTGACATCAATAAGATGACAGACCCCCCACCAAAAGGATGACGGAGCAAAACTCACACCGGCCACTACCGCCAAAAGGATGATAGGACAAACACTATCACACAATCTGACATCAATTAGATGACAGACCCCTCACCAAAAGGATGGAGGAGCGAAACTCACACCGGCCACTACCACAAAAAGGATGATAGGACAAACACTATCGCACAATCGGACATCAATCAAGATGTTAGACCCCGCAACAAAAGGATGACGGCGCGAAACTCCCACCGGCCACTACCACCAAAAGGATGATAGGACAAACATTATCGCACAATCTGACATTAATCAAGATGACAGACCCCCCACCAAAACGATGACGGAGCGAAACTCGCACCGGCCACTACCACCAAAAGGATGATAGGACAAACACTGTAGCACAATCTGACATCAATAAGATGACAGACCCCCCACTAAAAGGATGACAGAGCGAAACTCACACCGGCCACTACCACCAAAAGGATGATAACACAAATACTATCGCACAATATAATATCAGCAATATGACAGACCCCGCACCAAATGGATGACAGAGCGAAGCACACACCGACCACTACCATCTAAAGGATGATAGGACATACACTATCGCACAATCTGACATCAATCAAGATGACAAACCCCCCACCAAAAGGATGACAGAGCGAAATCGCACCGGCCACTACCACCAAAAGGATGATAGGACAAACACTATCACAGAATCTGACATCAATTAGATGGCAGACCCACCACCAAAAGGAAGGCGGAGCGAATCTCCCACCGGCCACTAGCACAAAAATGATGATAGGACAAACACTATTGCACAATATAATATTAGCAAGATGATAGACCATCCACCATAAGGATGACAAAGTGAAACTCTCACCGGCCTCTACCACCTAAAGGATGATAGGACAAACACTATCGCACAATCTGACATCAATCAAGGTGACAAACCCCCCACCAAAAGGATGATGGAGAGAAATCGCACCGGCCACTACCACCAAAATGATGATAGTACAAACACTAACGCACAATCTGACATCAATAAGATGACAGACCCCCCACCAAAAGGATGACGGAGCAAAACTCACACCGGCCACTACCACCAAAAGGATGATAGGACAAACACTATCACACAATCTGACATCAATTAGATGACAGACCCCCCACCAAAAGGATGGCGGAGCGAAACTCACACCGGCCACTACCACAAAAAGGATGATAGGACAAACACTATCGCACAATCGGACATCAATCAAGATGTTAGACCCCGCAACAAAAGGATGACGGCGCGAAACTCCCACCGGCCACTACCACCAAAAGGATGATAGGACAAACATTATTGCACAATCTGACATTAATCAAGATGACAGACCCCCCACCAAAACGATGACGGAGCGAAACTCGCACCGGCCACTACCACCAAAAGGATGATAGGACAAACACTGTAGCACAATCTGACATCAATAAGATTACAGACCCCCCAATAAAAGGATGACAGAGCGAAACTCACACCGGCCACTACCACCAAAAGGATGATAACACAAACACTATCGCACAATATAATATCAGCAATATGACAGACCCCGCACCAAATGGATGACAGAGCGAAGCACACACCGACCACTACCATCTAAAGGATGATAGGACATACACTATCGCACAATCTGACATCAATCAAGATGACAAACCCCCCACCAAAAGGATGACAGAGCAAAATCGCACCGGCCACTACCACCAAAAGGATGATAGGACAAACACTATCACAGAATCTGACATCAATTAGATGGCAGACCCCCCACCAAAAGGAAGGCGGAGCGAATCTCCCACCGGCCACTAGCACAAAAATGATGATAGGACAAACACTATTGCACAATATAATATTAGCAAGATGATAGACCACCCACCATAAGGATGACAAATTGAAACTCTCACAGGCCTCTACCACCTAAAGGATGATAGGACAAACACTATCGCACAATCTGACATCAATCAAGGTGACAAACCCCCCACCAAAAGGATGACGGAGCGAAATCGCACCGGCCACTACCACCAAAATGATGATAGTACAAACACTAACGCACAATCTGACATCAATAAGATGACAGACCCCCCACCAAAAGGATGACGGAGCAAAACTCACACCGGCCACTACCACCAAAAGGATGATAGGACAAACACTATCACACAATCTGACATCAATTAGATGACAGACCCCCCACCAAAAGGATGGCGGAGCGAAACTCACACCGACCACTACCACAAAAAGGATGATAGGACAAACACTATCGCACAATCGGACATCAATCAAGATGTTAGACCCCGCAACAAAAGGATGACGGCGCGAAACTCCCACCGGCCACTACCACCAAAAGGATGATAGGACAAACATTATCGCACAATCTGACATTAATCAAGATGACAGACCCCCCACCAAAACGATGACGGAGCGAAACTCGCACCGGCCACTACCACCAAAAGGATGATAGGACAAACACTGTAGCACAATCTGACATCAATAAGATGACAGACCCCCCACTAAAAGGATGACAGAGCGAAACTCACATCGGCCACTACCACCAAAAGGATGATAACACAAACACTATCGCACAATATAATATCAGCAATATGACAGACCCCGCACCAAATGGATGACAGAGCGAAGCACACACCGACCACTACCATCTAAAGGATGATAGGACATACACTATCGCACAATCTGACATCAATCAAGATGACAAACCCCCCACCAAAAGGATGACAGAGCGAAATCGCACCGGCCACTACCACCAAAAGGATGATAGGACAAACACTATCACAGAATCTGACATCAATTAGATGGCAGACCCCCCACCAAAAGGAAGGCGGAGCGAATCTCCCACCGGCCACTAGCACAAAAATGATGATAGGACAAACACTATTGCACAATATAATATTAGCAAGATGATAGACCACCCACCATAAGGATGACAATGTGAAACTCTCACCGGCCTCTACCACCTAAAGGATGATAGGACAAACACTATCGCACAATCTGACATCAATCAAGGTGACAAACCCCCCACCAAAAGGATGACGGAGCGAAATCGCACCGGCCACTACCACCAAAATGATGATAGTACAAACACTAACGCACAATCTGACATCAATAAGATGACAGACCCCCCACCAAAAGGATGACGGAGCAAAACTCACACCGGCCACTACCACCAAAAGGATGATAGGACAAACACTGTAGCACAATCTGACATCAATTAGATGACAGACCCCCCACCAAAAGGATGGCGGAGCGAAACTCACACCGACCACTACCACAAAAAGGATGATAGGACAAACACTATCGCACAATCGGACATCAATCAAGATGTTAGACCCCGCAACAAAAGGATGACGGCGCGAAACTCCCACCGGCCACTACCACCAAAAGGATGATAGGACAAACATTATCGCACAATCTGACATTAATCAAGATGACAGACCCCCCACCAAAACGATGACGGAGCGAAACTCGCACCGGCCACTACCACCAAAAGGATGATAGGACAAACACTGTAGCACAATCTGACATCAATAAGATGACAGACCCCCCACTAAAAGGGTGACAGAGCGAAACTCACACCGGCCACTACCACCAAAAGGATGATAACACAAACACTATCGCACAATATAATATCAGCAATATGACAGACCCCGCACCAAATGGATGACAGAGCGAAGCACACACCTACCACTACCATCTAAAGGATGATAGGACATACACTATCGCACAATCTGACATCAATCAAGATGACAAACCCCCCACCAAAAGGATGACAGAGCGAAATCGCACCGGCCACTACCACCAAAAGGATGATAGGACAAACACTATCACAGAATCTGACATCAATTAGATGGCAGACCCCCCACCAAAAGGAAGGCGGAGCGAATCTCCCACCGGCCACTAGCACAAAAATGATGATAGGACAAACACTATTGCACAATATAATATTAGCAAGATGATAGACCACCCACCATAAGGATGACAATGTGAAACTCTCACCGGCCTCTACCACCTAAAGGATGATAGGACAAACACTATCGCACAATCTGACATCAATCAAGGTGACAAACCCCCCACCAAAAGGATGACGGAGCGAAATCGCACCGGCCACTACCACCAAAATGATGATAGTACAAACACTAACGCACAATCTGACATCAATAAGATGACAGACCCCCCACCAAAAGGATGACGGAGCAAAACTCACACCGGCCACTACCACCAAAAGGATGATAGGACAAACACTATCACACAATCTGACATCAATTAGATGACAGACCCCCCACCAAAAGGATGGCGGAGCGAAACTCACACCGACCACTACCACAAAAAGGATGATAGGACAAACACTATCGCACAATCGGACATCAATCAAGATGTTAGACCCCGCAACAAAAGGATGACGGCGCGAAACTCCCACCGGCCACTACCACCAAAAGGATGATAGGACAAACATTATCGCACAATCTGACATTAATCAAGATGACAGACCCCCCACCAAAACGATGACGGAGCGAAACTCGCACCGGCCACTACCACCAAAAGGATGATAGGACAAACACTGTAGCACAATCTGACATCAATAAGATGACAGACCCCCCACTAAAAGGATGACAGAGCGAAACTCACATCGGCCACTACCACCAAAAGGATGATAACACAAACACTATCGCACAATATAATATCAGCAATATGACAGACCCCGCACCAAATGGATGACAGAGCGAAGCACACACCGACCACTACCATCTAAAGGATGATAGGACATACACTATCGCACAATCTGACATCAATCAAGATGACAAACCCCCCACCAAAAGGATGACAGAGCGAAATCGCACCGGCCACTACCACCAAAAGGATGATAGGACAAACACTATCACAGAATCTGACATCAATTAGATGGCAGACCCCCCACCAAAAGGAAGGCGGAGCGAATCTCCCACCGGCCACTAGCACAAAAATGATGATAGGACAAACACTATTGCACAATATAATATTAGCAAGATGATAGACCACCCACCATAAGGATGACAATGTGAAACTCTCACCGGCCTCTACCACCTAAAGGATGATAGGACAAACACTATCGCACAATCTGACATCAATCAAGGTGACAAACCCCCCACCAAAAGGATGACGGAGCGAAATCGCACCGGCCACTACCACCAAAATGATGATAGTACAAACACTAACGCACAATCTGACATCAATAAGATGACAGACCCCCCACCAAAAGGATGACGGAGCAAAACTCACACCGGCCACTACCACCAAAAGGATGATAGGACAAACACTATCACACAATCTGACATCAATTAGATGACAGACCCCCCACCAAAAGGATGGCGGAGCGAAACTCACACCGACCACTACCACAAAAAGGATGATAGGACAAACACTATCGCACAATCGGACATCAATCAAGATTTTAGACCCCGCAACAAAAGGATGACGGCGCGAAACTCCCACCGGCCACTACCACCAAAAGGATGATAGGACAAACATTATCGCACAATCTGACATTAATCAAGATGACAGACCCCCCACCAAAACGATGACGGAGCGAAACTCGCACCGGCCACTACCACCAAAAGGATGATAGGACAAACACTGTAGCACAATCTGACATCAATAAGATGACAGACCCCCCACTAAAAGGATGACAGAGCGAAACTCACACCGGCCACTACCACCAAAAGGATGATAACACAAACACTATCGCACAATATAATATCAGCAATATGACAGACCCCGCACCAAATGGATGACAGAGCGAAGCACACACCGACCACTACCATCTAAAGGATGATAGGACATACACTATCGCACAATCTGACATCAATCAAGATGACAAACCCCCCACCAAAAGGATGACAGAGCGAAATCGCACCGGCCACTACCACCAAAAGGATGATAGGACAAACACTATCACAGAATCTGACATCAATTAGATGGCAGACCCCCCACCAAAAGGAAGGCGGAGCGAATCTCCCACCGGCCACTAGCACAAAAATGATGATAGGACAAACACTATTGCACAATATAATATTAGCAAGATGATAGACCACCCACCATAAGGATGACAATGTGAAACTCTCACCGGCCTCTACCACCTAAAGGATGATAGGACAAACACTATCGCACAATCTGACATCAATCAAGGTGACAAACCCCCCACCAAAAGGATGACGGAGCGAAATCGCACCGGCCACTACCACCAAAATGATGATAGTACAAACACTAACGCACAATCTGACATCAATAAGATGACAGACCCCCCACCAAAAGGATGACGGAGCAAAACTCACACCGGCCACTACCACCAAAAGGATGATAGGACAAACACTATCACACAATCTGACATCAATTAGATGACAGACCCCCCACCAAAAGGATGGCGGAGCGAAACTCACACCGACCACTACCACAAAAAGGATGATAGGACAAACACTATCGCACAATCGGACATCAATCAAGATGTTAGACCCCGCAACAAAAGGATGACGGCGCGAAACTCCCACCGGCCACTACCACCAAAAGGATGATAGGACAAACATTATCGCACAATCTGACATTAATCAAGATGACAGACCCCCCACCAAAACGATGACGGAGCGAAACTCGCACCGGCCACTACCACCAAAAGGATGATAGGACAAACACTGTAGCACAATCTGACATCAATAAGATGACAGACCCCCCACTAAAAGGATGACAGAGCGAAACTCACATCGGCCACTACCACCAAAAGGATGATAACACAAACACTATCGCACAATATAATATCAGCAATATGACAGACCCCGCACCAAATGGATGACAGAGCGAAGCACACACCGACCACTACCATCTAAAGGATGATAGGACATACACTATCGCACAATCTGACATCAATCAAGATGACAAACCCCCCACCAAAAGGATGACAGAGCGAAATCGCACCGGCCACTACCACCAAAAGGATGATAGGACAAACACTATCACAGAATCTGACATCAATTAGATGGCAGACCCCTCACCAAAAGGAAGGCGGAGCGAATCTCCCACCGGCCACTAGCACAAAAATGATGATAGGACAAACACTATTGCACAATATAATATTAGCAAGATGATAGACCACCCACCATAAGGATGACAATATGAAACTCTCACCGGCCTCTACCACCTAAAGGATGATAGGACAAACACTATCGCACAATCTGACATCAATCAAGGTGACAAACCCCCCACCAAAAGGATGACGGAGCGAAATCGCACCGGCCACTACCACCAAAATGATGATAGTACAAACACTAACGCACAATCTGACATCAATAAGATGACAGACCCCCCACCAAAAGGATGACGGAGCAAAACTCACACCGGCCACTACCACCAAAAGGATGATAGGACAAACACTATCACACAATCTGACATCAATTAGATGACAGACCCCCCACCAAAAGGATGGCGGAGCGAAACTCACACCGACCACTACCACAAAAAGGATGATAGGACAAACACTATCGCACAATCGGACATCAATCAAGATGTTAGACCCCGCAACAAAAGGATGACGGCGCGAAACTCCCACCGGCCACTACCACCAAAAGGATGATAGGACAAACATTATCGCACAATCTGACATTAATCAAGATGACAGACCCCCCACCAAAACGATGACGGAGCGAAACTCGCACCGGCCACTACCACCAAAAGGATGATAGGACAAACACTGTAGCACAATCTGACATCAATAAGATGACAGACCCCCCACTAAAAGGATGACAGAGCGAAACTCACACCGGCCACTACCACCAAAAGGATGATAACACAAACACTATCGCACAATATAATATCAGCAATATGACAGACCCCGCACCAAATGGATGACAGAGCGAAGCACACACCGACCACTACCATCTAAAGGATGATAGGACATACACTATCGCACAATCTGACATCAATCAAGATGACAAACCCCCCACCAAAAGGATGACAGAGCGAAATCGCACCGGCCACTACCACCAAAAGGATGATAGGACAAACACTATCACAGAATCTGACATCAATTAGATGGCAGACCCCCCACCAAAAGGAAGGCGGAGCGAATCTCCCACCGGCCACTAGCACAAAAATGATGATAGGACAAACACTATTGCACAATATAATATTAGCAAGATGATAGACCACCCACCATAAGGATGACAATGTGAAACTCTCACCGGCCTCTACCACCTAAAGGATGATAGGACAAACACTATCGCACAATCTGACATCAATCAAGGTGACAAACCCCCCACCAAAAGGATGACGGAGCGAAATCGCACCGGCCACTACCACCAAAATGATGATAGTACAAACACTAACGCACAATCTGACATCAATAAGATGACAGACCCCCCACCAAAAGGATGACGGAGCAAAACTCACACCGGCCACTACCACCAAAAGGATGATAGGACAAACACTATCACACAATCTGACATCAATTAGATGACAGACCCCCCACCAAAAGGATGGCGGAGCGAAACTCACACCGACCACTACCACAAAAAGGATGATAGGACAAACACTATCGCACAATCGGACATCAATCAAGATGTTAGACCCCGCAACAAAAGGATGACGGCGCGAAACTCCCACCGGCCACTACCACCAAAAGGATGATAGGACAAACATTATCGCACAATCTGACATTAATCAAGATGACAGACCCCCCACCAAAACGATGACGGAGCGAAACTCGCACCGGCCACTACCACCAAAAGGATGATAGGACAAACACTGTAGCACAATCTGACATCAATAAGATGACAGACCCCCCACTAAAAGGATGACAGAGCGAAACTCACACCGGCCACTACCACCAAAAGGATGATAACACAAACACTATCGCACAATATAATATCAGCAATATGACAGACCCCGCACCAAATGGATGACAGAGCGAAGCACACACCGACCACTACCATCTAAAGGATGATAGGACATACACTATCGCACAATCTGACATCAATCAAGATGACAAACCCCCCACCAAAAGGATGACAGAGCGAAATCGCACCGGCCACTACCACCAAAAGGATGATAGGACAAACACTATCACAGAATCTGACATCAATTAGATGGCAGACCCCCCACCAAAAGGAAGGCGGAGCGAATCTCCCACCGGCCACTAGCACAAAAATGATGATAGGACAAACACTATTGCACAATATAATATTAGCAAGATGATAGACCACCCACCATAAGGATGACAATGTGAAACTCTCACCGGCCTCTACCACCTAAAGGATGATAGGACAAACACTATCGCACAATCTGACATCAATCAAGGTGACAAACCCCCCACCAAAAGGATGACGGAGCGAAATCGCACCGGCCACTACCACCAAAATGATGATAGTACAAACACTAACGCACAATCTGACATCAATAAGATGACAGACCCCCCACCAAAAGGATGACGGAGCAAAACTCACACCGGCCACTACCACCAAAAGGATGATAGGACAAACACTATCACACAATCTGACATCAATTAGATGACAGACCCCCCACCAAAAGGATGGCGGAGCGAAACTCACACCGACCACTACCACAAAAAGGATGATAGGACAAACACTATCACACAATCGGACATCAATCAAGATGTTAGACCCCGCAACAAAAGGATGACGGCGCGAAACTCCCACCGGCCACTACCACCAAAAGGATGATAGGACAAACATTATCGCACAATCTGACATTAATCAAGATGACAGACCCCCCACCAAAACGATGACGGAGCGAAACTCGCACCGGCCACTACCACCAAAAGGATGATAGGACAAACACTGTAGCACAATCTGACATCAATAAGATGACAGACCCCCCACTAAAAGGATGACAGAGCGAAACTCACACCGGCCACTACCACCAAAAGGATGATAACACAAACACTATCGCACAATATAATATCAGCAATATGACAGACCCCGCACCAAATGGATGACAGAGCGAAGCACACACCGACCACTACCATCTAAAGGATGATAGGACATACACTATCGCACAATCTGACATCAATCAAGATGACAAACCCCCCACCAAAAGGATGACAGAGCGAAATCGCACCGGCCACTACCACCAAAAGGATGATAGAACAAACACTATCACAGAATCTGACATCAATTAGATGGCAGACCCCCCACCAAAAGGAAGGCGGAGCGAATCTCCCACCGGCCACTAGCACAAAAATGATGATAGGACAAACACTATTGCACAATATAATATTAGCAAGATGATAGACCACCCACCATAAGGATGACAAAGTGAAACTCTCACTGGCCTCTACCACCTAAAGGATGATAGGACAAACACTATCGCACAATCTGACATCAATCAAGATGACAAACCCCCCACCAAAAGGATGACGGAGCGAAATCGCACCGGCCACTACCATTAAAATGATGATAGTACAAACACTAACGCACAATCTGACATCAATAAGATGACAGACCCCCCACCCAAAGGATGACGGAGCAAAACTCACACCGGCCACTACCACCAAAAGGATGATAGGACAAACACTATAACACAATCTGACATCAATTAGATGACAGACCCCCCACCAAAAGGATGGCGGAGCGAAACTAACACCGGCCACTACGACAAAAAGGATGATAGGACAAACACTATCGCACAATCGGACATCAATCAAGATGTTAGACCCCGCAAGAAAAGGATGACGGCGCGAAACTCCCACCGGCCACTACCACCAAAAGGATGATAGGACAAACATTATCGCACAATCTGACATTAATCAAGATGACAGACCCCCCACCAAAACGATGACGGAGCGAAACTCGCACCGGCCACTACCACCAAAAGGATGATAGGACAAACACTGTAGCACAATCTGACATCAATAAGATGACAGACCCCCCACTAAAAGGATGACAGAGCGAAACTCACACCGGCCACTACCACCAAAAGGATGATAGGACAAACATTATCGCACAATCTGACATTAATCAAGATGACAGACCCCCCACCAAAACGATGACGGAGCGAAACTCGCACCGGCCACTACCACCAAAAGGATGATAGGACAAACACTGTAGCACAATCTGACATCAATAAGATGACAGACCCCCCACTAAAAGGATGACAGAGCGAAACTCAAACCGGCCACTACCACCAAAAGGATGATAACACAAACACTATCGCACAATATAATATCAGCAATATGACAGACCCCGCACCAAATGGATGACAGAGCGAAGCACACACCGACCACTACCATCTAAAGGATGATAGGACATACACTATCGCACAATCTGACATCAATCAAGATGACAAACCCCCCACCAAAAGGATGACAGAGCGAAATCGCACCGGCCACTACCACCAAAAGGATGATAGGACAAACACTATCACAGAATCTGACATCAATTAGATGGCAGACCCCCCACCAAAAGGAAGGCGGAGCGAATCTCCCACCGGCCACTAGCACAAAAATGATGATAGGACAAACACTATTGCACAATATAATATTAGCAAGATGATAGACCACCCACCATAAGGATGACAATGTGAAACTCTCACCGGCCTCTACCACCTAAAGGATGATAGGACAAACACTATCGCACAATCTGACATCAATCAAGGTGACAAACCCCCCACCAAAAGGATGACGGAGCGAAATCGCACCGGCCACTACCACCAAAATGATGATAGTACAAACACTAACGCACAATCTGACATCAATAAGATGACAGACCCCCCACCAAAAGGATGACGGAGCAAAACTCACACCGGCCACTACCACCAAAAGGATGATAGGACAAACACTATCACATAATCTGACATCAATTAGATGACAGACCCCCCACCAAAAGGATGGCGGAGCGAAACTCACACCGACCACTACCACAAAAAGGATGATAGGACAAACACTATCGCACAATCGGACATCAATCAAGATGTTAGACCCCGCAACAAAAGGATGACGGCGCGAAACTCCCACCGGCCACTACCACCAAAAGGATGATAGGACAAACATTATCGCACAATCTGACATTAATCAAGATGACAGACCCCCCACCAAAACGATGACGGAGCGAAACTCGCACCGGCCACTACCACCAAAAGGATGATAGGACAAACACTGTAGCACAATCTGACATCAATAAGATGACAGACCCCCCACTAAAAGGGTGACAGAGCGAAACTCACACCGGCCACTACCACCAAAAGGATGATAACACAAACACTATCGCACAATATAATATCAGCAATATGACAGACCCCGCACCAAATGGATGACAGAGCGAAGCACACACCGACCACTACCATCTAAAGGATGATAGGACATACACTATCGCACAATCTGACATCAATCAAGATGACAAACCCCCCACCAAAAGGATGACAGAGCGAAATCGCACCGGCCACTACCACCAAAAGGATGATAGAACAAACACTATCACAGAATCTGACATCAATTAGATGGCAGACCCCCCACCAAAAGGAAGGCGGAGCGAATCTCCCACCGGCCACTAGCACAAAAATGATGATAGGACAAACACTATTGCACAATATAATATTAGCAAGATGATAGACCACCCACCATAAGGATGACAAAGTGAAACTCTCACCGGCCTCTACCACCTAAAGGATGATAGGACAAACACTATCGCACAATCTGACATCAATCAAGATGACAAACCCCCCACCAAAAGGATGACGGAGCGAAATCGCACCGGCCACTACCACCAAAATGATGATAGTACAAACACTAACGCACAATCTGACATCAATAAGATGACAGACCCCCCACCCAAAGGATGACGGAGCAAAACTCACACCGGCCACTACCACCAAAAGGATGATAGGACAAACACTATAACACAATCTGACATCAATTAGATGACAGACCCCCCACCAAAAGGATGGCGGAGCGAAACTAACACCGGCCACTACGACAAAAAGGATGATAGGACAAACACTATCGCACAATCGGACATCAATCAAGATGTTAGACCCCGCAAGAAAAGGATGACGGCGCGAAACTCCCACCGGCCACTACCACCAAAAGGATGATAGGACAAACATTATCGCACAATCTGACATTAATCAAGATGACAGACCCCCCACCAAAACGATGACGGAGCGAAACTCGCACCGGCCACTACCACCAAAAGGATGATAGGACAAACACTGTAGCACAATCTGACATCAATAAGATGACAGACCCCCCACTAAAAGGATGACAGAGCGAAACTCACACCGGCCACTACCACCAAAAGGATGATAACACAAACACTATCGCACAATATAATATCAGCAATATGACAGACCCCGCACCAAATGGATGACAGAGCGAAGCACACACCGACCACTACCATCTAAAGGATGATAGGACATACACTATCGCACAATCTGACATCAATCAAGATGACAAACCCCCCACCAAAAGGATGACAGAGCGAAATCGCACCGGCCACTACCACCAAAAGGATGATAGGACAAACACTATCACAGAATCTGACATCAATTAGATGGCAGACCCCCCACCAAAAGGAAGGCGGAGCGAATCTCCCACCGGCCACTAGCACAAAAATGATGATAGGACAAACACTATTGCACAATATAATATTAGCAAGATGATAGACCACCCACCATAAGGATGACAAAGTGAAACTCTCACCGGCCTCTACCACCAAAAGGATGATAGGACAAACACTATCGCACAATCTGACATCAATCAAGGTGACAAACCCCCCACCAAAAGGATGACGGAGCGAAATCGCACCGGCCACTACCACCAAAATGATGATAGTACAAACACTAACGCACAATCTGACATCAATAAGATGACAGACCCCCCACCAAAAGGATGACGGAGCAAAACTCACACCGGCCACTACCACCAAAAGGATGATAGGACAAACACTATCACACAATCTGACATCAATTAGATGACAGACCCCCCACCAAAAGGATGGCGGAGCGAAACTCACACCGACCACTACCACAAAAAGGATGATAGGACAAACACTATCGCACAATCGGACATCAATCAAGATGTTAGACCCCGCAACAAAAGGATGACGGCGCGAAACTCCCACCGGCCACTACCACCAAAAGGATGATAGGACAAACATTATCGCACAATCTGACATTAATCAAGATGACAGACCCCCCACCAAAACGATGACGGAGCGAAACTCACACCGGCCACTACCACTAAAAGGATGATAGGACAAACACTGTAGCACAATCTGACATCAATAAGATGACAGACCCCCCACTAAAAGGATGACAGAGCGAAACTCACACCGGCCACTACCACCAAAAGGATGATAACACAAACACTATCGCACAATATAATATCAGCAATATGACAGACCCCGCACCAAATGGATGACAGAGCGAAGCACACACCGACCACTACCATCTAAAGGATGATAGGACATACACTATCGCACAATCTGACATCAATCAAGATGACAAACCCCCCACCAAAAGGATGACAGAGCGAAATCGCACCGGCCACTACCACCAAAAGGATGATAGGACAAACACTATCACAGAATCTGACATCAATTAGATGGCAGACCCCCCACCAAAAGGAAGGCGGAGCGAATCTCCCACCGGCCACTAGCACAAAAATGATGATAGGACAAACACTATTGCACAATATAATATTAGCAAGATGATAGACCACCCACCATAAGGATGACAATGTGAAACTCTCACCGGCCTCTACCACCTAAAGGATGATAGGACAAACACTATCGCACAATCTGACATCAATCAAGATGACAAACCCCCCACCAAAAGGATGACGGAGCGAAATCGCACCGGCCACTACCACCAAAATGATGATAGTACAAACACTAACGCACAATCTGACATCAATAAGATGACAGACCCCCCACCAAAAGGATGACGGAGCAAAACTCACACCGGCCACTACCACCAAAAGGATGATAGGACAAACACTATCACACAATCTGACATCAATTAGATGACAGACCCCCCACCAAAAGGATGGCGGAGCGAAACTAACACCGGCCAGTACGACAAAAAGGATGATAGGACAAACACTATCGCACAATCGGACATCAATCAAGATGTTAGACCCCGCAAGAAAAGGATGACGGCGCGATACTCCCACCGGCCACTACCACCAAAAGGATGATAGGACAAACATTATCGCACAATCTGACATTAATCAAGATGACAGACCCCCCACCAAAACGATGACGGAGCGAAACTCGCACCGGCCACTACCACCAAATGGATGATAGGACAAACACTGTAGCACAATCTGACATCAATAAGATGACAGACCCCCCACTAAAAGGATGACAGAGCGAAACTCACACCGGCCACTACCACCAAAAGGATGATAACACAAACACTATCGCACAATATAATATCAGCAATATGACAGACCCCGCACCAAATGGATGACAGAGCGAAGCACACACCGACCACTACCATCTAAAGGATGATAGGACATACACTATCGCACAATCTGACATCAATCAAGATGACAAACCCCCCACCAAAAGGATGACAGAGCGAAATCGCACCGGCCACTACCACCAAAAGGATGATAGGACAAACACTATCACAGAATCTGACATCAATTAGATGGCAGACCCCCCACCAAAAGGAAGGCGGAGCGAATCTCCCACCGGCCACTAGCACAAAAATGATGATAGGACAAACACTATTGCACAATATAATATTAGCAAGATGATAGACCACCCACCATAAGGATGACAAAGTGAAACTCTCACCGGCCTCTACCACCAAAAGGATGATAGGACAAACACTATCGCACAATCTGACATCAATCAAGGTGACAAACCCCCCACCAAAAGGATGACGGAGCGAAATCGCACCGGCCACTACCACCAAAATGATGATAGTACAAACACTAACGCACAATCTGACATCAATAAGATGACAGACCCCCCACCAAAAGGATGACGGAGCAAAACTCACACCGGCCACTACCACCAAAAGGATGATAGGACAAACACTATCACACAATCTGACATCAATTAGATGACAGACCCCCCACCAAAAGGATGGCGGAGCGAAACTCACACCGACCACTACCACAAAAAGGATGATAGGACAAACACTATCGCACAATCGGACATCAATCAAGATGTTAGACCCCGCAACAAAAGGATGACGGCGCGAAACTCCCACCGACCACTACCACCAAAAGGATGATAGGACAAACATTATCGCACAATCTGACATTAATCAAGATGACAGACCCCCCACCAAAACGATGACGGAGCGAAACTCGCACCGGCCACTACCACTAAAAGGATGATAGGACAAACACTGTAGCACAATCTGACATCAATAAGATGACAGACCACCCACTAAAAGGATGACAGAGCGAAACTCACACCGGCCACTACCACCAAAAGGATGATAACACAAACACTATCGCACAATATAATATCAGCAATATGACAGACCCCGCACCAAATGGATGACAGAGCGAAGCACACACCGACCACTACCATCTAAAGGATGATAGGACATACACTATCGCACAATGTGACATCAATCAAGATGACAAACCCCCCACCAAAAGGATGACAGAGCAAAATCGCACCGGCCACTACCACCAAAAGGATGATAGGACAAACACTATCACAGAATCTGACATCAATTAGATGGCAGACCCCCCACCAAAAGGAAGGCAGAGCGAATCTCCCACCGGCCACTAGCACAAAAATGATGATAGGACAAACACTATTGCACAATATAATATTAGCAAGATGATAGACCACCCACCATAAGGATGACAAAGTGAAACTCTCACCGGCCTCTACCACCAAAAGGATGATAGGACAAACACTATCGCACAATCTGACATCAATCAAGGTGACAAACCCCCCACCAAAAGGATGACGGAGCGAAATCGCACCGGCCACTACCACCAAAATGATGATAGTACAAACACTAACGCACAATCTGACATCAATAAGATGACAGACCCCCCACCAAAAGGATGACGGAGCAAAACTCACACCGGCCACTACCACCAAAAGGATGATAGGACAAACACTATCACACAATCTGACATCAATTAGATGACAGACCCCCCACCAAAAGGATGGCGGAGCGAAACTCACACCGACCACTACCACAAAAAGGATGATAGGACAAACACTATCGCACAATCGGACATCAATCAAGATGTTAGACCCCGCAACAAAAGGATGACGGCGCGAAACTCCCACCGGCCACTACCACCAAAAGGATGATAGGACAAACATTATCGCACAATCTGACATTAATCAAGATAACAGACCCCCCACCAAAACGATGACGGAGCGAAACTCGCACCGGCCACTACCACCAAAAGGATGATAGGACAAACACTGTAGCACAATCTGACATCAATAAGATGACAGACCCCCCACTAAAAGGATGACAGAGCGAAACTCACACCGGCCACTACCACCAAAAGGATGATAACACAAACACTATCGCACAATATAATATCAGCAATATGACAGACCCCGCACCAAATGGATGACAGAGCGAAGCACACACCGACCACTACCATCTAAAGGATGATAGGACATACACTATCGCACAATCTGACATCAATCAAGATGACAAACCCCCCACCAAAAGGATGACAGAGCGAAATCGCACCGGCCACTACCACCAAAAGGATGATAGGACAAACACTATCACAGAATCTGACATCAATTAGATGGCAGACCCCCCACCAAAAGGAAGGCGGAGCGAATCTCCCACCGGCCACTAGCACAAAAATGATGATAGGACAAACACTATTGCACAATATAATATTAGCAAGATGATAGACCACCCACCATAAGGATGACAATGTGAAACTCTCACCGGCCTCTACCACCTAAAGGATGATAGGACAAACACTATCGCACAATCTGACATCAATCAAGATGACAAACCCCCCACCAAAAGGATGACGGAGCGAAATCGCACCGGCCACTACCACCAAAATGATGATAGTACAAACACTAACGCACAATCTGACATCAATAAGATGACAGACCCCCCACCAAAAGGATGACGGAGCAAAACTCACACCGGCCACTACCACCAAAAGGATGATAGGACAAACACTATCACACAATCTGACATCAATTAGATGACAGACCCCCCACCAAAAGGATGGCGGAGCGAAACTCACACCGGCCACTACCACAAAAAGGATGAGAGGACAAACGCTATCGCACAATCGGACATCAATCAAGATGTTAGACCCCGCAACAAAAGGGTGACGGCGCGAAACTCCCACCGGCCACTACCACCAAAAGGATGATAGGACAAACATTATCGCACAATCTGACATTAATCAAGATGACAGACCCCCCACAAAAACGATGACGGAGCGAAACTCGCACCGGCCACTACCACCAAAAGGATGATCGGACAAACACTGTAGCACAATCTGACATCAATAAGATGACAGACCCCCCACTAAAAGGATGACAGAGCGAAACTCACACGGGCCACTACCACCAAAAGGATGATAACACAAACACTATCGCACAATATAATATCAGCAATATGACAGACCCCGCACCAAATGGATGACAGAGCGAAGGACACACCGACCACTACCATCTAAAGGATGATAGGACATACACTATCGCACAATCTGACATCAATCAAGATGACAAACCCCCCACCAAAAGGATGACAGAGCAAAATCGCACCGGCCACTACCACCAAAAGGATGATAGGACAAACACTGTAGCACAATCTGACATCAATAAGATGACAGACCCCCCACTAAAAGGATGACAGAGCGAAACTCACACCGGCCACTACCACCAAAAGGATGATAACACAAACACTATCGCACAATATAATATCAGCAATATGACAGACCCCGCACCAAATGGATGACAATGTGAAACTCTCACCGGCCTCTACCACCTAAAGGATGATAGGACAAACACTATCGCACAATCTGACATCAATCAAGATGACAAACCCCCCACCAAAAGGATGACGGAGCGAAATCGCACCGGCCACTACCACCAAAATGATGATAGTACAAACACTATCACAGAATCTGACATCAATAAGATGACAGACCCCCCACCAAAAGGATGACGGAGCAAAACTCACACCGGCCACTACCACCAAAAGGATGATAGGACAAACACTATCACACAATCTGACATCAATTAGATGACAGACCCCCCACCAAAAGGATGGCGGAGCGAAACTCACACCGGCCACTACCACAAAAAGGATGATAGGACAAACACTATCGCACAATCGGACATCAATCAAGATGTTAGACCCCGCAACAAAAGGATGACGGCGCGAAACTCCCACCGGCCACTACCACCAAAAGGATGATAGGACAAACATTATCGCACAATCTGACATTAATCAAGATGACAGACCCCCCACCAAAACGATGACGGAGCGAAACTCGCACCGGCCACTACCACCAAAAGGATGATCGGACAAACACTGTAGCACAATCTGACATCAATAAGATGACAGACCCCCCACTAAAAGGATGACAGAGCGAAACTCACACGGGCCACTACCACCAAAAGGATGATAACACAAACACTATCGCACAATATAATATCAGCAATATGACAGACCCCGCACCAAATGGATGACAGAGCGAAGGACACACCGACCACTACCATCTAAAGGATGATAGGACATACACTATCGCACAATCTGACATCAATCAAGATGACAAACCCCCCACCAAAAGGATGACAGAGCAAAATCGCACCGGCCACTACCACCAAAAGGATGATAGGACAAACACTGTAGCACAATCTGACATCAATAAGATGACAGACCCCCCACCAAAAGGATGACAGAGCGAAACTCACACCGGCCACTACCACCAAAAGGATGATAGGACAAACACTATTGCACAATATAATATTAGCCAGATGATAGACCACCCACCATAAGGATGACAATGTGAAACTCTCACCGGCCTCTACCACCTAAAGGATGATAGGACAAACACTATCGCACAATCTGACATCAATCAAGATGACAAACCCCCCACCAAAAGGATGACGGAGCGAAATCGCACCGGCCACTACCACCAAAATGATGATAGTACAAACACTAACGCACAATCTGACATCAATAAGATGACAGACCCCCCACCAAAAGGATGACGGAGCAAAACTCACACCGGCCACTACCACCAAAAGGATGATAGGACAAACACTATCACACAATCTGACATCAATTAGATGACAGACCCCCCACCAAAAGGATGGCGGAGCGAAACTCACACCGGCCACTACCACAAAAAGGATGATAGGACAAACACTATCGCACAATCGGACATCAATCAAGATGTTAGACCCCGCAACAAAAGGATGACGGCGCGAAACTCCCACCGGCCACTACCACCAAAAGGATGATAGGACAAACATTATCGCACAATCTGACATTAATCAAGATGACAGACCCCCCACCAAAACGATGACGGAGCGAAACTCGCACCGGCCACTACCACCAAAAGGATGATAGGACAAACACTGTAGCACAATCTGACATCAATAAGATGACAGACCCCCCACTAAAAGGATGACAGAGCGAAACTCACACGGGCCACTACCACCAAAAGGATGATAACACAAACACTATCGCACAATATAATATCAGCAATATGACAGACCCCGCACCAAATGGATGACAGAGCGAAGGACACACCGACCACTACCATCTAAAGGATGATAGGACATACACTATCGCACAATCTGACATCAATCAAGATGACAAACCCCCCACCAAAAGGATGACAGAGCAAAATCGCACCGGCCACTACCACCAAAAGGATGATAGGACAAACACTATCACAGAATCTGACATCAATTAGATGGCAGACCCCCCACCAAAAGGAAGGCGGAGCGAATCTCCCACCGGCCACTAGCACAAAAATGATGATAGGACAAACACTATTGCACAATATAATATTAGCAAGATGATAGACCACCCACCATAAGGATGACAAAGTGAAACTTTCACTGCCCTCTACCACCTAAAGGATGATAGGACAAACACTATCGCACAATCTGACATCAATCAAGATGACAAACCTCCCACCAAAAGGATGACGGAGCAAAATCGCACCGGCCACTACCACCAAAATGATGATAGTACAAACACTAACGCACAATCTGACATCAATAAGATGACAGACCCCCCACCAAAAGGATGACGGAGCAAAACTCACACCGGCCACTACCACCAAAAGGATGATAGGACAAACACTATCACACAATCTGACATCAATTAGATGACAGACCCCCCACCAAAAGGATGGCGGAGCGAAACTCACACCGAACACTACCACAAAAAGGATGATAGGACAAACACTATCGCACAATCGGACATCAATCAAGATGTTAGACCCCGCAACAAAAGGATGACGGCGCGAAACTCCCACCGGCCACTACCACCAAAAGGATGATAGGACAAACATTATCGCACAATCTGACATTAATCAAGATGACAGACCCCCCACCAAAACGATGACGGAGCGAAACTCGCACCGGCCACTACCACCAAAAGGATGATAGGACAAACACAGTAGCACAATCTGACATCAATAAGATGACAGACCCCCCACTAAAAGGATGACAGAGCGAAACTCACACCGGCCACTACCACCAAAAGGATGATAACACAAACACTATCGCACAATATAATATCAGCAATATGACAGACCCCGCACCAAATGGATGACAGAGCGAAGCACACACCGACCACTACCATCTAAAGGATGATAGGACATACACTATCGCACAATCTGACATCAATCAAGATGACAAACCCCCCACCAAAAGGATGACAGAGCGAAATCGCACCGGCCACTACCACCAAAAGGATTATAGGACAAACACTATCACACAATCTGACATCAATTAGATGACAGACCCTCCACCAAAAGGAAGGCGGAGCGAAACTCCCACCGGCCACTAGCACAAAAATGATGATAGGACAAACACTATTGCACAATATAATATTAGCAAGATGATAGACCACCCACCATAAGGATGACAAAGCGAAACTCACACCGGCCTCTACCACCTAAAGGATGATAGGACAAACACTATCGCACAATCTGACATCAATCAAGATGACAAACCCCCCACTAAAAGGATGACGGAGCGAAATCGCACCGGCCACAACCACCAAAATGATGATAGGACAAACACTAACGCACAATCTGACATCAATAAGATGACAGACCCCCACCAAAAGGATGACGGAGCAAAACTCACACCGCCCACTACCACCAAAAGGATGATAGGACAAACACTATCACACAATCTGACATCAATTAGATGACAGACCCTCCACCAAAAGGATGGCGGAGCGAAACTCACACCGGCCACTACCACGAAAAGGATGATAGGACTAACACTATTGCACAATATAATATTAGCAAGATGATAGACCCCCCACCAAAAGGGTGACGAAGCGAAACTCACACCAGCCACTACCACCTAAAGGATGATAGGACAAACACTATCGCACAATCTGACATCAGATAAGATGACAGACCCCCTACCAAAAGGATGACGGAGCAAAACTCACACCGGCCACTATCACCAAAAGGATGATAGGACAAACACTATCGCACAATCTGACATCAATTAAGATTGCAGAACCTGCACCAAAAGGATGCCGGCGCGAAACTCCCATCGGCCACTACCACCAAAAGGATGATAGGACAAACACTATAGCACAATCTGACATCAATAAGATGATAGACCCCGACTAAAAGGATGACGGAGCGAAACTCACACTGGCCACTACCACCAAAAGGATGATAACACAAACACTATCACACAATATGATATCAGCAAGATGACAGACCCCCCACCAAAAGGATGACAGAGTGAAGCTCACACCCGCCACTACCACCTAAAGGATGATAGGATAAACACTATCGCACAATCTGACATCAATCAAGATGACAAACCCCCCACCAAAAGGATGACAGAGTGAAACTCGCACCGGCCACTACCACCAAAAGGATGATAGGACAAACACTATCGCACAATCTGACATTAATCAAGATGACAAACCTTCACCAAAAGGATGACACAGTGTAACTCACACCGGTCACTACCACCAAAAGGATGATAGGACAAAGACTATCGCACAATCTGACATCAATTAGATGACAGAACCCCAACTGGAAGGATGGCGGAACGAAACTCACACCGGCCACTTCCACGAAATGGATGATTGGACAAACACTATCGCACAATATGACATCAATCAAGATGACAAACCTCGCACCAAAAGGATGACGAAGAGAAACTCACACCGGCCACTACCACCAAAAGGATGAAAGGACAACACTATCACACAATATAATATTAGCAATATGATAGACCCCCCACCAAAAGGATGACGAAGCGAAACTCACATCGGCCAGTACCACCAAAATGATGATAGGACAAACACCATCGCACAATCTGACATCAATTACGATGTCAGACCCCCCACCAAAAGGATGATAGAGCGAAACTCACATCGGCCACTACCACCAAATGGATGATAGGACAAACACTATAGCACGATCTGAAATCAATAAGATTACAGACCCCCCACTAAAAGGATGACGGAGCATAACTCACACCGGCCACTACCCCCCAAAAAAAGATAACACAAACACTACTACACAATATGATATCAGCAAGATGACAGACCCCCCACCAAAAGGATGACATAGCGAAACTCACATCAGCGACTACCACCTAAAGGATGATAGGAAAAACACTATCACACAATCTAACATCAATCAAGATGACAATCCCCGCACGAAAAGGATGACAAAGTGAAACTCACACAGACCACTACCACCAAAACGATGATAGGACAAACACTAACGCACAGTCCGACATAAACAAGATGACAGACCCCCCACCAAAAGGATGTCGGAGCGAAACTCACACCGGCCACTACCAACAAAAGTATGATAGGACAAACACTAACGCACAATCTGACATAAATAAGATGACAAACCCCGACCAAAAGGATGACGGAGCAAAACTCACACCGACCACTACCACCAAAAGGATTATAGGACAAACACTAACGCACAATCCGTCATAAACAAGATGACAGTCCCCCTACAAAAAGGATGACAGAGCAAAACTCACACCGACCACTGCCACCAAAAGGATGATAGGACAAACAATATCACACAATCTGACATCAATTAGATGACAGACCCCCCACCAAAAGGATGGCGGAGCGAAACTCCCACCAGCCACTAGCATAAAAAAGAGGATAGGACAAACACTATTGCACAATATAATATTAGCAAGATGATAGACCACCAACCAAAAGGATGACGAAGCGAAACTCACACCGGCCACTACCACCTAAAGGATGATAGGACAAACACTATCGCACAATCTGACATCAATCTAGATGACAAACCCCCCACCAAAAGGATGACGGAGCAAAATCGCACCGGCCACTACCACCAAAAGGATGATAGGACAAACATTAACGCACAATCCGACATAAACAAGATGATAGACCCCCCACCAAAAGGATGACGGAGCGAAACTCACACCGGCCACTACCACCAAATGGATAATAGGACAAACACTATCACACAGTCTTACATCAATTAGATGACAGACCCCCCACCAAAAGGATGGCGGAGCGAAACTCACACCGCCCACTACCACTAAAAGGATGATTGGACAAACACTATCGCACAATATAATATTAGCAAGATGATAGACCCCCCACCAAAAGGATGACGAAGCGAAACTCACACCGGCCACTACCACCTAAAGGATGATAGGACAAACACTATCGCACAATCTGACATCATTCAAGATGACAAACCCCCCACCAAAAGGATGACAGAGTGAAACTCGCACCGGCCACTACCACCAAAAGGATGATAGGACAAACACTATCGCACAATCTGACATTAATCAAGATGACAAACCTTCACCAAAAGGATGACAGAGTGTAACTCACACCGGTCACTACCACCAAAAGGATGATAGGACAAAGACTATCGCACAATCTGACATCAATTAGATGACAGAACCCCAACTAGAAGGATGGCGGAGGGAAACTCACACCGGCCACTTCCACGAAATGGATGATTGGACAAACACTATCGCACAATATGACATCAATCAAGATGACAGACCTCGCACCAAAAGGATGACGAAGAGAAACTCACACCGGCCACTACCACCAAAAGGATGATAGGACAAACACTATCACACAATATAATATTAGCAATATGATAGACCCCCCACCAAAAGGATGACGAAGCGAAACTCACATCGGCCAGTACCACCAAAATGATGATAGGACAAACACCATCGCACAATCTGACATCAATTATGATGTCAGACCCCCCACCAAAAGGATGATAGAGCGAAACACACACCGGCCACTACCACCAAATGGATGATAGGAAAAACACTATAGCACGATCTGAAATCAATAAGATTACAGACCCCCCACTAAAAGGATGACGGAGCATAACTCACACCGGCCACTACCCCCCAAAAAAAGATAACACAAACACTACTGCACAATATGATATCAGCAAGATGACAGACCCCCCACCAAAAGGATGACATAGCGAAACTCACACCAGCGACTACCACCTAAAGGATGATAGGAAAAACACTATCGCACAATCTAACATCAATCAAGATGACAATCCCCGCACGAAAAGGATGACGGAGTGAAACTCACACCGACCACTACCACCAAAACGATGATAGGACAAACACTAATGCACAGTCCGACATAAACAAGATGACAGACCCCCCACCAAAAGGATGTCGGAGCGAAACTCACACCGGCCACTACCAACAAAAGGATGATAGGACAAACACTAACGCACAATCTGACATAAACAAGATGACAAACCCCGACCAAAAGGATGACGGAGCAAAACTCACACCGGCCATTACCACCAAAAGGATGATACGACAAACACATTCGCACAATCTAACATCAATTAGATGACAGAGCCCTCACTAGAAGGATGGCGGAGTGAAACTCACACCGGCCACTACCACCAAAAGGATGATAGGACAAACACTATCCCACAATATAATATTAGCAAGATGATAGACCCCCCACCAAAAGGATGACGAAGCGAAACTCACATCGGCCACTACCACCTAAAGGATGATAGGACAAACACTATCGCACAATCTGACATCAATCAAGATGACAAACCCCCCACCAAAAGGATGATAGAGCGAAACTCGCACCGGCCACTACCACCAAAAGGATGATAGGACAAACACTATCGCACAATCTGACATTAATCAAGATGACAGACCCCCCACCAAAAGGATGACGGAGCGAAATTCACATCGACCACTACCACCAAATGGATGATAGGATAAACACTGTAGTACAATCTAAAATCAATAAGATTACAGACCCCCCACTAAAAGGATGACGGAGCGTAACTCACACCGGCCACTACCACCAAAAGGATGATAACACAAACACTATCGCACAATATGATATCAACAAGATGACAGACCCCCCACCAAAAGGATGATAGAGAGTAACTCACACCGGCGACTACCACCTAAAGGATGATAGGAAAAACACTATCGCACAGTCTGACATCAACCAAGATGACAAACCCCCCACGAAAAGGATGACGGAGCGAAACTCACACCTGCCACTACCACCAAAAGCATGATAGGACAAACACTAATGCACAATCCAAAATAAACAAGATGACAGACCCCTACCAAAAGGATGACGGAGCGAAATTCGCATCGGCCACTACCATCAAATGGATGATAGGACAAACACTATAGCACGATCTGAAATCAATAAGATTACAGCCCCCCATTAAAAGGATGACGGAGCGTAACTCACACCGGCCACTACCACGAAAAAGATGATAACACAAACACTACCGCACAATATGATATCAGCAAGATGACAGACCCCCCACCAAAAGGATGACAGAGCGAAACTCACACCAGCGACTACCACCAAAAGGATGATAGAAAAAACACTATCGCACAATCTGACATCAATCAAGATGACAAACCCCCCTCGAAAAGGACGACGAAGCGAAACTCACACCGACCACTACCACCAAAAGGATGATAGGACAAACACTAACGCACAGTCCGACATAAACAAGATGACAGACCCCCCACCAAAAGGATGACAGAGAGAAACTCATACCGGCCACTACCACCAAAAGGATGATAGGACAAACAATATCGCCCAATCTGACATCAATTAGATGACAGACCCCCCACCAGAAGGATGACGGAGCGAAACTCACACCGGCCACTACCACCAAAAGGATGATAGGACAAACACTATCGCACAATATGATATCAGCAAGATGTTAGACCCCCCACCAAAAGGATGACAAAGCGAAACTCACACCGGCCACTACCGCCTAAAGGATGATAGGACAAACACTATCGCACAATCTGACATCAATCAATACGACAAACCCCCCACCAAAAGGATGACGGAGCTAAACTCACACCTGTCACTACCACCATAAGGATGATGGGACAAACACTATCGCACAATCTGACATTAATCAAGATGACAGACCTTCACCAAAAGGATGACAGAGTGTAACTCACACCGGTCACTACCACCAAAAGGATGATAGGACAAACACTATCGCACAATATGACATCAATTAGATGACAGACCCCCCACTAGAAGGATGGCGAAGCGAAACTCACACCGGCCACTACCACTAAATAGGTGATTGGACAAACACTATCGCACAATATGACATCAATCAAGATGACAGACCTCGCACCAAAAGGATGACGAAGAGAAACTCACACCGGCCACTACCACCAAAAGGATGATAGGACAAACACTATCACATAATATAATATTAGCAATGTCGCTACTGCGAAAATCGGCGCCGGCTGACAGAAGAGTCGCCACCGTGCGTTATGTATCCCAACGGAGGGAAAGGAAACGCTCGAAGTAAACCTCGCAAAAAACGGGAAAAGGTATGGTCGTCGCAACCAAAACCTGGGTTCGGGAGTCGGTTACGCAAGGGGAAGGTATTAGCACCCCTCACGTCCGTCGTACTCGACGGGATCCACGCTTGCTTGGTTTGTCTAAAGGATGCAAAAACAATCTATCTACGGCTGCTAAATCTAAACGGAAGGGAATTGACTCGCTAGAGCGTCGCACTCTATGCCTACGTATTCTCGAGAGAGAAAGTCAGAGTCAACGTAGTTCGGGAAACTATAGGGAATTGGCTCGCAAAGACTTCACGTCTTGTGCCTACGTACTTCCACACAGCATGGAAGATCAGAGCTTTCGTAGTTCAGGCTAACTACAGCTAAGCAGGGTGTTCTCACCCAGGAGGTGAGAGATCAAATTGGTTTTAAAGGTACGGGAAACTATGGGAAAAACTACGGTCTGGTCTCAAATGCACTCGGGCAAGAGAAAAGGATAACATCAGTTGTCAGCGGGAAAGCCTCGATCGCACAGCAGCGAGAGAACAAAAGGTTAGTTGTTAGTGTGCTCGCTAGGACATCGCATCCTATGCCTACAAATTCTCGTCTGGTACGAGAAATCAGAGCAGCTGTAGTTCGGCTGCTTCGGGACCACAACTCAAATCTCGTTTTATTAATATTCTGAAAAATGGTTACAATGATTGAATACTGGAAAAAAACTTCTAGAAAATACTATCCTATCTATCTATAATGGAAAATCAAATGGAAAATAGTCCCCTAACAAGTGGACTTCTAAAACTACCTCTAAAAAGGTAAAATAAACTCCTATGAAGAATATCTATTCTAAAGAAAATATGAAATCTACAAACTAATATTTTTATACTCCTTTTTTACTTTTTTTCTTCTATTCTTTTCATATTTCTTTTTCATGTATTCTTTTTCACTCTATTTTGCTATTCTTTATTTTCCACTTTTTTTATTTTTCTCTTTTTCCAAAATATTTTCTCTTAATATTCTCTTATTCTTCTTTTTTTTTTCATAAAGAGAACAACTAAAATAAAAATGAAGAAAATACAAGGGGAGGGGGGTACAGCTGTTACAGGGGGATGTGCGGCAGTAAAAAAACAAAAGGAACTGGGCTAAGCCCAACAAAAAACCAACAAAAAATAAAGGGGAGGGGGAGGATAAAGAAAAACGGAGGTGCTGGCATTTGAAATGCTTGTGGGCTTGGCCCATGTCCACAAAAAAAACGGAAGGGTGCAGAGAGGAAAAAAAATCTGGCATTTGGACTCTCAGGCCCACACGAAACCGGTCCGATCCTCCATCTTCTCCTTCCACCTTCAGAAACCCTAGCCTCCCATCACTCTCTCCCTCTACTGTTCATTCTCACTTGGCACCGCCTCTCTCATCTCTCAAACTTCTTCTCCCTCGTTTCATCTTTCTCTCAGATACTCCCTCTCAATCTATCCCAGTCTCACAATGTCCCTTTCTCCATTCAAACAAAACTTCAAACTCACCATTCTTTCTCCAATCTCAAAAACAAAAGAAAGATCCACAAACAACAACTAAACTGAGATGTTGTGGTGATTTTGCGGGAAGAAGATGTTGGATGAACTATTGCGTGTCTGGTGAAGCTGTGGACGAAACTCATGACGGAGTTGGAAATTATACGAAGATTACGTACTAAAAATGGAGGACCTGGAAGGAGCGTTATATGTTGCTGAAGATCTTGAGGATTACAAGCATGCGTGCGGCGCTCTGGGCGGAGGAGTAGCGTTCTTGACATTCTTTATAAAAATCCGTTGACATTGAAGAACGGAGGCATGAAGTTGTTCAAGCAATGGTGAAATCTGGAAATTGAATAAAGAACACTTGAAGGTTCTTGGAGTTGACGAAGATTCAGAAGACGATGTTGTTTGTTTGAGCGATCTGGAGAAGAGAATTGAAGATTCTTCTGGAAAGCAGGAAGGTTGATTGAAGACATTGAAGGCGTTCTTCGAGAATCTCGAAATGATAAATGTTGTTGATGGTTGATGGAGGACATGGATGAACAACAATGAATCTGGAGCTTCCTGATGAACACATGATGAAGACTGGGAAATCAAGATGAACACCGTGATGAAGGTCTTTGAAGGTTCGCTGAGGATCCGTGGATCTTTGAACGAGTTGACGAAAACCTAGGGGAAGACGGTTGAAGATCATCATGAACATGATGAAGGTTGTTACGAACCTTGAAGAACACGATGGATCTGTGATAAAAATCATGAACAAACAGATGAAGATTGCGGATCGTTTCCTGGAAATTGATAGACTGAGATGATGAACACGAAAAGAAACTGGAAAAATGATGAGGATCGTATGAATTTTCCGGTGGAGTTTGAGTTTTCCGGTGACTGTTACCGGTGACGGTTTGATGTTTCCGGCGGGTTTCTGGCAAGAGTTTGGCCGTGTGATGGGATTTTGATTTTGCCGGCGAGAGATTCCGGCGTTTGCATGGCCGGCGGGAGGGAAACGGCGAGGTGGATACATGGCTGGCATGCATGGGAGATAGGTGAGGTGAGGCCAAGTGTCCTGCATGCGGTGAAGTGGCGAGGAGAGAGAGATAGTGGAATGGACGGGTGGCAGAGAGAGAGAGAATGAGAAGCCACGTGGTGAAGTCTGGGTTAGTGGGGTTATGAGGTGGCTCTCCCTTGGTTGAAACGCGTGGCCAGATTTTATAGCGACACATGGCATGGACTCGGGCCTCCAAGAATGGGCCCACGAAAATGGATTAATACTGATTAAACTAAAAAACTAAGAATCGACAAAAATTGATTAAAGACTCAAGTGAAAATTAATACTCATTAAGTCTAATTGAAATGATTGGTTAACCTATATTAACTAATTATTTAAAAATCTGAAAAAAAGTTAATAAAACCTAGTCAATTAAGGCTACTCAATTAGACAATTAACCCTAAACAAATAATATTCTAATTAAGCCTAAAAATCTAATTAACCTCTAAAAAATAATATTCAAATAATAGAAAACTATTAATCTCTATTAAAACCTATTTAAAATCTAGAAAAATGGTTAATAAATCCTATAACCTAGATAACTCCTAATAAATCCACAAGGAGCAAAAAAAACAGTGAAAATGGGCAAATGAGACCGCGAGACCATAACAGAATGAGCAGTAAAATACGGACACCGAAATATCCCCAAAAACAACAGTGCGAGCTGAAAACACCGGGAAGAGCGCGACTTCCCCCAAAAAAAAACGACTCTGCTTATCTGAACTTGCTAAAACCACCTGAGACGCGAGACGAGGGCTGTGATCCCGGTGAACTCAATACAACTGAAAAAATGCACTGTATGCAATATGCGGATGCGAATGCGGTCATGCGTCGAAACATCAACCAGATGCGGGACCCGGTTGGTCAAATTTTAGGGTGCAACAGCTGCCCCTATTCAAGCGGCTTGGACCTGAATGGTTGAAGAGCGCTCAGCCTTCGATCATTCAAAGGTAAATGACGGTTGAATACAAATGAAACCCTGAAATTTGCCAACCGTGGGAATATACTGCAAAACTGCTTGAGGAATAGCCTCCAATGAACTGAAGTTTGGTTGTCACGGCAACAACTGGTCAATTATCTGATAAAAATTTCTCTCCTTTTAAACATCAATCACCTGTGTGACGCCACAAGTATTGAAATAATGCTTCAGACAACAAACACCTTGATTCCCATCTCTCTTATGGGATCAAATTCTGTCATCTCACAGTTCACGGCGAACTTGAGGACAATTCTCCTGGGGAACTTCTGAATCGACTGCTCGGCACCCATTCTGCCAATAGGAGGCAGCTTCAGAAATCTGATATATGTCAATCTTTCTTTTTCAGTGCCGACGGAACAACCAAGTGTGAATAATCACTCCGCTGGGGGAGAAGAGAAGCTTAACCCAACAACTCTGCAGGTGAACATACTCGAAAGCCATGAGGTAACCAACCTGGTATATGTTTCGAAATGCGTATGTCTGAAATGATGCAATGCCCTATATGACATGTAAATGTTATGCGTTCTGTTTGAAAATGCGATGCCCCAAACGGCATGGAAATGCTATATGTTTGTATAAATGCTATGACGATATATGCAAATGTAAATGCAGGCTCGAGCTGCCAGAGAACACCAGGTCTGCAACCACTTGGCAAAATAAATGCCGAAGGCAACGTCAACTCCAACTGAGGGTAACCTGATATCACAGAATCATCTCAGCAAAATAAATGCTGGAAAAGAGAAACCAAATCTGCTGGGGATAACCATCCTGCTGGAGAAATGGAAAGGCCACCCTGCTTGGGGAGAAGGAAAAAACAACCCTGCTTGGGGATGCTCTCTTTAAACCATTGGCAACTGATTGTGCTCTGTGGGGATTGACCCAAACTGGGGTTGATTGCGCGCATCACGCTGCTGTAAATGCCCCTACTATCCAGGATATCAATCTTAATCTGCTGAGGATACTCCTGATCCTACTCTGATACGGGGTAAAATGCAATCTCAACCCTTGCGGGGATAATACGTGGCTTCCATCTGCTGAAGCGGAGTAATCCTGATTTAACAACATCCACAAGGAATTCAAACATTAATCGGAGCACTGGTATCCGTCGAGCTTCGTATTGGGGAACATGACAACATGCGAGTCATTGGGAACTACTGTGTCAGATACCTTTTAGGTTTTTGTTTTTACTGGTTTAGTATGAACATGGACTATGTACACAGTGGAAGATATGGGAAATACTAGACGAGAACTAGCATTCAAAGGTAGACTACCAGACGAGAACTGATAGGAAAATAGGTTATTGGACGAGAATTGATTTTTGTGTTTTGAACATCAGACGGGGCTGACTGGATATAGGCTAAGAAAAAGACAACCAGGCGAGAACTGGCTGAAAGCTGACATATACCAGACGAGAACTGATTACGCAATGACATGTACCAGACGAGAACTGATACAACACTTGAAGAAACGGTGACCAGACGAGAACGGGTTACAATAAACCACACCAGACGGGAACTGATGCTTACAATAAACTACACCAGACGGGAACTAATGCTTACAATAAACTACACCAGACGGGAACTGATGCTTACGGAAGGGTGGGCCAGACGAAAACTGGTTACCGGTTTACCAGGCGAGAACTGGACTTTGGAAACGACTGGTTACTGACACGTAACAGGTTTAAACTGTAGGATAACGATCCAACGACAGCAAGGCCTTTTTCGGAATGTTAAGGTTTTTGATAAGGGTAAAGACATGATTCCCCGATACTCAACTCTGGCTGGGGATAAACAGACTGGTTTGAATGACTTGCCCCAGTGCACTCAACTTGCCCCAATCTAACTCCTGGGAATACTTGCTCTGAACAGCTTGCTACGAGACGACCTCGAGATTACTTGCCCCGGTATCTGTACCACAAGAGAATTCAACCTCCATTAAACCCCTATCAACCCAGTTGGTTTCAACACTCTCTGCGGTGACTTGCCCCTGAATGAGCGTTCTAGCGACTTAACCTGATCTGATTATCCACCTGAAGTATCTGCTTTCAAATCTCCACATTCTGTATAATTGCCCCTGATTGGCTCTCGAGAAGACTCACTTCTGATCAACTGCTTCTCAAGCATACTGCCCATGATCAACTGAAGCTTCGGGAGTTGTCCTCAGACTAACTAATTCCGAACTCACTGGAAGTCAATGCCCCAGATTCACAGGGCTTCACAACATACACCATCTTGGTTCAGTCTGCTGAATTATTCGGTCCTGCTCGATTATTCCCTGTTGGAATTTCTTTCGTGTCAACTACTAACCTGCAATTAAAACTGTCTGCTCACGAATGGTAATCTTAATGCAGTGTTCATGCAGATTTTGAAAAATTTGTGCTGTCACTCATTTACATGTCATGATTGTGAGTGACGAATGAACCAGAGTTCAAACGTAGTGCTTACGTGATTTGATCAGTGAAAAATACAACAAGGATGTGACTAGCAAGTCATGAAGGAGTCAGGTTACTCAACCTTATCGTAATGCGCTTTCAGAATAAACCCTGCCTCAATTAGGTCTTTTAAGGGTTGTATCGTGGTCGGGTTCACGGTTCGTGAAACAAAGGATATTTGGCTCAAACTTTGATTTGTACCCACCCCCTCTACGTGATGATCTCCGATCCTAAGGTTCAACTAACCTGGCACAAGCGCTCGCCTCTTCGAGAGGTATGTTGAATGGTAAGAACCACAATTAAGGAACTCACAGGGTTTTTCGGAGTGACAGTTACTCCTTCTTCATTTTCAGTGTCTGTATACACGACTTTGTCTTTCACTGGGGATCTATATTTTTTCTATCCCTTCTTTTTCATTCTTTTGATTCCTTAATTTTTTCCTGGACTGACTCCTTGTGAGTTCTTTTCGTTTTTTCGTTTTCTTTTGAAGTCCAGCGGGATGCCCTGATTTTTGCCTAAGTATTAGCTTTCCATCTTTTTCTTTCTTTTTACTTAGCGTGCTTTCTTTTTCTTTCTTTTGGAACAAAGTAGTGTGACACCGGTTGTCTTGATTGCTCCGAAAGGATTACAACTGTTTCACTCCTGATTGGTGAGGTTTAACCACTGTGGTTGACGAGGTACGACCTCTTGAGAGGCATAAACTGAATGGTCCTCGAAAGACAACACTCTTCTGTAAGACTTGAATGCTCGGTCAAGCTAACTGACAACTACCCTGCCCCGGGTTAAGATGTGAGGGTTTAAAAGTCCGAAAAAACTTCTACTTCCTGGCTCGAAGTGGTTAACAAGGGACTAACTCCTTATATCTCCAGTGTTTGGGGGATTTGAAACAATGCCTTGTACGTCATCGGTAAGGTTTTATCTGAAAGCATACGATCATCGGTTATGAGTATTCAGTTTCGTCATCCTCCCTCCAATCTTTGCTAGTCACAGTGACAAAGTGGAGTGAATAAAATGCAAGTGTCAGTGCAATGCAGTAAATGAGCGACAGCGACATGATTAATTTAGAAAAATGCATAGTCACTTTATTAATATCACCATTCGAAACAAACAATGTTTAAAAACAAGTAGTAACTAACAGAAAAGAAACTACAAATGCAGATGATAAAAAAGTCTGAGGACTGCCAATGCTGAGGGCGCCTGCCTGTCTGGGCCACTGGCTTTTGCTGGAGAATACTTTCCGAGCATACGAGCTTAGACAGCTGAGAAGTTAGTATGAACAACCAGAAATCCTTCTCGAAAGGAAATGCAATCCTGGTCGATCAACTGATGTACCTTTGCCTGAAACGCTTTACAATCTTCAGTTGAATGCCCCGGTGATCCGCCATGATAACCTCACTGAACATGGGGATTATACCCAGGAGGGTAAGGTTCTGGCACGGGCTTGAGAGCTTTAGGTTCCACCAAAGAGTTCTGAACCAACTGTGGCAAAAGCTAACTGTACGGCACAGGCACTGGGTGAGAAGGAGCATTCCTTCGTTCCAAATTGCTACGAGGTCTGCTCTGATTCTGACGCTGATTCTGATAACCTCGGCCACGAGTTCGCTAATTTGCAAGGGAAGCGACGTGACGTTCCTGATATGGTGCTCTAGGCACAGCTGTCTGTCCAGCATAACAAGGCACAGGAGATACTGATCCAACAGATTTCACCGATTCATCTCGAGGATACCCAACATCTGGCATGACTGCATTGATCACAACTCCTTCTTCCTTCTGATAGTCGTAAAGAGATTCAGTTTCACTAGCCTGACCGCTTGAGACAACCTGAATTTTTCCAATCTTTATAGCATTCTCAATACGTTCTCCAACTCCCACTAATTCGGAGAAGTTCAGCGAAACTCCAAGCAATCTCTCAAAGTACGGGCTTTGCAAGGAGTCTACGAACATGCCTGCTAACTCTCGGTCAGGGATCAATGGTTCCACTCTGGAAGCAAAATCCCTCCACCTCCGAGCATACTTTTTGAAAGGTTCATTGATCCCCATAGATAAAGATTGCAACTCTATGCGAAAGGGATCTATGTCCATATTGTAATCATACCGCTTCAGGAAAGCTCTGGCTAAATCCACCCATGATCGAACATGATTACTCTCTAACTGCATATACCAACGTAGAGATGCCCCAATCAAATTGTCCTGAAAACAGTAAATCATCAACTTGTCGTTTTGCACAAACGAAGTCATCTTTCTGCAGAACATCACCAAATGTAGCCTCGGGCAACTATCTCCTTTATACTTTTCAAACTTCGGCGCTCTGAATTTAGGAGGTACCACTAGGTCAGAAACCAAGCACATATTTGAAGCATGGAGACCAACATCGTTCTTAACTTCCAGGGCTTTGACTTGTTCCTCTAATGCGTGCAACCTCTTGGCTTGCACAAGAGCTAATGGATTATTAGTCCTCACTATCGGAACTTCTCTTCGGGAGATCAAACCAGCAGGAATAACATTTTGATAATTCGCGGCATCAGAAGAAGAACGTTCACTTGGGATGACAAACTGTTGGTGCATATTTTGGCCTCTAACAGAAGTCTGCACAAGTTGAGCTGCAGTAAGGTTATTCACTTGCGGAAAGCCTTCGTCAGACGTGGAGTCATACAAAGGATTGTTCGTCATAATAAAGCCTGACAAGGCATCAGCAATCTGGAAGTCGTTTCCTGACATGACTATCAGCAACTTTCAACTGACGGCACTGCTTGATTCTGCTTGATCCGTTTCAACCCCTTGGTCGTCTTCTAACAATCCGCACTTGCCTCGAACAATCCCCGAGAATCACCCTCTGAATCAAAACAAAGGCTGGATAAGAGCTCTGGCCAGCTAGAGAAATGCTATGCAATATGATGCAAAGATGCCTATGCAAATGCAATGCAATGCAGCAACAAACACGGAATCACAGCTCCCACATCACGCTCTGAGTACTGCTGTACTGCTGACGGAGTACGTTCTCTCTAAAAGAGAACGCTAAGATAGCGGGTAGGCTGGAAGTCAAGTTTCTCGCAAAAAACCCCCCACTCACGGGTATGGACCTAATCTGACAAGGTACGGCATCCTATGCGGTCATCAGCGTCACAGACTTTCATAAGCGACGATACGATTCCCAGAAGGAGTGGCATCGTCATCTCATGAAGAGGCCTCACTTAGCTGACTTCCAATTGATCGGTCCCCAGAGTCGACAATCCTCACGTCTGGACTCCCCTCAGATCCTCAGGATCGGAAAGAAGCACCTCGGAGAGAACCTCGTTTGAGCGTGAATTTCGTGGGGAACTCATGTCTGCTCAGCAAACAGGTTCGTCCACTAATCTCCACAACTATGTCTAAAATGCATACTCAAGCAGCCCAGGTCCGGCTATCACTCAAAGTATCACCCTCCCCAGCACAACAGCAACAGATAATAGCAATGAAAAAAATAAACACCCAAAAGACAAGCAAACAAGCGTTAGGATTGACTCTCCTAGGGGACGTTGGATCCCACATGCATAGGGACTATCGCAGTCCTTAGCAGCCAGGGGATGTTGGGTCCCCAGCAGAGTCGCCAGCTGTCGCTACTACGAAAATCGGCGCCGGATGACAGAAGAGTCGCCACCGTGCGTTATTTATCCCAACGGAGGGAAAGGAAACGCTCGAAGTAAACCTCGCAAAAAACGGGAAAAGGTATGGTCGTCGCAACCCAAACCTGGGTTCGGGAGTCGGTTACGCAAGGGGAAGGTATTAGCACCCCTCACGTCCGTCGTACTCGACGGGATCCACGCTTGCTTGGTTTGTCTAAAGGATGCAAAAACAATCTATCTACGGCTGCTAAATCTAAACGGAAGGGAATTGACTCGCTAGAGCGTCGCACTCTATGCCTACGTATTCTCGAGAGAGAAAGTCAGAGTCAACGTAGTTCGGGAAACTACAGGGAATTGGCTCGCCAAGACTTCGCGTCTTGTGCCTACGTACTTCCACACAACATGGAAGATCAGAGCTTTCGTAGTTCAGGCTAACTACGGCTAAGCAGGGTGTTCTCACCCAGGAGGTGAGAGATCAAATTGGTTTTAAAGGTATGGGAACCTATGGGAAAAACTACGGTCTGGTCTCAAATGCACTCGGGAAAGAGAAAAGGATAACATCAGTCGTCAGCGGGAAAGCCTCGATCGCACAGCAGCGAGAGAACAAAAGGTTATTTGTTAGTGTGCTCGCTAGGACATCGCATCCTATGCCTATATATTCTCGTCTGGTACGAGAAATCAGAGCAGCTGTAGTTCGGCTACTTCGGGACCACAGCTCAAATCTCGTTTTATTAATATTCTGAAAAATGGTTACAATGATTGAATACTGGAAAAAAACTTCTAGAAAATACTATCCTATCTATCTATAATGGAAAATCAAATGGAAAATAGTCCCCTAACAAGTGGACTTCTAAAACTACCTCTAAAAAGGTAAAATAAACTCCTATGAAGAATATCTATTCTAAAGAAAATATGAAATCTACAAACTAATATTTTTATACTCCTTTTTTACTTTTTTTCTTCTATTCTTTTCATATTTCTTTTTCATGTATTCTTTTTCACTCTATTTTTCTATTCTTTATTTTCCACTTTTTTTATTTTTCTCTTTTTCCAAAATATTTTCTCTTAATATTCTCTTATTCTTCTTTTTTTTTTTCATAAAGAGAACAACTAAAATAAAAATGAAGAAAATACAAGGGGAGGGGGGTACAGCTGTTACAGGGGGATGTGCGGCAGTAAAAAAACAAAAGGAACTGGGCTAAGCCCAACAAAAAACCAACAAAAAATAAAGGGGAGGGGGAGTATAAAGAAAAACGGAGGTGCTGGAATTTGAAATGCTTGTGGGCTTGGCCCATGTCCACAAAAAAAACGGAAGGGTGCAGAGAGGAAAAAAAATTTGGCATTTGGACTCTCAGGCCCACACGAAACTGGTCCGATCCTCCATCTTCTCCTTCCACCTTCAGAAACCCTAGCCTCCCATCACTCTCTCCCTCTACTGTTCATTCTCACTTGGCGCCGCCTCTCCCATCTCTCAAACTTCTTCTCCCTCGTTTCATCTCTCTCTCAGATACTCCCTCTCAATCTATCCCAGTCTCACAATGTCCCTTTCTCCATTCAAACAAAACTTCAAACTCACCATTCTTTCTCCAATATCAAAAACAAAAGAAAGATCCACAAACAACAACTAAACTGAGATGTTGTGGTGATTTTGCGGGAAGAAGATGTTGGATGAACTATTGCGTGTCTGGTGAAGCTGTGGACGAAACTCATGACGGAGTTGGAAATTATACGAAGATTACGAACTAAAAATGGAGGACCTGGAAGGAGCGTTATATGTTGCTGAAGATCTTGAGGATTACAAGCATGCGTGCGGCGCTCTGGGCGGAGGAGTAGCGTTCTTGACATTCTTGATAAAAATCCGTTGACATTGAAGAACGGAGGCATGACGTTGTTCAAGCAATGGTGAAATCTGGAAATTGAATAAAGAACACTTGAAGGTTCTTGGAGTTGACGAAGATTCAGAAGACGATGTTGTTTGTTTGAGCGATCTGGAGAAGAGAATTGAAGATTCTTCTGGAAAGCCGGAAGGTTGATTGAAGACATTGAAGGCGTTCTTCGAGAATCTGGAAATGATGAATGTTGTTGATGGTTGATGGAGGACATGGATGAACAACAATGAATCTGGAGCTTCCTGATGAACACATGATGAAGACTGGGAAATCAAGATGAACACCGTGATGAAGGTCTTTGAAGGTTCGCTGAGGATCCGTGGATCTTTTAACGAGTTGACGAAAACCTAGGGGAAGACGGTTGAAGATCATCATGAACATGATGAAGGTTGTTACGAACCTTGAAGAACACGATGGATCTGTGATAAAAATCATGAACAAACAGATGAAGATTGCGGATCGTTTCCTGGAAATTGATAGACTGAGATGATGAACACGAAAAGAAACTGGAAAAATGATGAGGATCGTATGAATTTTCCGGTGGAGTTTGAGTTTTCCGGTGACTGATACCGGTGACGGTTTGATGTTTCCGGCGGGTTTCTGGCAAGAGTTTGGCCGCGTGATGGGATTTTGATTTTGCCGGCGAGAGATTCCGGCGTTTGCATGGCCAGAGGGAGGGAAACAGCGAGGTGGATACGTGGCTGGCATGCATGGGAGATAGGTGAGGTGAGGCCAAGTGTCCTGCATGCGGTGAGGTGGCGAGGAGAGAGAGATAGTGGAATGGACGGGTGGCAGAGAGAGAGATAGTGGAATGGACGGGTGGCAGAGAGAGAGAGAGAATGGGAAGCCACGTGGTGAAGTCTGGGTTAGTGGGGTTATGAGGTGGCTCACCCTTGGTTGAAACGCGTGGCCATATTTTATAGCGACACGTGGCATGGACTCGGGCCTCCAAGAATGGGCCCACGAAAATGGATTAATACTGATTAAACTAAAAAACTAAGAATCGACAAAAATTGATTAAAGACTCAAATGAAAATTAATACTCATTAAGTCTAATTGAAATGACTGGTTAACCTATATTAACTAATTATTTAAAAATCTGAAAAAAAGTTAATAAAACCTAGTCAATTAAGGCTACTCAATTAGACAATTAACCCTAAACAAATAATATTCTAATTAAGCCTAAAAATCTAATTAACCTCTAAAAATTAATATTCAAATAATAGAAAACTATTAATCTCTATTAAAACCTATTTAAAATCTAGAAAAATGGTTAATAAATCCTATAACCTAGATAACTCCTAATAAATCCACAAGGAGCAAAAAAAAAAAACAGTGAAAATGGGCAAATGAGACCGCGAGACCATAACAGAATGAGCAGTAAAATACGGACACCGAAATATCCCCAAAAACAACAGTGCGAGCTGAAAACACCGGGAAGAGCGCGACATCCCAAAAAAAAAACGACTCTGCTTATCCGAACTTGCTAAAAACACCTGAGACGCGAAACTCACACCGGCCAGTACCACCAAAATGATGATAGGACAAACAACATCGCACAATCTGACATCAATTATGATGTCAGACCCCCCACCAAAAGGAAGATAGAGCGAAACTCACACCGGCCACTACCACCAAAAGGATGATAGGACAAACACTATCGCACAATATAATATTAGCAAGATATAAACCCCCCACCAAAAGGATGACAGAGTGAAACTCACACCGGCCACTACCACCAAAAGGCTAATAGGACAAACACTATCACACAATCTGACATAAATTACAATATAAGACCCCTCACCAAAAGGATGACGGGGCGAAACTCGCACCGACAACTACCACCAAAAGGATGATAGGACAACCACTATCGCACAATCTAACATCAGATAAGATGTCAAACCCCCCACCAAAAGGATGACGGAATGAAACTCACACCGTCCACTACCACCAAGAGGATGATAGGACACACACTATCACCCAATCTGACATCAATTACGATATCATACCCCTCACCAAAAGGATGATACAGTGAAACTCACACCGGCCACTACCACCAAAAGGATGATAGGACAAACACTAACCCACAATCTGACATTAACAAGATGACAGACCCCCAACCAAAAGGATGACAGAGCGAAACTCACACCGGCCACTACCACCAAAAGGATGATAGGAGAAACACTATCATACAATCTAACATAAATTACAATAAAAGACCCCCCACCAAAAGGATGACAGAGAGAAACTCACACCGGCCACTACCACCAAAAGGATGATTCGACAAACACTATCGCACAATCTGACATAAGATAAGATGACAGAACCCCCACCAAAAGGATGACGGACCGAAACTCACACCGACGACTACCACCAAAAGGATGATAGGACAAACACTATCGCACAATCGGACATCAATCAAGATGACAGACCCCGCAACAAAAAGATGACGGCGCGAAACTTCCACCGGCCACTACCACCAAAAGGATGATAGGACAAAGACTATCGTACAATCTGACATTAATCAAGATGACAGACCCCCCACCAAAACGATGACAGAGCGAATCTCGCACCGGCCACTACCACCAAAAGGATGATAGGACAAACACTATAGCACAATCTGGCATCAATAAGATGACCGACCCCCCACTAAATGGATGACGGAGCGAAACTCACACCGGCCACTACCACTAAAAGAATGATAACACAAACACTATCGCACAATATGATATCAGCAAGATGGCAGACCCCCCCTCAAATGGATGACAGAGCGATGCTCACACCGGCAACTACCACCTAAAGGATGATGGGACAAACACTATCGCACAATCTGACATCAATCAAGATGACAAACCCCGCACCAAAAGGATGATGAAGCGAAACTCACACCAGCCACTACCACCAAAAGGATGATAGGACAAACACTATCGCACATTCTGACATCAGATAAGATGGCAGACCCGCACCAAAAGGATGACGGCGCGAAACTCGCACCGGCCACTACCACCAAAAGGATGATAGGACAAACACTATCGCACAATCTGACATTAATCAAGATGACAGATCCCCACCAAAAGGATGACGGAGCGAAACTTGCACCGGCCACTAGCAACAAAAGGATGAGAGGACAAACACTATAGCACAATCTGACATCAATAAGATGACAGACCCCCCCACTAAAAGGATGACGTAGAGAAACTCGCACCGGCCACTACCACAAAAGGATGATAGGACAAACACTATAGCACAATCTGACATCAATAAGATGACAGACCCCCCCACTAAAAGGATGACGAAGCGAAACTCACACCGACCACTACCACCAAAAGGATGATAACACAAACACTATCGCACAATATGATATCAGCAAGATGGCAGACCCCCCGCCAAATGGATAACAGAGCGAAGGTCACACCGGCAACTACCACCTAAAGGATGATGGGACAAACACTATCGCACAATCTGACATCAATCAAGATGACAAACCCCCCACCAAAAGGATGACGGAGAGAAACTCACACCAGCCACTACCACCAAAAGGATGATAGGACAAACACTATCGCACAATCTGACATCAGATAAGATGGCAGACCCACAACAAAAGGATGACGGCGTGAAACTCCCACCGGCCACTACCACCAAAAGGATGATAGGACAAGCACTATCGCACAATCTGACATTAATCAAGATGACAGACCCCCCATGAAAAGGATGACGGGGCGAAACTCGCACCGGCCACTACCACCAAAAGGATGATAGGACAAACACTATAGCACAATCTGACATCAATAAGATGACAGACCCCCACACTAAAAGGATGACGGAGCGAAACTCACACCGGCCACTACCACCAAAAGGATGATAACACAAACATTATCGCACAATATGATATCAGCAAGATGGCAGACCCTCCACCAAATGGAAGACAGAGCGAAGCTCACACCGACAACTAAAACCTAAAGGATGATGGCACAAACACTATCGCACAATCTGACATCAATCAAGATGACAAACCCCCCACCAAAAGGATGACGGAGCGAAACTCACACCAGCCACTACCACCAAAAGGATGATAGGACAAACACTATCGCACAATCTGACATCAATAAGATGACAGACCCCCCACTAAAAGGATGACGGAGTGAAACTCACACCGGCCACTACCACCAAAAGGATGATAACACAAACACTATCGCACAATATGATATCAGCAAAATGACAGACCCCCCACCAAAAGGATGACAGAGCGAAGCTCACACCGGTCACTACCACCCAGAGGATGATAGCACACACACTATCACACAACCTGACATCAATTACGATATCATACCCCCCACCAAAAGGATGATAGAGCGAAACTCATACCGGCCACTACCACCAAAAGGATGATAGGACAAACACTAACGCACAATCTGACATTAACAAGATGACATACCCCCACCGAAAAGGATGACAGAGCGAAACTCACACCGGCCAGTACCACCAAAAGGATGATTGGAGAAACACTATCATACAATCTAACATAAATTACAATAAAATTTTCCACCACCAAAAGGATGACAGAGCGAAACACACACCGGCCACTACCACCAAAAGGATGATAAGACAAACACTATCACATAATCTAACATCAGATAAGATGACAGACCCCCCACCAAAAGGATGACAAAGCGAAACTCACACCGGCCATTACCACCAAAAGGATGATAGGACAAACACTATCGTACAATCGGACATCAATCAAGATGATAGACCAAGCAACAAAAAGATGACGGCGCGAAACTTCCACCGGCCACTACCACCAAAAGGATGATAGGACAAACAATATAGCACAATCTGACATCAATAAGATGACAGACCCCTCCACTAAAAGGATGACGGAGCGAAACTCACACCATCCACTACCACCAAAAGGATGATAACACAAACACTATCGCACAATATGATATCAGCAAGATGGCAGACCCCCCACCAAATGGATGACAGAGCGAAGCTCACACCGGCAACAACCACCAAAAGGTTGATGGGACAAACACTATCGCACAATCTGACATCAGATAAGATGGCAAACCCGCCCCAAAAGGATGACGACGCGAAACTCGCACCGGCCACTACCACCAAAAGGATGATAGGACAAACACTATCGCACAATCTGACATTAATCAAGATGACAGACCCCCCACCAAAAGGATGACGGAGCGAAAGTCGCACCGGCCACTACCACCAAAAGGATGATAGGATAAACACTATAGCACAATCTGACATCAATAAGATGACAGACCCCCCACTAAAAGGATGACAGAGTGAAACTCACACAGGCTACTACCACCAAAATGATGATAACACAAACATTATTGCACAATATGATATCAGCAAGATGACAGACCCCCCACCAAAAGAATGACAGAGCGAAGCTCACACTGGCCACTACCACCTAAAGGATGAAGAGAAAAACACTATCGCACAATCTGACATCAATCAAGATGACAAACCCCCCACCAAAAGGATGACGGAGTGAAACTCACACCAGCCACTACCACCAAAAGGATGATAGTACAAACACTATCGCACTATCTGACATCAGATAAGATGGCAGACCCGCCCCAAAAGGATGACGACGCGAAACTCCCACCGGCCACTACCACCAAAAGGATGATAGGACAAACACTATCGCACAATCTGACATTAATCAAGATGACAGACCCCCCACCAAAAGGATGACGGAGCGAAAGTCGCACCGACAACTACCACCAAAAGGATGATAGGATAAACACTATAGCACAATCTGACATCAATAAGATGACAGACCCCCCACTAAAAGGATGACGGAGTGAAACTCACACAGGCTACTACCACCAAAAGGATGACAACATAAACACTATTGCACAATATGATATCAGCAAGATGACAGACCCCCCACCAAAAGGATGACAAAGCGAAGCTCACACCGGCCACTACCACCTAAAGGATGAAGGGACAAACACTATCGCACAATCTTTCATCAATCAAGATGACAAACCCCCCACCAAAAGGATGATGGAGCGAAACTCACACCAGCCACTACCACCAAAAGGATGATAGGACAAACACTATCGCACAATCTGACATCAGATAAGATGGCAGACCCGCACCAAAAGGATGGCGGTGTGAAACTCCCACCGGCCACTACCGCCAAAAGGATGATAGGAGAAACACTATCGCACAATCTGACATTTATCAAGATGACAGACCCCCCACCAAAAGGATGACGGAGCGAAACTCATACCGGCCACTACCACCAAAAGGATGATAGGACAAACACTATAGCACAATCTGACATTAATAAGATGACAGACCCCCCCACTAAAAGGATGACGGAGCGAAACTCACACCGACCACTACCACCAAAAGGATGATAACACAAACACTATCGCACAATATTATATCAGTAAGATGGCAGACCCCGCACCAAATGGATGACAGAGCGAAGCTCACACGAGCAACTACCACCTCAAGGATGATGGGACAAACACTATCCCACAATCTGACATCAATTAAGATGACAAACCCCCCACTTAAAGGATGACGGAGCGAAACTCACACCAGCCACTACCACCAAAAGGATGATAGGACAAACACTATCGCACAATCTGACATCAAATAAGATGGCAGACCCGCACCAAAAGGATGACGGCGCGAAACTCCCACCGGCCACTACGACCAAAAGGATGATAGGACAAACACTATTGCGTAATCTGACATTATTCAAGATGACAGACCCCCCACCAAAAGGATGATGGAGCGAAACTCGCACCGGCCACTACCACCAAAAGGATAATAGGACAAACACTATAGCACAATCTGACATCAATAAGATGAAAGACCCCCCACTATAAGGATGACGGAGCGAAACTCACACCGGCCAGTACCACCAAAAGGATGATAACACAAACACTATCGCACAATATGATATCAGCAAGATGGCAGACCCCCCCACCAAATGGATGACAGAGCGAAGCTCACACCGGCAACTACCACCTAAAGGATGATGGGACAAACACTATCGCACAATCTGACATCAATCAAGATGACAAACCCCCCACCAAAAGGATGACGGAGTGAAACTCACACCAGCCACTACCACCAAAAGGATGATAGTACAAACACTATCGCACAATCTGACATCAGATAAGATGGCAGACCCGCCCCAAAAGGATGACGACGCGAAACTCCCACCGGCCACTACCACCAAAAGGATGATAGGACAAACACTATCGCACAATCTGACATTAATCAAGATGACAGACCCCCCACCAAAAGGATGACGGAGCGAAAGTCGCACCGGCCACTACCACCAAAAGGATGATAGGATAAACACTATAGCACAATCTGACATCAATAAGATGACAGACCCCCCACTAAAAGGATGACGGAGTGAAACTCACACAGGCTACTACCACCAAAAGGATGACAACACAAACACTATTGCACAATATGATATCAGCAAGATGACAGACCCCCCACCAAAAGGATGACAGAGCGAAGCTCACACCGGCCACTACCACCTAAAGGATGAAGGGACAAACACTATCGCATAATCTGACATCAATCAAGATGACAAACCCCCCACCAAAAGGATGATGGAGCGAAACTCACACCAGACACTACCACCAAAAGGATGAAAGGACAAACACTATCGCACAATCTGACATCAGATAAGATGGCAGACCCGCACCAAAAGGATGGCGGTGCGAAACTCCCACCGGCCACTACCACCAAAAGGATGATAGGAGAAACACTATCGCACAATCTGACATTTATCAAGATGACAGACCCCCCACCAAAAGGATGGCGGAGCAAAACTCATACCGGCCACTACCACCAAAAGGATGATAGGACAAACACTATAGCACAATCTGACATTAATAAGATGACAGACCCCCCCACTAAAAGGATGACGGAGCGAAACTCACACCGGCCACTACCACCAAAAGGATGATAACACAAACACTATCGCACAATATTATATCAGTAAGATGGAAGACCCCGCACCAAATGGATGACAGAGCGAAGCTCACACGGGAAACTACCACCTCAAGGATGATGGGACAAACACTATCCCACAATCTGACATCAATTAAGATGACAAACCCCCACTTAAAGGATGACGGAGCGAAACTCACACCAGCCACTACCACCAAAAGGATGATAGGACAAACACTATCGCACAATCTGACATCAAATAAGATGGCAGACCCGCACCAAAAGGATGACGGCGCGAAACTCCCACCGGCCACTACGACCAAAAGGATGATAGGACAAACACTATCGCGCAATCTGACATTATTCAAGATGACAGACCCCCCACCAAAAGGATGATGGAGCGAAACTCGCACCGGCCACTACCACCAAAAGGATAATAGGACAAACACTATAGCACAATCTGACATCAATAAGATGACAGACCCCCCCACTAAAAGGATGACGGAGCGAAACTCACACCGGCTAGTACCACCAAAAGTATGATAACACAAACACTATCGCACAATATGATATCAGCAAGATGGCAGACCCTCCACCAAATGGATGACAGAGCGAAGCTCACATCGGCAACTACCACCTAAAGGATGATGGGACAAACACTATCACACAATCTGACATCAATAAGATGACAAACCCCCCAACAAAAAGATGGCGGAGCGAAACTCACACCAGCCACTACCACCATAAGGATGATAGGAGAAACACTATCATAGAATCTAACATAAATTATAATAAAAGACCCCCCACCAAAAGGATGACAGAGCGAAACTCACACCGACCACTACCACCAAAAGGATGATACGACAAACACTATCACATAATCTGACATCAGATAAGATGACAGACCCCCCACCAAAAGGATGACGGAGCAAAACTCACACCGGCCACTACCTCCAAAAGGATGATAGGACAAACACTATCGCACAATCGGACATCAATCAAGATGACAGACCCCGCAACAAAAAGATGACGGTGCGAAACTTCCACCGGCCACTACCACCAAAAGGATGATAGGACAAACACTATCGCACAATCTAACATCAATCAAGATGACAAACCCCCCACCAAAAGGATGACGGAGCGAAACTCACACCAGCCACTACCACCAAAAGGATGATAGGACAAACACTATCGCACAATCTGACACCAGATATGATGGCAGACCCGTACCAAAAGGATGACGACACGAAACTCCAACCGGCCACTACCACCAAAAGGATGATAGGACAAACACTATCGCACAATCTGACATTAATCAAGATGACAGACCCCCCACCAAAAGGATGACGGAGCGAAACTCGCACCGGCCACTACCACCAAAATGATGATAGTACAAACACTATAGCATAATCTGACATCAATAAGATGACAGACCCCCCACTAACAGGATGACGGAGTGAAACTCACACAGGCTACTACCACCAAAAGGATGATAACACAAACACTATTGCACAATATGATATCAGCAAGATGACAGACCCCCCACCAAAAGGATGACAGAGCGAAGCTCACACCGGCCACTACCACCAAGAGGATGATAGCACACACACTATCACACAATCTGACATCAATTACGATATCATACCCCCCACCAAAAGGATGATAGAGCGAAACTCATACCGGCCACTACCACTAAAAGGATGATAGGACAAACACAAACGCACAATCTGACATTAACAAGATGACAGACCCCCAACCAAAAGGATGACAGAGCAAAACTCACACCGGCATCTACCACCAAAAGGATGATTGGAGAAACACTATCATACAATCTAACATAAATTACAATAAAATTCCTCCCACCAAATGGATGACAGAGCGAAGCTCACACCGGCAACTACCACCTAAAGGATGATGGGACAAACACTATCGCACAATCTGACATCAATCAAGATGACAAACCCCTCACACAAAGGATGACAGGGAGAAACTCACACCAGCCACTACCACCAAAAGGATGATAGGACAAACATTATCGCACAATCTGACATCAGATAAGATGGCAAACCCACAACAAAAGGATGACGGCGCGAAACTCCCACCGGCCAGTACCACCAAAAGGATGATAGGACAAACACTATCGCACAATCTGACATTAATCAAGATGACAAACCCCCCACCAAAAGGATGACGGAGCGAAACTCGCACCGGCCACTACCACCAAAAGGATGATAGGACAAACACCATAGCACAATCTGACATCAATAAGATGACAGACCCCCACACTAAAAGGATGACGGAGCGAAACTCACACCGACCACTACCACCAAAAGGATGATAACACAAACATTATCGCACAATATGATATCAGCAAGATGGCAGACCCTCCACCAAATGGATGACAGAGGGAAGCTCACACCGGCAACTACCACCTAAAGGATGACGGCACAAACACTATCGCACAATCTGACAGCAATCAATATGACAAACCCCCCACCAAAACGATGACGGAGCGAAACTCACACCAGCCACTACCACCAAAAGGATGATAGGACAAAAACTATCGCACAATCTGACATCAGATATGATGGCAGACCCGCACCAAAAGGATGACGACACGAAACTCCCACCGGCCACTACCACCAAAAGGATGATAGGACAAACACTATCGCACAATCTGAAATTAATCAAGATGACAGACCCCCCAACCAAAAGGATGACGGAGCGAAAGTCGCACCGGCCACTACCACCAAAAGGATGATAACACAAACACTATCGCACAATATGATATCAGCAAAATGACAGACCCCCCACCAAAAGGATGACAGAGCGAAGCTCACACCGGCCACTACCAACAAGAGGATGATAGCACACACACTATCACACAACTGACATCTATTACGATGTCATACCCCCCACTAAAAGGATGATAGAGAGAAACTCATACCGGCCACTACCACCAAAAGAATGATAGGACAAACACTAACGCACAATCTAACATTAACAAGATGACAGACCACCAACCAAAAGGATGACAGGGTGAAACTCACACCGGCCACTACCACCAAAAGGGTGATTGGAGAAACACTATCATACAATCTAACATAAATTACAAAAAAAATCCCCCCACCAAAAGGATGACAGAGCGAAACTCACACCGGCCAATATCACCAAAAGGATGATACGATAAACACTATCACATAATCTAACATCAGATAAGATGACAGACCCCCCACCAAAAGGAAGACGGAGCGAAACTCACATCGGCCACTACCACCAAAAGGATGATAGGACAAACACTATCGCACAATCGGACATCAATCAAGATGACAGACCCAGCAACAAAAAGATGACGGCGCGAAACTTCCACCGGCCACTACCACCAAAAGGATGATAGGACAAACTCTATCGTACAATCTGACATTAATCAAGATGATAGACCCCCCCACCAAAACGATGACGGAGCGAAACTCGCACCGGCCACTACCACCAAAAGGATGATAGGACAAACAATATAGCACAATCTGACATCAATAAGATGACAGACCCCCCACCAAAAGGATGACGGAGCGAAACTCGCACCGGCCACTACCACCAAAAGGATGATAACACAAACATTATCGCACAATATGATATTAGCAAGATGGCAGACCCCCCACCAAATGGATGACAGAGCGAAGCTCACACCGGCAACTACCACCTAAAGGATGATGGCACAGACACTATCGCACAATCTGACATCAATCAAGATGACAAACCCCCCACAAAAAGGATGACGGAGCGAAACTCACACCAGCCACTACCATCAAAAGGATTATAGGACCAACACTATCGCACAATCTGACATCAGATATGATGGCAGACCTGCTCCAAAAGGATGACGACACGAAACTCCCACCGGCCACTACCACCAAAAGGATGATAGGACACACACTATCGCACAATCTGACATTAATCAAGATGACAAACCCCCCACCAAAAGGATGACGGAGCGAAACTCACACCGGCCACTACCACCAAAAGGATGATAGGACAAACACTATAGCACAATCTGACATCAATAAGATGACAGACCCCCCACCAAAAGGATGACGGAGTGAAACTCACACCGGCCACTACCACCAAAAGGATGATAACACAAACACTATCGCACAATATGATATCAGCAAAATGACAGACCCCCCACCAAAAGGATGACAGAGCGAAGCTCACACCGGCCACTACCACCAAGAGGATGATAGCATACACACTATCACACAACTGACATCAATTACGATGTCATACCCCCCACTAAAAGGATGATAGAGAGAAACTCATACCGGCCACTACCACCAAAAGAATGATAGGACAAACACTAACGCACAATCTAACATTAACAAGATGACAGACCACCAACCAAAAGGATGACAGGGTGAAACTCACACCGGCCACTACCACCAAAAGGGTGATTGGAGAAACACTATCATACAATCTAACATAAATTACAATAAAATTCCCCCCACCAAAAGGATGACAGAGCGAAACTCACACCGGCCATTACCACCAAAAGGATGATACGATAAACACTATCACATAATCTTACATCAGATAAGATGACAGACCCCCCACCAAAAGGAAGACGGAGCGAAACTCACATCGGCCACTACCACCAAAAGGATGATAGGACAAACACTATCGCACAATCGGACATCAATCAAGATGACAGACCCAGCAACAAAAAGATGACGGCGCGAAACTTCCACCGGCCACTACCACCAAAAGGATGATAGGACAAACTCTATCGTACAATCTGACATTAATCAAGATGATAGACCCCCCCACCAAAACGATGACGGAGCGAAACTCGCACCGGCCACTACCACCAAAAGGATGATAGGACAAACAATATAGCACAATCTGACATCAATAAGATGACAGACCCCCCACCAAAAGGATGACGGAGCGAAACTCGCACCGGCCACTACCACCAAAAGGATGATAACACAAACATTATCGCACAATATGATATTAGCAAGATGGCAGACCCCCCACCAAATGGATGACAGAGCGAAGCTCACACCGGCAACTACCACCTAAAGGATGATGGCACAGACACTATCGCACAATCTGACATCAATCAAGATGACAAACCCCCCACAAAAAGGATGACGGAGCGAAACTCACACCAGCCACTACCATCAAAAGGATTATAGGACCAACACTATCGCACAATCTGACATCAGATATGATGGCAGACCTGCTCCAAAAGGATGACGACACGAAACTCCCACCGGCGACTACCACCAAAAGGATGATAGGACACACACTATCGCACAATCTGACATTAATCAAGATGACAAACCCCCCACCAAAAGGATGACGGAGCGAAACTCACACCGGCCACTACCACCAAAAGGATGATAGGACAAACACTATAGCACAATCTGACATCAATAAGATGACAGACCCCCCACTAAAAGGATGACGGAGTGAAACTCACACCGGCCACTACCACCAAAAGGATGATAACACAAACACTATCGCACAATATGATATCAGCAAAATGACAGACCCCCCACCAAAAGGATGACAGAGCGAAGCTCACACCGGCCACTACCACCAAGAGGATGATAGCACACACACTATCACACAACTGACATCAATTACGATGTCATACCCCCCACTAAAAGGATGATAGAGAGAAACTCATACCGGCCACTACCACCAAAAGAATGATAGGACAAACACTAACGCACAATCTAACATTAACAAGATGACAGACCACCAACCAAAAGGATGACAGGGTGAAACTCACACCGGCCACTACCACCAAAAGGGTGATTGGAGAAACACTATCATACAATCTAACATAAATTACAATAAAATTCCCCCCACCAAAAGGATGACAGAGCGAAACTCACACCGGCCACTACCACCAAAAGGATGATACGATAAACACTATCACATAATCTAACATCAGATAAGATGACAGACCCCCCACCAAAAGGAAGACGGAGCGAAACTCACATCGGCCACTACCACCAAAAGGATGATAGGACAAACACTATCGCACAATCGGACATCAATCAAGATGACAGACCCAGCAACAAAAAGATGACGGCGCGAAACTTCCACCGGCCACTACCACCAAAAGGATGATAGGACAAACTCTATCGTACAATCTGACATTAATCAAGATGATAGACCCCCCCACCAAAACGATGACGGAGCGAAACGCGCACCGGCCACTACCACCAAAATGATGATAGGACAAACAATATAGCACAATCTGACATCAATAAGATGACAGACCCCCCACCAAAAGGATGACGGAGCGAAACTCGCACCGGCCACTACCACCAAAAGGATGATAACACAAACACTATCGCACAATATGATATTAGCAAGATGGCAGACCCCCCACCAAATGGATGACAGAGCGAAGCTCACACCGGCAACTACCACCTAAAGGATGATGGCACAGACACTATCGCACAATCTGACATCAATCAAGATGACAAACCCCCCACAAAAAGGATGACGGAGCGAAACTCACACCAGCCACTACCATCAAAGGGATTATAGGACCAACACTATCGCACAATCTGACATCAGATATGATGGCAGACCTGCTCCAAAAGGATGACGACACAAAACTCCCACCCGCCACTACCACCAAAAGGATGATAGGACACACACTATCGCACAATCTGACATTAATCAAGATGACAAACCCCCCACCAAAAGGATGACGGAGCGAAACTCACACCGGCCACTACCACCAAAAGGATGATAGGACAAACACTATAGCACAATCTGACATCAATAAGATGACAGACCCCCCACTAAAAGGATGACGGAGTGAAACTCACACCGGCCACTACCACCAAAAGGATGATAACACAAACACTATCGCAAAATATGATATCAGCAAAATGACAGACCCCCCCACCAAAAGGATGACAGAGCGAAGCTCACACCGGCCACTACCACCAAGAGGATGATAGCACACACACTATCACACAATCTGACATCAATTACGATGTCATACCCCCCACCAAAAGGATGATAAAGCGAAACTCATACCGGCCACTACCACCAAAAGAATCATAGGACAAACACTAACGCACAATCTGACATTAACAAGATGACAGACCCCCAACCAAAAGGATGACAGAGCGAAACTCACACCGGCCACTACCACCAAAAGGATGATTGGAGAAACACTATCATACAATCTAACATAAATTACAATAAAATCCCCCCGACCAAAACGATGACAGAGCGAAACTCACACCGGCCACTACCACCAAAAGGATGATACGACAAACACTATCACATAATCTAACATCAGATAAGATGACAGACCCCCCACCAAAAGGATGACGGAGCGAAACTCACACCGGCCACTACCACCAAAAGGATGATAGGACAAACACTATCGCACAATCGGACATCAATCAAGATGACAGACCCAGCAACAAAAAGATGACGACGCGAAACTTCCACCGGCCACTACCACCAAAAGGATGATAGGACAAACACTATCGTACAATCTGACATTAATCAAGATGATAGACCCCCCCACTAAAACGATGACAGAGCGAAACTCGCACCGGCCACTACCACCAAAAGGATGATAGGACAAACAATAAAGCACAATCTGACATCAATAAGATGACAGACCCCCCCACTAAAAGGATGACGGAGCGAAACTCACACCGGCCACTACCACCAAAAGGATGATAACACAAACACTATCGCACAATATGGTATCAGCAAGATGGCAGACCCCCCACCAAATGGATGACAGAGCGAAGCTCACACCGGCAACTACCACCTAAAGGTTGATGGGACAAACACTATCGCACAATCTAACATCAATCAAGATGACAAACCCCCCACCAAAAGGATGACGGAGCGAAACTCACACCGGCCACTACCACCAAAAGGATGATAGGACAAACACTATAGCACAATCTGACATCAATAAGATGACAGACCCCCCACTAAAAGGATGACGGAGTGAAACTCACACCGGCCACTACCACCAAAAGGATGATAACACAAACACTATCGCACAATATGATATCAACAAAATGACAGACCCCCCACCAAAAGGATGACAGAGCGAAGCTCACACCGGCCACTACCACCAAGAGGATGATAGCACACACACTATCACACAACTGACATCAATTACGATGTCATACCCCCCACTAAAAGGATGATAGAGAGAAACTCATTCCGGCCACTACCACCAAAAGAATGATAGGACAAACACTAACGCACAATCTAACATTAACAAGATGACAGACCACCAACCAAAAGGATGACAGGGTGAAACTCACACCGGCCACTACCACCAAAAGGGTGATTGGAGAAACACTATCATACAATCTAACATAAATTACAATAAAATTCCCCCCACCAAAAGGATGACAGAGCGAAACTCACACCGGCCACTACCACCAAAAGGATGATACGATAAACACTATCACATAATCTAACATCAGATAAGATGACAGACCCCCCACCAAAAGGAAGACGGAGCGAAACTCACATCGGCCACTACCACCAAAAGGATGATAGGACAAACACTATCGCACAATCGGACATCAATCAAGATGACAGACCCAGCAACAAAAAGATGACGGCGCGAAACTTCCACCGGCCACTACCACCAAAAGGATGATAGGACAAACTCTATCGTACAATCTGACATTAATCAAGATGATAGACCCCCCCACCAAAACGATGACGGAGTGAAACTCGCACCGGCCACTACCACCAAAAGGATGATAGGACAAACAATATAGCACAATCTGACATCAATACGATGACAGACCCCCCACCAAAAGGATGACGGAGCGAAACTCGCACCGGCCACTACCACCAAAAGGATGATAACACAAACACTATCGCACAATATGATATTAGCAAGATGGCAGACCCCCCACCAAATGGATGACAGAGCGAAGCTCACACCGGCAACTACCACCTAAAGGATGATGGCACAGACACTATCGCACAATCTGACATCAATCAAGATGACAAACCCCCCACAAAAAGGATGACGGAGCGAAACTCACCCCAGCCACTACCATCAAAGGGATTATAGGACCAACACTATCGCACAATCTGACATCAGATATGATGGCAGACCTGCTCCAAAAGGATGACGACACGAAACTCCCACCGGCCACTACCACCAAAAGGATGATAGGACACACACTATCGCACAATCTGACATTAATCAAGATGACAAACCCCCCACCAAAAGGATGACGGAGCGAAACTCACACCGGCCACTACCACCAAAAGGATGATAGGACAAACACTATAGCACAATCTGACATCAATAAGATGACAGACCCCCCACTAAAAGGATGACGGAGTGAAACTCACACCGGCCACTACCACCAAAAGAATGATAACACAAACACTATCGCAAAATATGATATCAGCAAAATGACAGACCCCCCCACCAAAAGGATGACAGAGCGAAGCTCACACCGGCCACTACCACCAAGAGGATGATAGCACACACACTATCACACAATCTGACATCAATTACGATGTCATACCCCCCACCAAAAGGATGATAAAGCGAAACTCATACCGGCCACTACCACCAAAAGAATCATAGGACAAACACTAACGCACAATCTGACATTAACAAGATGACAGACCCCCAACCAAAAGGATGACAGAGCGAAACTCACACCGGCCACTACCACCAAAAGGATGATTGGAGAAACACTATCATACAATCTAACATAAATTACAATAAAATCCCCCCCACCAAAAGGATGACAGAGCGAAACTCACACCGGCCACTACCACCAAAAGGATGATACGACAAACACTATCACATAATCTAACATCAGATAAGATGACAGACCCCCCACCAAAAGGATGACGGAGCGAAACTCACACCGGCCACTACCACCAAAAGGATGATAGGACAAACACTATCGCACAATCGAACATCAATCAAGATGACAGACCCAGCAACAAAAAGATGACGACGCGAAACTTCCACCGGCCACTACCACCAAAAGGATGATAGGACAAACACTATCGTACAATCTGACATTAATCATGATGATAGACCCCCCCACCAAAACGATGACAGAGCGAAACTCGCACCGGCCACTACCACCAAAAGGATGATAGGACAAACAATATAGCACAATCTGACATCAATAAGATGACAGACCCCCCCACTAAAAGGATGACGGAGCGAAACTCACACCGGCCACTACCACCAAAAGGATGATAACACAAACACTATCGCACAATATGGTATCAGCAAGATGGCAGACCCCCCACCAAATGGATGATAGAGCGAAGCTCACACCGGCAACTACCACCTAAAGGTTGATGGGACAAACACTATCGCACAATCTAACATCAATCAAGATGACAAACCCCCCACCAAAAGGATGACGAAGCGAAACTCACACCAGCCACTACCACCAAAAGGATGATAGGACAAACACTATGGCACAATCTGACATCAGATAAGATGGCAGACCCGCCCCAAAAGGATGACGACGCGAAACTCCCACCGGCCACTACCACCAAAAGGATGATAGGACAAACACTATCGCACAATCTGACATTAATCAAGATGACAGACCCCCCACCAAAAGGATGACGGAGCGAAAGTCGCACCGGCCACTACCACCAAAAGGATGATAGGATAAACACTATAGCACAATCTGACATCAATAAGATGACAGACCCCCCACTAAAAGGATGACGGAGTGAAACTCACATAGGCTACTACCACCAAAAGGATGATAACATAAACACTATTGCACAATATGATATCATCAAGATGACAGACCCCCCCACCAAAAGGATGACAGAGCAAAGCTCACACCGGCCACTACCACCTAAAGGATGAAGGGACAAACACTATCGCATAATCTGACATCAATCAAGATGACAAACCCCCCACCAAAAGGATGACGGAGCGAAACTCACACCAGCCACTACTATCAAAAGGATGATAGGACAAACACTATCGCACAATCTGACATCAGATAAGATGGCAGACCCGCAACAAAAGGATGACGGTGCGAAACTCCCACCGTCCACTACCACCAAAAGGATGATAGGAGAAACACTATCGCATAATATGACATTTATCAAGATGACAGACCCCCCACCAAAAGGATGACAGAGCGAAACTCATACCGGCCACTACCACCAAAAGGATGATAGGACAAACACTATAGCACAATCTGACATCAATAAGATGACAGACCCCCCACTAAAAGGATGACGGAGCGAAACTCACACCGGCCACTACCACCAAAAGGATGATAACACAAACACTATCGCACAATATTATATCAGGAAGATGGCAGACCCCGCACCAAATGGATGACAGAGCGAATCTCACACCGACAACTACCACCTAAAGGATGATGGGACAAACACTATCGCACAATCTGACATCAATCAAGATGACAAACCCCCCACCAAAAGTATGACAGAGCGAAACTCACACCAGCCACTACCACCAAAAGGATGATAGGACAAACACTATCGCACAATCTGACATCAAATAAGATGCCAGACCCGCACCAAAAGGATGACGGCGCGAACCTCCCACCGGCCACTACGACCAAAAGGATGATAGGACAAACACTATCGCACAATCTGACATTAATCAAGATGACATACCCCCCACCAAAAGGATGATGGAGCGAAACTCGCACCGACCACTACCACCTAAAGGATAATAGGACAAACACTATAGCACAATCTGACATCAATGAGATGACAGACCCCCCCACTAAAAGGATGACGGAGCGAAACTCACACCGGCGACTACCACCAAAAGGATGATAACACAAACACTATCGCACAATCTGATATCAGCAAGATGGCAGACCCCCCACCAAATGGATGACAGAGCGAAGCTCACACCGACAACTACCACCTAAAGGATGATGGGACAAACACTGTCGCACAATCTGACATCAATCAAGATGACAATCCCCCCACCAAAAGGATGGCGGAGCGAAACTCACACCAGCCACTACCACCATAAGGATGATAGGAGAAACACTATCGCATAATCTGACATCAGATAAGATGACAGACCCCCCACCAAAAGGATGACGGAGCGAAACTCACACCGGCCACTACCTCCAAAAGGATGATAGGACAAACACTATCGCACAATCGTACATCAATCAAGATGACAGACCCTGCAACAAAAAGATGACGGCGCGAAAATTCCACCGGCCACTACCACCAAAAGGATGATAGGACAAACACTATCGCACAATCTGACATCAATCAAAATGACAAACCCCCCACCAAAAGGATGACGGAGCGAAACTCACACCAGCCACTACCACCAAAAGGATGATAGGACAAACACTATAGCACAATCTGACATCAATAAGATGATAGACTCCCCACTAAAAGGATGACCGAGTGAAACTCACACCGGCCACTACCACCAAAAGGATGATAACACAAACACTATCGCACAATATGATATCAGCAAAATGACAGACCCCCCACCAAAAGGATTACAGAGCGAAGCTCACACCGGTCACTACCACCAAGAGGATGATAGCACACACACTATCACACAATCTGACATCAATTACGATGTCATACCCCCCACTAAAAGGATGATAGAGCGAAACTCATACCGGCCACTACCACCAAAAGAATGATAGGACAAACACTAACGCACAATCTGACATTAACAAGATGACAGACCACCAACCAAAAGGATGACAGAACGAAGCTCACACCGGCCACTACCACCAAAAGGATGATTGGAGAAACACAATCATACAATCTAACATAAATTACAATAAAATTCCCCCCACCAAAAGGATGACAAAGCGAAACTCACACCGGCCACTACCACCAAAAGGATGATACGACAAACATTATCACATAATCTGACATCAGATAAGATGACAGACCCCCCACCAAAAGGAGGACGGAGCGAAACTCACACCGGCCACTACCACCAAAAGGATGATAGGACAAACACTATCGTACAATCTGACATTAATCAAGATGATAGACCCCCCCACCAAAAGGATGACGGAGCGAAAGTCGCACTGGCCACTACCACCAAAAGGATGATAGGACAAACAATATAGCACAATCTGACATCAATAAGATGACAGACGCCCCACTAAAAGGATGACGGAGCGAAACTCACACCGGCCACTACCACCAAAAGGATGATTACACAAACACTATCGCACAATATGATATCAGCAAGATGGCAGATCCCCCACCAAATGGATGACAGAGTGAAGCTCATACCGGCAACTACCACCTAAAGTTTAATGGGACAAACACTATTACACAATCTGACATCAATCAAGATGACCAACCCCCCACCAAAAGGATGACGAAGAGAAACTCACACCAGCCACTACCACCAAAAGGATGATAGGACAAACACTATCCCACAATCTGACATCAGATAAGATGGCAGACCCGCCCCAAAAGGATGACTATGCGAAACTCCCACCGGCCACTACCACCAAAAGGATGATAGGACAAACACTATCGCACAATCTGACATTAATCAAGATGACAGACCCCTTACCAAAAGGATGACGGAGCAAAAGTCACACCGGCCACTACCACCAAAAGGATGATAGGGTAAACACTATAGTACAATCTGACATCAATAAGATGACAGACCCCCCACTAAAAGGATGACGGAGTGAAACTCACACAGGCTACTACCACCAAAAGGATGATAACACAAACACTATTGAACAATATGATATCAGCAAGATGACAGACCCCCCACCAAAAGGATGACAGAGCGAAGCTCACACCGGCCACTACCACCTAAAGGATGAAGGGACAAACACTATCGCACAATCTGACATCAATCAAGATGAAAAACCCCCCACCAAAAGGATGACGGAGCGAAACTGACACCAGCCACTACCACCAAAAGGATGATAGGACAAACACTATCGCACAATCTGACATCAGATAAGATGGCAGACCCGCACCAAAAGGATAACGGTGCGAAACTCCCACCGGACACTACCACCAAAAGGATGATAGGAGAAACACTATCGCACAATCTGACATTTATCAAGATGACCGACCCCCCACCAAAAGGATGACGGAGCGAAACTCATACCGGCCACTACCACCAAAAGGATGATAGGACAAACACTATAGCACAATCTGACATCAATAAGATGACAACCCCCCCCCCCCCCCCACTAAAAGGATGACGGAGCGAAACTCACACCGGCCACTACCACTAAAAGGATGATAACACAAACACTATCGAACAATATTATATCAGTAAGATGGAAGACCCCGCACCAAATGGATGACAGAGCGAATCTCACACCGACAACTACCACCTAAAGGATGATGGGACAAACACTATCGCACAATCTGACATCAATCAAGATGACAAACCCCCCACCAAAAGGATGACAGAGCGAAACTCACACCAGCCACTACCACCAAAAGGATGATAGGACAAACACTATCGCACAATCTGACATCAAATAAGATGGCAGACCCGCACCAAAAGGATGACGGCGCGAAACTCCCACTGGCCACTACGACCAAAAGGATGATAGGACAAACACTATCGCACAATCTGACAATAATCGAGATGACAGACCCCCCACCAAAAGGATGATGGAGCGAAACTCGCACCGGCCACTACCACCAAAAGGATAATAGGACAAACACCATAGCACAATCTGACATCAATAAGATGACAGACCCCCACACTAAAAGGATGACGGAGCGAAACTCACACCGGACACAACCACCAAAAGGATGATAACACAAACATTATCGCACAATATGATATCAACAAGATGGCAGACCCACCACCAAATGGATGACAGAGCGATGCTCACACCGGCAACTACCACCTAAAGGATGATGGCACAAACACTATCGCACAATCTGACATCAATCAAGATGACAAACCCCCCACCAAAAGGATGACGGAGAGAAACTCACACCAGCCACTACCACCAAAAGGATGATAGGACAAACACTATCGCACAATCTGACATCAGATATTATGGCAGACCCGCACCAAAAGGATGACGACACGAAACTCCCACCGGCCACTACCACCAAAAGGATGATAGGACACACACTATCGCATAATCTGACATTAATCAAGATGACAGACCCCCCACCAAAAGGATGACAGAGCGAAACTCGCACCGGCCACTACCACCAAATGGATGATAGGACAAACACTATAGCACAATCTGACAACAATAAGATGACATACCCCCCACTAAAAGGATGACGGAGTGAAACTCACACCGGCCACTACCACTAAAAGGATGATAACACAAACACTATCGCAAAATATGATATCAGCAAAATGACAGACCCCCCACCAAAAGGATGACAGAGCGAAGCTCACACCGGCCACTACCACCAAGAGGATGATAGCACACACACTATCACACAATCTGACATCATTTACGATGTCAGACCCCCCACCAAAAGGATGATAGAGCGAAACTCATACCGGCCACTACCACCAAAAGAATGATAGGACAAACACTAACGCACAATCTGACATTAACAAGATGACAGACCCCCAACCAAAAGGATGACAGAGCGAAACTCACACCGGCCACTACCACCAAAAGCATGATTGGAGAAACACTATCATACAATCTAACATAAATTACAATAAAATTCCCCCCACCAATAGGATGACAGAGCGAAACTCACACCGGCCACTACCACCAAAAGGATGATACGACAAACACTATCACATAATCTGACATCAGATAAGAAGACAGACCCCCCATCAAAAGGATGACGGAGCGAAACTCACACCGGCCACTACCACCAAAAGGATGATAGGACAAACACTATCGCACAATCGGACATCAACCAAGATGACAGACCCAGCAACAAAAAGATGACGGCACGAAACTTCCACCGGCCACTACCACCAAAAGGATGATAGGACAAACACTATCGTACAATCTAACATTAATCAAGATGATAGACCCCCCACCAAAACGATGACGGAGGGAAACTCGCACCGGCCACTACCACCAAAAGGATGATAGGACAAACAATATAGCACAATCTGACATCAATAAGATGACAGATCCCCCCACTAAAAGGATGACGGAGCGAAACTCACACCGGCCACTACCACCAAAAGGATGATAACACAAACACTATCGCACAATATGATATCAGCAAGATGGCAGACCCCCCACCAAATGGATGACAGAGCGATGCTCACACCGACAACTACCACCTAAAGGTTGATGGGACAAACACTATCGCACAATCTGACATCAATCAAGATAACAAACCCCCCACCAAAAGGATGACGAAGCGAAACTCACACCAGCCACTACCACCAAAAGGATGATAGGACAAACACTATCGCATAATCTGACATCAGATAAGATGGCAGACCCGCCCCAAATGGATGACAACGTGAAACTCCCACCGGCCACTACCACCAAAAGGATGATAGGACAAACACTATCGCACAATCTGACATTAATCAAGATAACAGACCCCCCACCAAAAGGATGACGGAGCGAAAGTCGCACCGGCCACTACCACCAAAAGGATGATAGGATAAACACTATAGGACAATCTGACATCAATAAGATGAGAGACCCCCCACTAAAAGGATGACGGAGTGAAACTCACACAGGCTACTACCACCAAAAGGATGATAACACAAACACTATTGCACAATATGATATCAGCAAGATGACAGAGCGAAGCTCACACCGGCCACTACCACCTAAAGGATGAAGGGACAAACACTATCGCACAATCTGACATCAATCAAGATGACAAACCCCCCACCAAAAGGATGAAGGAGCGAATCTCACACCAGCCACTACCACCAAAAGGATGATAGGACAAACACTATCGCACAATCTGACATCAGATAAGATGGCAGACCCGCACCAAAAGGATGACGGTGCGAAACTCCCACCGGCCACTACCACCAAAAGGATGATAGGACAAACACTATCGCACAATCTGATATTAATCAAGATGACAGACCCCCCACCAAAAGGATGACGGAGCGAAACTCGCACCGACCACTACCACATAAAGGATGATATGACAAACACTATAGCACAATCTGACATCAATAAGATGACAGAACCCCACACTAAAAGGATGACGGAACGAAACTCACACCGGCCACTACCACTAAAAGGATGATAATACAAACATTATCGCACAATATGATATCAGCAAGATGGCAGACCCTCCACCAAATGGATGACAGAGCGAAGCTCACACCGGCAACTACCACCTAAAGGATGACGGCACAAACACTATCGCACAATCTGACATCAATCAAGATGACAAACCCCCCACCAAAAGGATGACGGAGCGAAACTCACACCAGATGCTACCACCAAAAGGAAGATAGGACAAACACTATCGCATAATCTGACATCAGATATGATGGCAAACCCGCACCAAAAGGATGACTACACGAAACTTCCACCGGCCACTACCACCAAAAGGATGATAGGACAAACACTATCGCACAATCTGAAATTGATCAAGATGACAGACCCCCCACCAAAAGGATGACGGAGCGAAACTCGCACCGGCCACTACCACCAAAAGGATGATAGGACAAACACTATAGCACAATCTGACATCAATAATATGACAGACCCCCCACTAAAAGGATGACGGAATGAAACTCACACCGGCCACTACCACCAAAAGGATGATAACACAAACACTATCGCACAATATGATATCAGCAAAATGACAGACCCCCCCACCAAAAGGATGACAGAGCGAAGCTCACACCGGCCACTACCACCAAGAGGATGATAGCACACACACTATCACACAATCTGACATCAATTACGATGTCATACCCCCCACTAAAAGGATGATATAGCAAAACTCATACCGGCCACTACCACCAAAAGAATGATAGGACAAACACTAACGCACAATCTGACATTAACAAGATGACAGACCACCAACCAAAAGGATGACAGAGCGAAACTCACACCAGCCACTACCACCAAAAGGATGATTGGAGAAACACTATCATACAATCTAACATAAATTACAATAAAATTCTCCCCACCAAAAGGATGACAGAGCGAAACTTACACCGGCCACTACCACCAAAAGGATGATACGATAAACACTATCACATAATCTGACATCAGATAAGATGACAGACCCCCCACCAAAAGGATGACGGAGCGAAAATCACACCGGCCACTACCACCAAAAGGATGATAGGACAAACACTATCGTACAATCGGACATCAATCAAGATGACAGACCCAACAACAAAAAGATGATGGCGCAAATCTTCCACCGGCCACTACCACCAAAAGGATGATAGGACAAACACTATCGTACAATCTGACATTAATCAAGATGATAGACCCCCCCCACCAAAATGATGACTGAGCGAAACTCGCACCGGCCACTACCACCAAAAGGATGATAGGACAAAAAAAATATAGCACAATCTGACATCAATAATATGACAAACCCCCCCACTAAAAGGATGACGGAGCGAAACTCACACCGGCCACTACCACCAAAAGGATGATAACACAAACACTATCGCACAATATGATATCAGCAAGATGGCAGACCCCCCACCAAATGGATGACAGAGCGAAGCTCACACCGGCAACTACCACGTAAAGGTTGATGGGACAAACACTATCACACAATCTGACATCAATCAAGATGACAAACCCCCCACCAAAAGGATGACGAAGCGAAACTTACACCAGCCACTACCACCAAAAGGATGATAGGACAAACACTATCGCACAATCTGAATTCAGATAAGATGGCAGACCCGCCCCAAAAGGATGACGACGCGAAACTCCCACCGGCCACTACCACCAAAAGGATGATAGGACAAACACTATCGCACAATCTGACATTAATCAAGATGACAGACCCCCCACCAAAAGGATGACGGAGCGAAAGTCGCACCGGCCACTACCACCAAAAGGATGATAGGATAAACGCTATAGCACAATCTGACATCAATAAGATGACAGACCCCCCACTAAAAGGATGACGGAGTGAAACTCACACAGGCTACTACCACCAAAAGGATGATAACACAAACACTATTGCACAATATGATATCAGCAAGATGACAGACCCCCCCACCAAAAGGATGACAGAGCGAAGCTCACACCGGCCACTACCACCTAAAGGATGAAGGGACAAACACTATCGCACAATCTGACATCAATCAAGATGACAAACCCCCCACCAAAAGGATGACGGAGCGAAACTCACACCAGCCACTACCACCAAAAGGATGATAGGACAAACACTATCGCACAATCTGACATCAGATAAGATGGCAGACCCGCACCAAAAGTATGACGGTGCGAAACTCCCACCGGCCACTACCACCAAAAGGATGATAGGACAAACACTATCGCACATTCTGACATTAATCAAGATGACAGACCCCCCACCAAAAGGATGACGGAGCGAAACTCGCACCGGCCACTACCACCAAAAGGATGATATGACAAACATTATAGCACAATCTGACTTCAATAAGATGACAGAACCCCACACTAAAAGGATGACACAACGAAACTCACACCGGCCACTACCACTAAAAGGATGATAATACAAACATTATCGCACAAGATGATATCAGCAAGATGGCAGACCCTCCACCAAATGGATGACAGAGCGAGGCTCACACCGGCAACTACCACCTAAAGGATGACGGCACAAACACTATCGCATAATCTGACATCAATCAAGATGACAAACCCCCCACCAAAAGGATGACGGAGTGAAACTCACACCAGCCACTACCACCAAAAGGAAGATAGGACAAACACTATCGCACAATCTGACATCAGATATGATGGCAGACCCGCACCAAAAGGATGACGACACGAAACTCCCACCGGCCACTACCACCAAAAGGATGATAGGACAAACACTATCGCACAATCTGAAATTAATCAAGATGACAGACCCCCCACCAAAAGGATGACATAGCGAAACTCGCACCGGCCACTACCACTAAAAGGATGATAGGACAAACACTATAGCACAATCTGACATCAATAAGATGACAGACCCCCCACTAAAAGGATGACAGAGTGAAACTCACACCGGCCACTACCACCAAAAGGATGATAACACAAACACTATCGCACAATATGATATCAGCAAAATGACAGACCCCCCACCAAAAGGATGACAGAGCGAAGCTTACACCGGCCACTACCACTAAGAGGATGATAGCACACACACTATCACATAATCTGACATCAATTACGATGTCATACCCCCCACTAAAAGGATGATATAGCGAAACTCATACCGGCCACTACCACCAAAAGAATGATAGGACAAACACTAACGCACAATCTGACATTAACAAGATGACAGCCCACCAACCAAAAGGATGACAGAGCGAAACTCACACCGGCCACTATTACCAAAAGGATGATTGGAGAAACACTATCATACAATCTAACATAAATTACAATAAAATTCCCCCCACCAAAAGGATGACAGAGCGAAACTCACACCAGCCACTACCACCAAAAGGATGATACGACAAACACTATCACATAATCTGACATCAGATAAGATGACAGACCCCCCACCAAAAGGATGACGGAGCGAAACTCACACCGGCCACTACCACCAAAAGGATGATAGGACAAACACTATCGCACAATCGGACATCAATCAAGATGACAGACCCAGCAACAAAAAGATGACGGCGCGAAACTTCCACCGGCCACTACCACCAAAAGGATGATAGGACAAACACTATCGTACAATCTGACATTAATAAAGATGATAGACCCCCCACCAAAACGATGACGTCGCGAAACTCGCACCGGCCACTACCACCAAAAGGATGATAGGACAAACAATATAGCACAATCTGACATCAATAATATGACATACCCCCCCCCCCCACTAAAAGGATGACGGAGCGAAACTCACACCGGCCACTACCACCAAAAGGATGATAACACAAACACTATCGCACAATATGATATCAGCAAGATGGCAGACCCCCCACCAAATGGATGACAGAGCGAAGCTCACACCGGCAACTACCACCTAAAGGTTGATGGGACAAACACTATCGCACAATCTGACATCAATCAAGATGACAAACCCCCCACCAAAAGGATGACGAAGCGAAACTCACACCAGCCACTAACACCAAAAGGATGATAGGACAAACACTCTCGCACAATCTGACATCAGATAAGATGGAAGACCCGCCCCAAAAGGATGACGGTGCGAAACTCCCACCGGCCACTACCACCAAAAGGATGACGGAGCGAAACTCATACCGGCCACTACCACCAAAAGGATGATAGGACAAACACTATAGCACAATCTGACATCAATAAGATGACAGACCCCCCCCACTAAAAGGATGACAGAGTGAAACTCACACCGACCACTACCACCAAAAGGATGATAACACAAACACTATCGCACAATATTATATCAGTAAGATGGCTGACCCCGCACCAAATGGATGACAGAGCGAATCTCACACTGGCAACTACCACCTAAAGGATGATGGGACAAACACTATCGCACAATCTGACATCAATCAAGATGACAAACCCCCCACCAAAAGGATGACGGAGAGAAACTTACACCAGCCACTACCACCAAAAGTATGATAGGACAAACACTATCGCACAATCTGACATCAAATAAGATGGCAGACCCGTACCAAAAGGATGACGGCGCCAAACTCCCACCAGCCACTACAACCAAAAGGAGGATAGGACAAACACTATCGCACAATCTGACATTAATCAAGATGACAGACCCCCCACCAAAAGGCTGATGGAGTGAAACTCGCACCGGCCACTACCACCAAAAGGATAATAGGACAAACACTATAGCACAATCTAACATCAATGAGATGACAGACCCCCCCACTAAAAGGATGACGGAGCGAAACTCACACCGACCTCTACCACCAAAAGGATGATAACACAAACACTATGGCACAATCTGATATCAGCAAGATGGCAGACCCCCCACCAAATGGATGACACAGCGAAGCTCACACCGGCAACAACCACCTAAAGGATGATGGGACAAACACTGTCGCACAATCTGACATCTATCAAGATGACAAACCCCCCACCAAAAGGATGGCGGAGCGAAACTCACACCAGCCACTACCACCATAAGGATGATAGGAGAAACACTATCATAGAATCTAACATAAATTACAATAAAGGACCCCCCACCAAAAGGATGACAAAGCGAAACTCACACCGGCAACTACCACCAAAAGGAGGATACGATAAACACTATCGCATAATCTGACATCAGATAAGATGACAGACCCCCCACCAAAAGGATGACGGAGCGAAACTCACACCGGCCACTGCCTCCAAAAGGATGATAGGACAAACACTATCGCACAATCGGACATCAATCAAGATGCCAGACCCCACAACAAAAAGATGACGGCGCGAAAATTCCACTGGCCACTACCACCAAAAGGATGATAGGACAAACACTATCGCACAATCTGACATCAATCAAGATGACAAACCCCCCAACAATAGGATGACGGAGCGAAACTCACACCAGCCACTACCACCAAAAGGATGATAGGACACACTATCGCACAATCTGACATCAGATATGATGGTAGACCCGCACCAAAAGGATGACGACACGAAACTCCCACCGGCCACTACCACCAAAAGGATGATAGGACAAACACTATCGCACAATCTGACATTAATCAAGATGACAGACCCCCCCACCAAAAGGATGACGGAGCGAAACTCGCACCGGCCACTACAACCAAAAGGATGATAGGACAAACACTATAGCACAATCTGACATCAATAAGATGACAGACCCCCCACTAAAAGGATGACGGAGTGAAGCACACACCGGCCACTACCACAAAAAGGATGATAACACAAACACTATCGCACAATATGATATCAGAAAAATGACAGACCTTCCACCAAAAGGATGACAGAGCGAAGCTCACACCAGACACTACCACCAATAGGATGACAGCACACACACTATCACACAATCTGACATCAATTACGATGTCATACCCCCCACCAAAAGGATGATAGAGCGAAACTCATACCGGCCACTACCACCAAAAGGATGAAAGGACAAACACTAACACACAATCTGACATTAACAAGATGACAGACCCCCAACCAAAACGATGACAGAGCGAAACTCACACTGGCCACTACCACCAAAAGGATGATTAGAGAAACACTATCATACAATCTAACATAAATTACAATAAAATTCCCCCCACCAAAAGGATGACAGAGCGAAACTCACACTGGCCACTACCACCAAAAGGATGATACGACAAACACTATCACATAATCTGACATCAGATAAGATGACATACCCCCCACCAAAAGGATGACGGAGCGAAACTCACACCGGCCACTACCACCAAAAGGATGATAGGACAAACACTATCGCACAATCGGACATCAATCAAGATGACAGACCCAGCAACAAAAAGATGACGGCGCGAAACTTCCACCGACCACTACCACCAAAAGGATGATAGGACAAACACTATCGTACAATCTGACATTAATCAAGATGATAGACCCCCCACCAAAACGATGACGTAGCGAAACTCGCACCGGCCACTACCACCAAAAGGATGATAGGACAAACAATATAGCACAATCTGACATCAATAATATGACATACCCCCCCACTAAAAGGATGACGGAGCGAAACTCACACCGGCCACTACCACCAAAAGGATGATAACACAAACACTATCGCACAATATGATATCAGCAAGATGGCAGACCCCCCACCAAATGGATGACAGAGCGAAGCTCACACCGGCAACTACCACCTAAAGGTTGATGGGACAAACACTATCGCACAATCTGACATCAATCAAGATGACAAACCCCCCACCAAAAGGATGACGAAGCGAAACTCACACCAGCCACTAACACCAAAAGGATGATAGGACAAACACTATCGCACAATCTGACATCAGATAAGATGGCAGACCCGCCCCAAAAGGATGACGACGCGAAACTCCCACCGGCCACTACCACCAAAAGGATGATAGGACAAACACTATCGCACAATCTGACATTAATCAAGATGACAGACCCCCCACCAAAAGGATGACGGAGCGAATGTCGCACCGGCCACTACCACCAAAAGGATGATAGGATAAACACTATAGCACAATCTGACATCAATAAGATGACAGACCCCCCACTAAAAGGATGACGGAGTGAAACTCACACAGGCTAATACCACCAAAAGGATGATAACACAAACACTATTGCACAATATGATATCAGCAAGATGACAGACCCCCCACCAAAAGGATGACAGAGCGAAGCTCACACCGGCCACTACCACCTAAAGGATGAAGGGACAAACACAATCGCACAATCTGACATCAATCAAGATGAAAAACCCCCCACCAAAAGGATGACGGAGCGAAACTCACACCAGCCACTACCACCAAAAGGATGATAGGACAAACACTATCGCACAATCTGACATCAGATAAGATGGCAGACCCGCACCAAAAGGATGACGGTGCGAAACTCCCACCGGCCACTACCACCAAAAGGATGACGGAGCGAAACTCATACCGGCCACTACCACCAAAAGGATGATAGGACAAACACTATAGCACAATCTGACATCAATAAGATGACAGACCCCCCCACTAAAAGGATGACGGATCGAAACTCACACCGACCACTACCACCAAAAGGATGATAACACAAACACTATCGCACAATATTATATCAGTAAGATGGCTGACCCTGCACCAAATGGATGACAGAGCGAATCTCACACTGGCAACTACCACCTAAAGGATGATGGGACAAACACTATCGCACAATCTGACATCAATCAAGATGACAAACCCCCCACCAAAAGGATGACGGAGAGAAACTTACACCAGCCACTACCACCAAAAGTATGATAGGACAAACACTATCGCACAATCTGACATCAAATAAGATGGCAGACCCGTACCAAAAGGATGACGGCGCCAAACTCCCACCGGCCACTACAACCAAAAGGAGGATAGGACAAACACTATCGCACAATCTGACATTAATCAAGATGACAGACCCCCCACCAAAAGGATGATGGAGTGAAACTCGCACCGGCCACTACCACCAAAAGGATAATAGGACAAACACTATAGCACAATCTAACATCAATGAGATGACAGACCCCCCCACTAAAAGGATGACGGAGCGAAACTCACACCGACCACTACCACCAAAAGGATGATAACACAAACACTATCGCACAATCTGACATCAATCAAGATGACAAACCCCCCACCAAAAGGATGACGAAGCGAAACTCAACCAGCCACTAACACCAAAAGGATGATAGGACAAACACTATCGCACAATCTGACATCAGATAAGATGGCAGACCCGCCCCAAAAGGATGACGACGCGAAACTCCCACCGGCCACTACCACCAAAAGGATGATAGGACAAACACTATCGCACAATCTGACATTAATCAAGATGACAGACCCCCCACCAAAAGGATGACGGAGCGAATGTCGCACCGGCCACTACCACCAAAAGGATGATAGGATAAACACTATAGCACAATCTGACATCAATAACATGACAGACCCCCCACTAAAAGGATGACGGAGTGAAACTCACACAGGCTAATACCACCAAAAGGATGATAACACAAACACTATTGCACAATATGATATCAGCAAGATGACAGACCCCCCACCAAAAGGATGACAGAGCGAAGCTCACACCGGCCACTACCACCTAAAGGATGAAGGGACAAACACAATCGCACAATCTGACATCAATCAAGATGAAAAACCCCCCACCAAAAGGATGACGGAGTGAAACTCACACCAGCCACTACCACCAAAAGGATGATAGGACAAACACTATCGCACAATCTGACATCAGATAAGATGGCAGACCTGCACCAAAAGGATGACGGTGCGAAACTCCCACCGGCCACTACCACCAAAAGGATGACGGAGCGAAACTCATACCGGCCACTACCACCAAAAGGATGATAGGATAAACACTATAGCACAATCTGACATCAATAAGATGACAGACCCCCCCACTAAAAGGATGACGGATCGAAACTCACACCGACCACTACCACCAAAAGGATGATAACACAAACACTATCGCACAATATTATATCAGTAAGATGGCTGACCCCGCACCAAATGGATGACACAGCGAAGCTCACACCGGCAACAACCACCTAAAGGATGATGGGACAAACACTGTCGCACAATCTGACATCAATCAAGATGACAAACCCCCCACCAAAAGGATGGCGGAGCGAAACTCACACCAGCCACTACCACCATAAGGATGATAGGAGAAACACTATCATAGAATCTAACATAAATTACAATAAAGGACCCCCCACCAAAAGGATGACAAAGCGAAACTCACACCGGCCACTACCACCAAAAGGAGGATACGATAAACACTATCGCATAATCTGACATCAGATAAGATGACAGACCCCCCACCAAAAGGATGACGGAGCGAAACTCACACCGGCCACTGCCTCCAAAAGGATGATAGGACAAACACTATCGCACAATCGGACATCAATCAAGATGACAGACCCCGCAACAAAAAGATGACGGCGCGAAAATTCCACTGGCCACTACCACCAAAAGGATGATAGGACAAACACTATCGCACAATCTGACATCAATCAAGATGACAAACCCCCAACAATAGGATGACGGAGCGAAACTCACACCAGCCACTACCACCAAAAGGATGATAGGACACACTATCGCACAATCTGACATCAGATATCATGGTAGACCCGCACCAAAAGGATGACGACACGAAACTCCCACCGGCCACTACCACCAAAAGGATGATAGGACAAACACTATCGCACAATCTGACATTAATCAAGATGACAGACCCCCCACCAAAAGGATGACGGAGCGAAACTCGCACCGGCCACTACAACCAAAAGGATGATAGGACAAACACTATAGCACAATCTGACATCAATAAGATGACAGACCCCCCACTAAAAGGATGACGGAGTGAAACACACACCGCCCACTACCACAAAAAGGATGATAACACAAACACTATCGCACAATATGATATCAGCAAAATGACAGACCTTCCACCAAAAGGATGACAGAGCGAAGCTCACACCAGACACTACCACCAATAGGATGATAGCACACACACTATCACACAATCTGACATCAATTACGATGTCATACCCCCCACCAAAAGGATGATAGAGTGAAACTCATACCGGCCACTACCACCAAAAGGATGATAGGACAAACACTAACACACAATCTGACATTAACAAGATGACAGACCCCCAACCAAAACGATGACAGAGCGAAACTCACACCGGCCACTACCACCAAAAGGATGATTAGAGAAACACTATAATACAATCTAACATAAATTACAATAAAATTCCCCCCACCAAAAGGATGACAGAGCGAAACTCACACCGGCCACTACCACCAAAAGGATGATACGAAAAACACTATCACATAATCTGACATCAGATAAGATGACATACCCCCACCAAAAGGATGACGGAGCGAAACTCACACCAGCCACTACCACCATAAGGATGATAGGAGAAACACTATCATAGAATCTAACATAAATTACAATAAAGGACCCCCCACCAAAAGGATGACAGAGCGAAACTAACACCGACCACTACCACCAAAAGGAGGATACGACAAACACTATCGCATAATCTGACATCAGATAAGATGACAGACCCCCCACCAAAAGGATGACGGAGCGAAACTCACACCGACCACTACCTCCAAAAGTATGATAGGACAAACACTATCGCACAACCGGACATCAATCAAGATGACAGACCCCGCAACAAAAAGATGACGGCGCGAAAATTCCACTGGCCACTACCACCAAAAGGATGATAGGACAAACACTATCGCACAATCTGACATCAATCAAGATGACAAACCCCCCACCAATAGGATGACGGAGCGAAACTCACACCAGCCACTACCACCAAAAGGATGATAGGACACACTATCGCACAATCTGACATCAGATATGATGGTAGACCCGCACCAAAAGGATGACGACACGAAACTCCCACCAGCCACTACCACCAAAAGGATGATAGGACAAACACTATCGCACAATCTGACATTAATCAAGATGACAGACCCCTCCACCAAAAGGATGACGGAGCGAAACTCGCACCGGCCACTACAACCAAAAGGATGATAGGACAAACACTATAGCACAATCTGACATCAATAAGATGACAGACCCCCCACTAAAAGGATGACGGAGTGAAACACACACCGGCCACTACCACAAAAAGGATGATAACACAAACACTATCGCACAATATGATATCAGCAAAATGACAGACCTTCCACCAAAAGGATGACAGAGCGAAGCTCACACCGGCCACTACCACCAATAGGATGATAGCACACACACTATCACACAATCTGACATCAATTACGATGTCATACCCCCCACCAAAAGGATGATAGAGCGAAACTCATACCGGCCACTACCACCAAAAGGATGATAGGACAAACACTAACACACAATCTGACATTAACAAGATGACAGACCCCCCACCAAAAGGATGACAGAGCGAAACTCACACCGGCCACTACCACCAAAAGGATGAAACGAAAAACACTATCACATAATCTGACATCAGATAAGATGACATACCCCCATCAAAAGGATGACGGAGCGAAACTCACACCGGCCACTACCACCAAAAGGATGATAACACAAACACTATCGCACAATATGATATCAGCAAGATGGCAGACCCCTCACCAAATGGATGACAGAGCGAAGCTCACACCGGCAACTACCACCTAAAGGTTGATGGGACAATCACTATCGCACAATCTGACATCAATCAAGATGACAAACCCCCCACCAAAAGGATGACGGTGCGAAACTCCCACCGGCCACTACCACCAAAAGGATGATAGGACAGACACTATCGGACAATCTGACATTTATCAAGATGACAGACCCCCACCAAAAGGATGACGGAGCGAAACTCATACCGGCAACTACCACCAAAAGGATGATAGGACAAACACTATAGCACAATCTGACATCAATAAGATGACAGACCCCCCCCCCCACTAAAAGGATGGCGGAGCGAAACTCACATCGGCCACTACCACCAAAAGGATGATAACACAAACACTATCGCACAATATGATATCAACAAGATGGCAGACCCCCCACCAAATGGATGACAGAGCGAAGCTCACACCGGCAACTACCACCTAAAGGATGATGGGACAAACACTATCGCACAATCTGACATCAATCAAGATGACAAAACCCCCACTTAAAGGATGGCGGAGCGAAACTCACACCAGCCACTACCACCATAAGGATGATAGGAGAAACACTATCATAGAATCTAACATAAATTACAATAAAGACCCCCCACCAAAAGGATGACAGAGCGAAACTCACACCGGCCACAACCACCAAAACGATGATACGACAAACACTATCCCATAATCTAACATCAGATAAGATGACAGACCCCCCACCAAAAGGATGACGGAGCGAAACTCACACCGGCCACTACCTCTAAAAGGATGATAGGACAAACACTATCGCACAATCGGACATCAATCAAGATGACAGACCCCGCAACAAAAAGATGACGGCGCGAAACTTCCACCGGCCACTACCACCAAAAGGATGATAGGACAAACACTATCGCACAATATGACATTAATCAAGATGACAGACCCCCCACCAAAAGGATGACGGAGCGAAACTCGCATCGGCCACTAGCACCAAAAGGATGATAGGACAAACACTTTAGCACAATCTGACATCAATAAAATGACAGACCCCCCCACTAAAAGGATGAAGGAGCAAAACGCACACCAGCGACTATCAGCAAGATGGGAGACCCCCCACCAAATTGATGATAGAGCGAAGCTCACACCTGCAACTACCACCTAAGGATGATGGGACAAACACTATCGCACAATCTGACATCAATCAAGATGCCAAACCCCCCACCAAAAGGATGATGGAGCAAAACTCACACCAGCCACTACCACCAAAAGGATGATAGGACAAACACTATCGCACAATCTGATATCAGATAAGATCGCAGACACTTACCAAAAGGATGACGACGTGAAACTCCCACCGGCCACTACCATCAAAAGGATGATAGGACAAACAATATCGCACAATATGACATTAATCAAGATGGCAGACCCCCCACCAAAAGGATGACGGAGCGAAACTCGCTCCGACCTCTACCACTAAAAGGATGATAGGACAAACACTATAGCACAATCTGACATCAATAAGATGAAAGACACCCCACTAAAAGGATGAGGGAGTGAAACTCACACCGGACAAACACAAACTTTATCGCACAACATGATATCCGCAAAATGACAGACCCCCCACCAAAAGGATGATAGGACAAACACTAACGCACAATCTGACATCAACAAGACGACAGACCCCCTACCAAAAGGATGACGAAGCAAAACTCACACCGGCCACTACCACCAAAAGGTTGATGACAGACACTATCACACAATCTGACATCAATTAGATGACAGACCCCCCACCAAAAGGATGGCGGATGATAGGATAAACACTATTGTACAATATAATATTAGCAAGATGATAGACCCCCCACCAAAAGGATGACGAAGCGAAACTCACACCGGCCACTTCCACCTAAAGGATGATAGGACAAACACTATCGCACAATTTGTCATCAATCAAGATGACAAATCCACCACCAAAAGGATGACGGAGCGAAACTCACACCGGCCACAACCACCAAAAGGATGATACGACAAACACTATCACACACTCTGACATCAATTAGATGACAGACCCCCACCAAAAGGATTGCGGATGATAGGAAAAACACTATTGCACAATATAATATTAGCAAGATGATAGACCCCCCACCAAAAGGATGACGAAGCGAAACTCACACCGGCCAATACCACCTAAAGGATGATAGGACAAACACTATCGCAAAATCTGACATCAATCAAGATGACGAACCCCCGACCAAATGGATGACGGAGCTAAACACACACCGGCCATTACCACCAAAAGGATGATAGGACAAACACTAACGCACAATCTGACATAAACAAGATGACAGACCCCCCACCATAAGGATGACGGAGCAAAACTCACACCGGCCACTACAACCAAAAGGATGATAGGACAAACACTATCACACAATCTAACATCAATCAAGATGACAAATCCCCCACCAAAAAGGATGGCGAATGATAGGACAAACACTACTGCACAATATAATACTAGCAAGATGATAGACCCCCCACCAAAAGGATGACGAAGCGAAACTCACACCGGCCACTACCACCTAAAGGATGATAGGACAAACACTATCGCACAATCTGACATCAATCAAGATGACAAACCCCCCACCAAAAGGATGACGGAGCGAAACACACACCGGCCACTACCACCAAAAGGATGATAGGACAAACACTAACGCACAATCTGACATCAACAAGATGACAGGCCCCCCACCAAAAAGATGACGGAGCAAAACTCACACCGGCTACTATCACCAAAAGGATAATAGGACAAAAACTATCACACAATCTGACATCAATTTGATAACAGACCCCTCACCAAAAGGATGGCGGAGCGAAACTCACACCGGCCACTACCACTAAAAGGATGATTGGACAAACACTATCGCACAATATAATATTAGCAAGAATACAGACCCCCCACCAAAAGGATGACGAAGCGAAACTCACACCGGCCACTACCACCTAAAGGATGATAGGACAAACTCTATCGCACAATCTGACATCAATCAAGATGACAAACCCCTCACCAAAAGGATGACGGAGCAAAACTCACACCGGCCACTACCACCAAAAGGATTATAGGGAAAACACTATCGCACAATCTGACATCAATCAAGATGACAAACCCCCCACGAAAAGGATGACGGAGTGAAACGCACACCGGCCACTACCACCAAAAGGATGATAGGACAAACACTAATGCACAATCCGACACAAACTAGATGACAGACCCCCCACCAAAAGGATGACAGAGCCAAACTCACACCGGCTACTACCACCAAAAGGATGATAGGACAAACACTATCGCATAATCTGACATCAATTAGATGACAGACCCCCTCTAGAAGGATGGCGGAGCGAAACTCACACCGGCCACAACCACCAAAAGGGAGATAGGACAAACACTATCGCACAATATTATATCAGCAAGATGATAGACCCTCAACCAAAAGTTTGACGAAGCGAAACACAAACCGGCCACTACCACCTAATGGATGATAATACAAACGCTATCGCACAATCTGACATTAATCAAGATGACAAACCCCCCACCAAAAGGATGACAGAGCGAAACTCACACCTGCCACTACCACCAAAAGGATGATGGGACAAACACTATCGCACAATCTGACATTATTCAAGAAGACAGACCTTCACCAAAAGGATGACGGAGCGAAACTCACACTGGTCACTACCACCAAAAGGATGATAGGACAAACACTAACGCACAATCCGACACAAACAAGATGACAGACCCCCCACCAAAAGGATAACGGACCGAAACTCACACCGGCTACTACCACCAAAAGGATGATAGGACAAACACTATCGCATAATATTATATGAGAAAGATGATAGACCCCCCACCAAAAGTTTGACGAAGAGAAACACAAACCGGCCACTACCACCTAAAGGATGATATGACAAACACTATCGCACAATCTGACATCAATCAAGATGACAAACCCCCCACCAAAAGGATGACAAAGCGAAACTCACACCTGCCACTACCACCAAAAGGATGATGGGACAAACACTATCGCACAATCTGACATTATTCAAGATGACAGACCTTCACCAAAAGGATGACGGAGCGAAACTCACACTGGTCACTACCACCAAAAGGATGATAGGACAAACACTATCACACAATCTGACATCAATTAGATGACAGACCCCACACCAGAAGGATGGCGGAGCAAAACTCACACCGGCTACTACCACCAAAAGGATGATTGGACAAACACTATCGCACAATATAATATTAGCAAGATGATAGACCCCCCAACAAAAGGATGATGAAGCGAAACTCACACCGGCCACTACCACCAAAAGGATGATAGGACAAACACTATCGCACAATCTGACATCAATCAAGATGACAAACCCCCCACCAAAAGGATGACGAAGCGAAACTCACACCGGACACTACCACCAAAAGGATGATAGGACAAACACTATCACACAATCTAAAATCAATAAGATTACAGACCCCCCACTAAAAGGATGACGAGGCGTAACTCACACCGGCCACTACCACCAAAAAGATGATAACACAAACACTATCGCACAATATGATATCAGCTAGATGACAGACCCCCCACCAAAAGGATGACAGAGCGAAACTCACACCGGCCACTACCACCTAAAGGACGATAGGAAAAACACTATCGCACAATCTGACATCAATCAAGATGACAAAACCCCCATGAAAAGGATGACAGAGCGAAACTCACACCGGCCACTACCATCAAAAGGATGATAGGACAAACACTAACGCACAATCCGACATAAACAAGATTTCAGACCCCCCACTAAAAGGATGACAGAGGGAAACTCACACCGGCCACTACCACCAAAAGGATGATAGGACAAACACTAACGCACAATCTGACATAAACAAGATGACAGACCCCCCACCAAAAGGATGACGGAGAGAAACTCACACCGGCCACTAACACCAAAAGGATGATAGACAAAACACTATCGCAGAATCTGACATCAATCAAGATGACAAACCCCCCACGAAAAAGATGACGGAGTGAAACGCACACCGGCCACTACCACCAAAAGGATGATAGGACAAACACTAACGCACAATCCGACACAAACAAGATGATAGACCCCCCACCAAAAGGATGACGGAGCGAAACTCACACTGGCTACTACCACCAAAAGGATGATAGGACAAACACTATCGCATAATATTATATGAGCAAGATGATAGACCCCCCACCAAAAGTTTGACGAAGAGAAACACAAACCGGCCACTACCACCTAAAGGATGATATGACAAACACTATCGCACAATCTGACATCAATCAAGATGACAAACCCCCCACCGAAAGGATGACAGAGCGAAACTCACACCTGCCACTACCACCAAAAGGATGATGGGACAAACACTATCGCACAATCTAACATTATTCAAGATGACAGACCTTCACCAAAAGGATGACGGAGCGAAACTCACACTGGTCACTACCACCAAAAGGATGATAGGACAAACACTATCGCACAATCTGACATCAATTAGATGACAGACCCCACTCCAGAAGGATGGCGGAGCGAAACTCACACCGGCTACTACCACCAAAAGGATGATTGGACAAACACTATCGCACAATATAATATTAGCAAGATGATAGACCCCCCAACAAAAGGATGATGAAGCGAAACTCACACCGGCCACTACCACCAAAAGGATGATAGGACAAACACTATCGCACAATCTGACATCAATCAAGATGACAAACCCCCCACCAAAAGGATGACGAAGTGAAACTCACACCGGACACTACCACCAAAAGGATGATAGGACAAACACTATCACACAATCTGAAATCAATAAGATTACAGACCCCCCAATAAAAGGATGACGAAGCGTAACTCACACCGGCCACTACCACCAAAAAGATTATAACACAAACACTATCGCACAATATGATATCATCAAGATGAAAGACCCCCCACCAAAAGGATGACAGAGCGAAACTCACACCGGCCACTACCACCTAAAGGACAATAGGAAAAACACTATCGCACAATCTGACATCAATAAAGATGACAAACCCCCCACGAAAAGGATGACGGAGCGAAACTCACACCGGCCACTACCATCAAAAGGATGATAGGACAAACACTAACGCACAATCCGACATAAACAAGATGTCAAACCCCCACCAAAAGGATGACAGAGCGAAACTCACACTGACCACTACCACCAAAAGGATGATAGGACAAACAATATCACACAATTTGACATCAATTAGATGACAGACCCCCCACCAAAAGGAGGGCGGAGCGAAACTCACACCGACCACTACCACCAAAAGGATGATAGGACAAACACTATTGCACAATTAAATATTAGCAAGATGGTAGACCCCCCACCAAAAGGATGACGAATCGAAAGTCACACCGGCCACTACCACCTAAAGGATGATAGGACAAACACTATCGCACAATCTGACATCAATCAAGATGACAAACCCCCCACCAAAAGGATGACGAAGCGAAACTCACACCGGCCACTACAACCAAAAGGATGATAGGACAAACACTAACACACAATCTGACATCCACAAGATGATAGACCCCCACCAAAAGGATGACGGAGCGAAACTCACACCGGCCACTACCACCAAAAGGATAATAGGAAAATCACTATCGCACAATCTGACATCAATTAGATGATAGACCCCCCATCAAAAATATGGCGGAGCGAAACTCACACCGGCCACTACCACCAAAAGGATGATAGGACAAACACTATCGCACAATCTGACATTAATCAAGATGACCGACCCTCCACCAAAAGGATGACAGAGCGAAATTCGCATCGGCCACTACCATCAAAAGGATGATAGGACAAACACTATAGCACAATGTTGCGGTGAGAATCGTGATATCAAGCTATTGAATTAACTTGAATCTTTTAATTCTTTGAATTCACAACCGGACTTTAATTTATCCAAAGGAAAGGTCTAAAGAAAGAAAAACCTTTTTCACGATGTAACAACAACGCTAAGAGATTCGGGGGATCGGGGGTTGGTTATGCAAAGGGTAGGTATTTCACATCCTAAACATCTGTAGTACTCTACAGGAACCTTTTGTTTGTTTATATGCTAGGTTGCTAAGTGTTTGTTATGGATTGGAAAAAGGTGTAGTTTAAAACCTAAAGATGTGTACACTAAGTTTGCTCGCAAAGACGTCGCGTCCTCTGCCTACGTATCCTAACTAGGATAGAATCAGAGCAATCGTAGTTCACCTCACAAGGGTTGAAGAACACTTGATTATGATCAAGGTTCAAAGGGGAACGAACATGACAATGTTTGTGTAGAGTTTAAGGAAACTCTCTAGATCTAAGTTGAACACTCAAGAGAGGGAGGTAAGTAATCATGACGATGATTCTTACATAGAGTTAACAAACTCTATCTAAGTTCTAGTTGAAAGAGCACTCCTAACAAGGGTGGGCTTTGTAGACTTAAGAAAAGTCTAAAGGACAAGTTCCACTTAACTAAGTGTATGAATGACTTAACAAAGTCGAGGGAGAGATGAGTTGTTTATGACCCAAGGGTCAACGGAAAGAATTTTCCTTTGGAAGGAGAGAGAGAGACAACTTGGATGAGAACTAAAAAGTTCCATCACTTGGGGAAGATATACTAATAAGCAAGATGAATAAGATTACAATCAAGTAAGCATGCATATTACAATAAGCAGATACTACAAACAAACACCAATGGTTACAACCGGTAATCAAATATCATAACAAAGATGGAAGCATAGTCTTAACAAAGATTGAAACATGAGGAAGGTAACAACCATGTAAACAAATCACAATTTGAAAGTAAACATGTCATAGACTCAAGGTGCATCTAGTGTAACAACAATACGTATTGATGACAATCAAACACAAACAAATTAGTTTAACCTCATGATTTAGGAGGAAAATAATCATGGGATTATGGTGATGACCAAAGGAGGACAAACCCTAACATGTTAACTAACATGGGATGCAAAAATCTCACAAGAAAATTCAAGCATATTCAAAGGGAATTCAACAGCAAGTAAGATAACGATCTCAACAAATGAACAGATTTCCACACAGACAAAAGACATCACAATTAATAACCATATGTAATATTTTTACATCACATGAAAATAGACCTTAATACAAGCATGTTGCAAAAAGAATGGGTTCAAAAGGATAAAAAATGACAAAGATATGAATTTTTGAAGTTTCAGGTAAAAATGTACAAATAAAACACAACAAGTAAAAATAAAATAAAATGCAAGGGGTGGGAGTTGAACCCACGCCCCTCAGCTTACAGATGCGCGCGCAAGATAATGAAAAAAAGAAAAAAAGGGTTGATCCTCCCCAGGGATCGAACCCAGGTCTAGGCAGTGAAAGGCACATGAGAGAGTAAGTTGATTACCACTGGGGTGGCTATACATCCGTTGATATAGCCACCCCCATAAACATATAAGGCGTGTTCTCAAGGATTTCTGGGCAAGTTGGAAGCAAGAACAAGGCATTTTTACAAAAGGCGTTTTGATGCTAACTTACTCAATTCTTAATGGATTCAGGTGAAATTTTAGTCAAAATTGAGTGTTTTTAAACAAGGGACGGGATGGTACAGTTGATTTTTTGAAAGGATGCGTAGAAAATAAAACACGATGGCAGTTGCAAAAATGGGATGAAAATGCATTTTCAAGATCAATGATCAAACCTGACATGCTATAATCAGGAAGAGGGTTCCAACACATCTCAAATATCATGTACATCAAGCTCACACACTCAAACAGCTCACACATAGGTCAAAACTTCAACTGCCATATGGAAATGGAAGGAAATTCAAGACATGTTGCAAATATGAGAGATAAATCAAGAAAAAGGCGTAATTGAAATGAATAGATCACACATATATCCTCAAAACATCACATAAGGTGTGTCTATACTTTAAAATTGTTTACAAACAACATAGAATTGAAAGTCATATGTCCACTGCTCACTTAACACAACATAATGCATCATTGGAATCAAAAATGAATTGGGATAGTTTGAGGTTAGAAAAAAGTCATACACAAGCTTCAAATAAGATAAAAAATGAGTCTAGCACCTAAGGTTGTCATGAAATGCATACAACAAGAATATGACCAACAAAATGCAATTTATCAAACATGATGAAGCCAGGCTGTTATGACAGAGAAATGAGGCAGACAAAAACGATTGATTCATGAACATACAAGTGTCACATGTTATTAGAGGTCCAATGTTACATGAATTGACCTAGACAAATCAAGCAAAGCAAAGTGAGGTGTGTGACAGTGATTTTCAAAACAGCTGCAGCAGCAGGGGACAAACATGGTTCAGTTGTGAAAATGATCTCATGTTAACAAACAATACACACACACCATAAATGTAAATAAGAGTGAGTTACAACTCAGAAAAGATGCACATGGCAAGCAAGAAAGATATTGGCATATGGTCATGGTAAATTAGTTCAAAGATGGAATTTGATGCTGAAATGAGAAGGCAAGCAGTCATTGATCAAACCAGCCATCAACACGCATTGGAATCAAGTATATAAGTGAGTTACAACTCAAAGATTAGGCATTTTGCAAGCAATCAAGAATCTTGGTATGTTCATGGTGATTTTAGTTTGAAAAAGAGCAGTTGGAAGGTGAAATAGGAAAACAGGTACACATAGATCAATTCAATCATCCACATACCTTAAACTCATGAATATAAGTGGGTTACAACTCAAAACATAAGCATATACACATAGAACAACAATTTGGCATGATCAAGGCACATTCTAGCATGAAATTGCAATTGGAAGTGGAATTTTGAAAAAAGGCAAGAATAAATCAAGTAAACTAAGTATACGCACCATTATAATGACAAGGAATGAGTTTTAACTCACAAAACAAACATAGGACTGTTGAAAAATGGAAAAATCTGTCTTGGCAAGACAGTTGTGGCAGCAGGTGGTGTCTTTTTCAAATTGTGAGGTTTTAAAACAAGATAATAATATACACACATCATAAATATGACAAGGAAAGAGATCATGCATTGAAATCAAACTCACAGCAGTTGGAGCCAAATTTTAGTATGTTGTTGAAATGTGAAACAATTTTGGTGTACTGATGTAGCAGCAGGGGTATTATTGCAAGCAGTGAGGTTTACATCAAAACAAACAATACACATACATCTCATAAATCATGGCAAGTAGGATGAGCCCAAGATTTGGAGTACATGGCATCTAAAACAGGTTTTGAAATGTTCAAGGAAAAGTAAAACAGTTTTTGATGACAGGTGGTGAAATTCAGATGGAAATTGTTTTAAACCAAAACAAGAGCATACACACACCATAAATGTAATAACAAATGGTATTGAGTTCAAAAGTTAACCACATCCTCTTTGATTCAAAGTATGACATGATGAAGGTATCCTATTGCAAAAATAACAAAGAAACACAAACTGTCAAGAACCAAAACCAAATGGTATACGCTATGTTTCTATCACACACACACACACACTTCAAATGTGTAATCTAAAGATTATAGGCCTTAGCATCATTCAAAACCAAACTGTCATGGAAGTTGGTATGTTCATGGTACATGCTTTTCAACACAACAATCTCAAAAATTCCAAACATGAAAATATGATGTAAAGTAAGAAGTTGATAGACTAAATACCTCTTGTAGACTATGTTGGGCAACTTAGAACACAAAGAAATTCAGAGATCTTGTTTTTGGCACAATGTTGAAGTTTGCTTCCTCTTGAAGCAATATACAAACCTTATGACAGTTGGAGAAATGAGCTTCACCACTAGTTTTCAATGCTTTGGATAGTTGCAATATGACATATGTGAGGTGTATGGATGGTTAGAATAGCAAGAATGGGCCTAGACAAGGATTTGGCAGATTTTGAGTATAGTGGTCAAACTAGCTTGGTGTGAAAGTTGACTTTTGTGAAATTGAGATTTTTGAGTGATTTGAATGTATGGACACCTTATACACAATTCTTAGAGGTTGTGTAGATGGTTTTAAGGGACTTGGAGATGGTAGAACTGATCTTGAGCAGAGTTTTGCTCAAGACAGCTTTTTGGTGAAAAATGGATGTTTGAAAATTTGAGATTCTTAGGGAAATGAGAGGGAATTGAGAGCTGTTCTGTGTTCAAATGACATATAGGGAGCCCCTATTTATAGGAGAATGCAAGGTGAGGGCAGATTTGTAAACTTGGCATTTTGGAGGGATTTAGAAAAGGAAACCCTTGGCTTGGGGTTTGGTACAGCTGCAAGCTTCAAAGCCTTGCCTCAAATGATGAATTTTTCAAGTGGAAATGAATAACATGAGGTGATTAGAGTGGCTAGGCAAATAGGGAACTGCAGTTGCAAGTGCAAGTGGCAAAAGTTTCTCTTTCCAATTTTATGAATATTATATTGTCAACTAGCCTCCAAGTTGCCATGTCCATTAATTCCTTCTTTCTTATGGTTTTCTCTTTATATAGGAATTAAGTTATCAGAATAAAACATGATCCAATGGTTGGGGATGGCACAAGTTGTTAAAATTTGAATTTGTGAAGAATTGTCAATGTGGGACTCATGTGTTAAAAGCTCATCTTGCCAAATTCATAACTCTTAGCTCATAATGGCTATGGAGGAGTTCTACCATAATTTGGAAAGCCCTCATGTAGCTCTACAACTTTCATGTTTTCATGAATTTCAGATTCCCAAAGGAACTTGGCCAAATGCCTTTCAATGTTGCTGAAAAAACAAGCCTAAAGGTGAAATTTGTCTAAGTTATTTCCCCTCTTGTAATGAATTTGACCATAACTCCAAATCTATGCATTTTCTGATCATGGACCACTTTGGGACTTTTGTAGGACTTGTCAAGAGCTTTCCAATGAGCTTTGAACCAACTCAATTGGATGTGTGGTTAAGGAGTTATGGTCTTGCCCCTTTCAAAACCCTAATTCCCGACTTTTGCGATTACTCCTCAACCCTTGATCCAATTGTCATGAAATTTTATCGTTAGATGAAATATGTCATTAGGAACATTTTTGATTCACATCTTGAGGTCAGAATCCTTATTGTTGAAGAGTTGACTTTTTGGTCAACCGAACGATTGATCGGTGGCTACCGAGTCGACTGTTGATGCTCTGGACCTTTTGAGGCTTTGAAACTTCTTGAATTGACTTTACCAAGCCATATGAACATTATGGACCATGATCCCACCATTGTAACACCTTTTAAATCAAAATTCAAACCACAGTTGACTTTTCCTCCTCGAAAACCCTAATCGGGTATCTTGAACTTCACTGCTTTTGATTCCTGGGTAACAACCTCAAATTGGATTCATGCTTGATCCAATAGAATACTCTTGATGATGTGGAGACCCAATCTCAAAGAAAACCAATCCAAAACATTGACTGGTCAACCCTCGGAATCTCGATTTCGGCTGTACAAAACCCTGATCCTCCTGTAACTTGACAAAGACCACTTGGAAGGGGTTAAGGTTAGATAAACATGTGAACATGCTCCTAAGAAGATGATGAAAATATAAGGGTTAAAAATTTGGGGTATGACAGTTTCCGTTATTTAAATATCTTTCACTAGATGGCGGCGAAAGATGACAATCCTCGCGGAATCGTAGTGAAAGGTATTTAAATATAGCGAACCAAAAATTTTGTCCCTTAGATCCAATGGTATGCAAAAGGACAAATGCGGATATGCTATGAATCTAGATGATTCTTTGGATGTTTAAATGCAAGACAGATGCAGCCACGCGAGCAAAGATAAGAGAACGGCAATACAACGAGTAACTACTCATGAGGGACCCACACACCAGGGAAAGATACAAGGAAAAGCAAATCAAAATAATTCAAACGACTAAAGACGCTGCTCAGGGGAATCTTTCACACAGAGGACGCCAACTCCAACAGGGAAAACAAAACTTCACTGGGAAAAGGAGACAACACTCTGCTTGGGAAGAAGGCAATTCTCCACCGGGGAAACGAAAGAAAAGAGACACAAACCTCACTGGAGATAAATAGATGAGGAATTTCCTACAACGAAGAGTTCAAATGGGATGTTCAGGAAACAAAAGAAACAGAGGAAAAAACAGACTTTGCATAATAGCAAAAAGGGATAAGATTGCCAAAGACAAATGGTCCTTCAAACAATGCCAGTCACCACTGGACTTTAACAGAAAACACCAGTCACCACTGGACTTTAAAAGAAAGCTGCCAGTCACCACTGGACTTTAACAGGTAATGCCAGTCACCACTGGACTTTAACAAGAGATGCCAGTCACCACTGGACTTTAACCAGAAATGCCAGTCACCACTGGACTTTAAAAGAAAGCTGCCAGTCTCCACTAGGCTGTAAAAGAAAGCTGCCAGTCACCACTGGGCTTTAAAAGAAAGCTGCCAGTCACCACTGGGCTTTAAAAGAAAGCTGCCAGTCACCACTGGGCTTTAAAAGAAAGCTGTCAATCACCACTAGACTTTAATGGAAAACGCCAGTCACCACTGGACTTTAAAAGAAAGCTGCCAGTCACCACTGGACTTTAAAGGAAAGCTGCCAGTTACCACTAGACTTTAAAGGAAAGCTGCCAGTTACCACTGGACTTTAAAGGAAAGCTGCTAGTTACCACTGGACTTTAAAAAGAAAGCTTCCATTTACCACTGGACTTTAAAAACAAAGCTGTCAGTTACCACTAGAATTTAAAAGAAATGCCAGTCACCACTAGACTTTAAAGGAAAGCTGCCAGTTACCACTGGACTTTAAAGGAAAGCTACCAGTTATCACTGGACTTTAAAGGAAAGTTGCCAGTTACCACTGGACTTTAAAAAGAAAGCTGCCAGTTACCACTAGACTTTAAAAAGAAAGCTGCCAGTTACCATTGGACTTTAAAAAGAAAGCTGCCAGTTACCACTGGACTTTAAAAGAAATGCCAGTCACCACTGGACTTACTGGGGACCTCACCAAAAGATTTGGGACAATTGCTTTACAAGCCAAACTTTCTCAAACAAAGAGAAATAACCAAAAGAAATTCCTCAACTCCTCAAGGATATGCCATTTAATCCAAAGAGAGGTTGTTACCACAACACTACTGGAGAAGGATTTTTCTTCGAATAGGATCTGTAAAATATTCTTCCTGGGGGTATAGTGCACGATAAGCGTACACCCAACATAGATTTGGAAGCCACTTCCCAGGGATCAAAGTTCAATCTAGGAAAGAGCTACAAAGAAACGGCCAAACAAGACTCCAACCATTGAGGGTTGAACTCAAATGGGAATTTATCTTATCCAGGCGTGGGAAAGATAACTGAAACAACCATCATCCACGAGGATTGAACTCTATGGGGAAATTAGAATTGGCGGGAACTTTATGCCTAAGGATTGACAACTCTATTGGAGAGAAGAGCAAACCCAATCGCTTGTTGAAAAACACCAAAGTGAAACAGGAACAGGTAATAACCGGAGATAGCCAAAATGCACGGATGCTATGCATATGCTTTATGCCATGCTTATGTTTATGTTGACAAAACAGACGAAACAAAACAAGAGATGAAATAAACATCTCGACACGGATACCTAGCCAACTTTACCAGATGGACCATCACTGGGGATGATCATGTAGAATCAACAGCTCTACTTCAAGGTGACCACCTTCTTTGGGGAAAATAGTACTCCACTCAAGATACAACACCAAGCTTTACTTAAGGGTCTGGCAAAATGAGTCCGGTTTCTTTGTTGGAGGAGGAACCCATGGGAAACTTCCAATATCAACTGAAGTAACGACTTATTGGGGAACTGCCAGAATACGCCATAAGACCCAAATAGCTTTGTACCTTATCTTGCATAATGATCATCACAACGAGTAATGACCCTTGTAACTAATGATCTCTCAAACTTCTCTTCCCCATAATACATGGTCTGTGAGAAGAAATCGCCAAGAGGATTTTACAGAAGAATTGACATACAAGATGCCCCAATATCTTCAAACTCTGAGAGATTCACGAATCTCGGCATAACTGCCCCAGTTTAACTGTCTTTGAGAGATTAATCTAATCTCGACTTGATTGCTTCTGATTAACTGGTCTAGAGTGGCAGGCCTTGAAAGGAGCTAAGAAACAACTTGTTTATAAGACCCCAAATGACGTACCCCAGAATACATGGTCTGCAAGAAGAAATCACCAAGAGGATTTTACAGAAGAATTGACATACAAGATGCCTCAATATCTTCAAACTCTTGGAGAGGTTCACGAACCTCGACGTAACTGCCCCTATTCAACGGTGCTTTCCCCACAAAGTCTCGGACTAAAAGTAACGACTGGGGAACAAACTTGCCCCTACAACAGAGTTGCCCCAGACTAAACTTTTCTTTGAGAGCTTCATCGGCTTCTGACCTGCGGTCGTAACAAGTGATGAACAAATCTTTTAGCTTGGTTGCCCCAGGCTAAGCCTCCTTTATCAAATCAAATTCCCTAGCTGACAACGTTTGTTGGGATTCCTTTGACATTGGATTGTCTAGCAAACAATATTGTTCATTTAGAAATTGGCAAATTTCAATGTAAAATTCATGCAATCTTTTGGAAACATTTTGATGAAACACACGCGACGGAGTGATCAAACGATCAAAGTGAAAGCGATCCACTCATTTTATGGATGATGGATAAAGTGATGAACACACACAAACATCAAAGAACATTTAGGAGTCAGGTTATCCAACCTTGCTGTAATATGCTTTCAAAACAACCTTACCTTAATTAGGTCTTTTAAGGGTTGTAATGTGGTTTGGTTCACGGCTCATGAAACAAAGGATAAAGGCTCAAAGTTATTTGTCCCACCCATTTTCCATGATGAAATTCAATCCTACGCTCGGTTAACTCAAACTATACATTCAGGTTCCCATAGGCTTTAAGAATTGAACTGAAGATAGTTGGTGATGATTCACAAATCTAGGGTAGTCACAACTCCCTTATAGTATTTGATAGCTTTTTGCTAATTGAGGATTTGAAAGTGAAAGTTTTAAAGGTTTTCTCTTTTTATTATCCCTTACTTTTTGCATGAACTGTTTTCTTTTGGATATACAGTCAGCGGGATGCCCCATTTTTGCCTAAGTCCCCTTCATAGGTTTTTGACTTAGCGGGCTTTTTAATTTTTCTTTTTTCTTCTTCTTCTTTTTCTTTTTTGAGAAAGGAGGTGACTACCTAGTTTAATGGCTACGGCGGACCTTCATCATCTTTTGAACTTCGACACTTGTTTGTTATGTGCGAAGGAAAACCTGAATGCACCACTTTTAAAGTGTCTTGTATGCATATATCTCCGAGTTAACTGAGAACTACCCGCCCCAGGTTTGAGATTTTAGGTTTGTTTTTGTAGAGAAAGAAAACTCCTACTTCTAGCCTCGAAGGGGTTAACGAGGGATTATCTTCCTTATTTCTCCGATGTTTAGGGATTTGAAACAATGCCTTACATCATCGGCAAAGTTAAATTGAAAGCATATCAACAGCAGTTATAGATATAGTTCTCATCATCCTCCCCAATCTTTGCTTTAAACAACAGTTTTAGTAAAGAAATTTTTTTTCATTTTTGTATTTCATAACAATGAAAGGAAAAAGAAAGATTGAAATGAGTGGACTTAATCAAAAGATGCACAAACATTTCATTAATATTGCCAATTCAAAATGAACAACAGCTTACAAGCAATTCAAATTAAACAATAAGGGAAATACAACTGAAAATACTGAAACAAACAGAATACAGCCAGCTTAGGAGAATTGACTTAACAACTTCAGTTTTCAGGCCCAAATGGGGGAACACCTCTATCACTGATTACTTGCTCCTTGTGGTATAGAACCTTGAGAGGCCTCGTAGGTCCTTTGTCTTTTGCTTCGAGAGCCGAGACACTGATACTTGGTTTACCTTCTTGAGGTTTTAACAGCTCCAACAAGCTTTGCACCTTCCACCCAAAACCTTTGCACTCTTCTACCAAATGCCCTATTGTCCCAGTATGGTACTTGCATTCAACTTCTAGGTGATCTTCTTCAAAGATCAGTTTTTTGTCATCGACTAGCTCTTGCACCATAAATCCTAATGCCAAACAAGTGTCTAGTTCATGTCTTTCAGCCCCTTTGTAAAACTCACAAGTCAAGTTTGCATTATGCCATGGTCCTGGCACAAGGTTAAGAGCTCGTGGAGTCACCAACGAATTCTGAATTAGTAGCGGATAAAGCTTACTTAGCAGCACATGAACTGTCTTGTAGCATGCCTTGTTCCTCCTGACACGATTCTTCTTATTCATGTTCTGGCTTCGAGAACCTTGAGGGGAAACAGCCAATGAATGCCGAGATGCTCTTTTGGCAACCACCTGACAAGGATGACATTTTGGCGCAGGCCCAAATGCTGGTTGACGATGGTCTAACCATTGAAGCTTAGGAGGTCCTTGAGTTGACGAGTCACCAGAAGTGACAGACTGACAACCTCTCTAGGCGCAATAGGGTGAGAATACCCCTCGTTCCTCATCAAATTCTGCAAAGTCTCCAAAACCCAATTCATATGACCTTTGAGGATCCTGATTTCCTCCTTCAAGGCTTCTTGCCCTTTCAAAAGCTCTTTCATCATTTCCATTGGTCCAGAATGCGTACTAGGTATCCCTCTAGGGACAAGAAGAGGAAGATGAGACTCAAGGCTCTAAAATGCAAATGCAAATACAAATGTGACGACATGCTCATGCAATGCAAAAAAAGTTACATGGAACTCAAAACATTCACAAACATCAAGATAGACCAAAAACTTATTTTCATTAACCAACAATTTGAATTGCAACATGTCAGTACTTCTTACAAGAGTCTTAAACAAAGAGCTAAATAAAAGATAACAAAATTCCTAAAGAGGTTCTCTGGACAGCTTCGAGTTGAGCTTCTCAATCTCCTTTTCCATCTGGGCTTTCTCGAGGATAAGCTTCTCCACAATTAGCTTCTACGGAGTCAACTGAGGACTAAGTAAAGATAAATCATCTGATACTTTTCTCTTCTTACAAGAGAGAACTTCTTTATTCTTCAACCGTAGTTGTTTCTAAAATTCTGCATTTTTCGACAACCACTTGATTCTTGTGCTCCCATGCTTCTCTGTTTGTTGTGCTTTGCTCAAAGTGACTCCCAAACGTGTAGCATTAACAATATCTTTCTCCATATGGTCTTTCCCCATGATTGGAAAAGGAGATTCGTCAAGAATGAGCAATCCAACCAAATAAGAGTTTTCCATTAGTGGGTATTAGTTGATAGTCGGAAAAGTGAAACGATGATAGACTGGATCATAGAACTGGAGAAGCATGGAGAGGAGTCCATTATCCACCTTTATCTTCAATAATAACAACAGTTTCTCATATATTTTTGAATCCCTCTGGATCTGTCACCAAGGTACCTAACCTCTTTAGGTCATCCAAGTTAAAACTCTTGTAAGTGTACTTCAAAGTTTCTTTCTTTTACTGTTCATAACAACCTTGATGTTTACAAACAAAAGTCTGAGTTCCATGAAACTTTATGATATGATGTTTATGAATGCAAAAATGCACAAACACAGGCAAAAGCAAAGATCACATATGCACAAACACAAGCCTAGGTTTAAAGGATGATCGTGGATCCAAGGTCTACCCATCCCCAAAAAGGTGTGTAATATGGATTTTCAAACCTGTAGAGCAGGGTTCTAAACGGTTCTTAGAGTCAACAACCCATCTTTCGGATATTACCAACTTCCCAAATTACTTGGTGGTCGATAATATTCTCAAGAGAGTCTCGTCTAAGTGTAGTATCGCGTATCAACTACTTCGGAAATAATTCCTTATAGCCATCGCACTACGTTCAAGTAAGGCCAAAGTGGGGTAGAATGTAATCTAAAAGTCCACAGTGTCATGGGCTCCTTCGTCGAAAGTAGCATTGTTTTCACGAATACTCGATCAACAATACTAAACTCTCAAGAGGGCCTACACTGAGCGGTGGTTTCTCAAGTTAGCTTGGTCGGGAATCAACTCCTTATAAGCCTCCTTGAATATATCACCATCCTATCAAAATTGCACTAAAGTCCAGGTATAGGACCGTCTCACCACTGAAAAGGTCCCAAAATCCAACACTCGAACAAATATACACAAATATACATGTAAAGCAAATATTCACAAATATAGCACATAAACAAACAAAATAGGCTAAACCCTCAAGTTTTAAATCTCCCCAGTGAAGTCGCCATTTCTGTTGCAGTGAGAATCGTGATATCAAGCTATTGAATTAACTTGAATCTTTTAATTCTTAGAATTCACAACCGGTCTTTAATCTATCCAAAGGAAAGGTCTAAAGAAAGAAAAACCCTTTTCGCGATGTAACAACAACGCTAAGAGATTCGGGGATCGGGGGTTGGTTATGCATAAGGTAGGTATTTCACATCCTAAACTTCTGTAGTACTCTACAGGAACCTTTTGTTTGTTTGTATGCTAGGTTGCTAAGTGTTTGCTATGGATTGGAAAAAGGTGTAGGTTAAAACCTAAAGATATGTACACTAAGTTTGCTCCCCAAAGACGTCGCGTCCTCTGCCTACGTATCCTAACTAGGATAGAATCAGAGCAATCGTAGTTCACTTCACAAGGGTTAAAGAACACTTGATTATGATCAAGGTTCAAAGGAGAACAAACATGACAATGTTTGTGTAGAGTTTAAGGAAACTCTCTAGATCTAACTTGAACACTCAAGAAAGGGAGGTAAGTAATCATGAAGATGATTCTTACATAGAATTAACAAACTCTATCCTAAGTTCTAGTTGAAAGAGCACTCCTAACAAGGGTGGGCTTTGTAGACTTAAGAAAAGTCTAAAGGACAAGTTCCACTTAACTAAGTGTATGAATGACTTAACGAAGTCGAGGGAGAGATGAGTTGTTTATGACCAAAGGGTCAACAGAAAGACTTTTCCTTTGGAAGGAGAGAGAGAGAGGCAACTTGGATGAGAACTAAAAAGTTCCATCACTTGGTTACAACCGGTAAGCAAGATGAATAAGATTACAATCAAGTAAGCATGCATATTACAATAAGCAGATACTACAAACAAACACCAATGGTTACAACCGGTAATCAAATATCTTAACAAAGATGGAAGCATAGTCTTAACAAAGATTGAAACATGTGGAAGGTAACAACCATGTAAAAAAATCACAATTTGAAAGTAAACATGCCATAGACTCAAGGTGCATCTAGTGTAACAACAATATGTATTGATGACAATCAAACACAAACAAATTAGTTTAACCTCATGATTTAGGAGGAAAATAATCATGGGATTATGGTGACGACCAAAGGAGGAAAAACCCTAGCATGTTAACTAACATAGGATGCAAAAATCTCACAAGAAAATTCAAGCATATTCAAAGGGAATTCAACAACAAGTAAGATAACGATCTCAACAAATGAACAGATTTCCACACAGACAAAAGACATCACAATTAATAACAATATGTAATATTTTTACACCACATGAAAATAGACCTTAAGACAAGCATGTTGCAAAAAGAATGGATTCAAAAGGATAAAAATTGACAAAGATATGAATTTTTGAAGTTTCAGGTAAAAATGTACAAGTAAAACACAACAAAGTAAAAATAAAATAAAAAGCAAGGGGTGGGAGTTGAACCCACGCCCCTCAGCTTACACATGCGCGCGCAAGAAAATGAAAAAAAGAACAAAAGGGTTGATCCTCCTCAGGGATCGAACCCAGGTCTAGGTAGTGAAAGGCGCATGAGAGAGTAAGTTGATTACCACTGGGGTGACTATACATCCGTTGATATAGCTACCCCCATAAACATATAAGGCGTGTTCTCAAGGATTTCTGGGCAAGTTGGAAGCAAGAACATGGCATTTTTACAAAGGGCGTTTTGATGCTAACTTACTCAATTCTTAATGGATTCAGGTGAAATTTTAGTCAAAATTGAGTGTTTTTAAACATGGGACAGGATGGTAGAGTTGGTTTTTTGAAAGGATGCATAGAAAATAAAACACGATGGCAGTTGCAAAAATGGGATGAAAATGCATTTTCAAGATCAATGATCAAACCAGACATGCTATAATCAGGAAGAGGGTTCGAACACATCTCAAATATCATGTACATCAAGCTCACACACTCAAACAACTCACACATAGGTCAAAACTTCAACTGCCATATGGAAATGGAAGGAAATTCAAGACATGTTGCAAATATGAGAGATAAATCAAGAAAAAGGCGTAATTGAAATGAATAGATCACACATATATCCTCAAAACATCACATAAGGTGTGTCTATACTTTAAAATTGTTTACAAACAACATAGAATTGAAAGTCATATGTCCACTACTCACTTAACACAACATAATGCATCATTGGAATCAAAAATGAATTGGGACAGTTTGAGGTCAGAAACAAGTCATACACAAGTTTCAAATAAGATAAAAAATGAGTCTAGCACCTAAGGTTGTCATGAAATGCATACAACAAGAATATGACCAACAAAATGCAATTTATCAAACATGATGAAGCCAGACTGTTATGACAGAGAAATGAGGCAGACAGAAACGATTGATTCATGAACATACAAGTCTCACATGCTATTAGAGGTCCAATGTTACATGAATTGACCTAGACAAATTAAGTAAAGCAAAGTGAGGTGTGTGACAGTGATTTTCAAAACAGCTGCAGCAGCAGGGCACAAACATGTTTCAGTTGTGAAAATGATCTCATGTTAACAAACAATACACACACACCATAAATATAAATAAGAGTGAGTTACAACTCAGAAAAGATGCACATGGCAAGCAAGAAAGATATTGGCATATGGTCATGGTAAATTAGTTCAAAGATGCAATTTGATGGTGAAATGAGAAAGCAAGCAGTCATTGATCAAACCAACCATCAACACCCATTAGAATCAAGTATATAAGTGAGTTACAACTCAAAGATTAGGCATTTTGCAAGCAATCAAGAATCTTGGTATGTTCATGGTGATTTTGGTTTGAAAAAGAGCATTTGGAAGGTGAAATAGGAAAACAGGTACACATAGATCAATTCAATCATCCACACACTTAAAATCATGAAGATAAGTGGGTTACAACTCAAAACATAAGCATATACACACCATTATCATGACAAGGAATTAGTTTTAACTTACAAAACAAACATAGGATTGTTGAAATGAAAAAAGGTATGTTATGGTGAAAAATGGAAAAATCTGTCTTGGCAAGACAGTTGTGGCAGCAGATGGTGTCTTTTTCAAATTGTGAGGTTTTAAACCAAGATAATAACATACACACATCATAAATATGACAAGGAAAGTGATCATGCATTGAAATCAAACTCACAGTAGTTGGAGCCAAATTTTAGTATGTTGTTGAAATGTGAAACAGTTTTGGTGTACTTATGTAGCAGCAGGGGTATTATTGCAAGCAGTGAGGTTTACATCAAAACAAACAATACACATACATCTCATACATCATGGCAAGTAGGATGAGCCCAAGATTTGGAGTACATGGCATCTAAAACAGGTTTTGAAATGTTCATGGAAAAGTAAAACAATTTTTGATGACAGAAGGTGAAATTCAAATGGAAATTGTTTTAAACCAAAACAAGAGCATACACACACCATAAATGTAATAACAGATGGTATTGAGTTCAAAATTTAACCACATCCTATTTGATTCAAAGTATGACATGATGATGGTATCATATTGCTAAAATAACAAAGAAACACAAACTGTCAAGAACCAAAACCAAATGGTATATCCTATGTTGCTATCACACACACACTTCAAATGTGTAATCTAAAGATTATAGGCCTTAGCATCATTCAAAACCAAACTGTCATGGAAGTTGGCATGTTCATGGTACATGCTTTTCAACACAACAATCTCAAAAATGCCAAACATGAAAATATGATGTAAGGTGAGAAGTTGATAGACTAAATACCTCTTGTAGACTATGTTGGGCAAGTTTGAACACAAAGAAATCCAGGGATCTTGTTTTTGGCACAATGTTGAAGTTTGCTACCTCTTGAAGCAATATGCAAACCTTATGACAGTTGGAGAAATGAGCTTCACCACTGGTTTTCAATGCTTTGGATAGTTGCAATATGACATATGTGAGGTGTATGGATGGTTAGAATAGCAAGAATGGGCCTAGACAAGGATTTGGCAGATTTTGAGTATAGTGGTCAAACTTGTTTGGTGTGAAAGTTGACTTTTGTGAAATTGAGATTTTTGAGTGGTTTGAATGTATGGACACCTTCTATACAATGCTTAGAGGTTGTGTAGATGGTTTTGAGGGACTTGGAGATGGTAGAACTGATCTTGAGCAGAGTTTTGCTCAAGACAGCTTTTTAGTGAAAAATGGAAGTTTGAAAATTTAAGATTCTTAGGGAAATGAGAGGGAATTGAGAGCTGTTGTTTTTTTTTTCTGGTTTTGGAGATTGCTCTGTGTTTAAATGACATAGAGGGAGCCCCTATTTATAGGAGAATGCAAGGTGAGGGCAGATTTGTAAACTTGGCATTTTGGAGGGATTTTGGAAAGGAAACCCTTGGCTTGGGGTTTGGTACAACGGCAAGCTTCAAAGCCTTGCCTTAACTGATGAATTTTTCAAGTGGAAATGAATGACATGAGGTGATTAGAGTGGCTATGAAAATAGGGAACTGCAGCTGCAAGTGGCAAAAGTTTCTCTTTCCAATTTTATGAATATTATATTGTCAACTTGCCTCCAAGTTGCCAAGTCCATCAATTCCTTATTTCTTATGGTTTTCTCTTCATCTAGGCCTCAAGTTATCAGAATAAAATGTGATCTAATGGTTGGGGATGGCCCAAGTTGTTAAAATTTCAATTTGTGAAGAATTGTCAATGTGGGACTCAAGTGTTAAAAGCTCATCTTGCCAAATTCATAACTCTCAACTTATAATGGATATGGAGGAGTTCTACCACAATTTGGAAAGCCCTAATGTAGCTATACAACTTTCATGCTTTCATTAATTTCATATTCCCAAAGGAACTTGGCCAAAATGCCTCTCAAAGTTGTTGAAAAAACAAGCCTAAAAGTGAAATTTGTCTAAGTTATTTCCCTCTTGTAATGAATTTGACCATAACTCCAAATCTATGCATTTTCTGATCATGGACCACTTTGGGACTTTTGTAGGACTTGTCAAGAGCTTTCCAATGAGCTTTGAACCAACTCAATTGGATGTGTGGTTAAGGAGTTATGGTTTTGCCCCTTTCAATACCCTAATTCCCGACTTTTGCGATTACTCCTCAACCCTTGATCCAATTGTCATGAAATTTTATGGGAAGATGCAATATGTCATTAGGAACATTTTTTGATTCACATCTTGAGGTCAGACTCCTTATTGTTGAAGAGTTGACGTTTCGGTCAACCGAACAATTGATCGGTGGCTACTGAGTCGACTGTTGATGCTCTGGACCTTTTGAGGCTTTGAAACTTCTTGAATGGACTTTACCAAGCCATATGAACATTATGGACCATGATCCCACCATTGTAACACCTTTTAAATCCAAAGTCAAACCACAGTTGACTTTTCATGCTCGAATACCCTAATCGGGTATCCTGAACTTCACTGCTTTTGATTCCTGGGTAACAACCTCAAATTGGATTCATGTTTGATCCAATAGAATACTCTTGATGATGTGGAGACCCAATCTCAAAGAAAACCAATCCAAAACATTGACTGGTCAACTCTCGAAATCTCGATTTCGGCTGTACAAAACCCTGATCCTCCTGTAACTTGACAAAGACCACTTGGAAGGGGTTAAGGTTAGATAAACATGTGAACATGCTCCTAAAATGATGATGAAAATCTAAGGAGTCAAATTTGGGGTATGACACACAATCTGAAATCAATAAGATTACAGAACCCCCACTAAAATGATGACGGAGCGTAACTCACACCTGCCACTACCACCAAAAAGATGATAACACAAACACTATCACACAATATGATATCAGCAAGATGACAGACCCCCCACCAAAAGGATGACAGAGCGAAACTCACACCGGCCACTACCACCTAAAGGATGATAGGAAAAACACTATTGCACAATCTAACATCAATCAAGATGACAAACCCCCCACGAAAAGAATGACGGAGCGAAACTCACACCGGCCACTACCACCAAAAGGATGATAGGACAAACACTATCGCACAATCTGACATTAATCAAGATGACAGACCCCCCACCAAAAGGGTGACGGAGCGAAATTCGCATCGACCACTACCACCAAAAGGATGATAGGACAAACACTATAGCACAATCTGAAATCAATAAGATTACAGACCCCCCACTAAAAGGATGACAGAGCGTAACTCACACCGGCCACTACCACCAAAAAGATGATAACACAAACACTATCGCACAATATGATATCAGCAAGATGACAAACCCCGCACCAAAAGGATGACAGAGCGAAACTCACACCGGCCACTACCACCTAAAGGATGATAGGAAAAACACTATCGCACAATTTGACATCAATCAAGATGACAAATCCCCCACCAAAAGGATGACGAAGCGAAACTCGCACCGGCCACTACCAGCTAAAGGATGATAGGACAAACACTATCGCACAATCTGACATCAATCAAGATGACAGACCCTCCACAAAAACGATGACGGAGAGAAACTCGCACCGGCCACTACCACCAAAAGGATAATAGGACAAACACTATCGCACAGTCTAACATTAATCAAGATGACAGACCCCCCACCAACAGGATGACAGAGCGAAATTCCCATCGGCCACTACCACCAAAAGGATGATAGGACAAACACTATAGCAAAATCTGAAATGAATAAGATTACAGACCCCCCACTAAAAGGATGACGGAGCGTAACTCACATCGGCCACTACCACCAAAAAGATGATAACACAAACACTATCGCATAATATGATATCAGCAAGATGACAGACCCCCCCCCCCACCAAAAGGATGATAGAGCGAAACTCACACCGCCCTCTACCACCAAAAAGATGATACGACAAACACTATCGCACAATCTGACATTAATCAAGATGACAGACCCCCCACCAAAAGGATGACGGAGCGAAATTCGCATCGGCCACTACCACCAAAAGGATGATAGGAAAAACACTATAGCACAATCAGAAATCTATAAGATTACAGACCCCCCACTAAAGGATGACGGAGCGTAACTCACACCGGCCACTACCACCAAAAAGATTATAACACAAACACTATCGCACAATATGATATCAGCAAGATGACAGACCCCCCACCTAAAGGATGACAGTGCGAAACTCACACCGGCCACTACCACCTAAAGGATGATAGGAAAAACACTACCGCACAATCTGACATCAATCATGATGACAAACCCCCCACGAAAAGGATGACAGAGCGAAACTCACACCGGCCACTACCACCAAAAGGATGATAGGACAAACACTAACGCACAATCCGACATAAACAAGATGACAGACCCCCCACCAAAAGGATAACGGAGCGAAACTCACACCGGACACTACCACCAAAAGGATGATAGGACAAACACTATTGCACAATATAATATTAGCAAGATGACAGACCCCCCACCAAAAGGATGACAGAGCGAAACACACACCGACCACTACAACCTAAAGGATGATAGGAAAACACTATCGCACAATCTAACATCAATCAAGATGAAAAACCCACCACGAAAAGGATGACGGAGCGAAACTCACACCGGCCACTACCACCAAAAGGATGATAGGACAAACACTATCGCACAATCTGATATTAATCAAGATGACAGAGCCCCCACCAAAAGGATGACGGAGCGAAATTCGCATCGACCACTACCACCAAAAGGATGATAGGACAAACACTATAGCACAATCAGAAATCTATAAGATTATTGACCCCCCACTAAAGGATGACGGAGCATAACTCACACCGGCCACTACCACCAAAAAGATGATAACACAAACACTATCACACAATATGATATCAGCAAGATGACAAACCCCCCACCGAAAGGATGACAGAGCGAAACTCACACCGGCCACTACCACCTAAAGGATGATAGGAAAAACACTATCGCACAATCTGTCATCAATCATGATGACAAACCCCCCACGAAAAGGATGACAGAGCGAAACTCACACCGGCCACTACCACCAAAAGGATGATAGGACAAACACTAACACACAATCCGACATAAACAAGATGACAGACCCCCCACCAAAAGGATAACAGAGCGGGACTTACACCGGACACTACCACCAAAAGGATGATAGGACAAACACTATTGCACAATATAATATTAGCAAGATAACAGACCCCCCACCAAAAGGATGATAGAGAGAAACACACACCGACCTCTACCACCTAAAGGATGATAGGAAAAACACTATCGCACAATCTAACATCAAACAAGATGAAAAACCCCCCACGAAAAGGATGACGGAGCGAAACTCACACCGGCCACTACCACCAAAAGGATGATAGGACAAACACTATCGCACAATCTGACATTAATTAGGATGACAGAGCCCCCACCAAAAGGATGACGGAGCGAAATTCGCATCGACCACTTCCACCAAAAGGATGATAGGACAAACACTATAGCACAATCTGAAATCAATAAGATTACAGACCCACCACTAAAAGGATGACAGAGCGTAACGCACACCGACCACTACCACCAAAAAGATGATAACACAAACACTATCGCACAATATGATATCAGCAAGATGACAGACCCCCCACCGAAAGGATGACAGAGCGAAACTCACACCGGCCACTACCACCTAAAGGATGATAGCAAAAACACTATCGCACAATCTGACATCAATTATGATGACAAACCCCCCACGAAAAGGATGACAGAGCGAAACTCACACCGACCACTACCACCAAAAGTATGATAGGACAAACACTAACGCACAATCCGACATAAACAAGATGACAGACCCCCCACCAAAAGGATAACGGAGCGAAACTCACACCGGACACTACCACCAAAAGGATGATAGGACAAACACTATTGCACAATATAATATTAGCAAGATGACAGACCCCCCACCAAAAGGATGACAGAGCAAAACACACACCGACCACTACAACCTAAAGGATGATAGGAAAACACTATCGCACAATCTACCATCAATCAAGATGAAAAACCCACCACGAAAAGGATGACGGAGCGAAACTCACACCGGCCACTACCACCAAAAGGATGATAGGACAAACACTATCGCACAATCTGACATTAATCAAGATGACAGAGCCCCCACCAAAAGGATGACGGAGCGAAATTCGCATCGACCACTACCACCAAAAGGATGATAGGACAAACACTATAGCACAATCAGAAATCTATAAGATTATTCACCCCCCACTAAAGGATGACGAAGCATAACTCACACCGGCCACTACACCCAAAAAGATGATAACACAAACACTATCACACAATATGATATCAGCAAGATGAAAGACCCCCCATCGAAAGGATGATAGGGCGAAACTCACACCGGCCACTACCACCTAAAGGATGATAGGAAAAACACTATCGCACAATCTGTCATCAATCATGATGACAAACCCCCCACGAAAAGGATGACAGAGCGAAACTCACACCGGCCACTACCACCAAAAGGATGATAGGACAAACACTAACGCACAATCCGACATAAACAAGATGACAGACCCCCCACCAAAAGGATAACAAAGCGGGACTTACACCTGACACTACCACCAAAAGGATGATAGGACAAACACTATTGCACAATATAATATTATCAAGATAACAGACCCCCACCAAAAGGATGACAGAGCGAAACACACACCGACCTCTACCACCTAAAGGATGATAAGAAAAACACTATCGCACAATCTAACATCAAACAAGATGAAAAACCCCCCACGAAAAGGATGACGGAGCGAAACTCACACCGGCCACTACCACCAAAAGGATGATAGGACAAACACTATCGCACAATCTGACATTAATTAGGATGACAGAGCCCCCACCAAAAGGATGACGGAGCGAAATTCGCATCGACCACTTCCACCAAAAGGATGATAGGACAAACACTATAGCACAATCTGAAATCAATAAGATTACAGACCCCCCACTAAAAGGATGACAGAGCGTAACTCACACCGGCCACTACCACCAAAAAGATGATAACACAAACACTATCGCACAATATGATATCAGCAAGATGACAGACCCCCCACCGAAAGGATGACAGAGCAAAACTCACACCGGCCACTACCACCTAAAGGATGATAGGAAAAACACTATCCCACAATCTGACATCAATTATGATGACAAACCCCCCACGAAAAGGATGACAGAGCGAAACTCACACCGGCCACTACCACCAAAAGTATGATAGGACAAACACTAACCCACAATCCGACATAAACAAGATGACAGACCCCCCACCAAAAGGATAACGGAGCGAAACTCACACCGGACACTACCACCAAAAGGATGATAGGACAAACATTATTGCACAATATAATATTAGCAAGATGACAGACCCCCCACCAAAAGGATGACAGAGCGAAACACACACCGACCACTACCACCTAAAGGATGATAGGAAAAACACTATCGCACAATCTAACATCAATCAAGATGAAAAACCCCCCACGAAAAGGATGACGGAGCGAAACTCACACCGGCCACTACCACCAAAAGGATGATAGGACAAACAATATCGCACAATCTGACATTAATCTAGATGACAGAGCCCCCACCAAAAGGATGACGGAGCGAAATTCGCATCGACCACTACCACCAAAAGGATGATAGGACAAACACTATAGCACAATCTGAAATCAATAAGATTACGGACCCCCCACTAAAAGGATGACAGAGCGTAACTCACACCGGCCACTACCACCAAAAAGATGATAACACAAACACTATCGCACAATATGATATCAGCAAGATGACAGACCCCCCACCGAGAGGATGACAGAGCGAAACTCACACCGGCCACTACCACCTAAAGGATGATAGGAAAAACACTATCGCACAATCTGTCATCAATCATGATGACAAACCCCCCACGAAAAGGATGACAGAGCGAAACTCACACCGGCCACTACCACCAAAAGGATGATAGGACAAACACTAACGCACAATCCGACATAAACAAGATGACAGACCCCCCACCAAAAGGATAACAGAGCGAAATTCACACCGGACACTACCACCAAAAGGATGATAGGACAAACACTATTGCACAATATAATATTAGCAAGATGACAGACCCCCCACCAAAAGGATGACAGAGCGAAACACACACCGACCACTACCACCTAAAGGATGATAGGAAAAACACTATCGCACAATCTAACATCAATCAAGATGAAAAACCCCCCACGAAAAGGATGACGGAGCGAAACTCACACCGGCCACTACCAGCTAAAGGATGATAGGACAAACACTATCGCACAATCTGACATCAATCAAGATGACAGACCCTCCACAAAAACGATGACGGGGCGAAACTCGCACCGGCCACTACCACCAAAAGGATAATAGGACAAACACTATCGCACAGTCTAACATTAATCAAGATGACAGACCCCCCACCAACAGGATGACAGAGCGAAATTCCCATCGGCCACTACCACCAAAAGGATGATAGGACAAACACTATAGCAAAATCTGAAATGAATAAGATTACAGACCCCCCACTAAAAGGATCACGGAGCGTAACTCACATCGGCCACTACCACCAAAAAGATGATAACACAAACACTATCGCATAATATGATATCAGCAAGATGACAGACCCCCCCACCAAAAGGATGATAGAGCGAAACTCACACCGCCCTCTACCACCAAAAAGATGATACGACAAACACTATCGCACAATCTGACATTAATCAAGATGACAGACCCCCCACCAAAAGGATGACGGAGCGAAATTCGCATCGGCCACTACCACCAAAAGGATGATAGGAAAAACACTATAGCACAATCACAAATCTATAAGATTACAGACCCCCCACTAAAGGATGACGGAGCGTAACTCACACCGGCCACTACCACCAAAAAGATTATAACACAAACACTATCGCACAATATGATATCAGCAAGATGACAGACCCCCCACCTAAAGGATGACAGTGCGAAACTCACACCGGCCACTACCACCTAAAGGATGATAGGAAAAACACTACCGCACAATCTGACATCACTCATGATGACAAACCCCCCACGAAAAGGATGACAGAGCGAAACTCACACCGGCCACTACCACCAAAAGGATGATAGGACAAACACTAACGCACAATCCGACATAAACAAGATGACAGACCCCCCACCAAAAGGATAACGGAGCGAAACTCACACCGGACACTACCACCAAAAGGATGATAGGACAAACACTATTGCACAATATAATATTAGCAAGATGACAGACCCCCCACCAAAAGGATGACAGAGCGAAACACACACCGACCACTACAACCTAAAGGATGATAGGAAAACACTATCGCACAATCTAACATCAATCAAGATGAAAAACCCACCACGAAAAGGATGACGGAGCGAAACTCACACCGGCCACTACCACCAAAAGGATGATAGGACAAACACTATCGCACAATCTGACATTAATCAAGATGACAGAGCCCCCACCAAAAGGATGACGGAGCGAAATTCGCATCGACCACTACCACCAAAAGGATGATAGGACAAACACTATAGCACAATCAGAAATCTATAAGATTATTGACCCCCCACTAAAGGATGACGGAGCATAACTCACACCGGCCACTACCACCAAAAAGATGATAACACAAACACTATCACACAATATGATATCAGCAAGATGACAGACCCCCCACCGAAAGGATGACAGAGCGAAACTCACACCGGCCACTACCACCTAAAGGATGATAGGAAAAACACTATCGCACAATCTGTCATCAATCATGATGACAAACCCCCCACGAAAAGGATGACAGAGCGAAACTCACACCGGCCACTACCACCAAAAGGATGATAGGACAAACACTAACGCACAATCCGACATAAACAAGATGACAGACCCCCCACCAAAAGGATAACAGAGCGGGACTTACACCGGACACTACCACTAAAAGGATGATAGGACAAACACTATTGCACAATATAATATTAGCAAGATAACAGACCCCCCACCAAAAGGATGATAGAGAGAAACACACACCGACCTCTACCACCTAAAGGATGATAGGAAAAACACTATCGCACAATCTAACATCAAACAAGATGAAAAACCCCCCACGAAAAGGATGACGGAGCGAAACTCACACCGGCCACTACCACCAAAAGGATGATAGGACAAACACTATCGCACAATCTGACATTAATTAGGATGACAGAGCCCCCACCAAAAGGATGACGGAGCGAAATTCGCATCGACCACTTCCACCAAAAGGATGATAGGACAAACACTATAGCACAATCTGAAATCAATAAGATTACAGACCCCCCACTAAAAGGATGACAGAGCGTAACTCACACCGACCACTACCACCAAAAAGATGATAACACAAACACTATCGCACAATATGATATCAGCAAGATGACAGACCCCCCACCGAAAGGATGACAGAGCGAAACTCACACCGGCCACTACCACCTAAAGGATGATAGCAAAAACACTATCGCACAATCTGACATCAATTATGATGACAAACCCCCCACGAAAAGGATGACAGAGCGAAACTCACACCGACCACTACCACCAAAAGTATGATAGGACAAACACTAACGGACAATCCGACATAAACAAGATGACAGACCCCCCACCAAAAGGATAACGGAGCGAAACTCACACCGGACACTACCACCAAAAGGATGATAGGACAAACACTATTGCACAATATAATATTAGCAAGATGACAGACCCCCCACCAAAAGGATGACAGAGCGAAACACACACCGACCACTACAACCTAAAGGATGATAGGAAAACACTATCGCACAATCTACCATCAATCAAGATGAAAAACCCACCACGAAAAGGATGACGGAGCGAAACTCACACCGGCCACTACCACCAAAAGGATGATAGGACAAACACTATCGCACAATCTGACATTAATCAAGATGACAGAGCCCCCACCAAAAGGATGACGGAGCGAAATTCGCATCGACCACTACCACCAAAAGGATGATAGGACAAACACTATAGCACAATCAGAAATCTATAAGATTATTCACCCCCCACTAAAGGATGACGGAGCATAACTCACACCGGCCACTACCACCAAAAAGATGATAACACAAACACTATCACACAATATGATATCAGCAAGATGAAAGACCCCCCATCGAAAGGATGACAGGGCGAAACTCACCGGCCACTACCACCTAAAGGATGATAGGAAAAACACTATCGCACAATCTGTCATCAGTCATGATGACAAACCCCCCACGAAAAGGATGACAGAGCGAAACTCACACCGGCCACTACCACCAAAAGGATGATAGGACAAACAATAACGCACAATCCGACATAAACAAGATGACAGACCCCCCACCAAAAGGATAACAAAGCGGGACTTACACCGGACACTACCACCAAAAGGATGATAGGACAAACACTATTGCACAATATAATATTAGCAAGATAACAGACCCCCACCAAAAGGATGACAGAGCGAAACACACACCGACCTCTACCACCTAAAGGATGATAAGAAAAACACTATCGCACAATCTAACATCAAACAAGATGAAAAACCCCCCACGAAAAGGATGACGGAGCGAAACTCACACCGGCCACTACCACCAAAAGGATGATAGGACAAACACTATCGCACAATCTGACATTAATTAGGATGACAGAGCCCCCACCAAAAGGATGACGGAGCGAAATTCGCATCGACCACTTCCACCAAAAGGATGATAGGACAAACACTATAGCACAATCTGAAATCAATAAGATTACAGACCCCCTACTAAAAGGATGACAGAGCGTAACTCACACCGGCCACTACCACCAAAAAGATGATAACACAAACACTATCGCACAATATGATATCAGCAAGATGACAGACCCCCCACCGAAAGGATGACAGAGCAAAACTCACACCGGCCACTACCACCTAAAGGATGATAGGAAAAACACTATCGCACAATCTGACATCAATTATGATGAGAAACCCCCCACGAAAAGGATGACAGAGCGAAACTCACACCGGCCACTACCACCAAAAGTATGATAGGACAAACACTAACCCACAATCCGACATAAACAAGATGACAGACCCCCCACCAAAAGGATAACGGAGCGAAACTCACACCGGACACTACCACCAAAAGGATGATAGGACAAACATTATTGCACAATATAATATTAGCAAGATGACAGACCCCCCACCAAAAGGATGACAGAGCGAAACACACACCGACCACTACCACCTAAAGGATGATAGGAAAAACACTATCGCACAATCTAACATCAATCAAGATGAAAAACCCCCCACGAAAAGGATGACGGAGCGAAACTCACACCGGCCACTACCACCAAAAGGATGATAGGACAAACAATATCGCACAATCTGACATTAATCTAGATGACAGAGCCCCCACCAAAAGGATGACGGAGCGAAATTCGCATCGACCACTACCACCAAAAGGATGATAGGACAAACACTATAGCACAATCTGAAATCAATAAGATTACGGACCCCCCACTAAAAGGATGACAGAGCGTAACTCACACCGGCCACTACCACCAAAAAGATGATAACACAAACACTATCGCACAATATGATATCAGGAAGATGACAGACCCCCCACCGAGAGGATGACAGAGCGAAACTCACACCGGCCACTACCACCTAAAGGATGATAGGAAAAACACTATCGCACAATCTGTCATCAATCATGATGACAAACCCCCCACGAAAAGGATGACAGAGCGAAACTCACACCGGCCACTACCACCAAAAGGATGATAGGACAAACACTAACGCACAATCCGACATAAACAAGATGACAGAACCCCCACCAAAAGGATAACAAAGCGAAATTCACACCGGACACTACCACCAAAAGGATGATAGGACAAACACTATTGCACAATATAATATTAGCAAGATGACAGACCCCCCACCAAAAGGATGACAGAGCGAAACACACACCGACCACTACCACCTAAAGGATGATAGGAAAAACACTATCGCACAATCTAACATCAATCAAGATGAAAAACCCCCCACGAAAAGGATGACGGAGCGAAACTCACACCGGCCACTACCACCAAAAGGATGATAGGACAAACACTATCACACAATCTGACATTAATCAAGATGACAGAGCCCCCACCAAAAGGATGACGGAGCGAAATTCGCATCGACCACTACCACCAAAAGGATGATAGGACAAACATTATAGCACAATCTGAAATCAATAAGATTACAGACCCCCCACTAAAAGGATGACAGAGCGTAACTCACACTGGCCACTACCACCAAAAAGATGATAACACAAACACTATCGCACAATATCATATCAGCAAGATGACAGACCCCCCACCGAAAGGATGACAGAGCGAAACTCACACCGGCCACTACCACCTAAAGGATGATAGGAAAAACACTATCGCACAATCTGACATCAATCATGATGACAAACCCCCCACGAAAAGGATGACAGAGCGAAACTCACACCGGCCACTACCACCAAAAGTATGATAGGACAAACACTAATGCACAATCCGACATAAACAAGATGACAGACCCCCCACCAAAAGGATAACGGAGCGAAACTCACACCGGACACTACCACCAAAAGGATGATAGGACAAACATTATTGCATAATATAATATTAGCAAGATGACAGACCCCCCACCAAAAGGATGACAGAGCGAAACACACACCGACCACTACCACCTAAAGGATGATAGGAAAAACACTATCGCACAATCTAACATCAATCAAGATGAAAAACCCCCCACGAAAAGGATGACGGAGCGAAACTCACACCGGCCACTACCACCAAAAGGATGATAGGACAAACACTATCACACAATCTGACATTAATCAAGATGACAGAGCCCCCACCAAAAGGATGACGGAGCGAAATTCGCATCGACCACTACCACCAAAAGGATGATAGGACAAACATTATAGCACAATCTGAAATCAATAAGATTACGGACCCCCCACTAAAAGGATGACAGAGCGTAACTCACACTGGCCACTACCACCAAAAAGATGATAACACAAACACTATCGCACAATATGATATCAGCAAGATGACATACCCCCCACCGAGAGGATGACAGAGCGAAACTCACACTGGCCACTACCACCTAAAGGATGATAGGAAAAACACTATCGCACAATCTGTCATCAATCATGATGACAAACCCCCCACGAAAAGGATGACAGAGTGAAACTCACACCGGCCACTACCACCAAAAGGATGATAGGACAAACACTAACGCACAATCCGACATAAACAAGATGACAGACCCCCCACCCAAAGGATAACAGAGCGAAACTCACACCAGACACTACCACCAAAAGGATGATAGGACAAACACTATTGCACAATATAATATTAGCAATATGACAGACCCCCCACCAAAAGGATGACAGAGCGAAACACACACCGACCACTACCACCTAAAGGATGATAGGAAAAACACTATCGCACAATCTAACATCAATCAAGATGAAAAACCCCCCACGAAAAGGATGACGGAGCGAAACTCACACCGGCCACTACCACCAAAAGGATGATTGGACAAACACTATCACACAATCTGACATTAATCAAGATGACAGAGCCCCCACCAAAAGGATGATGGAGCGAAATTCGCATCGACCACTACCACCAAAAGGATGATAGGATAAACACTATAGCATAATCTGAAATCAATAAGATTACAGACCCCCCACTAAAAGGATGACAGAGCGTAACTCACACCGGCCACTACCACCAAAAAGATGATAACACAAACACTATCGCACAATATGATATCAGCAAGATGACAGACCCCCCACCGAAAGGATGACAGAGTGAAACTCACACCGGCCACTACCACCTAAAGGATGATAGGAAAAACACTATCGCACAATCTGACATCAATCATGATGACAAACCCCCCACGAAAAGGATGACAGAGCGAAACTCACACCGGCCACTACCACCAAAAGTATGATAGGACAAACACTAACACACAATCCGACATAAACAAGATGACAGACCCCCCACCAAAAGGATAACGGAGCGAAACTCACACCAGACACTACCACCAAAAGGATGATAGGACAAACACTATTGCACAATATAATATTAGCAATATGACAGACCCCCCACCAAAAGGATGACAGAGCGAAACACACACCGACCACTACCACCTAAAGGATGATAGGAAAAACACTATCGCACAATCTAACATCAATCAAGATGAAAAACCCCCCACGAAAAGGATGACGGAGCGAAACTCACACCGGCCACTACCACCAAAAGGATGATAGGACAAACACTATCACACAATCTGACATTAATCAAGATGACAGAGCCCCCACCAAAAGGATGATGGAGCAAAATTCGCATCGACCACTACCACCAAAAGGATGATAGGATAAACACTATAGCATAATCTGAAATCAATAAGATTACAGACCCCCCACTAAAAGGATAACAGAGCGTAACTCACACCGGCCACTACCACCAAAAAGATGATAACACAAACACTATCGCACAATATGATATCAGCAAGATGACAGACCCCCCATCGAAAGGATGACAAAGCGAAACTCACACCGGCCACTACCACCTAAAGGATGATAGGAAAAACACTATCGCACAATCTGACATCAATCATGATGACAAACCCCCCACGAAAAGGATGACAGAGCGAAACTCACACCGGCCACTACCACCAAAAGTATGATAGGACAAACACTAACGCACAATCCGACATAAACAAGATGACAGACCCCCCAACAAAAGGATAACGGAGCGAAACTCACATCGGACACTACCACCAAAAGGATGATAGGACAAACACTATTGCACAATATAATATTAGCAAGATGACAGACCCCCCACCAAAAGGATGACAGAGCGAAACACACACCGACCACTACCACCTAAAGGATTATAGGAAAAACACTATCGCACAATCTAACATCAATCAAGATGAAAAACCCCCCACGAAAAGGATGACGGAGCGAAACTCACACCGGCCACTACCACCAAAAGGATGATAGGACAAACACTATCGCACAATCTGACATTAATCAAGATGACAGAGCCCCCACCAAAAGGATGACGGAGCGAAATTCGCATCGACCACTACCACCAAAAGGATGATAGGACAAACACTATAGCACAATCTGAAATCAATAAGATTACGGACCCCCCACTAAAAGGATGACAGAGCGTAACTCACACCGGCCACTACCACCAAAAAGATTATAACACAAACACTATCGCACAATATGATATCAGCAAGATGACAGACCCCCCACCTAAAGGATGACAGTGCGAAACTCACACCGGCCACTACCACCTAAAGGATGATAGGAAAAACACTACCGCACAATCTGACATCACTCATGATGACAAACCCCCCACGAAAAGGATGACAGAGCGAAACTCACACCGGCCACTACCACCAAAAGGATGATAGGACAAACACTAACGCACAATCCGACATAAACAAGATGACAGACCCCCCACCAAAAGGATAACGGAGCGAAACTCACACCGGACACTACCACCAAAAGGATGATAGGACAAACACTATTGCACAATATAATATTAGCAAGATGACAGACCCCCCACCAAAAGGATGACAGAGCGAAACACACACCGACCACTACAACCTAAAGGATGATAGGAAAACACTATCGCACAATCTAACATCAATCAAGATGAAAAACCCACCACGAAAAGGATGACGGAGCGAAACTCACACCGGCCACTACCACCAAAAGGATGATAGGACAAACACTATCGCACAATCTGACATTAATCAAGATGACAGAGCCCCCACCAAAAGGATGACGGAGCGAAATTCGCATCGACCACTACCACCAAAAGGATGATAGGACAAACACTATAGCACAATCAGAAATCTATAAGATTATTGACCCCCCACTAAAGGATGACGGAGCATAACTCACACCGGCCACTACCACCAAAAAGATGATAACACAAACACTATCACACAATATGATATCAGCAAGATGACAGACCCCCCACCGAAAGGATGACAGAGCGAAACTCACACCGGCCACTACCACCTAAAGGATGATAGGAAAAACACTATCGCACAATCTGTCATCAATCATGATGACAAACCCCCCACGAAAAGGATGACAGAGCGAAACTCACACCGGCCACTACCACCAAAAGGATGATAGGACAAACACTAACGCACAATCCGACATAAACAAGATGACAGACCCCCCACCAAAAGGATAACAGAGCGGGACTTACACCGGACACTACCACCAAAAGGATGATAGGACAAACACTATTGCACAATATAATATTAGCAAGATAACAGACCCCCCACCAAAAGGATGATAGAGAGAAACACACACCGACCTCTACCACCTAAAGGATGATAGGAAAAACACTATCGCACAATCTAACATCAAACAAGATGAAAAACCCCCCACGAAAAGGATGACGGAGCGAAACTCACACCGGCCACTACCACCAAAAGGATGATAGGACAAACACTATCGCACAATCTGACATTAATTAGGATGACAGAGCCCCCACCAAAAGGATGACGGAGCGAAATTCGCATCGACCACTTCCACCAAAAGGATGATAGGACAAACACTATAGCACAATCTGAAATCAATAAGATTATAGACCCCCCACTAAAAGGATGACAGAGCGTAACTCACACCGACCACTACCACCAAAAAGATGATAACACAAACACTATCGCACAATATGATATCAGCAAGATGACAGACCCCCCACCGAAAGGATGACAGAGCGAAACTCACACCGGCCACTACCACCTAAAGGATGATAGCAAAAACACTATCGCATAATCTGACATCAATTATGATGACAAACCCCCCACGAAAAGGATGACAGAGCGAAACTCACACCGACCACTACCACCAAAAGTATGATAGGACAAACACTAACGGACAATCCGACATAAACAAGATGACAGACCCCCCACCAAAAGGATAACGGAGCGAAACTCACACCGGACACTACCACCAAAAGGATGATAGGACAAACACTATTGCACAATATAATATTAGCAAGATGACAGACCCCCCACCAAAAGGATGACAGAGCGAAACACACACCGACCACTACAACCTAAAGGATGATAGGAAAACACTATCGCACAATCTACCATCAATCAAGATGAAAAACCCACCACGAAAAGGATGACGGAGCGAAACTCACACCGGCCACTACCACCAAAAGGATGATAGGACAAACACTATCGCATAATCTGACATTAATCAAGATGACAGAGCCCCCACCAAAAGGATGACGGAGCGAAATTCGCATCGACCACTACCACCAAAAGGATGATAGGACAAACACTATAGCACAATCAGAAATCTATAAGATTATTCACCCCCCACTAAAGGATGACGGAGCATAACTCACACCGGCCACTACCACCAAAAAGATGATAACACAAACACTATCACACAATATGATATCAGCAAGATGAAAGACCCCCCATCGAAAGGATGACAGGGCGAAACTCACCGGCCACTACCACCTAAAGGATGATAGGAAAAACACTATCGCACAATCTGTCATCAGTCATGATGACAAACCCCCCACGAAAAGGATGACAGAGCGAAACTCACACCGGCCACTACCACCAAAAGGATGATAGGACAAACACTAACGCACAATCCGACATAAACAAGATGACAGACCCCCCACCAAAAGGATAACAAAGCGGGACTTACACCGGACACTACCACCAAAAGGATGATAGGACAAACACTATTGCACAATATAATATTAGCAAGATAACAGACCCCCACCAAAAGGATGACAGAGCGAAACACACACCGACCTCTACCACCTAAAGGATGATAAGAAAAACACTATCGCACAATCTAACATCAAACAAGATGAAAAACCCCCCACGAAAAGGATGACGGAGCGAAACTCACACCGGCCACTACCACCAAAAGGATGATAGGACAAACACTATCGCACAATCTGACATTAATTAGGATGACAGAGCCCCCACCAAAAGGATGACGGAGCGAAATTCGCATCGACCACTTCCACCAAAAGGATGATAGGACAAACACTATAGCACAATCTGAAATCAATAAGATTACAGACCCCCTACTAAAAGGATGACAGAGCGTAACTCACACCGGCCACTACCACCAAAAAGATGATAACACAAACACTATCGCACAATATGATATCAGCAAGATGACAGACCCCCCACCGAAAGGATGACAGAGCAAAACTCACACCGGCCACTACCACCTAAAGGATGATAGGAAAAACACTATCGCACAATCTGACATCAATTATGATGACAAACCCCCCACGAAAAGGATGACAGAGCGAAACTCACACCGGCCACTACCACCAAAAGTATGATAGGACAAACACTAACCCACAATCCGACATAAACAAGATGACAGACCCCCCACCAAAAGGATAACGGAGCGAAACTCACACCGGACACTACCACCAAAAGGATGATAGGACAAACATTATTGCACAATATAATATTAGCAAGATGACAGACCCCCCACCAAAAGGATGACAGAGCGAAACACACACCGACCACTACCACCTAAAGGATGATAGGAAAAACACTATCGCACAATCTAACATCAATCAAGATGAAAAACCCCCCACGAAAAGGATGACGGAGCGAAACTCACACCGGCCACTACCACCAAAAGGATGATAGGACAAACAATATCGCACAATCTGACATTAATCTAGATGACAGAGCCCCCACCAAAAGGATGACGGAGCGAAATTCGCATCGACCACTACCACCAAAAGGATGATAGGACAAACACTATAGCACAATCTGAAATCAATAAGATTACGGACCCCCCACTAAAAGGATGACAGAGCGTAACTCACACCGGCCACTACCACCAAAAAGATGATAACACAAACACTATCGCACAATATGATATCAGGAAGATGACAGACCCCCCACCGAGAGGATGACAGAGCGAAACTCACACCGGCCACTACCACCTAAAGGATGATAGGAAAAACACTATCGCACAATCTGTCATCAATCATGATGACAAACCCCCCACGAAAAGGATGACAGAGCGAAACTCACACCGGCCACTACCACCAAAAGGATGATAGGACAAACACTAACGCACAATCCGACATAAACAAGATGACAGAACCCCCACCAAAAGGATAACAAAGCGAAATTCACACCGGACACTACCACCAAAAGGATGATAGGACAAACACTATTGCACAATATAATATTAGCAAGATGACAGACCCCCCACCAAAAGGATGACAGAGCGAAACACACACCGACCACTACCACCTAAAGGATGATAGGAAAAACACTATCGCACAATCTAACATCAATCAAGATGAAAAACCCCCCACGAAAAGGATGACGGAGCGAAACTCACACCGGCCACTACCACCAAAAGGATGATAGGACAAACACTATCACACAATCTGACATTAATCAAGATGACAGAGCCCCCACCAAAAGGATGACGGAGCGAAATTCGCATCGACCACTACCACCAAAAGGATGATAGGACAAACATTATAGCACAATCTGAAATCAATAAGATTACAGACCCCCCACTAAAAGGATGACAGAGCGTAACTCACACTGGCCACTACCACCAAAAAGATGATAACACAAACACTATCGCACAATATCATATCAGCAAGATGACAGACCCCCCACCGAAAGGATGACAGAGCGAAACTCACACCGGCCACTACCACCTAAAGGATGATAGGAAAAACACTATCGCACAATCTGACATCAATCACGATGACAAACCCCCCACGAAAAGGATGACAGAGCGAAACTCACACCGGCCACTACCACCAAAAGTATGATAGGACAAACACTAATGCACAATCCGACATAAACAAGATGACAGACCCCCCACCAAAAGGATAACGGAGCGAAACTCACACCGGACACTACCACCAAAAGGATGATAGGACAAACATTATTGCATAATATAATATTAGCAAGATGACAGACCCCCCACCAAAAGGATGACAGAGCGAAACACACACCGACCACTACCACCTAAAGGATGATAGGAAAAACACTATCGCACAATCTAACATCAATCAAGATGAAAAACCCCCCACGAAAAGGATGACGGAGCGAAACTCACACCGGCCACTACCACCAAAAGGATGATAGGACAAACACTATCACACAATCTGACATTAATCAAGATGACAGAGCCCCCACCAAAAGGATGACGGAGCGAAATTCGCATCGACCACTACCACCAAAAGGATGATAGGACAAACATTATAGCACAATCTGAAATCAATAAGATTACGGACCCCCCACTAAAAGGATGACAGAGCGTAACTCACACTGGCCACTACCACCAAAAAGATGATAACACAAACACTATCGCACAATATGATATCAGCAAGATGACATACCCCCCACCGAGAGGATGACAGAGCGAAACTCACACTGGCCACTACCACCTAAAGGATGATAGGAAAAACACTATCGCACAATCTGTCATCAATCATGATGACAAACCCCCCACGAAAAGGATGACAGAGTGAAACTCACACCGGCCACTACCACCAAAAGGATGATAGGACAAACACTAACGCACAATCCGACATAAACAAGATGACAGACCCCCCACCCAAAGGATAACAGAGCGAAACTCACACCAGACACTACCACCAAAAGGATGATAGGACAAACACTATTGCACAATATAATATTAGCAATATGACAGACCCCCCACCAAAAGGATGACAGAGCGAAACACACACCGACCACTACCACCTAAAGGATGATAGGAAAAACACTATCGCACAATCTAACATCAATCAAGATGAAAAACCCCCCACGAAAAGGATGACGGAGCGAAACTCACACCGGCCACTACCACCAAAAGGATGATTGGACAAACACTATCACACAATCTGACATTAATCAAGATGACAGAGCCCCCACCAAAAGGATGATGGAGCGAAATTCGCATCGACCACTACCACCAAAAGGATGATAGGATAAACACTATAGCATAATCTGAAATCAATAAGATTACAGACCCCCCACTAAAAGGATGACAGAGCGTAACTCACACCGGCCACTACCACCAAAAAGATGATAACACAAACACTATCGCACAATATGATATCAGCAAGATGACAGACCCCCCACCGAAAGGATGACAGAGTGAAACTCACACCGGCCACTACCACCTAAAGGATGATAGGAAAAACACTATCGCACAATCTGACATCAATCATGATGACAAACCCCCCACGAAAAGGATGACAGAGCGAAACTCACACCGGCCACTACCACCAAAAGTATGATAGGACAAACACTAACACACAATCCGACATAAACAAGATGACAGACCCCCCACCAAAAGGATAACGGAGCGAAACTCACACCAGACACTACCACCAAAAGGATGATAGGACAAACACTATTGCACAATATAATATTAGCAATATGACAGACCCCCCACCAAAAGGATGACAGAGCGAAACACACACCGACCACTACCACCTAAAGGATGATAGGAAAAACACTATCGCACAATCTAACATCAATCAAGATGAAAAACCCCCCACGAAAAGGATGACGGAGCGAAACTCACACCGGCCACTACCACCAAAAGGATGATAGGACAAACACTATCACACAATCTGACATTAATCAAGATGACAGAGCCCCCACCAAAAGGATGATGGAGCAAAATTCGCATCGACCACTACCACCAAAAGGATGATAGGATAAACACTATAGCATAATCTGAAATCAATAAGATTACAGACCCCCCACTAAAAGGATAACAGAGCGTAACTCACACCGGCCACTACCACCAAAAAGATGATAACACAAACACTATCGCACAATATGATATCAGCAAGATGACAGACCCCCCATCGAAAGGATGACAAAGCGAAACTCACACCGGCCACTACCACCTAAAGGATGATAGGAAAAACACTATTGCACAATCTGACATCAATCATGATGACAAACCCCCCACGAAAAGGATGACAGAGCGAAACTCACACCGGCCACTACCACCAAAAGTATGATAGGACAAACACTAACGCACAATCCGACATAAACAAGATGACAGACCCCCCAACAAAAGGATAACGGAGCGAAACTCACACCGGACACTACCACCAAAAGGATGATAGGACAAACACTATTGCACAATATAATATTAGCAAGATGACAGACCCCCCACCAAAAGGATGACAGAGCGAAACACACACCGACCACTACCACCTAAAGGATTATAGGAAAAACACTATCGCACAATCTAACATCAATCAAGATGAAAAACCCCCCACGAAAAGGATGACGGAGCGAAACTCACACCGGCCACTACCACCAAAAGGATGATAGGACAAACACTATCGCACAATCTGACATTAATCAAGATGACAGAGCCCCCACCAAAAGGATGACGGAGCGAAATTCGCATCGACCACTACCACCAAAAGGATGATAGGACAAACACTATAGCACAATCTGAAATCAATAAGATTACGGACCCCCCACTAAAAGGATGACAGAGCGTAACTCACACCGGCCACTACCACCAAAAAGATGATAACACAAACACTATCGCACAATATGATATCAGCAACATGACAGACCCCCCACCGAAAGGATGACTGAGCGAAACTCACACCGGCCACTACCACCTAAAGGATGATAGGAAAAACATTATCGCACAATCTGACATCAATCATGATAACAAACCCCTCACGAAAAGGATGACAGAGCGAAACTCAAACCGGCCACTACCACCAAAAGTATGATAGGACATACACTAACGCACAATCCGACATAAACAAGATGACAGACCCCCCACCAAAAGGATAACGGAGCGAAACTCACACCGGACACTACCACCAAAAGGATGATAGGACAAACACTATTGCACAATATAATATTAGCAAGATGACAGACCCCCCACCAAAAGGATGACAGAGCGAAACACACACCGACCACTACCACCTAAAGGATGATAGGAAAAACACTATCGCACAATCTAACATCAATCAAGATGAAAAACCCCCCACGAAAAGGATGACGGAGCGAAACTCACACCGGCCACTACCACCAAAAGGATGATAGGACAAACACTATCGCACAATCTGACATTAATCAAGATGACAGAGCCCCCACCAAGAGGATGACGGAGCGAAATTTGCATCGACCACTACCACCTAAAGGATGATAGGACAAACACTATAGCACAATCTGAAATCAATAAGATTACGGACCCCCCACTAAAAGGATGACAGAGCGTAACTCACACCGGCCACTACCACCAAAAAGATGATAACACAAACACTATCGCACAATATGATATCAGGAAGATGACAGACCCCCCACTGAAAGGATGACAGAGCGAAACTCACACCGGCCACTACCACCTAAAGGATGATAGGAAAAACATTATCGCACAATCTGACATCAATCATGATAACAAACCCCTCGCGAAAAGGATGACAGAGCGAAACTCAAACCGGCCACTACCACCAAAAGTATGATAGGACAAACACTAACGCACAATCCGACATAAACAAGATGACAGACCCCCCACCAAAAGGATAACGGAGCGAAACTCACACCGGACACTACCACCAAAAGGATGATAGGACAAACACTATTGCACAATATAATATTAGCAAGATGACAGACCCCCCACCAAAAGGATGACAGAGCGAAACACACACCGACCACTACCACCTAAAGGATGATAGGAAAAACACTATCGCACAATCTAACATCAATCAAGATGAAAAACCCCCCACCAAAAGGATGACGGAGCGAAATTCGCATCGACCACTACCACCAAAAGGATGATAGGACAAACACTATAGCACAATCTGAAATCAATAAGATTACGGACCCCCCACTAAAAGGATGACAGAGCGTAACTCACACCGGCCACTACCACCAAAAAGATGATAACACAAACACTATCGCACAATATGATATCAGCAAGATGACAAACCCTGCACCAAAAGGATGACAGAGCGAAACTCACATCGTCCACTACCACCTAAAGGATGATAGGAAAAACACTATCACACAATGTGACATCAATCAAGATGACAAACCCTCCACCAAAAGGATGACGAAGCGAAACTCGTACCGGCCACTACCAGCTAAAGGATGATAGGACAAACACTATCGCACAATCTGACATCAATCAAGATGACAGACCCCCCACCAAAATGATGACGGAGCGAAACTCGCACCGGCCACTACCACCAAAAGGATAATAGGACAAAAACTATCGCACAATCTGACATTAATCAAGATGACAGACCCTCCACCAAAAGGATGACGTAGCAAAATTCCCATCGGCCACTACCACCAAAAGGATGATAGGATTACACTATAGCACAATCTGAAATGAATAAGATTACAGACCCCCCACTAAAAGGATGACGGAGCGCAACTCACACCGGCCACTACCACCAAAAAGATGATAACACAAACACGATCGCATAATATGATATCAGCAAGATGACAGACCCCCCCCACCAAAAGGATGATAGAGCGAAACTCACACCGCCCTCTACCACCAAAAAGATGATACGACAAACACTATCGCACAATCTGACATTAATCAAGATGACAAACCCCCCACCAAAAGGATGACGGAGCAAAATTCGCATCGGCCACTACCACCAATAGGATGATAAGACAAACACTATAGCACAATCAGAAATCTATAAGATTACAGACCCCCCACTAAAGGATGACGGAGCGTAACTCACACCGGCCACTACCGCCAAAAAGATGATAACACAAACACTATCGCATAATATGATATCAGCAAGATGACAGACCCCCCCACCGAAAGGATGACAGAGCGAAACTCACACCGGCCACTACCACATAAAGGATGATAGGAAAAACACTATCGCACAATCTGACATCAATCATGATGACAAACCCCCCATGAAAAGGATGACAAAGCGAAACTCACACCGGCCACTACCACCAAAAGGATGATAGGAGAAACACTAACGCACAATCCGACATAAACAAGATGACAGACCCCCCACCAAAAGGATAACGGAGGGAAACTCACACCGGCCACTACCACCAAAAGGATGATAGGACAAACACTATTGCACAATATAATATTAGCAAGATGATAGACCCCTCACCAAAAGGATGACGAAGCGACACTCACACCGGCCACTACCACCAAAAGGATGATAGGACAAACACTATTGCACAATATAATATTAGCAAGATGATAGACCCCCCACTAAAAGGATGACAAAGCGAAACTCACACCGGAGGCTACCACCTAAAGGATGATAGGACAAACACTATCGCACAATCTGACATCAATCAAGATGACAAACCCCCCACAAAAAGGATGACGTAGCGAAACTCACACTGGCCACTACCACCAAAAGGATGATAGGACAAACACTATCGCACAATCTGACATTAATCAAGATGTCAGACCCCCCACCAAAAGGATGACGGAGCGAAATTCGCATCAGCCACTACCACCAAAAGGATGATAGGACAAACACTATAGCACAATCTGAAATCAATAAGATTACAGACCCCCCACTAAAAAAGGATGACGGAGCGAAACTAACACCGGCCACTACCACCAAAAGGATAATTGGACAAACACTATCGCACAATATAATATTAGCAAGATGATAGACCCCTCACCAAAAGGATGACGAAGCGACACTCACACCGGCCACTACCACCAAAAGGATGATAGGACAAACACTATTGCACAATATAATATTAGCAAGATGATAGACCCCCCACCTAAAGGATGACGAAGCGAAACTCACACCGGCCACTACCAACTAAAGGATGATAGGACAAACACTATCGCACAATCTGACATCAATGAAGATGACAATCACCCCACCAAAAGGCTGACGGAGAGAAACTCACACTAGCCACTACCACCAAAAGGATGATAGGACAAACACTATCGCACAATCTGACATTAATCAAGATGACAGTCCCCCCACCAAAAGGATGACGGAGCAAAAAACGCACTGGCCACTACCACCAAAAGGATGATAGACAAACACTATCGCACAATCTGAAATCAATAAGATTACAGACCCCCACTAAAAGGATGACGGAGCGTAACTCACACCGGCCACTACCACCAAAAAGATGATAACACAAACACTATCGCACAATATGATATCAGCAAGATGACAGACCCCCCACCAAAAGGATGACCGAGCGAAACTCACAAATGCCACTACCACCTAAAGGATGATAGGAAAAACACTACCGCACAATCTGACATCAATCAAGATGATAAACCCCGCACGAAAAGGATGACGGAGCGAAAATCACACCGGCCACTATCACCAAAAGGATGATAGGACAAACACTAACGCACAATTCGACATAAACAAGATGACAGACCCCTCACCAAAAGGATGATGAAGCGAAACTCACACCGGCCACTACCTCCAAAAGGATGATAGGACAAACACTATTGCACAATATAATATTAGCAAGATGATAGACCCCCCACTAAAAGGATGACAAAGCGAAACTCACACTGGCCACTACCACCTAAAGGATGATAGGACAAACACTATCGCACAATCTGACATCAATCAAGATGACAAACCCCCCACGAAAAGGATGAACGAGCAAAACTCGCACCGGCCACTACCACTAAAAGGATGATAGGACAAACACTATAGCACAATCTGAAATCAATAAGATGATAGACCCCCCACCAAAAGGATGGCGGAGGGAAACTCACACCGGACACTACCGCCAAAAAGATGACTGGACAAACACTATCGCACAATCTGAAATCAATAAGATTACAGACCCCCCAATAAAAGGATGACAGACCGTAACTCACACCGGCCACTACCACCAAAAAGATGACAACACAAACACTATCGCATAATATGATATCAGCAAGATGACAGACCCCCCCACCAAAAGGATAACAGAGCGAAACTCACACCGACCTCTACCACCAAAAGGATGATAGGACAAACACTATCGCACAATCTGACATTAATCAAGATGACAGACCCCCCACCAAAAGGATGACGGAGCGAAATTCACGTCGGCCACTACCACCAAAAGGATGATACGACAAACAGTATAACGCAATCTGAAAACAATAAGATTACAGACCCCCCACTAAAGGATGACAGAGCGTAACTCACACCCGCCACTACCACCAAAAAGATGATAACACAAACACTATTGCACAATATGATATCAGCAAGATGACAGACCCCCCACCAAAAGGATGATAGAGCGAAACTCACACCGGCCACTACCACCTAAAGGATGATATGAAAAACACTATCGCACAATCTGACATCAATCAAGATGACAAACCCCCCACGAAAAGGATGACGGAGCAAAACTCACATCGGCCACTTCCACCTAAAGGATGATAGGACAAACACTAATGCACAATCCGACATAAACAAGATGACAAACCCCCCACCAAAAGGATGACGGAGCGAAACTCTTACCGGACACTACCACCAAAAGGATGATAGGACAAACACTATCGCACAATATAATATTAACAAGATGATAGACCCCCCACCAAAAGGATGACGAAGCGAAACTCACACCGGCCACTACCACCATCAATATGATAGAACAAACACTATTGCAAAATATAATATTAGCAAGACGATAGACCCCCCACTAAAAGGATGACAAAGGGAAACTCACACCGGCAACTACCACCTAAAGCATGATAGGACAAACACTATCGCACAATCTGACATCAATCAAGATGACAAACCCCCCACGAAAAGGATGAACGAGCGAAACTCGCACCGGCCACTACCACTAAAAGGATGATAGGACAAACACTATAGCACAATCTGACATCAATGAAGATGACAAACACCCCACGAAAAGGATGACAGAACGAAACTCACACCGGACACTACCGCCAAAAGGATGATAGGACAAACACTATCGCACAATCTAACATTAATCAAGATGACAGTCCCCCCACCAAAAGGATGACGAAACGAAATTCGCACTGGCCACTACAACTAAAAGGATGATAACACAAACACTATCGCACAATATGATATCAGCAAGATGACAGACCCCCCACCAAAAGGATAACAGAGCAAAACTCACACCGACCTCTACCACCAAAAGGATGATAGGACAAACACTATCGCACAATCTGACATTAATGAAGATGACAGACCCCCCACCAAAAGGATGACGAAGCGAAATTCGCATCGACCACTACCACCAAAAGGATGATAGGACAAACAGTATAGCACAATCTGAAAACAATAAGATTAAAGACCCCCCACTAAAGGATGACAGAGCGTAACTCATACCCGCCACTACCACCAAAAAGATGATAACACAAACACTATCGCACAATATGATATCAGCAAGATGACAGACCCCCCACCAAAAGGATGACAGAGCGAAACTCACACTGACCACTACCACCTAAAGGATGATAGGAAAAACACTATCACACAATCTGACATCAATCAAGATGATAAACCCCCCACGAAAAGGATGACTGAGCGAAACTCACATCGGCCACTACCACCTAAAGGATGATAGGACAAACACTAACGCACAATCCGACATAAACAACATGACAGACCCCCCACCAAAAGGATGACGGAGCGAAACTCACACCGGACACTACCACCAAAAGGATGATAGGACAAACACTATTGCACAATATAATATTAGCAAGATGATAGACCCCCCACTAAAAGGATGACCAAGGGAAACTCACACCGGCGACTACCACCTAAAGCATGATAGAACAAACACTATCGCACAATCTGACATCAATCAAGATAACAAACCCCCCACGAAAACGATGAACGAGCGAAACTCGCACCGGCCACTACCACTAAAAGGATGATAGGACAAACACTATAGCACAATCTGAAATCAATAAGATGATAGACCCCCCACCAAAAGGATGGCGGAGGGAAACTCACACCGGCCTCTACCGCCAAAAAGATGATTGGACAAACACTATCGCACAATATAATATTAGCAAGGTGATATACCCCCCACCAAAAGGATGACGAAGCAAAACTCACACTGGCCACTACCACCTAAAGGATGATGGGACAAACACTATCGCACAATCTGACATCAATCATGATGACAAACCCCTCACAAAAAGAATGACGGAGCGAAACTCACACTGGTCACTACCACCAAAAGGATGATAGGACAAACACTATCGCACAATCTGACATTAATCAAGATGACAGACCACCCACCAAAAAGATGACGGAGCGAAATTCGCATCGGCCACTACCACCAAAAGGATGATAGGACAAACACTATAGCACAATCTGAAATCAGTAAGATTACAAACCCCTCAATAAAAGGATGACAGACCATAACTCACACCGGCCACTACCACCAAAAAGATGACAACACAAACACTATCGCATAATATGATATCAGCAAGATGACAGACCCCCCCACCAAAGTTTAACAGAGCGAAACTCACACCGACCTCTACCACCAAAAGGATGATAGCACAAACACTATCGCACAATCTGACATTAATCAAGATGACAGACCCCCCACCAAAATGATGACGGAGCGAAATTCACATCGGCCACTACCACCAAAAGGATGATAGGACAAACAATATAACGCAATCTGAAAACAATATTACAGACCCCCCACTAAAGGATGACGGAGCGTAACTTATACCCGCCACTACCACCAAAAAGATGATAACACAAATACTATTGCACAATATGATATCAGCAAGATGACAGACCCCCCACCAAAAGGATGACAGAGCGAAACTCACACCGGCCACTACCACCTAAAGGATGACAGGAAAAACACTATCGCATAATCTGACATCAATCAAGATGACAAACCCCCCACGAAAAGGATGACGGAGCAAAACTCACATCGGCCACTACCACCTTAAGGATGATAGGACAAACACTAACGCACAATCCGACATAAACAAGATGACAGACCCCCCACCAAAAGGATGACGGAGCGAAACTCACACCGGACACTACCACCAAAAGGATGATAGGACAAACACTATTGCACAATATAATATTAGCAAGATGATAGACCCCCCACCAAAAGGATGACGAAGCGAAACTCACACCGGCCACTACCACCAAAAGGATGATAGGACAAATACTATTGCAAAATATAATATTAGCAAGACGATAGACCCCCCACTAAAAGGATGACAAAGGGAAACTCACACCAGCGACTACCACCTAAAGCATGATAGGACAAACACTATCGCACAATCTGACATCAATCAAGATGACAAACCCCCCACGAAAAGGATGAACGAGCGAAACTCGCACCGGCCACTACCACTAAAAGGATGATAGGACAAACACTATAGCACAATCTGACATCAATGAAGATGACAAACACCCCACGGAAAGGATGACAGAGCGAAACTCACACCGGACACTACCGCCAAAAGGATGATAGGACAAACACTATCGCACAATCTAACATTAATCAAGATGACAGTCCCCCCACCAAAAGGATGACGGAACGAAATTCGCACTGGCCACTACCACCAAAAGGATGATAACACAAACACTATCGCACAATATGATATCAGCAAGATGACAGACCCCCCCACCAAAAGGATAACAGAGCAAAACTCACACCGACCTCTACCACCAAAAGGATGATAGGACAAACACTATCGCACAATCTGACATTAATCAAGATGACAGACCCTCCACCAAAAGGATGACGGAGCGAAATTCGCATCGGCCACTACCACCAAAAGGATGATAGGACAAACAGTATAGCACAATCTGAAATCAATAAGATTAAAGACCCCCCACTAAAGGATGACAGAGCGTAACTCACACCCGCCACTACCACCAAAAAGATGATAACACAAACGCTATCCCACATTATGATATCAGAAAGATGACAGACCCCCCACCAAAAGGATGACAGGGCGAAACTCACACCGACCACTACCACCTAAAGGATGATAGGAAAAACACTATCACACAATCTGACATCAATCAAGATGATAAACCCCCCACGAAAAGGATGACTGAGCGAAACTCACATCGGCCACTACCACCTAAAGGATGATAGGACAAACACTAACGCACAATCCGACATAAACAACATGACAGACCCCCCACCAAAAGGATGACGGAGCGAAACTCACACCGGACACTACCACCAAAAGGATGATAGGACAAACACTATTGCACAATATAATATTAGCAAGATGATAGACCCCCCACTAAAAGGATGACCAAGGGAAACTCACACCGGCGACTACCACCTAAAGCATGATAGAACAAACACTATCGCACAATCTGACATCAATCAAGATAACAAACCCCCCACGAAAACGATGAACGAGCGAAACTCGCACCGGCCACTACCACTAAAAGGATGATAGGACAAACACTATAGCACAATCTGAAATCAATAAGATGATAGACCCCCCACCAAAAGGATGGCGGAGGGAAACTCACACCGGCCTCTACCGCCAAAAAGATGATTGGACAAACACTATCGCACAATATAATATTAGCAAGGTGATATACCCCCCACCAAAAGGATGACGAAGCAAAACTCACACTGGCCACTACCACCTAAAGGATGATGGGACAAACACTATCGCACAATCTGACATCAATCATGATGACAAACCCCCCACAAAAAGAATGACGGAGCAAAACTCACACTGGTCACTACCACCAAAAGGATGATAGGACAAACACTATCGCACAATCTGACATTAATCAAGATGACAGACCACCCACCAAAAAGATGACGGAGCGAAATTCGCATCGGCCACTACCACCAAAAGGATGATAGGACAAACACTATAGCACAATCTGAAATCAGTAAGATTACAAACCCCTCAATAAAAGGATGACAGACCATAACTCACACCGGCCACTACCACCAAAAAGATGACAACACAAACACTATCGCATAATATGATATCAGCAAGATGACAGACCCCCCCACCAAAGTTTAACAGAGCGAAACTCACACCGACCTCTACCACCAAAAGGATGATAGCACAAACACTATCGCACAATCTGACATTAATCAAGATGACAGACCCCCCACCAAAATGATGACGGAGCGAAATTCACATCGGCCACTACCACCAAAAGGATGATAGGACAAACAGTATAACGCAATCTGAAAACAATATTACAGACCCCCCACTAAAGGATGACGGAGCGTAACTTATACCCGCCACTACCACCAAAAAGATGATAACACAAATACTATTGCACAATATGATATCAGCAAGATGACAGACCCCCCACCAAAAGGATGACAGAGCGAAACTCACACCGGCCACTACCACCTAAAGGATGACAGGAAAAACACTATCGCATAATCTGACATCAATCAAGATGACAAACCCCCCACGAAAAGGATGACGGAGCAAAACTCACATCGGCCACTACCACCTTAAGGATGATAGGACAAACACTAACGCACAATCCGACATAAACAAGATGACAGACCCCCCACCAAAAGGATGACGGAGCGAAACTCACACCGGACACTACCACCAAAAGGATGATAGGACAAACACTATTGCACAATATAATATTAGCAAGATGATAGACCCCCCACCAAAAGGATGACGAAGCGAAACTCACACCGGCCACTACCACCAAAAGGATGATAGGACAAATACTATTGCAAAATATAATATTAGCAAGACGATAGACCCCCCACTAAAAGGATGACAAAGGGAAACTCACACCGGCGACTACCACCTAAAGCATGATAGGACAAACACTATCGCACAATCTGACATCAATCAAGATGACAAACCCCCCACGAAAAGGATGAACGAGCGAAACTCGCACCGGCCACTACCACTAAAAGGATGATAGGACAAACACTATAGCACAATCTGACATCAATGAAGATGACAAACACCCCACGGAAAGGATGACAGAGCGAAACTCACACCGGACACTACCGCCAAAAGGATGATAGGACAAACACTATCGCACAATCTAACATTAATCAAGATGACAGTCCCCCCACCAAAAGGATGACGGAACGAAATTCGCACTGGCCACTACCACCAAAAGGATGATAACACAAACACTATCGCACAATATGATATCAGCAAGATGACAGACCCCCCCACCAAAAGGATAACAGAGCAAAACTCACACCGACCTCTACCACCAAAAGGATGATAGGACAAACACTATCACACAATCTGACATTAATCAAGATGACAGACCCTCCACCAAAAGGATGACGGAGCGAAATTCGCATCGGCCACTACCACCAAAAGGATGATAGGACAAACAGTATAGCACAATCTGAAATCAATAAGATTAAAGACCCCCCACTAAAGGATGACAGAGCGTAACTCACACCCGCCACTACCACCAAAAAGATGATAACACAAACGCTATCCCACATTATGATATCAGAAAGATGACAGACCCCCCACCAAAAGGATGACAGGGCGAAACTCACACCGACCACTACCACCTAAAGGATGATAGGAAAAACACTATCACACAATCTGACATCAATCAAGATGACAAACCCCCCACGAAAAGGATGACGGAGCGAAACTCACATTGGCCACTACCACCTAAAGGATGATAGGACAAACACTAACGCACAATCCGACATAACCAACATGACAGACCCCCCACCAAAAGGATGACGGAGCGAAACTCACACCGGACACTACCACCAAAAGGATGATAGGACAAACACTATTGCACAATATAATATTAGCAAGATGATAGACACCCCACTAAAAGGATGACAAAGGGAAACTCACACCGGCGACTACCACCTAAAGCATGATAGAACAAACACTATCGCACAATTTGACATCAATCAAGATAACAAACCCCCCACGAAAAGGATGAACGAGCGAAACTCGCACAGGCCACTACCACTAAAAGGATGATAGGACAAACACTATAGCACAATCTGAAATCAATAAGATGATAAACCCCCCACCAAAAGGATGGCGGAGGGAAACTCACACCGGCCACTACTGCCAAAAAGATGATTGGACAAACACTATCGCATAATCTGAAATCAATAAGATGATAGACCCCCCACTAAAAGGATGACAAAGCGAAACTCACACCGGCCACTACCTCCTAAAGGATGATAGGACAAACACTATCGCACAATCTGACATAAATTAAGATGACAAAACCGCCCACCAAAAGGATGACAGAGCGAAACTCGCACCGACCACTACCACCAAAAGGATGATAGGACAAACACTAACGCACAATCTGACATTAATCAAGATGACAGACCCCCTACCAAAAGGATAACGGAGTGAAATTCGCATCGGCCACTACCACCAAAAGGATGATAGGACAAACACTATAACACAATCTGAAATCAATAAGATGATAGACCCCCCACCAAAAGGATGGCGGAGGGAAACTCACACCGGCCACTACCGCGAAAAAGATGATTGGACAAACACTATCGCACAATATAATATTAGGAAGATGATATACACCCCACCAAAAGGATGACGGAGCGTAACTCACATCGGCCAATACCACCAAAAAGATGATAACACAAACACTATCACACAATCTGACATCAATCAAGATGACAAACCCGCCACCAAAAGGATGACGGAGCGAAACTCACACCGGCCACTACCACCTAAAGGATGATAGGAAAAACACTATCGCACAATCTGACATCAATCAAGATGACAAACCCCCCACGAAAAGGATGACGGAGTGAAACTCACACCGGCCACTATCACCAAAAGGATGATAGGACAAACACTAACGCACAATCCGACAAAAACAAGATGACAGACCCCCCACCAAAAGGATAACGGAGCGAAACTCACCCTGGCTACTACCACCAAAAGGATGATAGGACAAACATTATTGCACAATATAATATTAGCAAGATGATAGACCCCACACCAAAAGGATGACGAAGCTACACCCACACCGGCCACTACCACCCAAAAGATGATAGGAGAAACACTATTGCACAATATAATATCAGCAAGATGGTAGACCCTCTACTAAAAGGATGACAAAGCGAAACCCACACCGGCCACTACCACCTAAAGGATGATAGGACAAACACTATCGCACAATCTGACATCAATCAAGATGACAAACCCCCCACCAAAAGGATGATAGAGTGAAACTCACACCGACCACTACCACCAAAAGGATGATAGGACAAACACTAACGCACAATCTGAGATTAATCATGATTACAGACCCCCTACCAAAAGGATAACAGAGTGAAATTCGCATCGGCCACTACCACCAAAAGGATGATAGGACAAACACTATAGCACAATCTGAAATCAATAAGATGATAGACCCCCCACCAAAAGGATGGCGGAGGGAAACTCACACTGGCCACTACCGCCAAAAAGATGATTAGACAAACACTATCGCACAATATAATATTAGCAAGATGATATACACCCCACCAAAAGGATGACGAAGTGAAACTCACACTGGCAACTACCACCTAAAGGATGATGGGACAAACACTATCGCACAATTTGACATCAATCAAGATGACAAACCCTCCACGAAAAGGATGACGGAGCGAAACTCACACCGGCCACTACCACCAAAAGGATGATAGGACAAACACTAACGCACAATCCGACATAAACAAGATGACAGACCCCCCACCAAAAGGATGACGGAGCGAAACTCACACCGGCCACTACCACCAAAAGGATGATTGAACTAACACTATCACACAATCTGACATCAATTAGATGACAGATCCCCCACCAAAAGGACGGCGGAGGGAAACTCACACCGACCACTACCACCAAAAGGATGATAGGACACACACTATTGCACAATATAATATTAGCAAGATGATAGACCCCCCACCAAAAGGATGACAAAGCGAAGCTCACACCGGCCACTACCACCTAAAGGATGATAGGACAAACACTATCGCACAATTTGTCATCAATCAAGATGACAAACCCCCCACCAAAAGGATGACGGAGTGAAACTCACACCGGTCACTACCACCAAAAGGATGATAGGACAAACACTAACGCACAATCTGACATCAACAAGATGACAGACCCCACACCAAAAGGATGACAGAGCGAAACTCACACTGGCCACTACCACCAAAAGGATAATAGGATAAACACTATCACACAATCTGACATCAATTAGATGACAGAAGAGTCGCCACCTTTCGTTATTTATCCCTCGGGACGGGAAAGGAAACGATCGGAAAAACCTGACGAAAAAGGGTAAGACAAGGTCATCGCAACCGTTGTCTGGGTTCGGGAATCGGTTACGCAAAAGGGAAGGTATTAGCACCCCTCACGTCCGTCATCTCTCACAGAATCATCTGCTAAAGCAATCAAACCGGTCAGCTGAACCACATCCGGGGCAGGGAGCTTGTAAGCCACAGTCTTGCTCAGAGAACCCATAACAATACATTAGGAGGCAAGAAATCCTGGATCGGGGAAAACGGTACCTGCAACACAAACACACGTTAATGAAATGCAAATGAGTATGCAAGGCAATGTAAAATGCAATCATGCAGCCGGAGATCAAGGCAACTGTGCTGTGGAGATTCTGTATCAACAAAACCATAATCCTGCTCTATCAAGAACAACCACTATCTCGGAGAAGAAAACCCTGGTATCGGACCACAAATCTGCTCTGTCAAGAACACACACACATAGGACCATAAATCTGCTCCGTCAAGAACAAACATCTGATTATAAGGACCTCTGATACAGGACCATAAATCTGCTCTGTCAAGAACAAATGTCTGATACAGGACCTCTGATACAGGACCCTAACTCTTCTCTATCAAGAACAAACATATATCTGCTGATGAGATCCTCTGATCCCATAAATCGGTTCTGTCAAGAACAAACACATCTGATAATGAGAACCTCCGGTACCAACAAAACTGATTCACTATCAAGAAAACCAGGTAGTCTGAAGGTCAAAGTTTCCCTCGGGACGGGAAAGGAAACGATCGGAAAAACCTGACGAAAAAGGGTAAGACAAGGTCATTGCAACCGTTGTCTGGGTTCGGGAGTCGGTTACGCAAGGGGAAGGTATTAGCACCCCTCACGTCCGTCGTACTCGACGGGATCCACGCTTGTTGTGTTTACTGGACGAGTTGGTTTATCTATCTACCTATCAAGGCTGGCTTAAAAAGAAAAGAAAAATGACTCGGAAAATCGTCGCGCTTTATGCCTACGTATTCTCATCAGAGAATGAGAAATCAGAGTCAACATAGTTCGACCTACGACGGGTTACGCGGAAGGTGGCTCTCCAATACATCAGTATCGTGCCTACGTACTCTCAACAGGTATGAGAGATCAGAGCTTACGTAGTTCGGGATAATACGGACTACGGGGATTCAGATTCATCTGTTTTATCGAGTAGGGTTAAACAGCAGTTCCAGCAGTTAGGGACAAAGCCTGTTTGCGGTGGCGCTGAAGTTTAACGACACTCTTTTCTTCAGAAAAGCTTTCCTTTGAATTATGGGCCCACGGGGCAAAAAGGTTTGAAGTTTGTTTTGTGTCTTTTACGAAAGAAGTGTTTTTTATTGTATTTGCAATTTGAATGGCACTAAAGACTATGACCTGAGAGTGAATGCGTCGCATGTCACCCAAAGGGTACCATACTAAACATCCAGAATGTTGAAAAGAAGCTCTCCAACAATCCTTTCTCAGATAGCTTAAGGCTCGTAACGTACGAAAGAAATCATTTATGATTACTGTATTTTAAGCTGTTTGGAGATGAGAAGAGAACAGGCCCAACTAAGGGGAGACTATCAAGTCCTACTGTTGTCATGCCAAGGATTCATCCTATAGTTGAAGTTTAAAACAGGGAACTCCCAGAAGTTATCATGCATAGGTTTCAACCTAAAGTTCTATCATCGTTTCCTTATCAAAGGAAATGAGAGTCCTAAGGGATCATGTCAATGATAAACAGAAACAAATAAAGCATCAGCTTAAACAGTAAACAGTAAACGACTGTAAAATGCATGCAATGCAAGTGAGGGAGGAAATGTGTGCGGGGCAGCAGCCTCCACAAGCTCATCTCAACCTCAAGCCAGAATGAATAATAGTAATCATACAGAAGAAATAAAATAAAGTGCTGTCAAGCAAAATATAGTAAACTGCAATCATACAGAAAAAATAACATGCTATCAAGCAAACACAAACCACATGGGCAAGGGAGTTGGGCTCTACCGAATACCCGCAAGCAAAGCCATACAGTAACAGTACAAGCAGAGGGAGCAACTCAACCTCTAGTGCAATCATGCTCCTAGATTAAAATCAGTCTAGATATGAACTTATTCTAATGCATCAAGCAAATCAAACAAAGCACATCAGCAATACAGAAAAGAAAACAGGCAAGAAAGAAAGAAGATCAACCCCTCTTTCAATTCCAAGCTTCAGCTCTTCTGACAGCAACTCAGTCTTCAGACTCCAACCACCCTTCAAGGCTATCCTCTCTCATGGCAAATATCAACTTGTCTCTCCAGGTCTCAACCCTTCAACATAAGTTTCAACATATTCTCTCTTCTCCAAGCTTCAGCTCCTCAGTCAATTCTACCTTCAGGCTTCACTCTCAACTACAAGTATCAAATTGATTCCTTCAGGCTCTCAATGCATCAGTGTAAGTGTCAACTTATCCTTTATTCCTCAGCTTCAGCTTTACACTCAATCTCAATTGAATCCTCTTCATAAGTATCAACTTAGTCTTCAAGCTTCAGCTCTCTTTGCTTTACCAGTATCAACTTGGTCTTCTTCATCTACAAGCTTCAGCTTCTCAGAGTAGTCTTCAATCACATAGAAGTGTCAACTTCATCCTTCAATTCTTTAAGCCTCAGCTCTTCACTCAATCTCCATTGAATCTTCAAGTATCAACTTGTTATTCTTGCTCTTCAAGCTTCAGTTGTAATGGCAATGCTCAAGGAATCATCCTCTTCCACACTCTTCAGTGAAGTCCTCATCTTCAAACTCAAGCCCAACATCTTTCAAGATACTCAACCCAGAAGACAATTGATTTAACAGGATGAGTGGAAATGGTGAACAGCTTATTGACAACCAAAGGAAGCCTGTAAGGGCCCATCATTATGAGAGACTGGTTCCCTCAAAGTTCTACATCCCAGATAAAGCCACTCATCCCTCCTTTGGAGGGATGTGAATATCTGAGAAGGACTTTTAATCATTGGGAGGAATGGAAACACAAGATGCTTTCCATATTTGTGAAAGAAATCATTCTAACTATGAGGCTCTCCCTATGCCCTATCTCCTAATCTTCATCAAACACCTTCAGGCTCAAACAAAACCAAAGCTCCAAGCATCTTCAAGCAACTTCAAGCATCCTCACCTTGTCTTCAACTTGTCTTCAATCTCAACCAAAGGCAAACCAAGCACAAACCCTAATCTAGGGGAACTAGGGAAGTTAAACTAGTTGAATTAGTGAATTAGGGTCACCTAAAACCTAGCACTAAAGTTAGTCCTAACTAAGCTATTAAAATCAATTGTAAAATCCTACAAAAATTACTACGGGAACCTAGGTCAATCTTGACTCTACCACATTAGTTTCAAAGATCAAACCATCAAATTGGACCTAGAACTAAATCCTACATTACAAGGTATCAAACCTAAAACCCTAAAAAGGAGGCATCTAAACATCAATCTAGAAAGCACACCTATTTTCATCACAAAAATGTGAGAAAAATTCTATGGGATCATACATGTCTAACCTAATCACACACAAAAAATTCGGCTTAAAATCATCACCATGAGATCAAACAAAATTCCCCAAAAATATGCATCAAACATCAACATTTTAATATCAATTAACGTACAAAATTCCAATTAAATCAGAAATTACATGAAATGCAAATATTTTTTCTCTAAAAACTAATAGACTCAAACATTAGTAAAATGCAAAATGAATGGGTTTAATTGGATTAATTTTCAATTAATTATGATTTTTGCAAGAACCATAAACAAAAATGAAAAAAATAAGAAAATCCAATTAAAATGAATAAGCGTGTGGTGTGGATAGTAATCATTTTCAGTTAAAATCCTGGGTTGGGCCATCAGGGGGGTGTGGATAACACTTAAATCATTAAGCCCAAACGCCTGAATAAATGAAACGCATCGTTTCATCATCAGAATCCTTCACAAATCAACTTCAAAACACATCCCTTGGATCAGCTCCCAATCAAAGTTCAAAACAAGATCTGATGGTGATAACTTCATCTTCTCCATTTCAAACGCCTGAACTTCGCGCCCAGCTCTGGCCACCGCCGGTGGAGCTCCGATCATCTCCCTCAACCCTAATTCTCCCTAGAGGCCTCCAATCCAAGAGGTCAAAACATGAAACTCATTCCAAATCTTGCCACGAATTCAACCATACTCATAGTTTCTTCTGAAACCTCAAGAATCATCATCTCCTAATCTCAACCGAAAATGGCAATTCTCCTAATTTGTCTCTAATTGATCAATTAACTATCTGGAATCCATCCTAGGCCATTCTACAACAAGTCTAGCACCTTAATTCAACCTAATTCTACCTAGATCATGCTAGGGGAAGAGAGTTACCAACCTGAGAATCTTGGTTGAACAGATGCACGAATCCTCCAAATCAAGCTCTCTACTCTTCTGGACACGATCAAGGAACCCTCTTCTTGCTTCTGTATGCAAAAGAACCAATGGAAAGTGCTTCAATCTTGAAACACGATGATGAGTTGCAGGTGCTGAAAATCACTCGCTCATACACGATCTAGCCACCAATTCTTCTTGAAAATGATCTGAAATCACTCCTTGACATTCATGGAAGAAGTATCAATCAAGAAAAATGGAAGGAAATTGAGGAATTTGGTGAAACCAATTGCACTTGCAAGCTATGAAAATTCAATCTCAAACTAAGCTCAATCCTTCAATGATCACCAACCTCTGCAATGGATCCACTCCACTCCTTATATAGATGAAGTTTGGATGATCTAGAACCCTCTAGATCCTTCCAATGAGATTTTCCACTTCTCATGTCATGAGATTTTCAAACACATCTCATGCTATGCCCAATTCTGTTTGCAGCTTGAAACCAACCTCAATCTCTTTCAAAATCTCCCCTAGTGACATTTTGGAAGAGTTTAGGTTGCAAAGGCCCTTGCTCATGCCTTGATTTTAAGTTATGCACATGTTACTTAATATGCAAGCAAGTGCTTTTCAAAGCAAGTCCATAATTTAGACCTCAAATAAACAATGTGGCTAAACCAATGTTCTTAAAATGTTTTCTAGAGTCAAAATGGTATATTACATGCCATGGTTTGGATGTGTAGGTTGAAAATATCAATTTCCAACTTTGGTTTATTTAACTTATGCCCTTATTTTAGGTCATTTTTGAAAATTTGAGCTAAAAGTATTTACATCATCTCATGACCTCCCTACTAGCCTTAAAACATCATTTTGAACAAGTTTGATGTTGAAGAGTTTTCCATTTGAAGCTTAGAAATAGGAGTTATGGCCTTATGCTTGAAATGACCTGTAATCTCCAAATGACCAAAATGCCCTTGACTTGTCAAAGCCATAACTTGAGTTCTACAAATCCTATCAAGGACTTCTAGTACTCTCTAGAAATCTAAGAAGATAAGGAACAACATTCATGTTGACCAAAAGTTCATAGGAATCATCCTTCTTGGGCAAAAGTTTGATGCAAGTTGGGTGACTTTCAAGGCCCCAGATTCACATACCTCATATGACCTGTAACTTGTCAAAGTCACAACTTGAGTTCTACAAATCCTATAAAGGACTTCTAGTACTAAAATTAAAGCTAAGAACAAGATCTAAAACATTCATGTTGGGGTAAGATGAGATGACAATCACATCTTGAGCTAAACTTCCTTGAACATAGGGATCAAACTAGGGGATTTTACACTATCAAGCCTTAGAAACCCTAGCTTGAAACTTATCAAACTCTTCAATCATGATTAGTTGACCTTGGAATAATCCTTATAACATTTCAATGCATCAATCCATAATCACATGGCTCTTGAATTAGGTCTCAACCTTCTCCAAATCATCAATTGACCTAGGGTTGACCCAGTCAAACCCTAATTGCACCACTCATGGTTGAGTCTTTTTAATCTTGCACAATGACCTGTCTAGGCTTCATGATGGCTTTCAAGACATCTCATAAGCTCTCTCAAGGCTTCAAGTCCATCTTCATGGCTTTAGAATCATCTGATGACTTCCCACAACTCTCAAGTTAGGAGACCTACACACTTGGCTTCAACCACTCTCTCTGAGGATCTTTTAATTTCTCTGACAAGGATATCAACCCTTGAACACTTGAATAAGCTCCTTAGCTAGCTTCAAGGTCTTGCATAGCCCTTGATTGGTAATTATACCTCTTGATCTCCTGCACACATGTTAATGAAATGCAAATGATAATGCTAATGTGAATGCAATGAAACATAAGCTAGGTAAAGAAATGTTGGTCAAATTTTGGGGTGCAACAGCTGCCCCTATTCAAACGGCTTGGACCTGACTGGTAGAGAAGCGAACGGCTCTCAGCCAATCAAGGTGCGAGACGGTTGAATACCGACAAACCCGGAAATTTGCCAACTGCACAAGTACACGGTACTCTGATGAGAACAAATCTTCAAAAACTGAAATATTAGTTGCACGACAACTAGCTGGGGAATCGGTCACACGGTCATCGGTAATACATGGTCGATCATGCCGTCAGGCATCGGTTCCTCGGGACTCATCCGGTCAACAATCACGTTAATCATGTTGTCGAGTATTCAAAGAAAACTTTCGGGCATCAGCCGAACTTCATCAATAAGTCGGGAATAGAATTCTCAGTCAATCATGAACCAATTGGGGATACTCAAACTTTTGCCATCAGGAGCTCTGCTTCGTGAGAGAACTGCTTCATCAATACGGTTGGACTTCAATCATCAAATCTTCGAGGGGGAGTTTCAACTTCACTATTCAGACCTGCTGGGGATGACGCATCTTCGCTGGGGATTCTGGAGAACTATCAAGTAACTCTGCTTCGGGGATCCAGAAATCATTCTGGGTGAATCATCTCTGCTGAGGAAATCAAGAATTATCTTGGACAAATAACTCCGGGGGGACTTCAAGAATCATCCTGAACCCATAAATCTGCTGGAGATTTCAGGGATCATCCTGAGCAAACACTCTGCCGGGGACTCTAAGCATCAACATGGGCAACCAACCCTGGCGCTTCACTGTGAATTTTAAGAATCATCTTAAGCGAACGCCCTTGCTGGGGAAAAAATCCAAGAATCATCTTGAGCGAGCGACTTTGCGGGGGATTCAAGAATCATCTTGAGCAAGCGACTCTGCGGAGGAACACCTGCAAAACAAGAACGGTAACGACCTAGCTCATGTTTAGTATGCATATGCCACAATGCTCCACACGGTGGAAATGCTATGCGTTTATGATAAATGCTATGCAATCATGTAAAATGCTACGATCCCGTCAGCAAAATAAATGCTGAAGGGAGAATCCTCCTGTCAAGGAGAAAGAACCACTCTGGTAGGGGAAGGAATCATCCTGCCGAGGAGAAGAAGCACACCGATCTCAATCGGACTCCGCATGGGGAAGCAAACTTCAGTCGACTACTGCAGGGGAATAAAGCTCTACGAGAACCCAGACCTGCTAAGGAAAGCGATGTCAATCGCGGAAATAAACTGCACGGCATTCACGGCTAACCTTCCTGGAGATAACGACTCCGGGGGGGAAATACGACATCAGTTACTCAACACTCTACTGGGGAAAACCAATCATGGCCTGAACCGCTTCCAAGGACTCGGCTCTCTTGGTGATCTGCAAACTCAGCTGGGGAAGAAGAAATCATCCTGCTTCGGGGGAGAGTACGACTCTTTGGGGAATCTCAATTCCGCTGGAGACTTCAGTCTGGAACTATCAATTGCCGCATACCTCAGTATATGACTCAGCTAGGGAGATGACATTCCTTCAGGATACATCTGATTGGGGAGAATCTTCTCTGCCTGGGGGGACACATCAGTGCCTTACGATCTCAGGTTCAGACTCTGCAGGGAGAGGCTGCTGAACTTGTTGGAGAAGGAGGAATCATCCTGCTTGAGGACGCGCACGGCACGCTGTTTGGTATATGTTACACCTGCAATAACACAAACAAACAGACAAGATACCCTTCTCAAAGGGACCTACCAAGGTGATCATCTTGTGACAATGTCTAAGTAATTCATTGTTTCAACAATCAGTGGCCTAGGCCAGTAAGTTTATGTATGCGCATTTTGTCAAAAACATCGGCGTTCTTTTTCGCAAACAAAACAGATAAATGCTAAACAGACAAACATAATTGTTGAATAGTATACATTTTATTGATAACGAACCCCTGAATGGATAAAAATGTTTTACAACAGATGCAAGCTCCTGGAACGAGGAAGCCGCGCAAAAATAAAACATAAATATACATCAGTATATACAAATGTCGGCAACGAGGCATAGACGAATACCATGAGTTGATCCCTCTATGACCCACTCGACTTCGATACTTCTCCGACGCTTCAGCTTCGGAAGAGATTGATTCAGATAAACGACTCTCAGGTCTTCCAAACCACTAAACAATGAAAGTCCACACACGGAACGCAGTCATTTGCTTTTTCAAATCCCTAACTTTTGCGTGAACCGCCCTTTGCGGGTTTTCAGTTCACCGGGATACCCTTTTTTGCCAAAGTCGCCCATCCGGGTTTTCGACTTTGCGGGTGTACATTGTTTTGATTTATATCCCTAATTTTTGCCCGAACCTTTTTCCTTTTTTATGGTTCGCCGGGATGCCCCATTTTTGCCTGGATATTCTTTTTCTTTCCAACGGGTCATTTTATAAGCAAAGTATTTTTTAACTGCGTCCGCGTTCACCGGGGATGCAAAATCTTCACCATCCATCGTGGATAACAACAAAGCTCCTCCCGAGAAGACCTTGCTGACGACGTACGGACCTTCGTAATTGGGAGTCCACTTGCCCCGGTGATCAGAGTGTGGAGGAAGAATCTTCTTCAGGACGAGATCACCCGTCTGAAAGCTTCTAGGACGCACCTTCTTATCATAAGCTTTCTTCATTCGGTTTTGGTACAGACGACCATGTGCAATCGACGTCAACCTCTTCTCATCCATCAGGCTGAGCTGGTTCAGTCGGTTCTTAATCCATTATGCCTCGTCGAGTTTCACTTCAACCAAAACTCGCAAATAAGGGATCTCCACTTCTAATGGTAGGACAGCTTCCATACCTTACAGTAAGGAGAAAGGAGTTGCCCCGGTTGACGTACGTACCGTTGTACGATAACCATGCAGTGCAAATGGCAGCATCTCGTGCCAATCTTTGTAGGTTACAACCATCTTCTTAACAATCTTCTTGATGTTCTTATTGGCCGCTTCAACGGCGCCATTCATCTTCGGCCGGTAAGGAGATGAGTTGTGGTGTTCAATCTTGAAACTCTGGCACAGCTCCTTCATTATCTTGTTATTTAGATTCGAACCATTATCGGTAATGATCCGCTCGGGAACTCCGTAACGACAGATGATATCCCTCTTTATGAATTTAGCCACCACCTGCTTGGTCACATTAGCATATGAGGCTTCCTCCACCCACTTGGTGAAGTAGTCGATAGCTACTAGAATGAAGCGGTGACCGTTAGATGCAGTTGGCTCGATCTTGCCTATCATGTCGATGCCCCACATGGAGAACGGCCACGGGGAGGACATGACATTTAACGGGCACGGCGGCACATAAACTTTATCAGCATAAATCTGGCATTTATGACATCTCTTCGCGAATTTAAAGCAATCCGATTCCATCGTCAGCCAGTAGTATCCTGCTCCCAGGATCTTTCTCGTCATAGCATGCCCGCCGGCGTGCGTACCAAATGTGCCTTCATGGACCTCTTCCATGAGCATACTCGCTTCTTTCTCATCTACACATCTGAGTAGCACGAGATCGTGGTTTCTTTTATACAAAACTCCATCAGGATTGAGATAAAAATTTCCATACAGCCTCCTCAGAGTCTTCTTATCTTGGGTTGATGCACCCGCAGGATACTCCTTAGTCATAAGGAAAGTCTGGATGTCATGGAACCATGGCTTGCCGTCGGCGGCTTCCTCGATCGCAAAGACGAATGCAGGTCTATCAAGACGAGAAAGGACAATTCTTGGAGCTTCATTCCAAAAATTGACTTTATACATCGAAGCCAATGTGGCTAAGGCATCAGCCATCTGGTTTTCTGCTCTGGGCACATGATGAAGTTCCACTCGATCAAAGAACGGAAGTAGCCTTCTGGCATAGTTCATGTACGGCACCAAATTCGATTGGCGAGTCTCCCACTCCCCTTCAATCTGGTCAATCACAAGTGCCGAGTCACCATATACATCTAGGTTCTTGATTCTCAAATCAATTTCCTCTTCTAGACCCATGATGCATGCTTCGTACTCCGCTTCATTATTGGTGACTGGAAACGTCAGTCTCGCAGTGAACGGGATGTGGGATCCGTGGGGAGTCGTGATGATCGCCCCAATGCCACTTCCATAGGAATTAACCGCCCATCAAATATCAATTTCCACTGGGATTTCCTATCTGGCCCCTCGTCGGGCAACGGTTCATCGCAATCCTTCGCTTTGAGAAACATGATATCCTCATCAGGAAGTCAAATTTCATCGGCTGGTAATCTTTGATCGGCTGTTCGGCAAGGTAATCAGACAATACGCTTCCCTTGATGGTCTTCTGGGAAACGTACTGAATATCATATTCCGTCAACACCATTTGCCATCTGGAAATCCTGCCCGAAAGCGCTTGCTTCTTGAAGACGTACTTGATCGGATCCATCTTCGAAATTAGCATAGTGGTGTGATTGAGCATGTACTGTCGTAAACGTTTGGCAGCCCAGGCTAGTGCACAACACGTCTTCTCCAGCATCGAGTAACGAGATTCACAGTCTGTGAACTTTTTACTCAAATAGTAAATGGCATGCTCCTTTCTGCCCGTCTCGTCGTGCTGACCGAGAACACACCTCATGCTATTCTCAAGAACTGTCAAGTACATGATTAATGGTCATCCAGCCACTAGGGGTATCAAGATTGGAGGTTCCTGTAGATACTGCCTTATCTTGTCGAATGCCTTCTGGAAATCCTCGTTCCAGATAATCGCCTGATCTTTCTTTAAAAGCTTGAACATCGGTTCGCACGTGGCAGTGAGCTGAGAGATAAACCTTGCAATGTAGTTGATTCTGCCCAAGAAACCACGAACTTCTTTTTCTGTTTTCGGCACTGGCATTTCTTGTATCGCTTTAATCTTCGCAGGATCAACCTCGATGCCTCTTTCACTCACGATAAACCCCAGTAGCTTTCCAGACCGTACTCTGAAAGTACACTTGTTAGGATTCAGCCTCAACCTAAACTTCCTAAGCCTCTCAAAAAGCTTCAGCAAATTGACTAGATGTCCTTCCTCCGTTTGGGACTTCGCAATCATGTCATCAACATAGACTTCAATCTCATGATGAATCATGTCATAAAACAAAGTTACCATAGCTCGTTGGTAAGTGGCCCCTGTGTTCTTCAGACCGAAAGGCATTACCTTATAGCAAAATGTTCCCCAAGGAGTGATAAACGTCGTTTTCTCCATGTCCTCAGGCGCCATCTTGATCTGATTGTAACCGGAGAAGCCATCCATGAACGGAAACACGGAGAACTGCACTGTATTGTCGACCAACACATCAATATGAGGCAGCGGGAAATCATCTTTAGGGCTCGCCCTGTTCAAATCCCGATAATCGACGCACATGCGTACCTTACCGTCCTTCTTCGGTACAGGCACTATGTTGGCGACCCACGGAGGGTAAGTAGTGACCGCTAAGAAGCCAGCATCAAGCTGTTTCTGCACTTCTTCTTTAATCTTAACGGCCATATGTGGTCTCGTCCTCCTAAGCTTCTACTTAACGGGAGGGCAATCTTCTCGCAACGGCAAGTGGTGGACCACGATGCCAGTGTCAAGTCCGGGCATATCTTCGTATGACCAAGCAAAGACGTCATTATACTCTCTTATCATCTCGACCAATCTCTGCTTGACATCACTCTGCAATGCATCCCCTATCCTGACGTTTCTGACGAGTTCTTCAGAACCCAGATTCACGATGTCGATTTCCTCTTCATGAGGCAGAATAACTCTCTCTTCTTGTTTCAACAAGCGGGCCAACTCTTTAGGAAGGTCTTCGTCTTCATCAATCTCTTCTTCAGCTTGATAGATCGAGCAATCGAAGTCTAAGTGAGTCGTAGAAGGTCCAGAGTCGATGTCATCTGTTATGTGGATCCTGCAATAACAAGGGTTAAGTTTAAAACAAGGATGTGCAGGTTAGCACAAACCCCATTGCCATTTTATTGTTTCTCAAAACAAATATAAAACAGGAATAACAGAGATTACAATATTTGAATACGAAGAAAACGCCTTTTGATTTATTGATAAAATGCATGTACATAATCCAACAAGGCCCTGACAATAAAACCACTATGCCCCGGGTAGGACATAGGGTTGTACAATGATTGGAAAAAGTAAATCATTACTCTTCGCTTGTCATCTGGATAATATCCTTGACGGACCAGTTGGTAAGGCCCTCGCCTGGCTTGCTTGGCTGGATCCAAGAGTCGAGGTTACAGTCGCTATCTCCGCTGCCTTCAGACACCGCGTTGACGCTTTCAAAAATCACCCCGCCACTGGTAAAATGGATCGGCCCTTTACCTCGCGATGCACTGCTAGAAGAGGAAACTTCAGCTCCAGGAGAGTATCCCAACCCAAACTTGTCTTGCTTGTTAGGTATCTCCAAAATTCGCCCCCAGCCTGGGGTAGATCCGGCCTGGACAACGGCCCGGGCTTCCTTGAAGGAGGAGAGAGTCATCTCTGGCTTCTCAGTGACTACAGGAGCTACGTCCTTGACTTTAACAGCTTCGAACGCTTGGCATAGGGTTTCGTGGATTTCCCCATCCATCTCAACATACTTGAAGGATGACAAATGGCTCACCATTATGTCTTCCTCGCCACACACAGTCACGATGCTACCTCCTACAGCATACTTGAGTTTCTGGTGCAACGTGGAGGTCACGGCACCTGCAGCATGGATCCACGGCCGGCCCAAGAGACAGTTGTAGGCAGGCATGATATCCATAATGTAAAAGATTGCGTCGAACGTTTCCGGCCCGACTTGGATTGGCAGGGTCACCTCCCCGAAAACATGGTGTTTGATTCCATTGAACGCCTTCACAACCAGATCACTAGGTGTGCAAATCACTCTGCGAGTATCCAACTTCATTAATGCCTTCTTCGGAAGAACATTGAGTGACGAACCCGTGTCCACCAACACGTGCGACATAATCGTTCCCCTACACTCTATCGAGATGTGTAGGGCGCTATTGTGGTTCCTCCCTTTCAGCGTCAGCTCTAGGTCAGTGAAACCTAAACCATTTCCAGCATTCACGTGGGCTACGACCTCTTCTAGCTGGTTTACCGATATTTCCTGCGGTACATATGCGGCGTTCAACACCTTTAGCAGCGCGTTGCGGTGTGCTTCAGAACACAGCAACAAGTTCAGAATGGAAATCTTCGAGGGCGTCTGATGGAGATGATCCACAATCTTGTAGTCACTCTTTTTAATCAACCTCATAAATTCCTCGGCGTCTTTAACAAGTAAGTCTTTTTCTGCCCCACGCGGGATCTCTTCAACGAATTTACTTTTACCTTTATCATTTGCATCAGCTCTGTCCGCTTTATCCGCCACGACCTCAGGTGGTGCAAACACTCTTCCGCTGCGAGTAATACCACTGATTCCCGCAAGGTTTTCCACAGACGACCCAAACGGTTCTAGCTCCAACCTCTATCTATTGCAGTAGACTTCAGCCCCGTAATGCCATGGGACAGCATTAGTGCTTTCGAATGGTATCAGCCCAGCTTTGGTGATGGTAATCGTAGGCGGCCTGGGTGCAGAAATAGTTATCGTCTGGCGAGGGATGGTGATGGTGGCGACCTCATCATCTTGCTTCAGCACTACCTCTCCTGATCCACTTTCGGCCCTCCGGCTAAACTATAAAATCCCTTCAGTCATCAGACTTTGAATTCCCTCTACCAAATGTTCACATCCATCAGGACTAGTCGCACATCCCATACACAGCTCTCCGCAACCTGGAAAGAAACCTCTTTTCATCAGCTTAGCTTTAACGAAGCTAAGCGGCGTCTTCAGATCTCTGACGTCAGTCAACAAATCCAAGCTCTCGTCTTCAATAATGGCGTTTACCCCACCTCCCCTATGATTCGGCATAGGGTTCTTCGTGACGTTTGGCACATTATCGGAGAAGTTGATGATCTTAGCGTCCACCATGTCCTGCACCTTGTGCTTGAAGGCTTTGCAATTCTCTATCGTGTGGCCTGGTGCCCCTGAGTGAAACTCACAAGTTGCGTTCGCGTCATAACCTGGCGGAGGTGCCCCTATCAAGGGAGACAGGGTTCTCTTCTAGATCAACTGTAGCTGAAGCAAAGTCTGCAATAGTTGCGCGTAAGACATGGGCGGTGTTTCGAGGTGACGGCTCGACAAAGGTGCCCTATTCTTATACTTTCTGTACCCCTGTTGATTCGGTTGCTGCTGCTGCTACTGCTGTTGTGGCTGTTGAACTGTCGGGATAGTTATGTTGGCCACCTGTTGGTGAGGACCTTTACCCTTCCTTCGAGCGTTGGACACAGCGCTCGTTTCTCCTTCTTGTCTTTTGCCACTGTAAGGTTTCTTTCCTCCTCCCCCAGTTGAGGATGACTCACCTTGAATTTTCCCGAGTTTGATCCCATTTTCGATGTGCTCACCCATGATAATGAGATCTGAGAAGGTTCCAGACATACCGCTGACCAATTTCTCATAGTAAACCCCTGGAAGGGTAGCTACGAACATCTGCACAAGCTCACGTTCAACCATCGGCGGCTGAACCCTAGCTGCCAACTCACGCCACTGCTGGGCGTATTCCTTAAACCCTTTGTTGTTCCTTTGCGACAGATTCTGCAGTTGGACTCGGTTCGGGGCCAAGTCGCTGTTGTATTGGTAGTGGTGCACGAATGCTTCAGCAAGGTCCTTCCACGTGCGCACACTGGTAGGCTCCAGACTCATGTACCATTCGAGGGAGGCCCGAACAAATTGTCCTGAAAGAAGTGCATCAGCAACTTCTCGTCATCAGAATGAGCCGACAGTTTCCTGTAGTACGATCTCAGGTGGACGCGAGGGCAAGTGGTGCCCTTATACTTTTCAAAGTCAGGTACCTTAAACTTGGGAGGCACCTTGAAATCAGCAATCAATCCCAACTTGGACATATCAACACCCAGGGTATTCTGGTTCTCGATATTTCTCATCTTATCCTCGAGTGCCTTGAACCTTAGACGCGCTTCAGCAGTCAGCTCCCCTTCAGCACCTCTCTGAGAGAACATGTCGTCTTGACGATCTTCTAACCATGGCTGAGGCCCGAACAGATTCCCGACACCTGCATTGCCGTTGCCCAGCCCAACATTGATATTAGCTTCAAAATTTCCATTACCGACGCCCGTCGTATTACCATTGAGTCCCATCTTAGCTATCACATTGTCGTTGGCACTACCATTCCCCCCGGTCACGGGGACGCCATTCTATGGAGTTTCAACTGGTGGAGGGGTAGGCACAGTCCCACCATGGAGTACCCCATTACTATCGACCCTTGAAATTAGAGGCTGGACCAAGGTTCTGAGCTGATCCTGGCCATTGGCGACCGCTTCCATGAGCTCCATGAAGCGATCCATTCTTTCGCGGAGTTCCTGAACATCAGTTTGCACTTGCTCCATGATTCTGGTTTGATTTGCTCTGGTCGGATAGCGGTGGATGGATCTCTGATCAATCCTGGAATAACCTGAAACAACCTGAGAGCACAAAAGGGTTAGGAAAAAACGACAAAGTGCTCGTTATGCAAATGCTTCATGCAAATGCAAACGTGTGTCTGTGTGTTAGGGAGATCTCCCCCGATCCTAGTGCCTGAGTGCCAGTGCTGATAATAAGAAGTCCGAGTCCAGTCATGGAAATAAAAATCTCATACATAAAGAAAGCCCATCAAGGTAGTACACAACATCAGTGAGTACAAGCAGAATCAATAGCATGACCTCGACCAACAAGCCTGGTGATGGTCAGCATACAACAACGATTAAAACAAAAGGAATACAAATGGTCAAGCACGGCCACGGGCGCGAAACTCTTCTAACAACTCCTTCGTTTCCGGATGATCAGGCAGAGTAAGTAACCCTTCGACGAGCAACTCCCTCTGCACAATGGTGTACTGGAGACCTTCGATCGAATCTTCCCATGCTCCTTCGCCGAAGCAATCTTCTAGCTTCCGCTTCTTGGACTCAAACGTCAGTTTGCGCTCCATCAGGTTAGCAAGAGCCCTATTGAGCTGGCCTTCAGCGGCATATCTGCGAGAGGTTTCTTCATCAAACCTCTTCTCACTAGCCTTCACCTGGGCTTCCAGCTTGGAGATCTGTTGCATCAGCTTATCCTCCCGCTCTTTCCTGGTGGCTAGGGAGGCTTTCCAGTGCTGGTTGAACTTGGATATCCTCCGATACGCTTCGTCCATGTGCTGCTTCTTCGTAGCCAGTACGTCGTTGACAGCTTTGAAGTCTCAACCCATGCGTTCACGCTCGGCTATCTGCTTAGTCAAATCTGTCCCCAACTGGTTCACCAGTTCTGTCTGCCTCTTGAAGGAATAAACAGCTTCGTTTCTCTCGCTTCAGAGCTGAGCCAATTCTTTCTCCAGTTCTTCGTTTGCCCTCTTCAATTCATCTCTCTCAGCTAACACCTGATTGTGCTGTTGAATGGGCACGGTAGTAGGCTCTTCAATCACTGGAGGGCTTTCTGGCTTGGCAGGAAGAAACGACATCCCTATAGCATCGGCTCTGGCTTTGACCCAAGTCACATACGGAGGGTGTTGCACCCCAAAATTTGACCAACATTTATTCACCCATCAAGTGTTTGAAGATTGATACCTTCATCATAAAGTTCAAGAGATCCTCAGAGGAATTGGGTGAAACCAAGGTTGTGTGCCTCATAGCTTGAGAGTTGTGGGAGCTCCTCAGATGATTCTGAGACTTTGAGAATGAACTTGAAGCTTTTATAAAGTCTATGAGATGTCTTAAAAGCCATCATGAAGCCCATAGAGTTCATTATGCAAGAATTCAAAAGATTCAACCATGAATGGTAGAATTAGGGTTTGACTGGGTCAGTCCTAGGTCAGCTGAAGATTTGGAGAAGGTTGAGACCCAATACAAGGGGCCATGAGATCATGGAATGATGTATGGAGATGTTATAAAGATGATTCCTATACCAACTCATCATGATTGAGGAGTTTGAGAAGTTTTAAGTTAGGGTTTCCAAGGATTGTCAGTGAAAAAACCCTAGTTTGATCCCTATCTTCCAGGCAGTTTTAGCTCAAGATTTGATTGATATCTCATCTTCACCATAACATGAATGTTGTAGAGCTTGTTCTTAGCTTTAATTTGAGTGGTAGAAGTCCTTGATAGGATGTGAAGAGCTCAAGTTATGGTTTTGACAAATTACAGGTCAGCTGAGGTATGTGAATCTGGGTCCTTGAAGGTCACCCAACTTGCAGACAACTTTTGCCCTAGTAGGATGATTCCTATGATTTCTTGGTCAACATTAATGTTGAAGAGCATCTTCTTAGCTTTATAGAGAGTACTAGAAGTCCTTGATAGGATTTGTAGAACTCAACTTATGGTTTGAACAAGGCAAGGGTATTTTTGGTCATTTGGTGATTATAGGTCATTTTAAGCAAAGGCCATATCTCCTATTTCTAAGCCTCAGATGAAAAAACTCAAAACATAAAAGTTGTTCAAAATGGTATTTTAAGCCTATAAAAGTGGTCATGAGTTATTGAAAAAGCTTGTAGCAAGGATTTACAAGATTGGGTGAAAATGACCTAAAAATGACTTATAAAGTAAATGGATCCAAGTTGGAAATTGGTTTGGGAGATGTACAAATCCAAAATGGGTCATCCAATATGTCATTTTGAATCCAAACATCATTTTAAAAACAATGGTTCAAATAGATTTTTTATTTGAGGTCTTAAAATAGAGGTTACTTTGTAAAGTTCATTCTTGCATCATAAGGCAACTTGAGAAACTTCACATAAGGCAAAGGCAATGCTTGTTTTTCCACACATTCCCTCTTAATATCTCTTGTAAGGAGATTTTAAAGCAAAATTAAGGGACTTAATGCATGAAAGGAGATAATACCACTTATCACTACATGAGATTTTCCATGATTTTCTAGGGCTTTCTAGTTGAATCTAGACTATTCCATTGGTTGTTATTTAAAGAGTAGATCATAGTGAAGAAAAGGATTGGTGAAAGTTGGAGAAATCAGTGGTGAAGAGTGAAGGAGAGAGTGGATTTCCAAGTTTCTTCAAAATCAAGCAAGCTTCCATTTCTTCATCTACAAGTCCCTTCCATCAGAATTCTTGCAAACAGAAAGATATCCACCATTGGAGGAGCATCTGGAGGAGATTACAAGTCTTGAATCAAGCCCTAGCATCACTCACCATCACCATTTGACAGGTTGGTAACTTGCTCCATACCTCCTTAATTATGTGCATACTGCCAGAATTCTAGGTGTAAGGATAATATGCTAGGTTAGTTGATGATTTTCTGAGGATTTGAGAAAGATCCATGGAGTTTCATGGCAGGGTGCCATTTCTTTAATTTCCAAGAACAAGTTGTTCAGTGAGTGTTAGCACGCATGATATAGCATAGTCTGGTTAGGATAACGTGTAGAACAAGATTACATCACTGGATTTGAGTTCAATCAAGATTGATATCAATGAATTAGGTTGGAACCCTAGGTTTTGCGCATTCTGTTGGGACGATACAAGGCGTTTCAGAGAAAGTTATGAGTATGGTCGTGTTCATGGTAATCAGTAGCACACTTTTGCCTTTGGAAGTTTGTGATTTCATTGAGTAATGAGGGAGCACGAGCTTGAAGAAGAATCACGCATGGATTCTGTTTGATGAAACCCTAGCATGTGTTTGGGGAAGACGATCCATTAGCCGTTGGATCACCCCTGGTTATTTGACTTCTTAATCCGATCTAACGGCTCCAGTTCAATTCTGAAAACGGAGGGAAACCCAACATCAAAACGGTGCGTTTGAGTTAGTGATGAGTCCTGGGCTGAATGCAATTCGTGATACTCACACCCCACCCGCGGCCCAAGTCCATTTTTAAACAAAAAACTATTGCTATTCATACCGTTGGCTTTCTAATTTTCTTTTAATTTCTCAATTTATTTTTCTGAGCGTATGGGCCTACCAAAATTGCTACGTGCACCACCATATCTTGGCCCACCATCATAATCAACTGGGCGCAGTTACGTTTGACACCCCTCTCCCCTTTAATTCATTTTCTTTCAATTTTTTAATTTCCTTTATATTTTCAGCATTTTATAAAAATCATATAAAATAGGAAAATGGATATTTTTTAATGCTTGTTTTTTTCTACATGTTCATAATTCTGTCTACAAAAATATCAATAAATAAAATTGGCATTTTATTTTCTTTTAATATTTTTAGTATATTTTCCATGTAAATAGCTTTTTAATTGATTTTAGTTGATGCTCAATTTTGTAGAATTTGTATTAGGACCTTCCCTTAGGATTTTTGAGCCATTCTTCTTGGCATAGTTAGATATTGAATCATAGTTCCTATAGGATTTAATTCATGATTTGTAGATTAAAATTGGATTAGTTTGTTTAGGCTAGCATTAGCATAACAAAATTAGGGTTTTATTCAACATAAGTAGACTTAACAATTTTGTTTTGGGATTTTAGGTCAAGATTAGAGTATGGGGAATATATGGGTTAAGGGTAGGTATGTATAGAATCCCCTAGAATTTTACTAGAATATTATATAGTAGTTTAGTATTTTTAATTGATTTTTGAATGTATGGTTAGTATGTGTGTTGCTTAAGGGCATAGTTTGTATTGTTTTGCTTTCCTTTCCTCTCCTTTGAGTGTGTGAGCCTTGAAGATTGAGTTGGAGACCCTGTGGATCATCATTGAAGACTTTGAAGACCTTGAAGAGGAGCTTAGTTTTAGCTTTTGTTTGTTCTGTTTATAGGATCATAAGTACATAGGTAGAGCTTTAGATAGAATAATTCCATTCAATAAACAAGGAGTGTCTTGTTCACCTCCTTCCTTCTCCATGATATAAAGTCCCTTAAGGGTATTCACCTCTCTCCTTTGGAGGGATTAGCTCCCTTGCCCTATGAGGTAGAACTTTGAGAGAGCCTTTCCTTTTGATGTTAAGTCCTTAATGGCATCCTTTGGAAGTCAGTGAGCACTCTAACATCCTCACCTCATCTTGTTGATTGAATCTTGTTTGTTGGAGCATTTGGGTTGTTGAAGATAAAGAAAGCAATGAAGAGTATTGAAGATTTGCATTGAAGTTGTTTGAAGATGATAAAAGATTTGATTGAAGATCTAAAAGCCATTGAAGATGGAAGCTGAAGCTTTGAAGAGGATGATTCCTTGGAGATTGTTGAAGTCTGAAGACTTTGTGAAGATCAAGTTGACACTTGGGTTAGAAGCTGAAGCTTTGAAGAGGAGGAATTCTTGAAGAGGAAGACTTCATTGAAGATTGGTGAAGAGGATGAATCCCTGAAGACTGCCATTCCAGCTGAAGCTTGAAGAGCATGAAGATCAAGTTGATACTTGAAGATCCCTGAAGATAGTGAAGCCTGAAGGTGGAGCTGATCAAAGAAGATGAAGCTTAAGGGGAGAAGATGAGTTGATACTCATGTGGTAAAGCAGTTGATGACTGAAGTCTGAAGACTGAGTTGCTGCTGGAGGAGCTGAGGCTTTCTTCTGTCTTTCTTTTCTGTATTGTGTGTTTTGTTTGATTTGTCTGTTGCATTAGAATAAGTTCATCTAGAATAAGTAGAATCTAGGAGCATGATTGCATTAGAGGTTGAGTTGCTCCCTCTGCTTGTATTGTTATTGTGTGGCTTTGCTTGCGGGTATTCGGTAGAGCCCAGCTCCCTTGCCCATGTGGTTTGTTTGCCTGATGGCATTTCATTTCTTTTATCTGTATGATTGCAGTTTACTGTTTGTTGCTTGATAGCATGTTATTTTTTCAGTATGATTACTGTTATTTCATGACTGGCTTGAGGTTGAGACGAGCTTGTGGAGGCTGAAGCCCCACACACATTTCCTCCCTCACTTGCATTGCATGCATTTTACTGTTAAGCTGATGCTTTGTCTGTTTCGGTGTATCATTGACATGATCCCTTAGGACTCTCATTTCCTTTGATAAGGATTTGATGATAGACTTTTAGGTTGAAACCTATGCATGACAACATCTAGGAGTTCCCTGTTTAAACCTCAACCATAGGATGAATCCATGGCATGATAACAGTAGGACTTGATAGTCCCCCTCCTAGTTGGGCCTGTTTTCTTCTCATCTCAAAACAGTTTAAGATACAGTAATCATGAATGATTTCTTTCGTACGTTACGAGCCTTAAGCTATCTGAGAAAGGATTGTGGGAGAGTCTCTTTTCCACAGTCTGGATGTTTAGTATGGTACCCTTTGGGTGACATGCGACGCATTCACTCTTAGGTCATAGTCTATAGTGCGGTTGAAATCGCAAACACAATAAAAAATACTTCTTTCGTAAAAGACAGGAAATAAACCGTAGTTTCCCGAACTACGTGAGCTCTGATCTCTCATGCCTGTTGAGAGTACGTAGGCACAAGATGGCGAAGTCTTGGCGAGCTACCTTCCCCCATAACCCTTCGTAGGCCGAACTACGTTGACTCTGATTTCTCATTCTCTGATGAGAATACGTAGGGATAAAGTGCGACGCTTTGCCGAGTCAATTTTCTTTTCTTTTTCAGCCATCCTTGATAGTTAGATAGATTATAACCAACCCGTCCAAGTAAACAAACAAGCGAGGATCCCGTCGAGTACGACGGACGTGAGGGGTGCTAATACCTTCCCCTTGCGTAACCGACTCCCGAACCCAGACAATGGTTGTGATGACCTTGTCTTACCCTTTTTCGTTAGGTTTTTCCGATCGTTTCCTTTCCCGCTCTGAGGGATAAATAACGAAAGGTGGCGACTCTTCTGTCATGCCGGCACCTTATTTTCGCGCAAGCGACAGAGGGTAGGCTTGATTATTGCTTCTCCCTAGCAATGGTTTTCCCCGCTTATTGATACCATTCCAAGCGCGCTGAAGCTTGGACAACAGATCCCCGTCTAGAAGACCAGTGAGGTACAGAGATTCCTGCACCTCTTCATCCTTCGACGGAGCTCTCAAAGCATACGCGAACTGTCGGACCAGCAAATACGGATTATAGTTTATACAGCCTTTCCTGCCTATCCAAAGGAACATTCAGAAACCCGCTGCAGTTGAAGATAATCTCGGTACCCAACCTATCTCTGTCAAACCAGTCAATATCCTCTGCAGATAGACCCATCAAACGCTCAGATCATTCAGCTGTAACCGCAGATGAAATAAAGGGACCCCTCTTGGGTCGATGACTATCAAACCTCTTCTCACTAGCCTTCACATGGGCTTCCAGATTGGAGATCTGTTGCATCAGCTTATCCTCCCGCTCTTTCCTGGTGGCTAGGGAGGCTTTCCAGTGCTGGTTGAACTTGGATATCCTCCGATACGCTTCGTCCAAGTGCTGCTTCTTCGTAGCCAGTACGTCGTTGATAGCTTTGAAGTCTCAACCCATGCGTTCACGCTCGGCTATCTGCTTAGTCAAATCTGTCCCCAACTGGTTCACCAGTTCTGTCTGCCTCTTGAAAGTATAAACAGCTTCGTTTATCTCGCTTCGGAGCTGAGCCAATTCTTTCTCCAGTTCTTCGTTTCCCCTCTTTAATTCATCTCTCTCAGCTAACACCTGATTGTGCTGCTGAATGGGCACGGTAGTAGGCTCTTCAATCACTGGAGGGCTTTCTGGCTTGGCAGGAAGAAACGACATCCCTATAGCATCGACTCTGGCTTTGACCCAAGTCACATACGGAGGGTAGGCTTGATTATTGCTTCTCCCTAGCAATGGTTTTCCCCGCTTATTGATACCATTCCAAGCGCGCTGAAGCTTGGACAACAGATCCCCCTCTAGAAGACCAGTGAGGTACAGAGATTCCTGCACCTCTTCATCCTTCGGCAGAGCTCTCAAAGCATACGCGAACTGTCGGACCAGCAAAGACGGATTATAGTTAATACAGCCTTTCCTGCCTATCAAAGGCACGTTCAGAAACCCTCTGCAGTTGAAGATAATCTCGGTACCCAACCTATCTCTGTCAAACCAGTCAATATCCTCTGCAGATAGACCCATCAAACGCTCGGACCATTCAGCTGTGACCGCAGATGAAACAAAGGGACCCCTCTTGGGTAGATGACTATCAAGCCATTTAAAAAGCAAGGGCACACAACACGAGACATTCTTGCCCCTTCTGTTCTCGTTTTTGTAGTGGATAGAATGGTAGACATCTCCTATCAAGGTAGGGACTGGATTCCCTGAAGCAAAGATGCGAAATGCGTCGAAGTCTACAAAGTCGGGCATATTGGGGAACAGAATAAAGCCATATATGCACAGAGCGAGAATGGCGTTGAACACGACCCAACATCCGTCTTTGGCGCACTGCTGAGCCTTACCCACTAAGAACTGCAAGGAGAAACCGGGAACCTTGTTCCAACTAGACAATAACAACTCGGAGACATCCAGATGACGTAAGGGAGCTAGACTAGCCAGATCAGGCTCAGCATCCATATGAACAAAAGGCATCTGCCTCTTGATAGGCACACCTAACAAATCAACATATTCCTCTAGTGTGGGTGCGAGAACAAAATCCTGGAAAGTAAAGCATCTCAACGGAGGATCGTAGAACTGCAGCAGAGCGTGCAACCCATTCAACTCAAACGCAGAAGGTTTACGAACCAAACTGAGCAATTTGCCGTAAGATTTTCTGAACTCATCTCTCACAGAATCATCTGCTAAAGCAATCAAACCGGTCAGCTGAACCACATCAGGGGCAGGGAGCTTGTAAGCCACGGTCTTCCTCAGAGAACCCATAACAATACAATAGGAGGCAAGAAATCCTGGATCGGGGAAAATGGTACCTGCAACACAGACACACGTTAATGAAATGCAAATGAGTATGCAAGGCAATGTAAAATGCAATCATGCAGCCGGAGATCAAGGAAACTGTGCTGTGGAGATTCTGTATCAACAAAACCATAATCCTGCTCTATCAAGAACAACCACTATCTCGGAGAAGAAAACCCTGGTATCGGACCACAAATCTGCTCTGTCAAGAACACACACACATTGGACCATAAATCTGCTCCGTCAAGAACAAACATCTGATAATAAGGACCTCTGATACAGGACCATAAATCTGCTCTGTCAAGAACAAACGTCTGATACAGGACCTCTGAGACAGGACCCTAACTCTGCTCTGTCAAGAACAAACATATATCTACTGATGAGATCCTCTGATCCCATAAATCGATTCTGTCAAGAACAAACACATCTGATGATGAGAACCTCCGGTACCAACAAAACTGATTCACTATCAAGAAAACCAGGTAGCCTGAAGGTCAAAGTTTCCTGCAATAAACCCAACCCTGCTCACAGGTATGGACCTAAACTGACTCAAGTTCGGCATCCTATGCATTCATCAGTGTCACAGACATTCAAGAGGGGTGATACGATACCTAGAAGGTGTGGCATCACCAGCTCATGAAGCGGCCTCACTCGGCTGAATCACAAATGATCGGTCCCCAGAGTCGACAATCCTCCAAACCAACAACCCCCTCAACCCAAAGGGTTAAAAAAGAAGCCAACCGGGAGAACCTCGTCTGAGCGTGGATTTCATGAGACACTAGTGCCTGCAAAGCAAGCACGCGCCCACTAATTTCCACAACTAATGCTATGTTCACTCAAGCCTGGGTCTGGCTTCTCACTCATCAGAATGCCCCTCCCACAATAGCACAGATAATCATATCATACTGAAAATAAAGTGCGGGAAATAAAGTGCGATAAATAAACACAACCCAACAAGTAATGATACAAGCGCTATGATTGACTCTCGCAGGGGACGTCAGATCCCCAAACTGACTCGCATTCGGGACGTTGGATCCCAGGAAACTATCAAGTCCCCAGCAGAGTCGCCAGCTGTCGCTTCCGCGAAAATAAGGTGTCAGCAAAACAGAAGAGTCGCCACCTTTCGTTATTTATCCCTCGGGACGGGAAAGGAAACGATCGGAAAAACCTGACGAAAAAGGGTAAGACAAGGTCATCGCAACTGTTGTCTGGGTTCGGGAGTCGGTTACGCAAGGGGAAGGTATTAGCACCCCTCACGTCCGTCGTACTCGACGGGATCCACGCTTGTTGTGTTTACTGGACGAGTTGGTTTATCTATCTACCTATCAAGGCTGGCTTAAAAAGAAAAGAAAAATGACATGGCAAAGCGTCGCGCTTTATGCCTACGTATTCTCATCAGAGAATGAGAAATCAGAGTCAACGTAGTTCGACCTACGACGGGTTACGGGGAAGGTGGCTCTCCAATACATCAGTATCCTGCCTACGTACTCTCAATAGGTATGAGAGATCAGAGCTTACGTAGTTCGGGATAATACGGACTACGGGGATTCAGATTCATCTGTTTTATCGAGCAGGGTTAAACAGCAGTTCCAGCAGTTAGGGACAAAGCCTGTTTGCGGTGGCGCTGAAGTTTAACGACACTCTTTTCTTCAGAAAAGCTTTCCTTTGAATTATGGGCCCATGGGGAAAAAAGGTTTGATGTTTGTTTTCTGTCTTTTACGAAAGAAGTGTTTTTTATTGTATTTGCAATTTCAATCGCACTAAAGACTATGACCTGAGAGTGAATGTGTCGCATGTCACCCAAAGGGTACCATACTAAACATCCAGAATGTTGAAAAGAAGCTCTCCAACAATCCTTTCTCATATAGCTTAAGGCTCGTAACGTACGAAAGAAATCATTCATGATTACTGTATTTTAAGCTGTTTGGAGATGAGAAGAGAACAGGCCCAACTAAGGGGAGACTATCAAGTCCTACTGTTGTCATGCCGAGGATTCATCCTATAGTTGAAGTTTGAAACAGGGAACTCCTAGAAGTTATCATGCATAGGTTTCAACCTAAAGTTCTGTCATCGTTTCCTTATCAAAGGAAATGAGAGTCCTAAGGGATCATGTTAATGATAAATAGAAACAGATAAAGCATCAGCTTAAACAGTAAACAGTAAACGACTGTAAAATGCATGCAATGCAAGTGAGGGAGGAAATGTGTGCGGGGCAGCAGCCTCCACAAGCTCATCTCAACCTCAAGCCAGAATGAATAACAGTAATCATACAGAAGAAATAAAATAAAGTGCTGTCAAGCAAAATACAGTAAACTGCAATCATACAGAAAAAATAACATGCTATCAAGAAAACACAAACCACATGGGCAAGGGAGCTGGGCTCTACCGAATACCCGCAAGCAAAGCCATATAGTAACAGTACAAGCAGAGGGAGCAACTCAACCTCTAGTGCAATCATGCTCCTAGATTAAAATCAGTCTAGATATGAACTTATTCTAATGCATCAAGCAAATCAAACACAGCACATCAGCAATACAGAAAAGAAAACAGGCAAGAAAGAAAGCAGATCAACCCCTCTTTCAATTCCAAGCTTCAGCTCTTCTGACAGCAACTCAGTCTTCAGACTTCAACCACCCTTCAAGGCTATCCTCTCTCATGGCAAATATCAACTTGTCTCTCCAGGTCTCAACCCTTCAACATAAGTTTCAACATATTCTCTCTTCTCCAAGCTTCAGCTCCTCAGTCAATTCTACCTTCAGGCTTCACTCTCAACTACAAGTATCAAATTGATTCCTTCAGGCTCTCAATGCATTAGTGTAAGTGTCAACTTATCCTTTATTCCTCAGCTTCAGCTTTACACTCAATCTCAATTGAATCCTCTTCATAAGTATCAACTTAGTCTTCAAGCTTCAGCTCTCTTTGCTTTACCAGTATCAACTTGGTCTTCTTCATCTACAAGCTTCAGCTTCTCAGAGTAGTCTTCAATCACATAGAAGTGTCAACTTCATCCTTCAATTCTTTAAGCCTCAGCTCTTCACTCAATCTCCATTGAATCTTCAAGTATCAACTTGTTATTCTTGCTCTTCAAGCTTCAGCTGTAATGGTAATGCTCAAGGAATCATCCTCTTCCACACTCTTCAGTGAAGTCCTCATCTTCAACCTCAAGCCCAATATCTTTCAAGATACTCAACCCAGAAGACAATTGATTTAACAGGATGAGTGGAAATGGTGAACAGCTTATAGACAACCAAAGGAAGCCTGTAAGGGTCCATCATTATGAGAGTCTGGTTCCCTCAAAGTTCTACATCCCAGATAAAGCCACTCATCCCTCCAAAGGAGGGATGTGAATATCTGAGAAGGACTTTTAGTCATTGGGAGGAATGGAAACACAAGATGCTTTCCATATTTGTGAAAGAAATCATTCTAACTACAAGGCTCTCCCTATGCCCTATCTCCTAATCTTCATCAGACACCTTCAGGATCAAACAAAACCAAAGCTCCAAGCACCTTCAAGCAACTTCAAGCATCCTCACCTTGTCTTCAACTTGTCTTCAATCTCAACCAAAGGCAAACCAAGCACAAACCCTAATCTAGGGGAACTAGGGAAGTTAAACTAGTTGAATTAGTGAATTAGGGTCACCTAAAACCTAGCACTAAAGTTAGTCCTAACTAAGCTATTAAAATCAATTGTAAAATCCTACAAAAATTACTATGGGAACCTAGGTCAATCTTGACTCTACCACATTAGTTTCAAAGATCAAACCATCAAATTGGACCTATAACTAAATCCTACATTACAAGGTATCAAACCTAAAACCCTAAAAAGGAGGCATCTAAACATCAATCTAGAAAGCACACCTATTTTCATCACAAAAATGTGAGAAAAATTCTATGAGATCATACATGTCTAACCTAATCACACACAAAAAATTAGGCTTAAAATTATCACCATGAGATCAAACAAAATTCCCCAAAAATATGCATCAAACACGAACATTTTAATATCAATTAAAATACAAAATTCCAATTAAATCATAAATTACATGAAATGCAAATATTTTTTGTCTAAAAAATAATAGACTCAAACATGAGTAAAATGAAAAAAGAATGGGTTTAATTGGATTAATTTTCAATTAATTATGATTTTTGCAAGAACCATAAACAAAAATGAAAAAAATAAGAAAATCTAATTAAAATGAATAAGCGCGCGGTGTGGATAGTAATCATTTTCAGTTAAAATCCTGGGTTGGGCCATCAGGGGGGGTGTGGATAACACTTAAATCATTAAGCCCAAACGCCTGAATAAATGAAACGCATCGTTTCATCATCAGAATCCTTCACAAATCAACTTCAAAACACAACCCTTGGATCAGCTCCCAGTCAAAGGTCAAAACAAGATCTGATGGTGATAACTTCATCTTCTCCGTTTCAAACGCCTGAACTTCGCGCCCAGCTCCGGCCACCGCCGGTGGAGCTCCGATCATCTCCCTCAACCTTAATTCTCCCTAGAGGCCTCCAATCTAAGAGGTCAAAACATGAAACTCATTCCAAATCTTGCCACGAATTCAACCATACTCATAGTTTCTTCTGAAACCTCAAGAATCATCATCTCCCAATCTCGACCGAAAATGGCAATTCTCCTAATTTGTCTCTAATTGATCAATTAACTATCTGGAATCCATCCTAGGCCATTCAACAACAAGTCTAGCACCTTAATTCAACCTAATTCTACCTAGATCATGCTAGGGGAAGAGAGTTACCAACCTGAGAATCTTGGTTGAACTGATGCACGAATCCTCCAAATCAAGCTCTCTACTCTTCTGGACACGATCAAGGAACCCTCTTCTTGCTTCTGTATGCAAAAGAACCAATGGAAAGTGCTTCAATCTTGAAACACGATGATGAGTTGCAGGTGCTGAAAATCACTTGCTCATACACGATCTAGCCACCAATTCTTCTTGAAAATGATCTAAAATCACTCCTTGACATTCATGGAAGAAGTATCAATCAAGAAAATGGAAGGAAATTGAGGAATTTGGTGAAACCGATTGCACTTGCAAGCTACGAAAATTCAATCTCAAACTAAGCTCAATCCTTCAATGATCACCAACCTCTGCAATGGATCCACTCCACTCCTTATATAGATGAAGTTTGGATGATCTAGAACCCTCTAGATCCTTCCAATGAGATTTTCCACTTCTCATGTCATGAGATTTTCAAACACATCTCATGCTATGCCCAATTTTGTTTACAGCTTGAAACCAACCTCAATCTCTTTCAAAATCTCCCCTAGTGACATTTAGGAAGAGTTTAGGTTGCAAAGGCCCTTGCTCATGCCTTGATTTTAAGTTATGCACATGTTACTTAATATGCAAGCAAGTGCTTTTCAAAGCAAGTCCACAATTTAGACCTCAAATCAAAAATGTGGCTAAACCAATGTTCTTAAAATATTTTCTAGAGTCGAAATGATATATTACATGCCATGGTTTGGATGTGTAGGTTGAAAATATCAATTTCCAACTTTGGTTTATTTAACTTATGCCCTTATTTTAGGTCATTTTTGCAACTTTGAGCTACAAGTATTTCCATCATCTCATGACCTCCTTACCAGCCTTAAAACATCATTTTGAACAAGTTTGATGTTGAAGATTTTTCCATTTGAAGCTTGGAAATAGGAGTTATGGCCTTATGCTTGAAATGACCTGTAATCTCCAAATGACCAAAATGCCCTTGACTTGTCAAAGCCATAACTTGAGTTCTACAAATCCTATCAAGGACTTCTTGTACTATCAAGAAAGATAAGAAGATAAGGAACAACATTCATGTTGACCAAAAGTTCATAGGAATCATCCTTCTTGGGCAAAAGTTTGATGCAAGTTGGGTGACTTTCAAGGCCCCAGATTCACATACCACAGATGACCTGTAACTTGTCAAAGTCACAACTTGAGTTCTACAAATCCTATCAAGGACTTATAATACTAAAATTAAGCTAAGAACAAGCTCTACAACATTCATGTTGGGGGTAAGATGAGATAACAATCACATCTTAAGCTAAACTGCCTTGAAGATAGGGATCAAACTAGGGGATTTTACACTGTCAAGCCTTAGAAACCCTAGCTTGAAACTTCTCAAAATCTTCAATCATGATGAGTTGACCTTGGAATCATCCTTATAACATTTCAATACATCAATCCATGATCACATGGCTCTTTAATTAGGTCTCAACCTTCTCCAAATCATCAGTTGACCTAGGGTTGACCCAGTCAAACCCTAATTGCACCACTCATGGCTGAGTCTTCTTAATCTTGCACAATGACCTGTCTAGGCTTCATGATGGCTTTCAAGACATCTCATAAGCTCTCTCAAGGCTTCAAGTCCATCTTCATGGCTTCAGAATAATCTAATGACTTCCCACAACTCTCAAGTTAGGAGACCTACACACTTGGCTTCAACCACTCTCTCTGAGGATCTTTTAATTTCTCTGACAAGGATATCAACCCTTGAACACTTGAATAAGCTCCTTAGCTAGCTTCAAGGTCTTGCATAGCCCTTGATTGGTAATTATACCTCTTGATCTCCTGCACACATGTTAATGAAATGCAAATGATAATGCTAATGTGAATGCAATGAAACATAAGCTAGGTAAAGAAATGTTGGTCAAATTTTGGGGTGCAACAACCCCCCACCAAAAGGATGGCGGAGGGAAACTCACACCGGCCACTACCAACAAAAGGATGATTGGACAAACAGTATCGCACAATATAATATTAGCAAGATGATAGACCCCCCACCAAAAGGATGACGAAGCGAAACTCACACCGGCCACTACCACCTAAAGGATGATAGGACAAACACTATCGCACAATCTGACATCAATCAAGATGACAAACCCCCACCAAAAGGATGACGGAGTGAAACTCACACCGGCCACTACCACCGAAAGGATGATAGGACAAACACTATTGCACAATCTGACATTAATCAAGATGGTAGACCCCCCACCAAAAGGATGACAAAGAGAAATTCGCATCGGCCACTACCACCAAAAGGATGATAGGACAAACACTATAGCATAATCTGAAATCAATAAGATTACAGACCCCCCAATAAAAGGATGACGGAGCGTAACTCACACTGGCCACTACCACCAAAAAGATGATAACACAAACACTATACCACAATATGATATCAGCAAGACGACAGACCCCCCACCACAAGGATGGTAGAGCGAAACTCACACTGGCCACTACCACCAAAAGGATGATAGGATAAACACTAACTCACAATATGACATAAACAAGATGACAAACCCCCCACCAAAAGGATGACGGAGCGAAACTCACACCGGCCACTACCATCAAAAGGATGATAGGACAAACACTATCACACAATCTGACATCAATTAGATGACAGACCCCCCACCAAAAGGATGGCGGATCGAAACTCACACCGGCCACTACCACTAAAAGGATGATAGGACAAACACTATTGCACAATATAATATTAGCAAGATGATAGAACCCCCACCAAAAGGATGACGAAGCGAAACTCGCACCGGCCACTACCACCTAAAGGATGATAGGACAAACAGTATCGCATAATCTGACATCAATTAAGATGACAAACCCCCCACTAAAAGGATGACGGAGTGAAAATCACACCGGCCACTACCACCAAAAGGATGATAGGACAAACACTAACGCACAATCTGACATCAACAAGATGACAGAACCCCCACCAAAAGGATGACAGAGCGAAAATCACACCGGCCACTACCACCAAAAGGATAATAGGACAAACACTATCACACAATCTGACATCAATTAGATGACAGACCCCCCACCAAAAGGATGGCGGAGGGAAACTCACACCGGCCACTACCACCAAAAGGATGATAGGACAAACACTATCGCACAATCTGACATTAATCAAGATGACAAACCCCCCACCAAATGGATGACGGAGCAAAAATCGCAGCGGCCACTACCACCAAAAGGATGATAGGACAAACACTATAGCACAATCTGAAATCAATTAGATTACATACCCCCCACTAAAAGGATGACGGAGCGAAACTAACACCAACCACTACCACCAAAAGGATGATAGGACAAACACTATCGCATAATCTGACATTAATCAAGATGGCAGACCCCCCACCAAAAGGATGACAGAGCGAAATTCACATCGGCCACTACCACCAAAAGGATGATAGGACAAACACTATAGCATAATCTGAAATCAATAAGATTACAGGCCCCCCAACAAAAGGATGACGGAGCGTAACTCACACCGGCCACTACCACCAAAAATATGATAACACAAACACTATCCCACAATATGATATCAGCAAGATGACAGACCCCCCACCACAAGGATGGTAGAGCGAAACTCAAACTGGCCACAACCACAAAAAGGATGATAGGATAAACACTAACTCACAATCTGACATAAACAAGATGACAAACCCCCCACCAAAAGGATGACGCAGAGAAACTCACACCGGCCACTACCATCAAAAGGATGATTGGACAAACACTATCACACAATCTGACATCAATTAGATGACAGACCCCCCACCAAAAGGATGGCGGATCGAAATTCACACCGGCCACTACCACTAAAAGGATGATAGGACAAACACTATTGCACAATATAATATTATCATGATGATAGAACCCCCACAAAAAGGATGACAAAGCGAAACTCACACCGGCCACTACCACCTAAAGGATGATAGGACAAACACTATCGCATAATCTGACATCAATCAAGAGGACAAACCCCCCACCAAAAGGATGACAGAGTTAAAATCACACCGGCCACTACCACCAAAAGGATGATAGGACAAACACTAACGCACAATCTGACATCAACAAGATGACAGACCCCCCACCAAAAGGATGACAGAGTGAAACTCACACCGGCCACTACCACCAAAAGGATAATAGGCCAAACACTATCACACAATCTGACATCAATTAGATGACTGACCCCCCACCAAAAGGATGGCGGAGGGAAACTCACACCGGCCACTACCACCAAAAGGATGATAGGACAAACACTATCGCACAATCTGACATTAATCAAGATGACAGACCCCCCACCAAAAGGATGACGAAGCGAAATTCGCATCGGCCACTACCACCAAAAGGATGATAGGACAAACACTATAGCATAATCTGAAATCAATAAGATTACAGACCCCCCACTAAAAGGATGACAGAGCAAAACTAACACCGGCCACTACCACCAAAAGGATGATTGGACAAACACTATCGCACAATATAATATTAGCAAGATGATAGACCCCCCACCAAAAGGATGACTAAGCGAAACTCACACCAGCCACTACCACCTAAAAGATGATAGGACAAACACTATCGCACAATCTGACATCAATGAAGATAACAAACCCCCCACCAAAAGGATGACGGAGCGAAACTCACACCGGCCACTACCACCAAAAGGATGATAGGACAAACACTAATGCACAATCTAACATTAATCAAGATGACAGGCCTTCACCAAAAAGATGACGGAGCGAAACTCACACGGGCCACTACCACCAAAAAGATGATAGGACAAACACTATCGCACAATTTGACATCAATAAGATAACAGACACCCCACTAAAAGGATGACGGAGCGAAACTCACACCGTCCATTACCACCAAAATGACGATAACACAAACACTATCGCAGAATATGATATCTGCAAGATGACAGACCCCCCACCAAAAGGATGACGGAGCAAAACTCACACGGGCCACTACCGCCAAAAGGATGATACGACAAACACTATCGCACAATCTGACATGAATCAAGATGACAAACCTCCCACCAAAAGGATGACGTAGTTGTCGCTACTGCGAAAATCGGCGCCGCCTGACAGAAGAGTCGCCACCGTGCGTTATTTATCCCAACGGAGGGAAAGGAAACGCTCGAAGTAAACCTCGCAAAAAACAGGGAAAGGTATGGTCATCGCAACCAAAACCGGGGTTCGGGAGTCGGTTACGCAAGGGGAAGGTATTAGCACCCCTCACGTCCGTCGTACTCGACGGGATCCACGCTTGCTTGGGTTGTCTACAGGATGCAAAAACAATATATCTACGGCTGCTAAATCTAAACGGAAGGGAATTGACTCGATAGAGCGTCACACTCTATGCCTACGGATTCTCAAGAGAGAAAGTCAGAGTCAACGTAGTTCGGGACTACGGGAAAATTGGCTCGCCAAGACCTCGCGTCTTGTGCCTACGTACTTCCATACTGCATGGAAGATCAGAGCTTTACGTAGTTCAGGCTAACTACGGCTAAACTGGGTTCTCACACAGCAGTGAGAAATTAAACTGGTTTCAAAGGTACGGGAACCTATGGGCAAAACTACGGTCAGGTCTCAAATGCACTTGGGCAAGAGAGGAAAAGGGTGATAGTTAGTCGTCAGCGGGAAAGTCTCGATCGCACAGCAGCGAGAGAACAAAAGGTTAGTTGTTAGTGTGCTCGCTAGGATATCGCATCCTATGCCTACATATCCTCGTCTGGTATGAGGAATCAGAGCAGCTGTAGTTCGGCTACTTCGGGACCACAACTCAAATCTCATTTTATTAACATTCTGAAAAATCGTTACAATGATTGAATACTGAAAAATAAACTCCTAAAAAACTATCCAACTATCCTGGAAAAAATCAAATGGAAAATAGTCCCCTAACAAGTGGACGTCTAAACTACCTCTAAAAATGTGCAAACTAAACTCTGTGAAAATATATCCTAAAAGAAAATGTACTCTAAAAAATATTATATCTATACTAATATTTTTTCTCTTTTTTTCCATATTTTTCATATATTTCTTTCACTATTTTTCTCTATTTTTCTCACTATTTTTCTCACTATTTTTCCACCTTCTTTTTCAATATATTTTCTCTTCTTTCTTTTTTAATATTTCTTTTTTATATTCCCTTTTCTCTTTTTTTTCAAATATTTTTCATGCATATTTTTTCTATATTTTTTCTATATATTTTTCAATAATTCTTTCTCATATTTTTCAACATTATTCCTTTTTCTCTTTTTCTTTGCTCTTTTCTTTTTTTTATATTCCTTTTCTTTATTTTTCATATTTTCTTTTCCTCTATTTTTCTATATACTTTTTCCTTTTTTAATACATTTCTCTCTTTTTTTACTATATCACTTTTCTTTAGAATGAAAATAATAAAAAAAACTACAAGGGGAGGGGGTACACAGCCCAGCTGGGGGATACAGCAAGAAAAAAGTAGCAAAGTAAAGTTGGGCCTGGCCCATACTAAAAAAACTTAGGTATTCAGAAAAGGGAGGGGGGAGAAACGGAGGCAGAGGTGTATGTCAACTATACCAAGGCCCAGCCCATCAACCATTCTCAAACTCACACGCAGGGGATGCATTACGAAACAGAGGGGGTGTATGACCCAAATCCGTTGGGCTTGAAGCCCAAACTCCTCCCGATTCATCTCCCTTCTTCCATTCCACATTCTGAAACCCTAAGGGATTGTCTTCCCTCTCTCACGGTGCCATAAACCTCCTCTCCCCATCTCCGTTCAAAGTCTTCTCCAGAACAAAGAACACAGTATCACCACCAACACACAAATTAGTATGTTAATCCAAATCCTGCTTCCTCCTCGTTTTCGCTTCCAATCCCCCAAAACTTCTAAGAATAGCTCAAGTAGATCTGGAGATCTGAGGACTTGAAGTTGTTGCTGAAGATCTTGATGCAATACTGAACGCGTGATGAAGTCTTGGAAGATTATTGATGAACCTTGAATGGAGTTCGTGACGAACACGGAGGATTCCCAGACGCGACGAATCTTCTGCAAAATCAATGAAGAACGCATGAAGCTCTGGAGTGTTCTTCACCGATACGCTGGGGATGAAGTACAAGGGAGATCTGGAAATCTCTTGGAAGAAATTCGAGGATTTGAAGTTCCCTGGAGATTGGTTGATCTTCATGAAGATGAAGGAGGAATACTGGAAAACAATCACGACATGGATGAATGTTCTTCAAGAACTTCTGGAAATTTCTTGCAGATTGAGGGAGATCATTTGACGAAGATGAATATTCTGGGGATTCTTGAGTTTGACGAATTGATGAAGGTTCTTGCCGAAACTTGCTTCTGGATACGATTATTGAAGAAGGAAGTTTGTTGAAGTTTCTGGATCTTGGTGATTTGGTTGAACTGGATGATTTCTGATGAAGAATCTGGAGGTTTTTCTGAAGAACCTTGAAGGTGTTCTTGATACACGATGAAGCTTCGAATCTGGAAATTTGATTATTGTTGGTGAAGATTGGACCGGAGAGGATGAAGATTGAAGGAGGAGGTTGGAGGTTCGAGGTGGTTTCATGGAGATTGAGATGATGAACACGAAGGTTGTTGAAGTTTGATCGAAAGAGATGAAGATTGATCGGATTCTGGAATTTTTGGGTGCTTTAGGGTTTCCGGTGGGTTGTTAAGGCGGCCGGAGTAAGTTAGAGGTGACCGGCGGTTGGTAGTTGTGGTGGCCGGAAAGTGGTGGGGCGGTGGTTGCATGGCCGCCGGCCATGCAACCGGTGGAGTTCTGGGTGGTTGCCAAGTGGCACTGGTAGTGGGATAGGTTACTGCATGGCTTACGCGTGGGACTGGCGTGGCATGGAGAGAGAGAATCTGTGAGGGTGATGTGGCTGTGTGATGGTGAAAAACGTGGGTAGCTTCCTTGGCTTACACGTGGCCTGAATTATTTATACTGGACTTGGATTATTCTGGATCTTTCTGGAAAATGGACAGAAATGGAAAAACTGGGCCCTGCGAACTGGGCCTCCAATATCTCTTTTGGGCCCAACGAAAAAATGATAATAAACCCAAAAAAAACTGCAATGAAGCATAGATTAAACGAAAAAACATAAAACTAATTACTAATTAACTAAATGAATTAAAATTCTGATTAACCTAAAGCTAATTAAATTCTAAACTATTCAATTAACCTAATATAACCTCTAATTAAATCTAATATTCAAAAAACCTATTAATTCTATAATATCTATTAAAGAAAAATCTATCCATTTATTAAAATGAAAAATCTATATTTTATATTAAGAGAAAAGAAATCTATTCTATTAAAATTCTATGAAAAAAAACTATATTATTTATATCTAAAATTGAAAAATCATTTAATTTCTATTAAACCCTATTATTAATAAAAGAAAAAAACTATATTCTTCTATTAAAATGATTAAAAAAAAATCTATTTAATACCTAATATATTCTAAAAATGAATTAAAAACCATTAAAACTATTTAAAAAACCTATTAATATTCTATATTATCCTAAAATGATTTTAAAGCTATAAAAAAATCTAAAAATAGCTAATAAATTCTAGAAAAATCACAATAATTCCCGAAGGAACAAAAATAGCACCGAACGACAAATAACACCGCGAGAGCGCACCAAAATAGCCGGTAAAAAACAACGGACACCGAAATATCCCTGAAAACAACAGCGCGAGCTGAAAACACCGGGAAGAGCACAGCTCAAAAAATACGATTCTACCTATCTAAACTGATTAAAAACACCTGAAACACGAGACGAGAGCTGTGATCCCGATAAAATCAAAACAAATGAAAAATGCACTGTATGCGATATGCAGATGCGAATGCGGTTATGCGTCGGAACATCGAGCCAGATACGGGACCCGGTTGGTCAAATTTTAGGGTGCAACAGTAGCGAAACTCACACCGGCCACTACCACCAAAAGGATGGTGGGACAAACACTATTGCACAATCTGACATTAATCAATATGACAGACCCCCCACCAAAAGGATGACGGAGCGAAATTCGCACCGGTCACTACAACCAAAAGGATGACAGGATAAACACTAAAGCAGAATTTGACATCAATAAAATGATAGACCCCCCACTAAAAAGATAATAGAGTGAAACTCACACCAGCCACTACCACCAAAAGGATGATAGGACAAACACTATCGCACAACAGGATATCAACAAGATGATAGACCCCCACCAAAAGGATGACGAAGCGAAACTCACACCGGACACTACCACCTAAAGGATGATAGGACAAACACTATCGCAAAATCTGAAATCAACCAAGATGACAAACCCCCCACCAAAAGGATGACGGAGCGAAACTCACACCGGCCACTACCACCAAAAGGATAATAGGACAAACACTATCGCACAATCTGACATTATTCAAGATGACAGGCCTTCGCCAAACGGATGACGGAGCAAAACTCACACTGGTCACTACCACCTAAAGGACGATAGCACAAACACCATCCCACAATCTGACATCAATAAGATGACAGACCCCTGATAACGCGAAATCGTATATATATATTGACATATAATTCAACTAATATTTGACTGGTTTCAATCCGATTTCGGGTTTTTCCATGTTATTTGTCTGATATTTTGCAGGTATTTGAAGATCATGTCCAAACAAAGAAATACGAAGAAAAGAAGCAATTACAGATGAAATATGGACGAAAACCAGATGAAAACAACATGAAAAACAACAGATGTGAATTTTGCTGCTGTGACGACCGTCACACATCCATGACGACCGTCACACACCATGACGACCATCATGCAGGCAAAAACGCAGAACTTCATTTAACGTGCAAAAACCAGTTCCAAGTCCCAAAATAATGGACCACTACTCCCTATTTTCTCTGACTCCAAGTCCACCTTCTGAAAATTATAACCGTTAGTATTTCACCTCTATAAAAGGGGAAGGAAGGGAGCTGAGAAGGGGAGCCGCATTCAGATAACGAAGTGCTGCCCAAATATTTTCCAGAGCAAATTTAGTTTAAGTCTTGTTTTTGTTTTCTTTTCTTTTTCATGTATTCTATTACTGCAATATTCCTTTGTGCGCTCTATTGGCTTGAAGACACAATCCTGCCGACATCGTTAGAATTTGGCCAAAAGCCAATTGGATACTTTACAGGTTTTTATTATTTCGTTAATTGTAACTTTAATTCCCAGCAGTATGTATGTTCTAAATTTCTGCTTTTATTTACGCTTTACCTATTCCAAATCCATGTCTAGCTAAACCAGAGTAATCGGTATGTAATAATAATTCAGATGGGATTTGATAATAACTAGTTAAAACCTTTCTTTTTTTCAAAAGTTGTTTATGGCCTGAGTGTTTAAACCTATTTCCTGAATAAACGTTCGTCGCGACAGCGAGGACTTATTTAAAAGTAGTTTTGCCACGACAGTGGGAAATTAATTAAGGTACGAACCAACAAGCGACAGCTGCGGCTAGGACCAGATAGTAAACACTAGGCATTTTTTTTAATAACAGCGAAAGCACTTTAAAATAGATTAGAACTTAGAGATTTCCAAAAAGCGATTTTAACCCCGAACGGGATAGCGACAGCATACGTTCCGCCTTAAAGTTGCGACTAGCGTCAACAACCATCGTGATATGAAGGTCTTTAGATCACTATTTTCTTCTTAAATAAATTCTGAAAATATTTTATATACCGGTAACTTGTCAAATCCCTGAAGAACATAATTATTGCATATCAATTCGCGCAATTATACTTTAATTAACGTTTTTAGTTCCCTTTAGTAATAGCAATTATTCCCTTAAGCATTATCTACCTAGCTAAACATAGTAACTCCCGTGAACACTAGTTTGATTACGAGTCCTTGTGGGATCGATATCTTTTATTACTACGCGATAGACTGTGCACTTGCAGTTAAGTTGTATTAGACATAGAAAGTCGCGATCAAGTTTTTGGCGCCGTTGCCGGGGACCCGTTTAGTCAATAGTGTAACCTTCTGTTACACAGTATAAACTAGGTTAACAATTCTCTCTCCCTCTACTCGTTCTTCGATTGTATGCCAAGTACTCGCTCACAAGGAGAAATCTTACAACCTACAATCGTTGAACTAGAGCGCTTCTTACATCTAAAAAGGCGCATCGTCGAATATCAACGAAGACACAACATTCCTGATCTTCTAGCTCATCCTCTAGTTAAAGAAGAAAAGATGGCTGAAGGACCTCAAAACAAACCGTTGAAGGCATACGCTACACCCTCTCAGATGGAGCCTAGAAGTAGCATAGCTGCCCCAGCTATTACTCGAAACGATTTTGAGCTGAAACCGTCATTGTTGTCAACTGTACAACAAAACCAATTCTCAGGAAATGCAACTGAGGATCCGAACGAACATTTAACGAAGTTTGTGCAATACGCAGACACAGTGAAAGCAAATGGAGTAACTCCAGACGCAATAAGACTTCGTCTTTTACCTTTCTCTCTTAGAGATAGAGCATGGACATGGTTACAATCCTTACCATCCAACTCTATTACGACGTGGGAACAGTTGAAGAACTTTTTCTTAGCGAGATATTTTCCGCCGAGCATAACTGCGATGCTTAGAGCTCAAATCAACGGATTTCGACAAAAAGATACTGAATCTCTCTACGAAGCGTGGGAAAGGTTCAAAGATATGATGAAAACATGTCCTCACCATGGTCTAGAAGACTGGGTGACGATCCATACTTTCTATAATGGGCTTTTATACAACACCAGATTAACGGTAGACGCCGCCGTGGGCGGTGCACTTATGGATAAGCCATACGACGAAGCCTATCAACTAATCGAAAACATGTCTCAAAACCACTGCCAATGGGGAGGTGAACGCATTCCAGCAGAGAAAACCGCAGCGAAAGGTGGGATGTACGAGATCAGCAGCCTTGAAAAGTTCAACGCTAAAGTAGATGCTCTAGCACAGAAGATCGACAGTCTGACCGTTAACCCCACTGCAACCGTCGCTGCCGTAACTCCAAACTGCGAGTTATGCGGAATCGCCACTCGTATTGCGCCTGAGTGCCCATTGCTGGCTGGAATCCCACTAGACCAAGTAAATTACGCTCAAGGAAACCCTTACGCAAATACTTACAACCCAGGTTGGCGAAACCATCCAAACTTTTCTTACAAAAGCGATAATGCATTGCAGATGCCTGCTGCTCCGCCAGGATATCAGAAACCAGCTGCTGCCCAGACTGCCCCTAGGAAATCAAACCTCGAGTTGATGATGGAAAAATTCATAGCTACTCAAGCTCAAACAAACAAATAATTCCTAAATCAAAACATACACACTAGCGAGCAAATTAAACAGCTGACCGGAAAAGTAGACGCTTTAGCCACCCACAACAAAATGCTAGAAACGCAGATATCCCAAGTGGCTCAACAACAAGCCTCTGCTGCTGCACCCGCTGGCACATTTCCTGGACAACCCGAACAAAATCCAAAAGGGCAAGCAAATGCCATCATATTAAGACGCGGAAAAGAATTGGACGAACCGATCGATCCGAGAACCGAAAACTCAGCCATGCAACAAAAACCAACTGAACAAGCAGAAAAGGAATCCGAGTTAGAGAAGAAGGAAGACAATGAGAAGGAGGACACCGCAAGTGAAAAAACTCAAGCACCTCCAGCGCCATATAAACCACTGATTCCTTATCCTCAAAGACTAAAAAACTCCAAAACTACAGAGCAGTTTAAGAAATTTGTAGAGCTTCTTATACAGTTGAATATCACTATTCCTTTTACAGAAGCTATCACTGAAATGCCCTCGTATGCTAAATTTCTCAAAGAAATCCTGTCAAATAAGAGAAAGATCGAGGATAACGAAACAGTTACACTTACTGCAGAGTGTAGCGTTATTATTCAAAACCACATGCCTCCTAAATTAAAAGACCCAGGTAGTTTCTCCATACCTTGTGTCATTGGAAAGTTCGTAATAGACAAAGCCATGTGCGATTTAGGAGCCAATATCAATGTTATGCCTTTATCTATATGCAAAAAGCTGAATATGGGAGAACTAAGACCAACCAAGATGTCCGTTCAATTAGCTGACCGATTCGTCAAATATCCTGTCGGAATACTGGAAAACGTTCCAGTATGCATAAGACAATTCTATATCCCAACCGATTTCATAATTATGGATATTAAGGAAGATTCAGTTACTCCGATCATTTTAGGAAGACCGTTCTTAGCTACAGCCGGAGCTATTATAGACGTAAAGAAAGGAAGGCTAACATTCGAAGTAGGAGAAGAAAAGATAGAGTTCATTCTCACCAAGTTCTTACAAGCACCAGCCATAGACAATACCTGCTATTTAGTAGATGTAATTGACGAATGCATAAGAGAACTTGAAAATGAAGAGACCACGTAATCAGAAATAATAAAGATTCAAATACCCGATATTTCTGAAGACGATGATTGGCGTAAACCATATAAAGACGACAGTCTAAGCGAAAGCTTAGCACTGACCCCAAACCATATGCCAGGTCCGAAGAACCCATCTTTAGAACTTAAAACACTACCCAAAAACCTTAGATATGAATTCCTAGACGATGAAATTAAAAGACCAGTGATAGTCAACACCGACTTAGGACAACTAGAAACCGCAAAGCTGTTAGAAGTCCTAAAGAAGTACCCCACCGCGTTAGGCTATAACATAAGCGATCTAAAAGGTATAAGCCCTTCGATCTGTATGCATCAAATTACAATAGAGGAAGACTATAGAACCTCTAGAGAGCATCAGAGGAGACTGAACCCCATCCTAAGCACTGTAGTCAAAGACGAAGTAAAGAAATTGCTAGATGCAGGAATCATCTATCCAATCTCCGATAGTGAATGGGTCAGCCCAGTTCATGTCGTACCTAAGAAAGGAGGAGTCACAGTAGTCATGAACAAAAAAGGCGAATCAATAACAAAAAGAGTCGTGACTGGAAGCAGAATGTGCATTGATTATAGAAAGCTTAACAAAGCCACACGAAAAGATCACTTCCCCTTACCCTTCATAAACCAAATGTTGGAAAGATTAGCCAAACATTCATATTTCTGCTATCTAGATGGTTATTCGGGATTTTTCCAAATTCCCATTCATCCTGATGACCAAGAAAAGACTACATTCCCGTGTCCTTATGGTACTTTTGCTTACCGCCGAATGCCGTTCGAACTTTGTAATGCTCCAGCAACCTTCCAAAGATGCATGATGGCAATCTTCGCAGATTTCATAGATGACATAATAGAAGTATTTATGTACGATTTCTCAGTATGTGGACAAAGTTTCGAAGGATGCCTACAAAACTTAGAAATGGTATTAGAACGTTGTGTAAAAGTGAACCTCGTCCTAAATTGGGAAAAATGCCATTTTATGGTCCGACAAGGAATAGTTCTAGGACATGTCATATCTAATAAAGGGATTGAGGTTGACAAAGCTAAAATAGAAATTATAAAAGACCTCCAACCTCCAAAATCCGTACGCGAAATACGGAGTTTTCTAGGACATGCCGGTTTCTACCGCAGATTTATAAAAGATTTTTCAAAAATCACAAAACCTCTGACCGGCCTGTTGATGAAAGATGTTGAGTTCGTCTTTGACGACGACTGTCTAAAAGCATTCGAAACATTAAAATCAGCCCTTATCACCGCACCAATTATGCAACCACCCGATTGACGACTACCATTCGAAATCATGTGTGATGCGAGTGATTATGCTGTAGGCGCAGTTCTAGGACAAAGGAAGGACAAGAAGCTTCATGCCATCTACTACGCCAGTAGAACCTTAGATCCTGCCCAAATGAACTACGCCACAACAGAAAAGGAACTTCTAGCAGTTATATTTGCGCTTGACAAATTCCGTTCTTACTTAGTAGGAGCAAAAATTATCATATACACAGACCACGCTGCCATTAGGTACCTAATAAGCAAAAAGGATGCCAAACCAAGATTATTGAGATGGATCCTATTATTACAAGAGTTTGACTTAGAAATTAAAGATAAGAAAGGAACCGACGTAGTTGCAGATCACTTATCCCGAATAGAAGGCATCAAACATGAACCAATACCGATAAATGACGATTTTCCATACGAACATCTGATAGCCAAATTAGAAAGTGACATGCCTAACTTAATCTCGGAAGATCCAGAACTCGAAAAAGCCGTAGAAGCCGTCTATGCCCAAGTCACATTACCTTTGTATGCCGACATCGTTAATTACCTAGCTGCAGGCGTGCTTCCACCGGATCTCACTTATCAGCAAAAGAAGAAATTCTTCCACGATCTGAAACACTATTATTGGGACGAACCTCTACTCTTCAAGAGAGAGGCCGACAACATATACCGTTGCTGTGTCCCAGAGGAAGAAATAGGAAACATCATTTCCCAATGCCATTCAGCACCATATGGTGGTCATGCCAGTACATCCAAGACGTGCGCTAAGATTCTCCAAGCCGGCCTATTCTGGCCTAACCTCTGGAAAGACGTTCACATCGTTGTGCTAAAATGTGATCGATGCCAACGAACTGGTAACATCTCACGACACGATGAAATGCCTCAGAAAGGAATCTTAGAGGTAGAAATCTTTGACGTATGGGGAATAGATTTCATGGGACCCTTCCCGTCTTCTTTTGGTAATAACTACATACTCGTCGCTGTAGACTATAGAAGCCATTGCCGCTCCAACAAATGACGCACGAGTAGTAATCAAACTCTTCAAAAACACAATCTTTCCTAGATTCGGTGTACCCAGACTCGTCATTAGTGACGGCGGATCACATTTCATATCGCGAATTTTTGACAAACTTCTTTTTAAATATGGAGTCCGACACCGCGTAGCTACACCATATCATCCGCAAACTAGCAGACAAGTAGAGGTCTCAAACAGGGAAATAAAACAAATATTGGAAAAGACTGTCGCTACCACAAGGAAAGATTGGTCATCAAAGCTGAATGAAGCTTTATGGGCTTATAGGACCGCTTTTAAGACACCAATAGGTACTACACCCTTCAAATTAGTTTACGATAAATCCTGTCATCTCCCTGTAGAATTAGAGCATAAAGCCTTCTGGGCCATTAAGACACTTAATTTCAACTACACTGAGGCAGGAGAGAAACGAATCTTGAACTTACACAAATTAGAAGAACTTAGATTGGACGCTTACGAAAATGCCCGTATCTACAAAGAACGAACTAAGAAATGGCATGATAAACGTTCAGTCCGGAAACAATTCAGTGTGGGAGACATCGCACTTCTATTTAATTTAAGATTGAAACTTTTCCTAGGTAAACTAAAATCTAGGTGGTCTGGACCTTTTGAAGTGACTAAAGTACTTCAAAGTGGAGCTGTTGAAATTACCGATAAGACGAATGCACCGTTTATCGTAAACGGGCAACGTTTAAAACATTATAATAAGAACGAAAACAGCCCTCAAGTCAGCAGTATAACATTGCTCGAGCTTCCTGCTCAAACCCCCGAATAGCTTGTCACCAAGCTATCGTCAGGCTTTTGACGTTAAAAACAACGCTTAATGGGAGGCAACCCAATTTTCCCGTATTTCCCTCTTTACTGTGTTTCATTCTCATTTTTATTTGAAATCTTACTTTGAAATTTTAACAAATTTTTAAACTTAAATTGCTACTATTTTTATTTTTTTTGTTTTTGTTTCATTATTTTCTCTTTTATTTAATCTTTGTTTTTATTTCTACCACCTTTTGTTTCTAAAAATTCTGACTTAAAATTTCTGTTTTAAACTTTTCAGGATTTTAAAAGCCTTCATACCTTCCTCCTGTTTTTCTCCGACTAACCTGCGAGTATGGCCAAGTACGACTTCACAAAAGTTCATTTTCGAGGATTAGCTGAAAAGGCAAGATTTGCAGCATTAACTGAGAGAGACATAGCCTTAACACTGTATTAGGATAAGTCTACCATGGAGAAGCTAGGAATTACTGATAGCATTCAATTCCTGTTTAATCAATTAGGCTGGGAGAACACCTCCTTGAAAACCCGTTTTGCTACCTATAAGGACCTCACCTACGAATTCCTTAGTTCCTTCAGGTACTTACCCAACTATGGTTTTGGATCAAACACAGAGCTGATCACCTTTAGGATGTTTGGAATGGACCACACCCATAGCCGTATGTCATTAGCTAACCTCCTAGGATTTCCTAGCGGACCACATGTCTTCATCAGTGCCGAAGATGACGATCTTGATTTTGAACTAAACTAGTTCTGGGGTAAAATCACAGGCGACTATCACCCTGACCCAAATGGCATGTATAACGATGAGATTCATAACCCCGCTTTCAGATACTTTCATAAGATCCTAGCTCACACCCTTTTTGGAAAGGAAGAAAATATTACTACAGTATCTAAAGAATAATTGTTTATCTTGTTCTGTGCTTCTCAGGGCCGTCCAGTGAATGCCGTGACTTTTATGATGAGATCCTTCCTACGCCTCACTCAGGAATCATAATCACCCATTCTAATAGGAGGCCTCGTGACAATGATTTCCCACGAGCTTGGCCTTAGATTCCACCTAAATGCAAGCACTAGTTTTGGCACCGTCCGACCCATGAATATCCAGTTTTGCTTTAACAGGCGCATTTTAAGAACCATGGGACCTGGACCCTACGAGTACCTTATCAATGACAAACCTGTCCAGCTATTCACATTGCCAAATCATCAGATGACGAGTATCCATAACACGGACAATTGGGTTTATGAATTGTATGAGCCTATGGGACCTCCTTCACCTCAATCCACACCACAGGATTACATGTACGACAGTGATCACATCTCTGAAGCACACGATTATATGTATTATGAGGATGTTGTATCCGAAGCTGAGGTAGACCCTGAGACCCCTCCACATTACAACACCTATCCTGAGCCCATTCCTGAAGAAACCACTGACAAAATGGATACTGTTCTGAACCGATTAGACAACTTCGACGCAACTATGACCACTGTAAGAGAAGAAATAACAAACATACACAGCGAATTGTCAGTTTTCATGGACTTAGTTTGTGACCAGCTCGATTACTACGCCCGGAAGTTTGACGAATTAAAGGCACAAAAGGACTGAGATTTTAGCTTTAGTTTATTTTATTTTTCCTGTTTTTCTGTACGCTTTCAATTATTTTTATTTTCGCATTGTTTCATTTCACTTATGTATTACATTAAAAACAATCATATTAATTAAATGTTATTTCAATTTCATTCATTATTCCCTTATTCTGTTTTTATGATTATCATATGCCTCTTGGCTGGTTTATTACATTGCGGTATCAATTACAAGCCTTAAAAACATGTCAAAAGCACCCCTGTAGCAAAATTCTGCGTTCTGCAGAATTTGCTGGTGTGACGACCGTCACAGAAGCATGACGCCCGTCACACGGGTGACGACCGTCACAAATGTGTGACGACCGTCACGAGTCCAAAATCTGATATCTGCTATAACAGAGGTTACGTTTCTTCCCCCACTCCCATTTTATCAACTTCCCATCACCACACATCCAAACCCCATTTCAAAATTTCATTTTCCCTCCTTACTACACATAATCCCAACTCCCATTTCATCTTCATAATCCACTTTTGTGAAAAATCTCATTCCACAGAAACCGCATTTTTCCCCAATTCAACAGCATCATCCAACCATGGCAAGAAACAATGAAACCCCTGACCTTAGCAATATCAATTTCAGCGAAGGCGACTCCAGAGAGAAAAAGAGAGCAAACTACGTAGCCTTCCATCAACGGTCGCTATAGCCGACCCACTATCCGCACATACCATCTCTCACAGAACTCGGCCTCTTTGACGGCGTCACCTGGATGCTACAGAGAGTCGGCATTTGGCATCTGTGCACAAATCCGCAGCCTACTTACGAATAACTCACACTTGAGTTCCTCAGTTCGTTCAGTTACTTCACCTCTAGCGGCGACCTTAGCCAACATTCCGGCGCCGCTTGCTTCCGTATGTTCGGCATGAACTACCAATTGAATCAAAATCAGATTGCCGACATCCTACATTTCCCTCGCGGCGAAGATGCTCACCGCCGCATTATCGAACAATTTCAACATGAAGCTTTTGCGCTTTGGTCCCAATTGACCGGAATCAATGCCGACGGCTGGGATTCTCTGCATGCAACACACATCCACAACCCAACCATCCGGTATTTCCACAGAGTGCTGAGCAATACCATCTTCGCAAGAGATAGCAACCACAAGGTGAACTCCAAAGAACTTTTCTTTCTCCGCTGCGTGTTCAATTCCGAACCCATCAACGCCACTCCGTTCTTCCTGGCCCACATTCAGGCCAACTGCAACTGTGGCTCTAAGCCATTTTACTTTGGCGGGATTGTTACCTCCATTGCACTAGGCCTGAACCTCGGTAACCAACTCTAGAATCTCCATACAATTCCTTCGGTATTTCTCGACACCGACCATTGCAGAGCTTCTCACCTCATCCGCTCCAGGTCCGATGGAAAGTACCATCCGGTCGTGCGTGGCAAAACCATCAGAAGCATTATCATTCCGTCACGTACCCGGATGCACCCACAGGATCGTGCCAACTGGCTTTTTGACCTGAATGCCCCTGCTGCTACCACTGCCCCAACTCAAACCAACACCCAAGGTTCTGTTGACGAAATGCAAGATGAGTTGGATAGAACTGAGCAACCTGAGGCATCACAACCACTTCCTTCTGAAGGCACATCCTACCGTCGTCGCCGCCACCGTCCAGAGCCTGACTTCTCTGAAGAAGACCTCCGCCGATCCCTCGACCAACAAACACAGATACTCGCCATGATGCAGCAACAAAATCAGCGAGCAGAGCAATTCGAAGCTTGGCAGAGAACCACGATGCAACAACTCCAAACTGGCCAGGAAGCCATCACTGAGAACCTGGCAAATCTTACCTTGCAATTCGAAGGACTCCGAGATTATGTCTATCACACCAGAGCTCTGAACTTTGAGGCCCAAGTCGAACAAGCCAGAGGCAGAGGACGTGACCGAGGCAGAGGTCGTGACTAGTTCTTTCTTTCTTTCTTTATTTGTTTCCTGTATTTTTCCCTTTCCTGTATTTTCATTTTCTCTATATTTCCATCTCGCATTCTTTCAAATCAGTGAGGACACTGATTGAGATAGTGTGGGAACGGAGCGTTTTATTTCCCGTTTCCTTGTACTTTCAATTCAGTAATTTCAATTCAAACATTTTCCCACTTTAGCAAATAAAAGCTCATTTATATGTCTTTTTCCGTTACGCAAATTTCCCCACTTTATTCGACATAAACAAAATTTTTTCAGTTGTTCCTCAAAAGCATCATGAGAATGCGCCAAAGTTCAAACCAAGTTTTGAAACTCCGAGACGAAAATTCTAACAAAACCAGTACCGTCCTAACACCTTAGACCTCCGGTTTATGCGAGTCGGTTTCACTACCTACTTGTACCAAAGTTTCAAGTTTCTTTGCAAACTCAGCCCCAAGTAGTTTATACAAGCAGTCAGCACCATCCTAAACACTTCTATGCGAGCGACCAATGCAAATAAGTGTATGATCTCTAAAAGAATGAAAAATCATGAAAAGAAAGCTATATAGCCCGAGTATAGAGACATGTTCCCTCTAAGTTAGGTGCTCCTCACCCGAGCATTTAGCCCAACGGTACAAAAACTCATTGAAAAATCAATAGTATAAGCTTATGAGCAATGAAAAGATCAAAACATCAATGAGATCATATTCACTAACAGGTTGACTTGCCATGAAAGTGTATGGACAACGGGCTTAATGTGATTGCGCTAGAACAAACAGGGTAAACTTGACGCGAGAACCCTGATACCAAGCTGCAGTAGCATGATTGGGACCGATTTGCATAAAAAGGAGACCTCTGAAGACTTATGGTCCAGTGTCGTCACCGTACTCGATTTGTTCCTATTTAGGATCCCAGTTTTTCCCAACGTTCTGAACGAGGACGCTGCCTCGTGCTTGCCGACTTTTATTCTTCCTGCTTTTACTTGAGGACAAGCAAAGATTCAAGCTTAGGGGAGTTTGATAACGCGAAATCGTATATATATATATATATATATATATATATATATATTGACATATAATTCAACTAATATTTGACTGGTTTCAATCAAACTTCGGGTTTTTCCATGTTATTTGTCTGATATTTTGCAGGTATTTGAAGATCATGTCCAAACAAAGCAATACAAAGAAAAGAAGCAATTACAGATGAAATATGGACGAAAACCAGATGAAAACAACATGAAAAACAGCAGATGCGAATTTTGCTGCTGTGACGACCGTCACACATCCATGACGACCGTCACACGGGTGACGACCGTCACACACCATGACGACCGTCATGCAGGCAAAAACGCAGAACTTCATTTAACGTGCAAAAACCAGTTCCAAGTCCCAAAATAATGGACCACTACTCCCTATTTTCTCTGACTCCAAGTCCACCTTCTGAAAATTATAACCGTTAGTATTTCACCTCTATAAAAGGGGAAGGAAGGGAGCTGAGAAGGGGAGCCGCATTCAGATAACGAAGTGCTGCCCAAATATTTTCCAGAGCAAATTTAGTTTAAGTCTTGTTTTTGTTTTCTTTTCTTTTTCATGTATTCTATTACTGCAATATTCCTTTGTGCGCTCTATTGGCTTGAAGACACAATCCTGCCGACATCGTTGGAATTTGGCCAAAAGCCAATTGGATACTTTACAGGTTTTTATTATTTCGTTAATTGTAACTTTAATTCCCAGCAGTATGTATGTTCTAAATTTCTGCTTTTATTTACGCTTTACCTATTCCAAATCCATGTCTAGCTAAACCAGAGTAATCGGTGTGTAATAATAATTCAGATGGGATTTGATAATAACGGGTTAAAAACTTTCTTTTTTTCAAAAGTTGTTTATGGCCTGAGTGTTTAAACTTATTTCCTGAATAAACGTTCATCGCGACAGCGAGGACTTATTTAAAAGTAGTTTTGCCACGACAATGGGAAATTAATTAAGGTACCAACCAACAAGCGACAGCTGCGGCTAGGACCAAATAGTAAACACTAGGCATTTGTTTTAATAACAGCGAAAGCACTTTAAAATAGATTAGAACTTAGAGATTTCCAAAAGGCGATTTTAACCCCGAACGGGATAGCGACAGCATATGTTCCGCCTTAAAGTTGCGACTAGCGTCAACAACCATTGTGAGACGAAGGTCTTTAGATCACTATTTTCTTCTTAAATAAATTCTGAAAATATTTTATATACCGGTAACTTGTCAAATCCCCGAAGAACATAATTATTGCATATCGATTCGCGCAATTATACTTTAATTAACGTTTTTAGTTCCCTTTAGTAATAACAATTATTCCCTTAAGCATTATCTACATAGCTAAACATAGTAACTCCCGTGAACACTAGTCTGATTACAAGTCCTTGTGGGATCGATATCTTTTATTACTACGCGATAGACTGTGCACTTGCAGTTAAGTTGTATTAGACATAGAAAGTCGCGATCAACCCCCCACCAAAAAGATGACGAAGCGAAACTCACACAGGCCACTACCACCTAAAGGATGATAGGACAAACACTATCGCACAATCTGAAATCAATCAAGATGACAAACCCCCCACCAAAAGGATGACATAGCGAAACTCACACCGGCCAGTATCACCAAAACTATGATATGAGCGAAACTCACACCGGCCACTACCACCAAAAAGGATGATAGGACAAACACTAATGCACAATCTGACATCAACAAGATGACAGACCCCCCCCCCCCCCCCCCACCAAAAGGATGACAATGCCAAACTCACACCGGCCACTACCACCAAAAGGATGATAGGACAAACACTATCACACAATCTGACATAAATTACAATAAAATACCCCCCACCAAAAGGATGACGGAGCGAAAGTCACACCGACCACTACCACCAAAAGGATGATAGGAAAAACACTATCGCACAATCTGACATCAATTACGATGCTAGACCCCCGAAGAAAAGGATGATAGAGCGAAACTCACACTGGCCACTACCACCAAAAGGATGATAGGACAAACACTATCGCACAATATGATATCAGCAAGATGATAAACCCCCCACCAAAAGGATGACGAAGCGAAACTCACACCGGCCACAACCACCTAAAGGATGATAGGACAAACACTATCGCCCAATCTGACATCAACTACGATGTCAGAACCCCCACCAAAAGGATGATAGAGCGAAACTCACATAGGCCACTACCACCAAAAGGATGATAGGACAAACACTATCCCACAATTTGACATCAATCTAGATGACAAACCCCCCACCAAAAGGATGACGGAGCGAAACTCACACCGGACACTACCACCAAAAGGATGATAGGACAAACACTATCGCACAATACGATATCAGTAAGATGACAGACCCCACACCAAAAGGACGACGGAGTGTAATTCACACCAGCCACTAAAAGGATGACAGACCCCCCACTAAAAGGATGACGGAGCAAAACTCACTGCGGCCAGTACCACCAAAAGGATGATATGACAATCACTATCGCACAATCTGACAGCAACAAGATGACAGACCCCCACCAAAAAGATGACGGAGTGAAACTCACACCGGCCACTACCACCTAACCGCTGATAGGACAAACACTATCGCACAATCTGACATCAATCAAGATGACAAACTCCCCAATAAAAGGATGATGTAGCGAAACACACTTCAGATAGTACCACCAAAATGATGATAGGACAAACACCATCGCAAAATCTGACATCAATTACGATGTCAGACCCCCCACCAAAAGGATGATAGAGCGAAACTCACACCGGCCACTACCACCAAAAGGATGATAGGACAAACACTAACGCACAATCTGACATTAACAAGATGACAGAGCGAAACTCACACCGGCCACTACCACCAAAAGGATGATAGGAGAAACACTATCACACAATGTAACATAAATTACAATAAAAGACCCCCCACCAAAGGATGACAGAGCGAAACTAACACCGGCCACTACCACCAAAAGGATGATTGGACAAACACTATCACACAATCTAACATCAACAATATGACAGATCCCCCACCAAAAGGATGACAAAGCGAAACTCACATCGGCCACTACCATTAAAAGGATGATAGGAGAAATACTATCACACAATCTAACATAAATTACAATAAAAGACCACCCACCAAAAAGATGACGGAGCGAAACTCACACCGGCCACTACCACCAAAAGGATGATAGGACAAACACTACCGCACAATCTGACATCAGATAAGATGACAGACCCCCCCCCCCCCCCCCCAAAAGGATGACGGAGCGAAACTTCACCGACCACTACCACCAAAAGGATTATAGGAGAAACACTATCATAGAATCTAGCATAAATTACAATAAAAGACCCCCACCAAAAGGATGACTGAGTGAAACTCACACCGGCCACTACCACTAAAAGGATGATAGAACAAACACTAACGCACAATCTGACATCAACAAGATGACAGACCCCCCACCAAAATGATGACAGAGCGAAACTCACACCGGCCACTACCACCAAAAGGATGATACGAGAAACACTATCACACAATCTAACATAAATTACAATAAAAGACCCCCACCAAAAGGATGACGGAGCAAAACTCACACCGGCCACTACCACCAAAAGGATGATAGGACAAACACTAGCGCACAATCTGACATCAACAAGATGACAGACCCCCCACCAAAAGGATGACAGAGCGAAACTCACACCGGCCACTACCACCAAAAGGATGATAGGAGAAACACTATCACACAATCTAACATAAATAAGAATTAAAGACCCCCCACCAAAAGGATGACGGAGCGAAACTCACACCGGCCACTACCACCAAAAGGATGATAGGACAAACACTATCGCACAATCTGACATCAACAAGATGAAAGACCCCCCACCAAAAGGATGACAGAGCGAAACTCACACCGGCCACTACCACCAAAAGGACGATAGGAGAGACACTATCACACAATCTAACATAAATTACAATAAAAGATCCCCCACCAAAAGGAAGACGGAGCGAAACTCACACCGGCCACTACCACCAAAAGGATGATAGGACAAACACTATCGCACAATCTGACATCAGATAAGATGACAGACCCCCACCAAAAGGATGACGGAGTGAAACTCACACCGGCCAATACCACCAAAAGGATGATAGGACAAAAACTATCGCACAATCTAAGATGACATACCCCCAACCAAAAGGATGATAGAGTGAAACTCCCACCGGCCACTACCAGCAAAAGGATGATATGAGAAACACTATCATACAATCTAACATAAATTACAATAAAAGACCCCCACCAAAAGGATGACGGAGCGAAACTCACACCGGCCACTACCACCAAAAGGATGATAGGACAAACATTAACGCACAATCTGACATCAACAAGATGACAGACCCCCCACCAAAAGGATGACAGAGCGAAACTCACACCGGCCACTACCACCAAAAGGATGATAGGAGAAACACTATCACACAATCTAACATAAATTAGAATTAAAGACCCCCCACCAAAAGGATGACGGAGCGAAACTCACACCGGCCACTACCACCAAAAGGATGATAGGACAAACACTATCGCACAATCTGACATCAACAAGATGAAAGACCCCCCACCAAAAGGATGACAGAGCGAAACTCACACCGGCCACTACCACCAAAAGGATGATAGGAGAGACACTATCACACAATCTAACATAAATTACAATAAAAGACCCCCCACCAAAAGGAAGACGGAGCGAAACTCACACCGGCCACTACCACCAAAAGGATGATAGGACAAACACTATCGCACAATCTGACATCAGATAAGATGACAGACCCCCACCAAAAGGATGACAGAGCGAAACTCACACCGGCCACTACCACCAAAAGGATGATAGGACAAAAACTATCGCACAATCTAAGATGACATACCCCCAACCAAAAGGATGATAGAGTGAAACTCCCACCGGCCACTACCAGCAAAAGGATGATATGAGAAACACTATCATACAACCTAACATAAATTACAATAAAAGACCCCCACCAAAAGGATGACGGAGCGAAACTCACACCGGCCACTACCACCAAAAGGATGATAGGACAAACATTAACGCACAATCTGACATCAACAAGATGACAGACTCCCCACCAAAAGGATGACAGAGCGAAACTCACACCGGCCACTACCACCAAAAGGATGATAGGAGAAACACTATCACACAATCTAACATAAATTACAATAAAAGACCCCCCACCAAAAGGATGATGGAGCGAAACTCACACCGGCCACTACCACCAAAAGGATGATAGGACAAACACTATCGCACAATTTGACATCAGATAAGAAGACAGACCGCCCACCAAAAGGATCACAGAGTGAAACTCACACCGACCACTACCAGCAAAAGGATGATAGGACAAAAACTATCGCACAATCTGAGACGACATACCCCGAACCAAAAGGATGATATAGTGAAACTCACACCGGCCACTAACACCAAAAGGATGATAGGAGAAACACTATCATACAATCTAACATAAATTACAATAAACGACCCCCACCAAAAGGATGAAGGAGCGAAACTCACACCGACCACTACAACCAAAAGGATGATAGGACAAACACTAACGCACAATCTGACATCAACAAGATGACAGACCCCCCACCAAAATGATGACAGAGCGAAACTCACACCGGCCACTACCACCAAAAGGATGATAGGAGAAACACTATCACACAATCTAACATAAATTAGAATTAAAGACCCCCCACCAAAAGGATGACGAAGCGAAACTCACACCGGCCACTACCACCAAAAGGATGATAGGACATACACTATCGCACAATCTGACATCAATAAGATGACAGACCCCCCACCAAAAGGATGATAGAGCGAAACTCACACCGGCCACTACCACCAAAAGGATGATAGGAGAAACACTATCACACAATCTAACATAAATTACAATAAAAGACCCCCCACCAAAAGGAAGACGGAACGAAACTCACACCGGCCACTACCACCAAAAGGATGATAGGACAAACACTATCGCACAATCTGACATCAGATAAGATGACAGACCCCCCACCAAAAGGATGACGGAGCGAAACTCATACCGGCCACTACCACCAAAAGGATGATAGGACAAAAACTATCGCACAATCTAAGATGACATACCCCCAACCAAAAGGATGATAGAGTGAAACTCCCACCGGCCACTACCAGCAAAAGGATGATATGAGAAACACTATCATACAATCTAACATAAATTACAATAAAAGACCCCCACCAAAAGGATGACGGAGCGAAACTCACACCAGCCACTACCACCAAAAGGATGATAGGACAATTACTAACGCACAATCTGACATCAACAAGATGACAGACTCCCCATCAAAAGGATGACAGAGCGAAACTCACACCGGCCACTACCACCAAAAGGATGATAGGAGAAACACTATCACACAATCTAACATAAATTACAATAAAAGACCCCCCACCAAAAGGATGATGGAGCGAAACTCACACCGACCACTACCACCAAAAGGATGATAGGACAAACACTATCGCACAATCTGACATCAGATAAGATGACAGACCCCCCACCAAAAGGATGACGGAGCGAAACTCACACCTGCCACTACCACCAAAAGGATGATAGGACAAAAACTATCGCACAATTTGAGACGACATACCCCGAACCAAAAGGATGATAGAGTGAAACTCACACCGGCCACTAACACCAAAAGGATGATAGGAGAAACACTATCATACAATCTAACATAAATTACAATAAACGACCCCCACCAAAAGGATGAAGGAGCGAAACTCACACCGATCACTACAACCAAAAGGATGATAGGACAAACATTAACGCACAATCTGACATCAACAAGATGACAGACCCCCCACCAAAAGGATGACAGAGCGAAACTCACACCGGCCACTACCATCAAAAGGATGACAGAGCGAAACTCACACCGGCCACTACCACCAAAAGGATGATAGGAGAAACACTATCACACAATCTAACATAAATTACAATAAAAGACCCTCCACCAAAAGGATGACGGAGCGAAACTTACACCGACCACTACCACCAAAAGGATGATAGGACAAACACTACCGCACAATCTGACATCAGATAAGATGACAAACCGCCCACCAAAAGGATGACAGAGCGAAACTCACACCGGCCACTACCACCAAAAGGATGATAGGACAAAAACTATCGCACAATCTGAGATGACATACCCCGAACCAAAAGGATGATAGAGTGAAACTCACACCGGCCACTAACACCAAAACGATGATAGGAGAAACACTATCATACAATCTAACATAAATTACAATAAACGACCCCCACCAAAAGGATGAAGGAGCGAAACTCACACCGGCCACTACAACCAAAAGGATGATAGGACAAACACTAACACACAATCTGACATCAACAAGATGACAGACCCCCCAACAAAATGATGACAGAGCGAAACTCACACCGGCCACTACCACCAAAAGGATGATAGGAGAAACACTACCACACAATCTAACATAAATTAGAATTAAAGACCCCCCACCAAAAGGAAGACAGAGCGAAACTCACACCAACCACTACCACCAAAAGGATGATAGGACAGACACCATCGCACAATCTGACATCAACAAGATGACAGACCCCCCACCAAAAGGATGACAGAGCGAAACTCACACCGGCCACTACCACCAAAAGGATGATAGGAAAAACACTATCACACAATCTAACATAAATTACAATAAAAGACCCCCCACCAAAAGGAAGACGGAGCGAAACTCACACCGGCCACTACCACCAAAAGGATGATAGGACAAACACTATCGCACAATCTGACATCAGATAAGATGACAGACCCCCCACCAAAAGAATGACGGAGCGAAACTCACACCGGCCACTACCACCAAAAGGATGATAGGACAAAAACTATCGCACAATCTAAGATGACATACCCCCAACCAAAAGGATGATAGAGTGAAACTCCCACCGGCCACTACCAGCAAAAGGATGATATGAGAAACACTATCATACAATCTAACATAAATTACAATAAAAGACCCCCACCAAAAGGATGACGGAGCGAAACTCACACCGGCCACTACCACCAAAAGGATGATAGGACAAACATTAACGCACAATCTGACATCAACAAGATGACAGACCCCCCACCAAAAGGATGGCAGAGCGAAACTCACACCGGCCACTACCACCAAAAGGATGATAGGAGAAACACTATCACACAATCTAACATAAATTACAATAAAAGACCCCCCACTAAAAGGATGAAGGAGCGAAAGTCACACCGACCACTACCACCAAAAGGATGATAGGACAAACACTATCGCACAATCTGACATCAGATAAGATGACAGACCGCCCACCAAAAGGATGACAGAGCGAAACTCACACCGGCCACTACCACCAAAAGGATGATAGGACAAAAACTATCGCACAATCTGAGATGACATACCCCGAACCAAAAGGATGATAGAGAGAAACTCACACCGGCCACTAACACCAAAAGGATGATAGGAGAAACACTATCATAAAATCTAACATAAATTACAATGAACGACCCCCACCAAAAGGATGAAGGAGAGAAACTCACACTGGCCACTACAACCAAAAGGATGATAGGACAAACACTAATGCACAATCTGACATCAACAAGATGACAGACCCCCCACCAAAATGATGACAGAGCGAAACTCACACCGGCCACTACCACCAAAAGGATGATAGGAGAAACACTATCACACAATCTAACATAAATTAGAATTAAAGACCCCCCACCAAAAGGATGACGGAGCGAAACTCACACCGGCCACTACCACCAAAAGGATGATAGGACAAACACTATCGCACAATCTGACATCAGATAAGATGAAAGCCCCCCCACCAAACGAATGACGGAGCAAAACTCACACCGACCACTATCACCAAAGGGATGATAGGACAAACACTATCGCACAATCTAACATAAATTACAATAAAAGACCCCCCACCAAAAGGAAGACGGAGCGAAACTCACACCGGCCACTACCAGCAAAAGGATGATAGGACAAAAACTATCACACAATCTAAGATGACATACCCCAACTAAAAGGATGATAGAGTGAAACTCACACCGGCCACTACCAGCAAAAGGATGATAGGACAAACATTAACGCACAATCTGACATCAATAAGATAACAGAACCCCCACCAAAAGGATGACAGAGCGAAACTCACACCGGCCACTACCACCAAAAGGATGATAGGAGAAACACTATCACACAATCTAACATAAATTACAATAAAAGACCCCCCACTAAAAGGATGAAGGAGCGAAAGTCACACCGACCACTACCACCAAAAGGATGATAGGACAAACACTATCGCACAATCTGACATCAGATAAGATGACAGACCGCCCACCAAAAGGATGACAGAGCGAAACTCACACCGGCCACTACCACCAAAAGGATGATAGGACAAAAACTATCGCACAATCTGAGATGACATACCCCGAACCAAAAGGATGATAGAGAGAAACTCACACCGGCCACTAACACCAAAAGGATGATAGGAGAAACACTATCATAAAATCTAACATAAATTACAATGAACGACCCCCACCAAAAGGATGAAGGAGAGAAACTCACACTGGCCACTACAACCAAAAGGATGATAGGACAAACACTAATGCACAATCTGACATCAACAAGATGACAGACCCCCCACCAAAATGATGACAGAGCGAAACTCACACCGGCCACTACCACCAAAAGGATGATAGGAGAAACACTATCACACAATCTAACATAAATTAGAATTAAAGACCCCCCACCAAAAGGATGACGGAGCGAAACTCACACCGGCCACTACCACCAAAAGGATGATAGGACAAACACTATCGCACAATCTGACATCAGATAAGATGAAAGCCCCCCCACCAAACGAATGACGGAGCAAAACTCAAACCGACCACTATCACCAAAGGGATGATAGGACAAACACTATCGCACAATCTAACATAAATTACAATAAAAGACCCCCCACCAAAAGGAAGACGGAGCGAAACTCACACCGGCCACTACCAGCAAAAGGATGATAGGACAAAAACTATCACACAATCTAAGATGACATACCCCAACTAAAAGGATGATAGAGTGAAACTCACACCGGCCACTACCAGCAAAAGGATGATAGGACAAACATTAACGCACAATCTGACATCAATAAGATAACAGAACCCCCACCAAAAGGATGACAGAGCGAAACTCACACCGGCCACTACCACCAAAAGGATGATAGGAGAAACACTATCACACAATCTAACATAAATTACAATAAAAGACCCCCCACCAAAAGGATGATGGAGCGAAACTCACACCGGCCAAAACTACCAAAAGGATGATAGGACAAACACTATCGCACAATCTGACATCAAATAAGATGACATACCGCCCACCAAAAGGATGACAGAGTGAAACTCACACCGGCCACTAACACCAAATGGATGATAGGAGAAACACTATCATACAATATAACATAAATTACAATAAACGACCCCCACCAAAAGGATGAAGGAGCGAAACTCACACTGGCCACTCCCACCAAAAGGATGATAGGACAAACACTAACGCACAATCTGACATCAACAAGATGAAAGACCCCTACCAAAAGGATGACAGAGCGAAACTCACACCGGTCACTACCACCAAAAGGATGATAGGAGAAACAGTATCTCACAATCTAATATAAATTACAATAAAAGAACCCCCCACCAAAAGGATGATGGAGCGAAACTCACAACGGCCACTACCACCAAAAGGATGATAGGACAAACACTATCGCACAATCTGACATCAGATAAGATGACACACCCCCCACCAAAAGGATGACGGAGCGAAACTCACATCGGCCACTACCACCAAAAGGATGATAGAACAAAAACTATCGCATAATCTGACATTAACAAGATGACAGACCTCCAACCAAAAGGATGATAGAGTGAAACTCACACCGGCCACTACCACCAAAAGGATGATAGGAGAAACGCTATCACACAATCCAACATAAATTACAATAAAAGACCCCCCACCAAATGGATGACAGAGTGAAACCACACCGGCCACTACCACCAAAAGGATGATAGGACAAACACTATCGCACAATCTGACATCAGATAAGATGACATTCCCCCCACCAGAAGGATGACGGAGCAAAACTCAGACCGGCCACTACCACCAAAAGGATTATAGGACAAAAACTATCGCACAATCTGAGATGACGTACCCCCAACCAAAAGGATGATAGAGTGAAACGCACACCAGCCACTACCACCAAAAGTTTGATAGGAGAAACACTATCATACAATTAACATAAATTACAATAAAAGACCCCCACCAAAAGCATGACGGAGCGAAACTCACACCGACTACTACCACCAAAAGCATGATAGTACAAACACTAACACACAATCAGATATCAACAAGATGACAGACCCCCCACCAAAAGGATGATAGAGCAAAACTCACACCGGCCACTACCACCAAAAGGATGATAGGAGAAACACTATCTCACAATCTAATATAAATTACAATAAAAGAACCCCCCACCAAAAGGATGACGGAGCGAAACTCATAACGGCCACTACCACCAACAGGATGATAGGATAAACCCTATCGGACAATCTGACATCAAATAAGATAACAAACCCCCACCAAAAGGATGACGGAGCGAAACTCACACCAGCCACTACCACCAAAAGGATGATAGGACAAAAACTATCACACAATCTGACATTAACAAGATGGCAGACCCCCAACCAAAAGGATGATAGAGTGAAACTCACACCGGCCACTACCACCAAAAGGATGATAGGAGAAACCCTATCATACAATCTAACATAAATTACAATAAAAGACCCCCCACCAAAAGGATGACAGAGCGAAACTCACACCGGCCACTACCACCAAAAGGATGATAGGACAAACACTAACGCACAATCTGACATCAACAAGATGACAGAACCCCTACCAAAAGGATGACAGAGCGAAACTCACACCGGCCACTACCGCCAAAAGGATGATAGGAGAAAAACTATCGTATAATCTGAGATGACGTACCCCCAACCAAAAGGATGATAGAGTGAAACTCACACCAGCCACTACCACCAAAAGATTGATAGGAGAAACACTATCATACAATCTAACATAAATTACAATAAAATACCCCCACAAAAGGATGACGGAGTGAAACTCACACCGACTACTACCACCAAAAGGATGATAGGACAAACACTAACACACAATCAGATATCAACAAGATGACAGAGCCCACACCAAAAGGATGACAGAGCGAACCTCACACCGGCCACTACCACCAAAAGGATGATAGGAGAAACACTATCTCACAATCTAATATAAATTACAATAAAAGAACCCCCCACCAAAAGGATGATGGAGCGAAACTCATAACGGCCACTACCACCAAAAGGATGATAGGACAAACCCTATCGGACAATCTGACATCAAATAAGATGACAAACCCCCACCAAAAGGATGACGGAGCGAAACTCACACCGGCCACTACCACCAAAAGGATGATAGGACAAAAACAATCGCACAATCTGACATTAACAAGATGACAGACCCCCAACCAAAAGGATGATAGAGTGAAACTCACACCGGCCACTACCACCAAAAGGATGATAGGAGAAACACTATCATACAATCTAACATAAATTACAAAAAAAGACCCCCCACCAAAAGGATAACAGAGCGAAACTCACATCGGCCACTACCACCAAAAGGATGATAGGACAAACACTAACGCACAATCTGACATCAACAAGATGACAGACATCCTACCAAAAGGATGACAGAGCGAAACTCACACCGGCCACTACCGCCAAAAGGATGATAGGAGAAACACTATCACACAATCTAACATAAATTACAATAAAATACCCACCCACCAAAAGGATGACGGAGCAAAACTCACAACGGCCACTACCACCAAAAGGATGATAGGAGAAACATTATCGCACAATCTAACATCAGACAAGATGACAGACCCTCCACCAAAAGGATGACGGAGCGAAACTCACATCCGCCACTACCGCCAAAAGGATGAAAGGACAAACACTATCCCATAATCTGACATCAATCAAGATGACAGACCTCGAACCAAAAGGATAACGAAGCGAAACTCACACCGGCCACTGCCACCAAAAGGATGATAGGACAAACACTATCGCACAATATAATATTAGCAAGATGATAGACCCCCCACCAAAAGGATGACGAAGCGAAACTGACACCGGCCAGTACCACCAAAACGATGATAGGACAACCACCATCGCACAATCTGACATCAATTACGATGTCAGACCCCCCACCAAAAGGATGATAGTGCGAAACTCACACCGGCCACTACCACCAAAAGGATGATAGGACAAACACTAATGCACAATCTGACATCAATAAGATGACAGACCCCCTACCAAAAGGATGACAGAGCGAAAATCACACCGGCCACTACCACCAAAAGGATGATAGGAGAAACACTATCACAAAATGTAACATAAAATACAATAAAAGACCCCCCACCAAAAGGATGACGGAGCAAAACTAACACCGGCCACTACCACCAAAAAGATGATAGGACAAACACAAACGCATAATCTGACATCAACAAGATGACAGACCCCCCACCAAAAGGATGACAGAGCGAAACTCACACCGGCCATTACCACCAAAAGGATGATAGGATAAACACTATCACACAATCTGACATAAATTACAATAAAAGATCCCCAACCAAAAGGATGATAGAGCGAAACTCACACCGTCCACTACTACCAAAAGGATGATAGAACAAACACTATTGCACAATATGACATCAGATAAGATGACAGACCCCCCACCAAAAGGATGATGGAGCAAAACTCACACCGACCACTACCACCAAAAGGATGATAGGACAAACACTATCGCACAATCTGACATCAATCAAGATCACAGACCTCGCACCAAAAGGATGACGAAGCGAAACTCACACCGACCAGTACCACCAAAACGATGATACGACAAATACCATCGCACAATCGGACATCAATTACGATGTCAGACCCCCAACCAAAAGGATGATAGAGCGAAATTAAACTCGGCCACTACAACCAAAAGGATGATAGCTAGGATAAAAACTAACGCACAATCTAACAGCAACAAGATGACAGACCCCCTACCAAAAGGATGACAGAGCGAAACTCACACCGGCCACTACCACCAAAAGGATGATAGGAGAAACACTATCACACAATCTAACATAAATTACAATAAAAGACCCCCCACCAAAAGGATGACGGACCGAAACTCACACCGGCCACTACCACCAAAAGGATGATAGGACAAACACTAACGCACAATCTGACATCTACAAGATGATAGACCCCCACCAAAAGGATGACAGAGCGAAACTCACACCGGCCACTACCACCAAAAGGATGATAGGACAAACACTATCACACAATTTGACATAAATTACAATAAAAGACCCCCCAACAAAAGGATGACGGAGCGAAACTCACACCGGCAACTACCACCAAAAGGTTGATAGGACAAACACTATCGCATAATCTGACATCAGATAAGATGAAAGACCCCCCACCAAAAGGATGATGGAGCAAAACTCACACCAGCCACTACCACCAAAAGAATGATAGGACAAACACTATCGCACAATCTAACATCAATCAAGATGACAGACCTCGCACCAAAAGGATGACGAAGCGAAACTTACACTGGCCACTGCCATCAAAAGGATGATAGAACAAACACTATCGCACAATATAATATTAGCAAGATGATAGACCCCCCACCAAAAGAATGACGAAGCGAAACTCACACCGGCCAGTACCACCAAAATGATGATAGGACAAACACCATCGAACAATCTGACATCAATTACGATGTCAGACCCCCCACCAAAAGGATGATATAGCGAAACTCACACCGGCCACTACCTCCAAAAGGATGATAGGACAAACACTAACGCACAATCTGAAATCAACAAGATGACAGACCCCCCCACCAAAAGGATGACGGAGCGAAACTCACACCGGCCACTACCACCAAAAGGATAATAGGACAAACACTATCACACAATCTGACATCAACTAGATGACAGACCCCCCACCAAAAGGATGGCGAAGCAAAACTCACACCGGCCACTACCACCAAAAGGATGATAGGACAAACACTATTGCACAATATAATATTAGCAAGATGAAAGACCACCCACCAAAAGGATGACGAAGCGAAACTCACACCGACCAGTACCACCAAAATGATGATAGAACAAACACCATCACACAATCCGACATCAATAACGATGTCATACCCCCCACTAAAAGGATGATAGAGCGAAACTCACCTCGGCCACTACCACCAAAAGGATGATAGCTAGGACAAACACTAATGCAAAATCTGACAGCAACAAGATGACAGACCCCCTACCAAAAGGATGACACAGCGAAACTCACACCGGCCACTACCACCAAAAGGATGATTGGAGAAACACTATCACACAATCTAACATAAATTACAATAAAAGACCCCCAGCAAAAGGATGACGGACCGAAACTCACACCGGCCACTACCACCAAAAGGATGATAGGACAAACACTAATGCACAATCTGACGTCAACAAGATGATAGACCCCCCACCAAAAGGATGACAGAGCGAAACTCACACCGGCCACTACCACCAAAAGGATGATAGGACAAACACTATCACACAATTTGACATAAATTACAATAAAAGACCCCCCACCAAAAGGATGACGGAGCAAAACTCACACCGGCAACTACCACCAAAAGGATGATAGGACAAACACTATCGCACAATCTGACATCAGATAAGATGACAGACCCCCCACCAAAAGGATGATGGAGCAAAATACACACCAGCCACTACCCCCAAAAGAATGATAGGACAAACACTATCGCACAATCTGACATCAATCAAGATGACAGACCTTGCACCAAAAGGATGACGAAGTGAAACTTACACCGGCCACTGCCATCAAGTGGATGATAGGACAAACACTATCGCACAATATAATATTAGCAAGATGATAGACCCCCCACCAAAAGAATGACGAAGCGAAACTCACACCGGCCAGTACCACCAAAACGATGATAGGACAAACACCATCGCACAATCTGACATCAATTACGATGTCAGACCCCCCACCAAAAGTATGATAGAGCGAAACGCACACCGGCCGCTACCTCCAAAAGGATGATAGGACAAACACTAACGCACAATATGACATCAACAAGATGACAGACGCCCTACCAAAAGGATGACAGAGCGAAAATCACGCTGGCCACTATCACCAAAAGGTTGATAGGAGAAACACTATCACACAATCTGTCATCAATCAAGATGACAAACCCCCACCAAAAGGATGGCGAAGCAAAACTCACACCGGCCACTGCCACCAAAAGGATGATAGGACATACACTATTGCACAATATAATATTAGCAAGATGAATGACCCCCCACCAAAAGAATGACAAGGCGAAACTCACACCGGCCACTACCACCAAAAGGATGATAGGACAAACACTAACGCACAATCTGACATCAATTACGATGTCAGACCCCCCACCAAAAGGATGATAAAGCGAAACTCACACCGGAAACTACCACCAAAAGGATGATAGGACATACACTAACGCACAATCTGACATCAACAAGATGACAGACCCCCCACCAAAAGGATGGCGAAGCAAAACTCACACCGGCCACTACCACCAAAAGGATGATAGGACAAGCACTATTGCACAATATAATATTAGCAAGATGATAGACCACCCATCAAAAGGATAACAAAGCGAAACTCACACCGACCAGTACCACTAAAACGATGATAGGACAAACATCATCACACAATCTGACATCAATTACGATGTCAGACTCCCCACCAAAAGGATGATAGAGCGAAACTCACCTCAGCCACTACCACTAAAAGGATGATAGCTAGGACAAACACTAACGCACAATCTGACAGCAACAAGATGACAGACCCACTACCAAAAGGATGACAGATCGAAACTCACACCGGCCACTACCACCAAAAGGATGATAGGAGATACACTATCACACAATCTAACATAAATTACAATAAAAGACCCCCCACCAAAAGGATGACGGACTGAAACTCACACCGGCCACTACCACCAAAAGGATGATAGGACAAACACTAACGCACAATCTGACATCAACAAGATGATAGACCCCCCACCAAAAGGATGACAGAGCGAAACTCACCGGCCACTACCACCAAAAGGATGATAGGACAAACACTATCACACAATTTGACATAAATTACAATAAAAGACCCCCCACCAAAAGGATGACGGAGCGAAACTCACACCGGCGACTACCACCAAAAGGATGATAGGACAAACACTATCGCACAATCTGACATCAGATAAGATGAAACACCCCCCACCAAAAGGATGATGGAGCGAAACTCACACCAGCCATTACCACCAAAAGGATGATAAGACAAACACTATCGCAAAATCTGACATCAATCAAGATGACAGACCTCGCACCAAAAGGATGACGAAGCGAAACATACACCGGCCATTGCCACCAAAAGGATGATAGGACAAACACTATCGCACAATATAATATTAGCAAGATGATAGACGCCCCACCAAAAGAATGACGAAGCGAAACTCACACCGGCCAGTACCACCAAAACGATGATAGGACAAACACCATCGCACAATCTGACATCAATTACGATGTCAGACCCCCCACCAAAAGGATGATAGAGCGAAACTCACACCGACCACTACCACCAAAAGGATGATAGGACAAACACTATGCACAATCTGACATCAACAAGATGACAGACGCCCTACCAAAAGGATGACAGAGCGAAACTCACACCGGCCACTATCACCAAAAGGATGATAGGAGAAACACTATCACACAATCTGTCATCAATCAAGATGACAAACCCCCACAAAAGGATGACAGAGTGAAAGTCACACCGGCCACTACCACCAAAAGGATGATAGGACAAACACTAACGCACAATCTGAAATCAACAAGATGACAGACCCACCACCAAAAGGATGACGGAGCGAAACTCACACCGCCCACTACCACCAAAAGGATGATAGGACAAACACTATCACACAATCTGACATCAACTAGATGACAGACCCCCTACCAAAAGGATGGCGAAGCAAAACTCACACTGGCCACTACCACCAAAAGGATGATAGGACAAACATTATTGCACAATATAATATTAGCAAGATGACACACCCCCCACCAAAAGGATGACGAAGCGAAACTCACACCGGCCACTACCACCTAAAGGATGATAGGACAAACACTATCGCACAATCTGACATCAATCAAGATGACAGACCCTTCACCAAAAGGATGACGGAGCGAAATTCGCATCGGCCACTACCACCAAATGGATGATAGGAGAAACACTATAGCACAAACTGAAATCAATAAGATTACGGACCCCCCAATAAAAGGATGACGGAGCGTAACTCACACCGGCCACTACCACCAAAAAGATGATAACACAAACACTATCGCACAATATGATATCAGCAAGATGACAGACCCCCCACAAAAAGGATGATAGAGCGAAACTCTTACCGGCGACTACCACCTAAAGGATGATAGGAAAAACACTATCGCATAATCCGACATTAATCAAGATGACAAACCCCCCACGAAAAGGATGACGGAGCAAAACTCACACCGGCCACTGCCACCAAAAGGATGATAGGACAAACACTATCGCACAATATGATATCAGCAAGATGATAGACCCCCCACCAAAAAGATGACGAAGCGAAACTCACACTAGCCACTACCACCTAAAGGATGATAGGACAAACACTATCGCACAATCTGACATCAATTAAGATGACAAACCCCCCACCAAAAGGATGACGGAGCGAAACTCACACCTGCCACTACCACCAAAAGGATGATGGGACAATTACTATCGCACAATCTGACATTAATCAAGATGACAGACCTTCACCAAAAGTATGACGGAGCGTAACTCACACTGGTCACTACCACCAAAAGGATGATAGGACAAACACTATCGCACAATCTGACATTAATTAGATGACAGACCCCCCACCAGAAGGATGGTGGAGCGAAACTCACACTGGCCACTACCACCAAATAGATGATTGGACAAACACTATCGCACAATCTGACATCAATCAAGATGACAGACCTCGCACCAAAAGGATGACGAAGAGAAACTCACACCGGCCACTACCACCAAAAGGATGATAGGACAAACACTATCGCATAATATAATATTAGCAAGATGATAGACCCCCCACCAAAAGGATAACAAAGCGAAACTCACACCGGCCAGTACCATCAAAACGATGATAGGACAAACACCATCGCACAATTTGACATCAATTACGATGTTAGACCCCCTACCAAAAGGATGACAGAGTGAAACTCACACCGGCCACTACCACCAAAAGGATGATAGGACAAACACTAACGCACAATCTGACATCAACAAGATGACAGCCCCCTACCAAAAGGGTGACAGAGCGAAACTCACACCGGCCACTACCACCAAATGGATGATAAGAGAAACACTATCACACAATCTAACATAAATTACAATAAAAGACCCCCCTTCAAAAGAATGACGGAGCGAAATACACAGCGGCCACTACCACCAAAAGGATGATAGGACAAACACTATCGCACAATCGGACACCACTCAAGATGTTAGACCCCGCAACAAAAGGATGATTGTGCGAAACTCCCACCGGCCACTACCACCAAAAGGATGATAGGACAAACAATACCCCACAATCTGACATTAATCAAGATGACAGACCCCCACCAAAACGATGACGGTGCGAAACTCGCACCGGCCACTACAACCAAAAGGATGATAGGACAAACACTATAGCAGAATCTGACATCAATAAGATGACAAACCCCCCACTACAAGGATGACGGAGCGAAACTCACACCGGCCACTACCACAAAAAGGATGATAACACAAACACTATCGCACAATATGATGTCAGCAAGATGACAAACACCCCACCAAATGGATGACAGAGCGAAGCTCACACCGGCCACTACCACCTAAAGGATTATAAAACAAACACTATCGCACAATCCGTCATCAATCAAGATGCCAAACCCACCACCAAAAGGATGACAGATCGAAACTCGCACCGGCCATTACCACCAAAAGGATGATAGGACAAACACTAACGCACAATCTGACATCAACAAGATGACAGACCCCCCACCAAAAGGATGACGGAGCGAAACTCGCACTGGCCACTACCACCAAAAGGATGATAGGACAAACACTATCCCACAATCTGACATCAATTAGATGACAGACCCCCCCCCCAAAAGGATGGCGAAGTGAAACTCACACCGGCCAATACCACAAAAAGGATGATATGACACACAATATTGCACAATATAATATTAGCAAGATGATAGACCCCCCACCAAAAGGATGACTAAGCGAAACTTACACCGGCCACTACCACCTAAAGGATGATAGGACAAACACTATCGCACAATCTGACATCAGAAAAGATGACAGACCCCCAACCAAAAGCATGACGGCGCGAAACTCACACCGGCCACAATCACCAAAAGGATGATAGGACAAACCCTATCGCACAATCTGGCATCAATCATGATGGCAGACCCCGCACAAAAAGGATGACGGCGCGAAACTCCCCCCGGCCACTACCACCAAAAGGATGATAGGACAAACACTATCGTACAATCTGAGATTAATCGAAATGACAGACCCCCACCAAAAGGATGACAGAGCGAAACTCGCACCAGCCACTACCACCAAAAGGATGATAACACAAACACTATCGCACAATATAATATCAGCAAGATGACAGACCCCCCACCAAAAGGATGATAGGACAAACACTATCGCACAATCTGTCATCAATAAAGATGACAAACCCCCCACCAAAAGGATGACGGAGCGAAACTCACACCGACCACTACCACCAAAAGGATGATAGGACAAACCCTATCACACAATCTGACATCAACTAGATGACAGACCCCCCACCAAAAGGATGGCGGAGCAAAACTCACACTTACCACTACCACCAAAAGGATGATAGGACAAACACTATTTTACAATATAATATTAGCAAGATGATAGACCACCCACCAAAAGGATGACGATGCGAAACTCACACCGGCCACTACCACTTAAAGGATTATATGATAAACACTATCTCACAATCTGACATCAATCAAGATGACAAACCCCCACCCAAAGGATGACGGAGCGAAACTCACACCAGCCACTACCACCAAAAGGATGATAGGACAAACACTAACACACAATCCGACATAAACAAGATGATAGACCCCCCACCAAAAGGATGACAGAGCGAAACTCACACCGGCCACTACCACCAAAAGGATGATTAGACAAACACTATCGCACAATACAATATTAGCAAGATGACAAATCCCCACTAAAAGGATGACAGAGCGAAACTCACACCGGCGACTACCACCAAAAAGATGATAACATAAACACTATCGCACAATATGATATCAGCAAGATGACAAACCCCCCACCAAAAGGATGACGGAGCAAAACTCTTACCGGCGACTACCACCTAAAGGATGATAGGAAAAACACTATCGCACAATCTGACATCAATCAAGATGACAAACCCCCCACGAAAAGGATGACGGAGTAAAACTCGCACCGGCCATTACCACCAAAAGGATGATAGGACAAACACTAACGCACAATTCGACATAAACAAGAAGACAGACCCCCCCACCAAAAGGATGACGGAGCGAAACTCACACCGGCCACGACCACCAAAAGGATGATAGGACAAACACTATCGCACAATTTGACATCAATTAGATGACAGACCCCCCACCAGAAGGATGGCGGAGCGAAATGCACACCGGCCACTACCACCAAAAGGATGATAGGACAAACACTATCGCATAATATGATATCAGCAAGATGATAGACCCCCCACCAAAAGGATGACGAAGCGAAACTCACAATGGCCACTACCACCTAAAGGATGATAGGACAAACACTATCGCATAATCTGACATCAATCAAGATGACAAACCCCCCACCAAAAGGATGATGGAGCGAAACTCACACCTGCCACTATCACCAAAAGGATGATGGGACAAACACTATCGCACAATCTGACATTAATCAAGATGATAGACCTTCACCAAAAGGATGACGGAGCGTAACTCACACTGGTCACTACCACCAAAAGGATGATAGGACAAACACTATCGCACAATCTGACATTAATTAGATGACAGACCCCCCACCAAAAGGATGGCGGAGCGAAACTTACACCGGCCACTACCACCAAATGGATGATTGGACAAACACTATCGCACAATCTGACATCAATCAAGATGACTGACATTGCACCAAAAGGATGACGAAGAGAAACTCACACCGGCAACTACCACCAAAAGGATGATAGGTCAAACACTATCGCAGAATATAATATTAGCAACATGATAGACCCCCCACCAAAAGGATGACGAAGCGAAACTCACACCGGCCAGTACCACCAAAACGATGATAGGACAAACACCATCGCACAATCTGACATCGATTACAATGTCAAACCCCCTACCAAAAGGATGACAGAGCGAAACTCACACCGGCCACTACCACCAAAAGGATGATAGGAGAAACACTATCACACAATCTAACATAAATTACAATAAAAGACCCCCCCACCAAAAGGATGACGGAGCGAAACTCACACCGACCACTACCACCAAAAGAATGATAGGACAAACACTAACGCACAATCTGACATCAGATAAGACATCAGACCCCCCACCAAAAGGATGACAAAGCAAAACTGACACCGTCCACTACCACCAAAAGGATGATAGGACACACACTATCACACAATCTGACATCAATTACGATGTCAGACCCCCCACCAAAAGGATGATAGAGCGAAACTCACACCAGCCACTACCACTAAAAGGATGATAGGACAAACACTAACGCACAATCTGACATTAACAAGATGACAGACCCCCAACCAAAAGGATGACAGCGCGAAACTAAAACCGACCACTACCATCAAAAGGATGATAGGAGAAACACTATCATACAATCTAACATAAATTACAATAAAAGACCCCCCACCAAAAGGATGACAGAGCGAAACTCACACCGGCCACTACCACCAAAAGGATGATAGGACAAACACTATCGCACAATCGGACATCAACTAGATGGCAGACCCCGCAACAAAAAAAATGACGGCACGAAACTTCCACCGGCCACTACCACCAAAAGGATGATATGACAAACACTATCGCACAATCTGACATTAATCAAGATGACAGACCCCCACCAAAATGATGACGGAGCAAAACTCGCACCGGCCACTACCACCAAAAGGATGATAGGACAAACACTATCGCACAATCTGACATTAGCGAGATGACAGACCCCCCACCAAAAGGATGACGGAGCGAAACTCACACCGGCCACTATCACCTAAAGGATGATAGGACAAACACTATTGTACAATCTAACATCAATAAGATGACAGACCCCCCACTAAAAGGATGACGGAGTGAAACTCACACCGGCCACTACCACCAAAAGGATGATAACATAAACACTATCGCACAATCTAACATTAATCAATATGACAGACCCCCTACCAAAAGGATAACGGAGCGAAATTCGCATCTGCCACTACCACCAAAAGGATGATAGGACAAACACTAACGCACAATCTGACATCAACAAGATGACAGATCCCCCCACCAAAGGGATGACGGAGCAAAACTCACACCGGCCACTACCATCAAAAGGATGATAGGACAAACACTATCACACAATCTGACAACAATTAGATAACAAACCCCCCACCAAAAGGATGGCGGAGTGAAACTCACACCGGCCACTACCACAAAAAGAATGATAGGACAAACACTATTGCACAACATAATATTAGCAAGATGATAGACCCCCCACCAAAAGGATGGCGAAGCGAAACTTACACCGACCACTACCACCTAAAAGATGATAGGACAAATACTATCTGTCGCTACTGCGAAAATCGGCGCCGGCTATGACAGACCCCCCACTAAAAGGATGACGGAGTGAAACTCACACCGGCCACTACCACCAAAAGGATGATAACACAAACACTATCGCACAATCTAACATTATCAATATGACAGACCCCCTACCAAAAGGATAACAGAGCGAAATTCGCATCGGCCACTACCACCAAAAGGATGATAGGACAAACACTAACGCACAATCTGACATCAACAAGATGACAGACCCCCACCAAAAGGATGACGAAACGAAACTCACACCGGCCACTACCATCAAAAGGATGATAGGACAAACACTATCACACAATCTGACATCAATTAGATGACAGACCCCCCACATAAAGGATGGCGGAGTGAAACTCACACCGGCCACTACCACAAAAAGGATGATAGGACAAACACTATTGCATAATATAATATTAGCAAGATGATAGACCCCCCACCAAAAGGATGACGAAGCGAAACTTACACCAGCCACTACCACCTAAAGGATGATAGGACAAACACTATATGTCGCTACTGCGAAAATCGGCGCCGGCTATGACAGAAGAGTCGCCACCTTTCGTTATTTATCCCTCAGAACGGGAAAGGAAATGATCGGGAAAAACCTGATGCAAGGGTATAAGACAAGGTCATCGCAACCATTGTCTGGGTTTGGGAGTCGGTTACGCAAGGGGAAGGTATTAGCACCCCTCACGTCCATCGTACTCGATGGGATCCATGCTTGCTGGTTTGTCTACGGGTGAAAAAACAATCTATCTACAGCTGCTAAAGCTAAACGGAAAGAATTGACTCGATAGAGCATCACACTCTATGCCTACGTATTCCCTCGTGCAATGGGAAAGTCAGAGTCATCGTAGTTCGGGAAACTACGGGGAATTGGCCCGCCGAGATATCGCATCTCGTGCCTATGTACTTCCACACGGCGTGAAAGATCAGAGCTTATGTAGTTCAGGCTAACTACGGCTAGACAGGGTGTTCTCGATCACACAGGAGTGAGAGAAAGGATTAACGATACTAGCGTGCGCATTCTAGCAGTTAGGTGTATGCTGCTCGCTCGACAGAGACTTAGGCGTTACCTATTTACGGTAGAACGGACGTAGTATGTCGGGTTTTGAAAGGTATGGGAACCTACGGGTTCTAGAACTACGGTCTGGTCTCGATTGCGCACGGGCAAGAGAAAGGGAAACATCAGTCGTCAGCGGGAAAGTCTCGATCCCACGGCAACGAGAGAACAGAGAAGTTAGTTGTTAGTGTGCTCGCTAGGATATCACATCCTATGCCTACATATTCTCGTCTGATACGAGAAATCAGAGTAGCTGTAGTTCAACTAACTACAGAAAAAGGGGGAAAAGGGAGAAAGGGAACTCGCTAGGATATCGCATCCTATGCCTACTGTTGCGGTGAAAATTTGATATCAAGCTATTAATTAACTTGAACCTTATTTCTTTTACAACCGATCTTTAATTTATCCAAAGGAAAGGTCTCAAGAAAGAAAAACCTTTTTCGCGATGTAACGACAACGCTTAAGAGATTCGGGGGTTCGGGGGTTAGTTATATCTAGGGAAGGTATTAGCACCCTAAATATCTGTAGTACTCTACAGGAACCTTTTGTTTAATTACTTGCTAAGTTTGTGAATTGTGCACTATGGTTTAAGGATTGGGAATTGAGATAAAATAAATAAAAAGGCCTAAGTGGTTTTCTAAGTTTGCTCGCAAAGGCGTCGCACCTTCTGCCTACGTATCCTAACTAGGATAGAATCAGAGCAATCGCAGTTCACCTCACGAGGGAAAAGAACACTTGACGACGATCAAGGTTCAAAATGGGGGAACAAACATGGCAATGTTTGTGTGGAGTTTGACAAAACTCCCTATTCTTAAGTTGTAATAAAAGGGAAAAGTAAGAGATCATGACGATGATTCTTACACAGAGTTGACGAACTCTTTCCTAGGGTTCTAGTTGAAGAACGCTCCTAGTACAGGTGGGTTTCTTAGACTCAAAGCAAAGTCTAAAGGCTTCTAAGCTAGGGGTAAAGTGACTTAACAAAGTCAAGAGAGGGTGAATAAATTATTCATGACATTGAGGGTCAAGTGGGCGGACCTTCCTTTGGAGGGAGACTGGGGAAACGACTTGGACGAGAACTAACGAGTTTCGTCGCTTGGAGATAAAAGGAAATAAAATGCTAGACTAGATGATAATAAAAGCAAAGCATGATCATGGTTACAACCACTTAAATGACAAGAGATGGTGAGAATGAAGCATGGTGATAAAAGTTAACAGATGAAATAAATGATACTACAACAACGGCTCGCACTTTGACAAAAAACAACAGATGAAAAATGGTTAAAAATCAAGAAATAAATCCTAGCATGTTAACTAACATGTATATACATGGATTCCAACAAGTTTCAAGAAAAAAATCTAAAAGAAGCACATAAACATTCATCTGCAACTATACAAACGGTCGCGTAAACGCGCATACTTGTACATAATCAAACTAAGTGATAAAAAATGCAAACATGACAAATAAAAATACAGAATGAAAATAGACATTAATACGAACACAACGGAAAAAGAACGGGCGAAAAAAGATACAAAACGAGTGAGTTATGATTTTTTGAATTTGGAGTAAAAAATGACAAGTTTTACAAGTAACTTCCACTGGTGGAAGTTTAGTATAAAAAGTGACAAATTTCTGGCTGGGCAAAAACACACAACAAATGGATTTACGTTTTGTATCATAACTTCCTAACCGTTAATCGGATCGGCACAAAATTTATATGGATTTGGGGTAGAATCAAACAAGGAACATGATAGTGGTCTCAGTTTTCCTAAATTCTTAATGTGGTGAAAAATTCGAAGACACATGCCTTTGATGTAAGGAAATGCATTTTGAACCTCACCTCTCAAACCAAGTGTTGTTTTGCTCAAGAAAGATCATGGACATGTTTCAAATGATGTATTGGAAGGAATTCAACAGTTAGTGCAATTAAAATCCAACAGAAATTTAAAATGACATGTTCATGCTAATGTGATACTTCAAAATGCATTTTGAGTGTTCCACTTTGTTTCAAACATTTTTTTAAACAAATTAAACACACACACAACCTACATACATGTTGCATATTGATTCTATCACCTCAAATAAGTCCAGTACCATCAGAAATCAATTGTGTCATGGTAGATGCAAAATTGTGAAACATGCACTTTTGAAAAAAAGACACTCATGATAGTTGCTTCAGGGCCAAGTGATAATGCTAACATACTTCAAATGATCAATATGAGATGTTCCAAAGGTTGTTTTAGTGAAATCCAACTTTATGCAGAAAATGGCCCATGAGTTGCTTAAGTGTATTGTGATGTATACATGCCAAATGTGAGAATCATCTTTTAATGTAAAAAGAGGCAAGGTAAGCATACACACACATTTCAAATGTATATTAAAACATGTTCAAGGGGGGAAAGAATGATTTTCAAGGCTCACACTCAAAATGAATTCCCAACTGTTTTTTGAAATTCTTGGCAGAAATTGAACAGGTTTATGGAATCAAGAATCAATAAATTCAGGTAACCCCCCCCCCCCCCCCCCCCCTTTTAAACATGAACAACACAAATATCAATGACATCCAAGTAAAGAACATGATATTGAAACAATTATCAAACCAAACTGTTACTACCAAGCATACTTTTACAGCCCCTAAACATAAGCAACATTTCTGACAGCAGAATTTGATGAAGCATGAATTGAAATCAATAATGAGTAAACACAAATCAGTTAGCATAGTCAAGTAGAATCCAAGTTCATACCAATCCCTCCCAACATCAATTAAACATAACCCAATCAGCAAATGAACACAAAAGCAAAGCTGGAAAAAAACTGTTTACAAAGCCCACTGAGGGCAGACTGCTATGTATGTGTAACACAAAATCAATTTCAATGAAGTTGGCATTCAAAAGATCAAACAAATACAATCAAAACAAGATGAGCTAAATTGCAAGCTGACTGCTTTTGGTAGTAACTGAACATTTTACAAAGACAAAGATTATCACAACAATGATGAGGGAATTGATTTTGAAACAGCTGATGAGCAGACACAATCCTCTGCCACAGCTTAGTATGACTCCTTTCTCAACATATTCTAACTGATACAAGGTCCCTCAAAACTTCTTATAGTCCAAAATTTGTGGTTTGAGGCTTTGTAATAAAAGTGCTATGTCAAATCAATTCCCAATCTCAATCATAATTATCCAAACTGAAATGCTCCTGTGAGGTCAAAACTCCAAAACAGAATTTCCATCCTTCATTTTTCACACCAATATCACAGTGGTCAAAGCTCCACTAATGTTTCACACGTTCAAGGTTTGGCAGATGGATACAAGACTTAAAGTGCATGTAAAGACCCATAGCAATTGGATAAATTTTCAAGATTAGCTTCCTGCTATGAAAATGGTTTGCAATTCCAAATAAGCTTTCAAATCAGAAGGTCTAAAAGTTTTGGCAGAACACTGGAAGAAATAGGTTTCAATATTTGTAGCAAAAGCCTCAAGTTATAACTGCCCTGCATTTAATACCATACCACCCCAAATGAGTCTTAACACCAATGTTACTTTCTTGACATTCTCACCCCCACAAACTGGATCAATACCCCAGCCAAACCTTCAATTCTTCTACCCTCAACACAAACCTCATGCTTATGGCTTGTAGGCCTTTTCCATATGTCTATCAGGCAGCTCCAATGCTAGCAGCCTGTTATACTAATGTGCTCTCAACAGGGCTCCTATTCTTTTCATAACATCCCCTCAATATTACATAAGATAGAAATCAACACATACTTCAATTCCGGAGTTCAACACAAAATCCTCTCTGCTCCACATCAGCCTTATAACAACCCCTCAGATTTGCCAACATCAAAAGTCAAAACAGCCCCCCCTTCCCCTCAAAGTGTTAGACACAAAGCCAGCTTGAAAGAGGTTCACATCATACATCAAGTGATTTAAGCAAACAAACATACCACAAGCTCTAACAGCTTACAAATTAAAAAAAAAACAACAACCTAACCAATTCTAGTAAGTCAAGACATGGGCAAACCTCCAACAGTCTAGAATTTACTTTCGATAGCACAAGACCAATCATACAATAACAAAGCTTGGCAGGAACAAAAATCAACACATATGATTGTACTCATGATAGCCTCATCATTCATCAACACAAATGCCATGAGATTTAACTAAGTGTACATAATTCAAATTTCCCCCAAAATAAAAAAATGCAAATTCATGGGAAATGATGCAAAAGTCAATGGAGACCAGTTACATACCTCTTGATGACCCTTTTGAACAAGTTAGAACAGTTGAGAAAACCAGAGATCTCTTAATTCACTTCTTGGCCTTGGTCCTTACTTTAACTTCAAGTAACAATCCACTTATGATGCTATATGTAAAAATAAAAGTCTCCAATGGTTGTTAATTGCTTGGACAGTTGAGAAATGTCATTTATGAGGTGTATGAGTGGTTAGAATGCCAAGATACTATGTGGAATGAGTTTTGGCAAGTTTTGTGGATTTGGTCAAAGTAGTGTGGGAAGAAAGTTGACTTTTTGATTTCTAAGGCTTCTTGGTGGTTTAATGGCTTACACACCTTCTATATGGTACTTAGAAGTTGTGTGGAGGGTGGTTGAGGTGTTGGAAAGGGCAGAAATGATTTTGAGCAATTTTCACTTCATGACCATTTTAGGTGTTTTCATGGATTTTGGATTTTTGAGAATTTGATACAAGGTGTGGAAAATGTAATGACAGAGTTGCTTTATGGTTTTTATCAGATGAATTGTGTGTGGAATGAGGTGAATGAGACCTCCTTTTATAAGAAAAGAGATTGAGGTGCTTGCTAGGGACCTTTCTTCATAATGAAGCAAACTTGTGATATTTTGAAACAAACCTCCCTTGGAGGGTTTTCCACTTATTCTGCTGCAAGACCAACTTTTCAATGCTCCTTGATGGTTTTCTGATGTTTGTAGCAGACTATAGACCATAGGGAAGGGGCTGGTACAGCGTTTTACTTTCCACCTCATGCTTGGAAAGTTCAACTTGCCAACTTGCTCCACTTGCAAAGCAATGAACTTCAAGCTTTGATTTTGTGGTATTCTGCATAATTCTCTATTCTCTCATGCTACACACATCTTATATGTCACATACAACAAGTTAGATCAAGAAAAAATGGCAAATTTAGTGAAGTAGGTCTCTTTGAAAATTCAGCCAATGTGGGACTTAACATGTGAAACCTCCAACTTTGCACCTATGTAACTTTCTGCTCATAACTCCTTTTGATATGTTCTAGTACAATTTAGAAAGCCCTCACATAGCTCTAAAACATTCATGTTTGTCAAGGAATCAAACTCCAATTGGAACTAGGTGAAAAATCCCCTCAAAGTTGGCTGCACACAAGCTTTTAAAGTGAAAATAACTTAGAAATTTTCTAAGTTATTTTCCCTTCTAGGAATGTTTTTGCTTCTATCTCAAAACGTATGTATTTTCTGGTTGTGGACTAGTATGGGACTTTTGTAGGACTTGTCAAGAGCTTTCCAATGAGCTTGGAACCAACGCAATTGAGTGTGTGGTTAAGGAGTTAGGGTTTAGCCCCTTTTGAAACCCTAACTTCCCGATTTTTCGATTACTCTCTCATCCTTGATCCAATGATCATGAAAATTGATATGTAAGTCCATTATGACATAAGGAACAACTTTGATTCACAACTTGGATTCCAATTCTCAAAATTTGAGGAGTTGACTTTTCGGTCAACCGTACGATCGATCGGTGCCGATTGAGTCGCCTGTTGACATTCTGGACATCCTGAGACTTTGATACTTCTTGAATAGACTTTAATAAGCTATATGAGCTTCATGGACCTCAATCCCACCATTAAAACACCTTCCAACATCAAAGTCAACCCACAGTTGACTTTTCACAAGTTAAAAACCCTAATCGGGGTCTCCCGACTGCACTGTCTTTGATTCTGAACTGATTTCTTCAAATTGACTTCTCATTTGACTTTGATATTATCTTTGATTTCATTCCATGATTGAATTGGCCCAAATCATTGGTTGATCATTCCTTGGTTGTTTTGAATTTGTCGGTGCGAAAACCCTGATTCATCTGTAACTTGACAATAATGAACTTGCACTGATTTAGGGTTAGATAATTCATGATCATGCTTCTTAAATGATAATGAGAATCTAAGGGTTCAAAATTTGGGGTACAACACCTACGTACTCTCGTCTGGCATGAGAGATCAGAGCAAACGTATTGTGACGGGAAAACGAATCTCAATTGCACAGGAGCAAGAGAAGGGGTCTCAATCGCCTGAACGCGAGAGAAAAAGGGTTTCGATCGCCAGGGGGCGAGAACAACGAGGAAACAGGCTTACGCCTAAACGGGAAGAACCTCGGGACACACACGCACAAGCCTAATACGTAGGAGCGAATGCGTCGTATGTCACCGAAAGGGTACCATACTAGACATCCTAGACGATTAAGAAGAAACTCCTCAACTGTCATTTCCTACGTATCTAACGATACAGCTCACAACACTCGACGGTTGCCTGAAGACTTGAATAAGATGATGTCGAACGAAGCATCTCCTGTTGGCTCCTGACATGCGCGCAAGCTCCATTCCAATCTTCTCTTCCCTGGATCCTTGATGAGAACGCTCGAATAAGGAACAATGTGAAGCTTAGACCGTCATGGTTCGACTTATACGAGAAATCGAACTCTCAGAGGTAGCGTATTGATGTCCGTGTCAAAGACAAGATAGAGAAATGATATCGACAATCATTCTCCAATTAAATCGTGTCACACGGCCAGCCAAACAATGAAATTGAAAATAAAATCGGATAGAAAAGAAAATAGGAGAGAAAATAGGAGAGAAAATAGGAGAAAAATACACTAACGAATGGAAATAAAAGTCTACCCCTAAAATTAACAATTAAATTCTAATAGAAAAATATTCTAAAGAAAATAAAAGAAAATGCATATGAAAAAGCATAGAAAATTTCTATCTAAAATACTATAATATCCTAAAAGGAAAATAGAAAAAAAAACTATATTAAATCTATATTAAAAAATATGCATGATATTCTAAATTATAATCCCTAAAAAAAATAATCTCCTAAAAGAAAATAGGAAAATAAAACTAAATTATTACAAGCATTCATCCAATACAAAGGGAAAAAATAAATCCAAAGGGGAGGGGGTACAATCTGCAAACTGGGTGTATGTAGAGAAAAAAAACCACTGGGCCCTAAGCCCACAATACAAAATTCAGCAAGAAATAAAAACAAAACAAAATAAAAGCCATGCGGGGTGCGCCAGGTAGACTGGAGGGTGTGCGAGCAAAATTATTGTTGGGCCCAGCCCATCAACAACAAAAACCACATCAGAAAACCAGGGACTGGGGGTGAAAAGAAAAAACCGGGTGTATAGCCAAAAAACACGTTGGGCCTGAGGCCCACTCCCCCAACCCACGACCTCTCCTCTCTTCCCTCACTTCTCCAACTTCTGAAACCCTAACGTCCTCCTTCTCTCTTCACCCGCCGCCGCCTGTAACTTCTTCCCAACCTTTCCGTCTTACTCGCCTCCGTCTTCGCTCTCTCTACACAAACTCAATAATCCAATCCTCCGTTTCCATCCTTCGACCGCCTCCATTCAACCTTCCCTCCTGATGAAAGGATTCAATTAGACATTGGAACTCCATTGTTGAAGATCTGTAGGTGTTAACCTTTTTCTGGAGAACAAGATGAAGACGATGCAGATCCTAGAAGATCTTTGAGGATCTTGAAGAAAAACTTGAGAAAATCTGATGGTGATGATGAACACCACGAACAGTTGGAATACGAATGGAAATCATGACGATCTGTTGAGTTTCTGGAGAAAAACTTGAAGGTTTGAAAAACGCGATGAATATTGATGATGATTCCGGTGACGATCGCGAATCCAGGTGGCGTTGCATGTTGAAGTTCATATGAAGAATCTCGCTGGAAAAAATTGTAGGAGACGGTGTAGAGATCTGGAAAAACAAGGATGAAGATCTCGTATGATGAACACAAAGGAGATCTGATCTGGATCGAAGATGGTGATGATCGTTCTTGAAGTTGGACGAAGATCGTTGCAGATCTAGGGATCTTGATAAAGAATTCCTGGAATTTCTCTGAAAGTTGTTCATGAACGGGATGAATCTTCATTGAAAATCTGGAAACGGTTGAAGGAATGAAAACTCTTGCAGATCTGGAATATTGTTGATGGACCTTGAACAGATCTATGAAGATGATGATGAATCTTGTAGATCTGGAAAAATATGAAGAACAGATGAAGTTTTCGGTGTGAAATGCAGTTTCCGGCGAGTTTTCAGGCCGTGAGAACCACCGCCTGATTTCTCCGGTGGATGGAAACTGTGGTTTGCATGCGAGGGATGTGGGAGCGACACCTCAGGGGATTGCGTGGTAGGCAGAGACGGAGAGAGAGAGAGAGAGAGGTGAGGGACGCGTGGCGTCCATGCAGTGTTGTGAGGTGGTAAGTGTTGGTGAAGTGGAAGGGTGAGTTGGCGGAGAGAGAGAGTGAAGCGTGGCAGGCTCTATATACTGCCAAGTGTCACAGCTGAAACGAGTTGGGCCCAGACCATTGGACATCTGGCCCACTACTGGACAAAATTGATTAACTTGCTTAATGACCCAATTAAACTCAATTAAAATCTGATAGTGAAACTAATTAAAACCTGATGCAAACTTGATTAATTCACTCACTTAAGACTAATGATGGTTAACATGATTAAAACTTGAATTAAAACTCAATTAAACGGAAATTAATTCTAAGTAGTTAAAAACCACTAATCAATCCTAATTAAAAAAATGATTAAAATCTAATATTAACCTCTATTAATCATAAAAGAAATTAAACTCTAATTAACCCTATTAAAAAAATAGAAAAAGAGAGTTATCCTACTAAACCAATTAAAAATCTACTTAATTGTCTAGAAACAAATATCTATTTAACTATTTAAAAAAAAGAAATATCTATTTAAAATTCTAGAAAAACTATTAAATCTATTTAAAAACCTATTTAAAAACCTATTTAATATCTAGAAAAACTCAAATAAATCTATTAAAAACTATTAAAATCTATTTGAAAATCTAGAAAATAAAAGGGAAAATTCTAAAAATGCAGGGAAGCCAATTAAATCGATTAGAAAACAAATGCGCGACTGTAGAGAAATAAGCGGTAAAAACCGGACACCGAAATATCCTCAAAAATAACAGCAAGAGCTGAAAACACCGGGACAGGCACAAATTCTCAAAACAACTTATTTGAACTGGCCTGAAATGCCTGAAACGCCAGGAGAAGCTGTAATCCCGATAAAGTCAATCTGACTGCAAAAATGCAATGGATGCGGTATGTAAGTGCAGAATGCAAAATGAGTCGAAACATAAGCCAAATACAATAATTGGTTGGTCAAATTTTGGGGTGCAACACTATCGCACAATCTGACATCAGATAAGATGACAGACCCTCAACCAAAAGGATGATGGAGCGAAACTCACACCGGCCACTATCACCAAAAGGATGATAGGACAAACACTATCGCACAATCTGGCATCAATTAATATGGCAGACCCCGCACCAAAAGGATGACGACGCGAAACTCCCACCGGCCACTACCACCAAAAGGATGATAGGACAAACACTATCGCACAATCTGACATTAATCGAGATGACAGACCCCCCACCAAAAGGAGGACGGAGTGAAACTCGCACCGGCCACAACCACAAAAAGGATGATAGGACAAACACTATAACACAATCTGACAACAATAAGATGACAGACCCCCCACTAAAAGGATGACAGAGCGAAACTCACACTGGCCACTACCACCTAAAGGACGATAGGACAAACACTATCGCACAATCTGTCATCAATCAAGATGACAAACCCCCCGCCAAAAGGATGAAGGAGCGAACCTCACACTGACCACTACCATCAAAAGGATGATAGGATAAACACTAACGCACAATCCGACATAAACAAGATGATAGACCCCCCACAAAAAGGATGACGGAGCGAAACTCACACCAGCCACTACCACCAAAAGGATGATAGGACAAATACTATCACACAATCTGACATCAACTAGATGACAGACCCCCCACCAAAAGGATGGCGGAGCAAAAATCGCACCGGCCACTACAACCAAAAGGATGATAGGACAAACACTATTGCAAAATATAATATTAGCAACATGATAGACCACCCACCAAAAGGATGACGAAGCGAAACTCACACAGGCCACTACCACCTAAAGGATTATAGGACAAACACTATCGCATAATCTGACATTAATCAAGATGACAAACCCCCACCAAAAGGATGACGAAGCGAAACTCACTTCAGCCACTACCACCAAAAGGATGATAGGACAAACACTAACGCACAATCTGACATAAAAAAGATGATAGACCCCCCACAAAAAGGATGACAGAGCGAAACTCACACCAAAAGGATAATAGGACAAACACTATCATACAATCTTACATCAATTAGATGACAGACCCCCCACCAAAAGGATGGCGGAGCAAAACTCACACCGGCCACTACCACCAAAAGGATGATAGGACAAACACTATCGCACAATACAATATTAGCAAGATGACAGACCCCACACCAAAAGGATGACCGAGCGAAACTCACATCGGCCACTACCACCAAAAATATGATAACATAAACACTATCGCACAATATGATATCAGCAAGATGACAGACCCCCCACTAAAAGGTTGACGGAGCGAAACTCTTACCTGCGACTACCACCTAAAGGATGATAGGAAAAACACTATCGCACAATCTGACATCAATCAAGATGACAGACCCCCCACGAAAAGGATGACGGAGCGAAACTCGCACCGGCCACTACCACCAAAAGGATGATAGGACAAACACTTACGCACAATCCGACATAAACTAGATGACAGACCCCCCACCAAAAGGATGACGGAGGGAAACTCACACCGGCCACTACCACCAAAAGGATGATAGGACAAACACTATCGCACAATCTGACATCAATTAGATGACAGACCCCCCACCAGAAGGATGGCTGAGCGAAACTCACACCGGCCACTACCACCAAAAGGATGATAGGACAAACACTATCACACAATATGATATCAGCAAGATGATAGACCACCAACCAAAAGGATGACCAAGCGAATCTCACACCGGCCACTACCACCTAAAGGATGATAGGACAAACACTATCGCACAATCTGACATCAATACAGATGACAAACCCCCTACCAAAAGGATGACGGAGCGAAACTCACACCTACCAATATCACCAAAAGGATGATGGGACAAACACTATCGCACAATCTGACATTAATCAAGATGACAGACCTTCACCAAAAGGATGACGGAGCATAACTCACACCGGTCACTACCACCAAAAGGATGATAGGACAAACACTATTTCACAATCTAACATCAATTAGATGATATTCCCAACCCCCTGAAGGATGGCGGAGCGAAACTCACACCGGCCACTACCACCAAATGGATGATTGGCCAAACACCATCGCACAATCTGACATCAATTACGATATCAGACCCCCCACCAAAAGGATGATAGAGCGAAACTCACACCGGCCACTACCACCAAAAGGATGATAGGACAAACACTACGCACAATTAAACATAAATTACAATAAAAGACACCCCACCAAGAGGATGACGGAGCGAAACTCACACTGGCCACTACCACCAAAAGGATGATAGGACAAACACTATCACACAATCTGACATCAATTAGATGACAGACCCTTCACCAAAAGGATGGCGGAGCGAAACTCAGACCGGCCACTACCACCAAAAGGATGATTGAACAAACACTATCGCACAATATAATATTAGCAAGAGGATAGACCCCCCACCAAAAGGATGACGAAGCGAAACTCACACCGGCAACTACCACTTAAAGTATGATGGGACAAAAACTATCGCACAATCTGACATCAATCAAGATGACAAACCCCCCACCAAAAGGATGACGGAGCAAAATTCACACCAGATACTACCTCCAAAAGGATATTAGGACAAACACTATCGCACAATCTGACATTAATGACTATGACAGATCCCCCACCAAAAGGATGACGGAGCGAAACTTACACAGGCCACTACCACCAAAAAGATGATAGGACAAACATAATTGAACAATCTGACATTGATGACTTTGACAGATCCCCCACCAATAGGATGACAGAGCAAAACTCACACTGGCCACTACCACCAAAAGGATGATATGATAAACACTATCGCACAATCTGTCATTAATGACTATGACAGATCCCCCACCAAAAGGATGACGGAGCGAAACTCACACCAGAAACTACCTCCAAAAGGATGATAGGACAAACATTATCGCCCAATCTGACATTAATGACTATGACAGATCCCCCACCAAAAGGATGACGGAGTGAAACTCACACCGTCCACTATGACCAAAAGGATGATAGGACAAACACTATCATACAATCTGACATTAATGACTATGGCAGACCCCCCACTAAAAGGATGACGGAGCGAAACTCAAACCGGCCACTACCACCAAAAGGATGATAGGACAAACAAAATTAAACAATCTGACATTAATGACTATGATAAACCCCCAACAAAAGGATGACGTAGCGAAACTCACACCGACCACTACCTCCTAAAGGATGATAGAACAAACACAATTGAACAATCTGACATTAATGACTATGACAGACCCCCTACCAAAAGGATGATGGAACGAAACTCACACCGGCCACTACCACCTAAAGGATGATAGGACAAACACTATCGCACAATCTGATATTAATAACTATGACAGACCCCCCACCAAAGGGATGACAGAGCAAAACTCACACCGGCCACTACCGCCTAAAGGATGATAGGACAACCACAATCGCACAATCTGACATTAATGACTATGAAAGACCCCCCACCAAAAGGATGTCGGTGCGAAACTCACATCGGCCACTACCACCAAAAGGATGATAGGACAAACACTATCGCACTATCTGATATTAATAACTATGACAGACCCCCCACCAAAAGGGTGACAGAGCAAAACTCACACCAGCCACTACCATCTAAAGGATGACAGGACAACCACTATCGCACAATCGGACATTAATGACTATGACAGACCCCCCACCAAAAGGATGATGGAGTGAAATTCACACCAGCCACTACCTCCAAAAGGATGATAGGACAAACACTATCACACAATCTGACATTAATGACTATGACAGACCCCCCACCAAAAGGATGACGGAGCGAAACTCACACCGGCTACTACCACCTAAAGGATGATAGGACAACGCTATCGCACAATCTGTCATTGATGACTTTGACAGACCCCCCACCAAAATGATGACAGAGGGAAACTCACACCGGCCACTACCATCTAAAGGTTGATAGGACAAACACCATCGCACAATCTGACATCAGATAAGATGGCAGACCCTGCACCAAAAGGATGACGGAGCGAAACTCACATCGGGCACTACCACTAAAAGGATGATAACACAAACACTATCGCACAATATGATATCATCAAGATGACAGACCCCCCACCAAAAGGATGACGGAGCGAAACTCACACCGGCCACTATTACCTAAAGGATGATAGGACAAACACTATCGCACAATCTGACATCAATAAGATCACAGACCCCCAACTAAAAGGATGACGGAGCGAAACTCACACCGGCCACTGCCACCAAAAGGATGATAGGACAAACACTAACGCACAATCTGACATTAATCAATATGGCAGACCCCCTACCAAAAGGATAACGGAGCGAAATTCGCATCGGCCACTACCACCAAAAGGATGATAGGACAAACACTATCACACAATCTGACATCAATTAGATGACAGACCCCCACCAAAAGGATGGCGGAGGATAGGGCAAACACTATCACATAATATAATATTAGCAAGATGATAGACCCCCCACCAAAAGGATGATTAAGCGAAACTCACACCGGCCACTACCACTTAAAGGATGATAGGACAAACACTATCTGTCGCTACTGCGAAAATCGGCGCCGGCTGAACAGAAGAGTCGCCACCGTGCGTTATTTATCCCACGGGAGGGAAAGGGAACGCTCAGAGTAAACCTCGCAAAGACGGGAAAGGTGTGGTCGTCGCAACCAAAACCTGGGTTTGGGAGTCGGTTACGCAAGGGGAAGGTATTAGCACCCCTCACGTCCGTCGTACTCGACGGGATCCACGCTTGTTTTCGGGTATGGATTGTTATTCTATCTACGCTAAAGGTCTGGGGTTAAAAGTTAAGAAAATGAAAGTAAAATGACTCGGCAAAGTATCGCACTTTATGCCTACGTATCCCCGTCTGGAACGAGAAATCAGAGTCAACGTAGTTCGCCTACCTACGGGAAAGGAGGGGAAGGTTGCTCGCTAGGATATCGCATCCTATGCCTACGTACTTCCACACGGCATGAAAGATCAGAGCAAACGTAGTTCGGGCCACGTACGACACAGGCTTGTCTTGGTTGATTTTATTCCTTCTGAAAAAGGTTTTTCTGATTAGCAGTCCAAGCGGACGAAAATGACGTCTTGATGAGTTCACATTCTTTTACGGAAGAAGTGTCTTTTATTGTGTTTGAAATTTTATTGTATTTTTCTGTTTGTTTTGAGAAAGAAAGAGACAGAACTCTAACCTACAGTTGCGAAGGGAATTAAACTGACCTAATGTTATCATGCATGGGTTAAGACCTAGTGTCTATCATGCTCCTCTCTTGCACAGAGAGAAACAGAGATCCTAAGGGAATAGACAGCAACAGAAACAATATCAGATATATACAGTAAAACAGTAAAATGCATGGATGCAACAGTACAAGCGAGGCAAGGGAGTCCCACTCAACCTCGAACCTAGAAAACAATAGGCAAAAGTGAACAGGCTTCACTTTCAACCCAACAGGGTAAACAGCAAACAATACAGTCCAGAAAACCAATCAATACATCAGCAATGAAATACAACAGCAAAAGAAACAGCATCAGCAGCTCTGCATCAATATCTGACTTCAAGTCATCTCCTATCAGTTACAGGCTTCAACAAGTATTAATCTCCATCTTTATAGCCTTCAGGCAAGGGCTTTGATCATCTGTCTTCCATCTGCAATGGCTTTTCTTCATGTCTCAGGCTAGGATGAACATCAGTCAACCAGATGAGGTGAATGAATGTTAGACAGTTAATTACCTACCAAGGGTGGTTCATCAACTGTTAACATTAAACAGAAAGTTTCCTCTCAAAAGTTCTATCTTTCAAATATATTCACTGATCCTTCCAAAGGAAGGAGGTGGATATTTGAAAGAGACTTTGAATCATAGAGAAAGGATAGAGGCAAACAAGGCCCTCAATGTTTGAGAAGCAAGCTTTCTAATCTAGAGCTCTGCCTAGCTCCTAAACCCTAATCTCCTCAGCAGCTGCTAGCAATAACCTCCTATTCAACTCTGGCAATTGCTCTTCAATCTCTGGATCTCCAATGGTCTTCATCTCCTCAAGTCTTCAGCTCTCCCAAGTCCCCAGACAACCCCAATACCCACACAAGCAAGCAATAATCCCCAGAGGGCACACCACACCAGTCAATCAGATATATACAGAGTATTAATAGCAGTAGGGGAATCCTAACTTTTTCTAAGGGGATCTAATAACTACCCATAGCCCCTATAGTCCCATAACTAAACTAGTCAAACCCTAAGTCCTAAGGGAAAAGAATCAAATCTCCTAAGTCATCACCTAAAACCCTAGTTTTATCCATGTTGTTCACAATTACACTAAGCACCTAAATTTAATTTCTAAAAATGGGAACTAAATTGAATCTACAAGTACAACGTCTAACCTAAACAATCTAAAAAGAATGGATGAAAAATATGAAAGTATCTAATAGAACAAAAATTGATAAAATCATGTATGAAATGAAACCATTTAAAATGTTATTTATTTAGAAAATATGGGAAAAATATCAAATAAAAAATAAAATGCCATTTTTATTTTTTATAATTTTCTAGACATCTTAAAGAAAAATATGCAAAAAGAATGAATTAAAAATGATTATTTTGCTATTTATTATGAATTTTAGAAAATGCATGAAAAAATTAAAGAAAATAAAAGAAAATGTAAAGAAATAAAATGGAGGGGGTGAGAAAAGCAATAAAACCAAGTTAAGCGCGTTGGGCTTATGAAATTGGGGGGTGTGGATAGCTATCCGAGCCCAATCCCCCCAATTAATGAAACGGTGCGTTTGGGATTTCAAATTCTCCCACCAAAACTCAGATCAAACGTGGGTCGTTGGATGATACTCCCAGTCAAGAGTCCAACCTCCATCGCACGGCTCTCCACCCTTCTTCAACCTCCAGCTCCTAGGGTTTCAGTCATGCATTCCATGCATGAAGGTTCCACTCACTCGTTCTCCATGCGTTCTTGATGAAAAATAACAACTCCAAGCCCTAAAATACTCTACAAAACTCAAGGAATCCATATCCAATCCTAGTTTTCCCTAACTCTCATTGTACACTCCAAACAGAGAGCACGAAATTCAGGGCACACCATGCTTGCCTGAGGTCAAAGTTACCAGAACTCAAACCTGATGATCCACAGATATTCTACATGCTTGCCTCATTATTCTATGCTTCATCACATTGATTATAACTCAACACACAGCTTATTATCGAAGCCAACAGAAATGGCAACCTGTCATTGATCTCCATGAATCTATCCCTAAACTTCAAGAATTGATCCTCTAGGGTTTCTAAACAACATTATCCTAACCACATGATCTCTACTAGCCAGAATAGTGAGATTCGAAGGAGTTTACATACCTTGCACTTGATGATGGTGATGGTAGTTAGACCTCAATTCAGCCTTTGATACTTGCTGAAAACAATCTCCAATGAATGAATATGCTTCTGTTTGCAATGATTTGTGCTTAATCCTTGTGAATCATGCTATTCCATCCTTCATGCAAGTTGGAGTTTCAAACTGAATCTCTCCACACAGCCACGAATTCTCTCCAATCTCTTGTGCCAATTACTCCATGATGATAGTAGATGATGATGGTGACAGAAATCAGAATGATAGAAGAAGCTTCAATGGGTTTTGGATGAAAGTGCAACTTGGAATGAAGAAGATAATAGGTATGATCTTTGATCAATTCAACCACTTCTTGATGTGAATTCTAGGGTTTGAATGATGATGATGATGATTCAATCCAAAGATGTGAGAATTTTGAGAGGTTTGTTAGAGTTTGAGTATCTTATGGAAGAATAAGAAAATGGATGAAAATGGAGATTTTTGACAAAATGGGAACACCAACCCTTGCATGAATCAGCTTGCATGAATATATAGGTTGCATTAGAACCTCCTAGAACATTGGAGAAATTTCCCTTACACTTTTCCCTTTCAATTTGGATTATGTTACTTTCAATTCAAGCAACCATGGATAACTCACAAATCATGACCTAAGCTCAAAATTACACTTTAGCCAATGTCTTTAGAATGCCTTTTCCATTCAAAATGACCTATAATTTTGCATCATTTGGCCAAGATATGAAAAATACCATTTTTTAAGCCATTTTCCTTCATTAACTTCACCAATTTTGAAACCTTGTGCTATGGACATTTCCAATCCCTAATGGTCACTTTTCTAGACTCAAAATGTCATTTGGAACAAGTTTGATGTTGTAAAGTTTTCCATTTGAAGCTTCCTTGTATGAGTTTTGGGCATAGGTTAAAATGACCTGTAATTCACAAATGACCAAAATACCCTTTGCTTGCCAAGACCATAAGTTGAGTTCTATACATCATATGAAGACATACTATACGATTATAGAAAGCTAAGACAATGAGGAACAATTCTTATGTTGACCAGAAATTCATTTGAAATCTCCTTGAGGGGTAAAACTAGCTTGGAAGTCAAGTCACTTTCACAGACAAAATTTCAGATACCTCAGATGACCTGTAACTTGCAAGGACCATAACTTGAGTTCTATAAATCTCCTTGATGTCTTCCACCACTCAAATTAAAGGTCTTGAGATCCTCTACAAGTTTCATGTTGGCCAAGGATCCATTTGAAGCTTGCATTTTGACTTATCTTGCTTGGATATTTGACCTAAACTAGGGGATTTTACATAGAAACCCTAATTTAGAAACTCCTCCTCTCCTTGATTTCTCTTGAATTCTTCTTAGCATAACAACATATCCTTATTCTCCATGTCAAATAATGGACCCCACATCTCTCCAATAGCCCTTAATGCCTTTCAATCATTCAATTGACCTAGGGTTGACCCAGGGTTGACCCAGATGAAACCCTAGTTGACTGTCTTCAACTGCAATTCTTGTGATCACCTCAACCACTTGTTTTCTTCTCCAAATGACTTTCTAAGTCCTCTCATGATGTCTAGATGCTCTCCATGCCTTCCATTCACAGCTCACAACCCCCTTTATGACCCTCAGATACCCTCAGATAGGGGATAGACTCAAGGCTTGATCTGCTGAACTCTCTGCTCTCAAATTCTTTTCTGATGACTTGAATGAGATGGAATTAGGATAATAACCTCTTGATAGGTCTCTAGAGATGAGAATAATGATTGGTCCCCTGTTGAATGACTTGGTATGCTTATGTTATGCAGATGAATAACCTATATTCATGACTCTATATGCAAATGCTAATGATATTGAAACATAAACCCAGTGAATAAGGTTGAGCAAATTTTAGGGTGCAACAGCTGCCCCTATTCAAGCGGCTTGGAACCGATTGGGTGAAGGGCTCGGAGCCTTCAGACATTCGCGGTACGAGGCGGTTGAATACTAGTGAAACCAGAAATTTGCCAACCGCAGAAATAAACTGCGCTCCTGCTTGGGGAACGACATTCATCAGCTGAATCTGACTGTTACGGCAACCCACTGATCTCGTGCGACCGTGCTGGGGATTCTTTTCATCATCCTGAAAAAGATTGAATCATCGGAAACTTCGTCCACAACTGTTGTCAACACGGAAAAACTCGGCGACTTCGCTGGGGATAATTCGTCCACGTTTTATCAGGAATAAATCGTCCACGTTAGGAATAAAATCCTGTCCATGTTAGGAATAACCTTGTCCACGTAAGGAATAACCGTTCCACGTAAGGAATAACCGTTCCACGTTAGGAATAATACTGTCCACGTTAGGACTCACCTTTCCACGTAAGGAATACATCGCTTTTCCCCGTCAGGGGTGACTTTTCTCTGCTTTGTCAAACTCTTCCACGTAAGGAATACGTCTTCTTTTGCTTTGTCCACGTAAGGACTCTTTCTTTTTCCACGTTAGGAATCACAAATTTTCCACGTAAGGAACCCCAATCTTTCCACGTGAGGAATACTATATCAATCTTTCTTTCCACGTTAGGAATGCTTCTTCTTTCCACGTAAGGAATACCGTTTCTTCTTTCCGTCCACGTCAGGACTAAACTTTCCCCGTAAGGAATCTATCTTCTTCTTCCACGTTAGGAATAACTTCTTTGATCTGTCCGCGTCAGGACTAAACTCTTCCACGTCAGGAATAATCTCTTTCTTTCCACGTCAGGAATCAATCTTGATATGTCCGCGTGAGGACTCAATCTTTCCACGTAAGGAATACCAACTTCTTTTCGATTTGTCCGCGTCAGGACTACATTTTTCCACGTAAGGAATGCCATCTTAATCTGTCCATGTAAGGACTCCACTCTTTCCACGTTAGGAATCACCTCTTTCCACGTAAGGAATCTCAATCTTTCAACGTAAGGAACTGAAACTTCTCTTTTCCCCTGTAAGGAATAGACTTGTCCACGTCAGGACCCCTCTTTCGTCTTGATTTGTCCACATCAGGACTCAGGCATCTTCGACCTGCTGAGAAAATAAGACTTGTCCACGTCAGGACTCACACCTTTGTCTGATCTGTCCACGTCAGGACCCATGCTTTGCCAACACGAAGAAAGATAACTGTTGAGAGGAACTGGTCCACGTCAGGACACCAACACAAAGAGTAATCACTTTTGTCAACGTCATGACTTCCCATTTCACCAATTTCGAGAACCCGAATCTGCCCACGTTAGGACTAACACACTTCACGAACCCCGGGAAATAAATCTGTCCACGTTAGGACGTCCACTTCTGAAGAAATCCCGTCAATATAGGAATAAGTTGTCCACGTCAGGACTTAGTTCTCCATTGATCCCCACCTACAAACTTCTTAGCACCAACGTGACAGCGACTTTGGGGCGGACTTTACTGGGGATATCTGGGAACCAAACTACCGGATGCCTGTTCTGGTGATCGGAGGCAACTTCTGAAATTCTGATTCATGAAGCCCTTTTGATGACAAATAACTATGCTTGGAAATAAAGAGAACCTTATCCTGGTAACTCTGTGGGGAATACTGCCGAAACTGACAAGCCTATGCAACCAACTCAACTCAGGTTAGTGACGTTATTTTCAGTTAATTCAAAGCTTTAGCAACTGTTGGCAAGGGCCAGTGACGTTATACTCATGCTAGTTTCATCAAACTTGGGCGTTAATCATGCACAAAACAGTAAAGAACAGTGTTAAGTACTGAATAACGTATTTTATTGATTGGGCCCCTGAATAGGCGGAGTTTTGTACACAGGATGCAACTCCTGAAAGGAGGAAGCTACACAAGGCAAATATACACGTACACAAGTATGCACAAGAAGTATAAATATTGACAACTTAAATTTGCACACATGTCGGCAACGGGATGCAGATGAACACCACGACCTGATCCTCCCATGACTCGCCCGACTCTAATGCTTTCCCGGTATCCCCACTTCTGAAGAGATTGTATCCGATAACTGGCTCCTCAACTGTATTCTCCCGCATTGATGCTCATTGCACTTATCAAATTCGGACTGCAGTCATTTGCTTTTCAAATCCCTAACTTTTGCGTGAACCGCCCTTTACGGGTTTTCAGTTCACCGGGATACCCTTTTTTGCCGAAGCCGCCCAGTGTAGGTTTTCAACCTCGCGGGTGTACATTTTTCAATTTTATCCCTAATTTTTGCCCGAACCTTTCATTCTGTTTTTGGTTCGCCAGGATGCCCCATTTTTGCCTGGACTCTCTTTTTTCTGTCCAGCAGGTCTATTTCAAGCAAAGTATTTTTTAACTGCGTCCGAATTCACAGGCGACGTGAAGTCTTCTCCGTCCATGGTGGACAACAACAACGCTCCTCCCGAAAATACTTTCCTGACAACGTATGGCCCTTCGTAGTTGGGGGTCCACTTGCCCCTGTGATCTGCTTGCGGCGGGAGAATCCTTTTCAGCACAAGGTCGCCCGTCTGAAAGCTTCGCGGATGTATCCTCTTGTCGTACGCTTTCTTCATCCGGCTCTGGTACAAACGACCGTATGCTAGAGAAGCTAGCCTCTTCTCATCCATTAAGCTCAGTTGGTTCAATCTGTTTGTTACCCATTCTGCCTCGTCTAGCTGAACGTCTCGCAATACCCTCAGAGAAGGGATCTCAACTTCCAATGGTAATACCGCTTCCATTCCGTATACCAACGAGAACGGAGTTGCCCCGGTTGATGTGCGTACCGTCGTACGATAACCGTGCAAAGCAAAAGGTAGCATTTCATGCCAATCCTTATAGGTCACCACCATTTTCTGGACGATCTTCTTGATATTCTTATTGGCCGCCTCCACAGCGCCATTCATCTTGGGTCGGTAAGGGGAGGAATTGTGATGTTCAATCTTGAAATTCTGACAGAGTTCCTTCATCATTTTGTTGTTCAGGTTTGAACCGTTGTCCGTGATTATCCGCTCGGGGATCCCATATCGGCAAATGATATCTCTCTTGATGAATCTGGCCACCACTTGCTTCGTTACATTTGCGTATGACGCCGCTTCCACCCACTTGGTGAAGTAATCGATTGCTACTAGAATGAACCGGTGCCCATTAGAAGCCGTCGGCTCGATCTTTCCAATCATATCGATTCCCCACATAGAGAATGGCCATGGCGATGACATCACATTGAGAGGACTAGGAGGCACGTGGATCTTGTCAGCATAGATTTGGCACTTGTGACACTTCCTCGCAAACTTGAAACAATCAGTTTCCATGGTTAGCCAAAAATAACCTGCCCGCAGCAGTTTTCTCGTCATAGCATGTCCACCAGCATGCGTGCCAAAGGTACCTTCGTGTATTTCCTCCATGAGCAACTTTGCCTCTTTTTCATCTACACAACGCAACAGCACCAAATCGTGGTTTCTTCTGTATAAGACGCCATCCGGATTCAAATAGAAATTACCCGCTAATCTCCTGAGAGTCTTCTGATCCTGACTGGATGCCCCAGCCGGATACTCTTTATTTTTCAGGAAATTAAGGATATCGAAATACCATGGTTTATCGTCAGATGCTTCGTCAATAGCAAATACATAGGCTGTCCTGTCGAGCCGAGAGATAATGATTCGGGGAGCTTCGTTCCAGAAGTTGACTTTGTACATGGAAGACAAAGTGGCGAGGGCGTCAGCCATTTGATTTTCCGCCCGCGGTACGTGATGCAATTCAACTTTGTCGAAGAAAGGCAACAATCTCCTTGCATAATTCATGTAATGTATCAAATTGGGCTGACGCGTCTCCCATTCCCCTTTGATCTGATTCACCACCAGAGCTGAGTCTCCGTATACGTCCAGATGTTTGATTCGCAAATCAATGGCTTCTTCAAGCCCCATTATACAAGCTTCGTATTCGGCCTCATTATTGGTAACGGCAAAAGTCAGTCGAGCAGTAAACGGGATGTGCGACCCGTGTGGCGTGGTGATGATCGCCCCTATTCCGTTACCGTAAGCATTCACAGCTCCGTCAAATATCATCTTCCATTTGGAACCCAACTCTGGTCCCTCGTCTGGCAACGGCTCTTACAATCTTTCATCTTTAGATACATGATATCCTCGTCAGGAAAATCAAATCTCATTGATTGGTATTCTTCAATAGGCTGCTCCGCCAGATACTCAGACAGCACACTCCCCTTTATAGCCTTTTGCGAGACGTATTGAATGTCATATTCAGTCAAGACCATCTGCCAACGGGCAATTCTCCCTGACAACGCCTGCTTTTCAAACACATATTTGATAGGATCCATCTTCGAGATGAGCATGGTTGTATGATTCAGCATGTACTGCCTCAAGCGCTTGGCGGCCCAGGCTAGCGCGCAACAAGTTTTCTCCAGCATTGAATACCGAGATTCGCAGTATGTAAATTTCTTACTCAGGTAATAGATCGCATGCTCCTTTCTCCCCGTCTCGTCGTGTTGACCGAGAACACAACCCAGGCTTCCCTCAAGAACCGTCAAATACATTATCAAGGGTCTACCTGCCACCGGGGGTATCAAAATAGGAGGCTCCTGCAAATACTGCTTTATTTTGTCGAACGCCTTTTGACAATTTTCGTTCCACGTTACAGCTTGATCTTTCTTCAACAGCTTGAATAATGGTTCACACGTAGCAGTCAGGTGAGATATGAACCGGGCAATGTAGTTCAACCTCCCTAAAAACCCGCGCACCTCTTTCTCTGTTTTAGGCGTCGGCATCTCTTGAATTGCTTTTATTTTAGCAGGATCGACCTCTATTCCTCTTTCGCTTACGATAAACCCCAGCAGTTTACCCGATCTCACCCCGAAGGTGCATTTGTTAGGGTTCAGTCTCAGCCTGAACTTCCTAAGCCTTTTAAATAACTTCAACAGATTCACCAGATGCTCTTCCTCCGTCTGGGATTTGGCAATCATATCGTCAACATAAACTTCGATCTCTTTATGCATCATGTCATGGAAAAGAGTCGTCATCGCACGCTGATATGTTGCCCCAGCATTTTTCAAACCAAAGGGCATCACTTTGTAGCAAAATGTTCCCCAAGGCGTTATGAAAGTGGTCTTCTCCATATCCTCTGGCGCCATTTTAATCTGATTATAGCCTGAAAAGCCATCCATGAAGGAGAATACGGAGTATTGAGCAGTATTATCAACTAACACGTCAATATGAGGAAGTGGAAAATCGTCTTTTGGGCTTGCTTTATTCAAATCTCTATAATCCACGCACATTCGAACCTTGCCATCTTTCTTGGGCACTGGTACGATGTTGGCAACCCATGAAGGATACTTCGTCACAGCCAGGAAACCAGCGTCCCACTGTTTCTGAACCTCCTCTTTGATCTTCATTGCCATATCTGGTCGAGTCCTACGAAGCTTTTGTTTGACCGGCGGGCAATCTTCTTTCAGTGGCAGGCGATGCACAACCATATCTGTATCAAGCCCCGACATATCTTCATATGACCAAGCGAATACGTCATTATACTCTTGGAGCATTTCAACCAGTCTTCGCTTGATATCACTCTGTAGTGCGGCTCCGATACGAACATTCTTCTCAACCCCTTCCGACCCCAAGTTGATAATTTCGATGACCTCGTCGTGAGGCAGAATGGCTCTTTCCTCTTGCTTCACTAACCAAGACAGTTCTTCAGGAACGTCGCTATCTTCGACAACCTCTTCTTCGGCCTGGAATACCGGGTGCTCGAAGTCGGGACGAGTCATAGGTGATTCAAGGATGTCATCTGAAAATGTTATCCTGCAAAAGGAATGGTTAAGTGCTTCAAAATGCGTATAAAGCGAACAACCACGTTGCCATTTTGTTGAAAAATATAAAACAGGAAAGACAGGGATTACAGTATTTGCACATGAAAAACGCCGTTTATTTAATGATTAACACGCAATGTTTATAACAACACAGCCCTAAGCAAATCATGATGCCCTGGGCAAGACATCAGATTGTTCAACAATTAATAAAGCAAAGCATTACTGTTTAAAAGTCACAGGAACAAGCTCCTGAATAGACCAGTTGCACAGTCCTTGTCCTGGCGTGCTTGGTTGAATCCAGGCATCCATATCACAGTCACTGTCTCCTTCATCAGACTCCGAAGCAGCGTTGACAATTTCATGACACACCCCACTGGCAGAGATGGTGATTGGCTTTCTGAAACGGGGTGCCCCCACGAAAGGGGTTGACGACGACGGTTGGTACCCCAGCCCGAACCGGTCCATCTTCACAGGAATGTCCAGCACTTTGCCCCAGCCCTTGGCTTCTCCTGCTTCCACTAGAGCTTGAGCTTCTTTATACGATGAGACGGCTATCTCTGGCACTTTGCTCGGCCCGGGACCCTTGTCCTTGATGCGCAAACCTTCGAATGCCTGGCAGGGCGTTTCGTGGATATCTCCGTCGACTTCCACATATTTAAATGAAGATAGATGGCTGACGAGGATGTCCTCTTCTCCGCACACGGTGACTACGCTGTCTCCAACCATATATTTTAACTTCTAGTGCAGGGTGGACGTGACTGCCCCTGCTCCATGAATCCAGGGTCTTCCAAGCAAGCAGCTGTACGCAGGCTGTATGTCCATGATATAAAACTCAGTTGCAAACACCTCCGGCCCCACCTGTAGAGGCAATGTGATTGATCCAAAGACTGTTCTCCGCGTGCCGTCAAATGCTCTGACTACCAAATCACTGGGTGTACACAAAATTCCTCTGACATCCAGCTTCATCATCGCCTTCTTGGGCAGCACATTCAAAGACGATCCGGTGTCAACCAATACGTGCGACATTACTGATCCTCTACACTCGACAGATACGTGCAGCGCCATATTGTGATCTCTTCCTTTCGGAGTCAAGTCAAAATCAGTAAATCCCAGACTGTGGCCTGCATTCACATGTGCCAACACTCCTTCTAGCTGATTTACGGAGACGTCTTGGGGTACAAAAGAAGTATCCAGGACTTTCAGCAACGCGTTTCTGTGAGCTTCCGAACACAACAGCAATGACAGGATAGATATTTTGGACGGCGTCTGCTGCAGATGCTCCACAATCTTATAATCACTTTTCCGAATCAAGCGCATGAACTCTTCTACGTCCTTCGATGCCAATTCTTTGTCACTTGCTTGCGCTGGGACATTCTCAACTGCTTTCCCTTTTCCTTTCGCTAGTCTTTCGGCCTCCACTTCAGGAGATATAAAGATCCTGCCACTCCTTGTTATGCCTCCTGAGCCGACAACATTATCCACAGTCTCGGCTGGCTGCTTATTAACATCAATTTTTATTCCGTCACAATACACCTCTAACCCATATGACCATGGGACTGCTTTTGTGTTCTCGTACGGGATCGGCCCGGCCTTAGTTATGGTGATCGGTGGTCGCTGAGCTGGTGCTGCAATAGTGATCGTCTTCCGAGGAATTGTCACAGTGGCCACATCATTCTGATTATCTGCTACTGCCCCTGCGGGCTCTTCAGTGGCTGCTTGATCAAACTGCAATGTACCTTCATCAATTAAAGCCTGAATGCCCTTCTTCAAATCATCACACCCTCCATCTAGGGTCCAACAGTCTAAGCAATACTCGTTACATCCTGGGTAAACACCCCCTTGTAACAGCCGGCTCTTTATCTCGCTCAGCGGCGTCTTCAAGTCTTCAACCTTCATAATCAGATTCAACCCTTCCTCAGTTAGAATGGCATTTGCCCCATGATTAGGCATGGGTTTCTGCACTATATTCGGACCTGCCGTTCCGAAATTGATAGTCTTATTGTCCAAAAGATCCTGCACAACATGCTTAAAAGCATGACAACCTTCTATATCGTGGCCCGGGGCCCCAGAATGAAACTCACAGTGCCGGCTTGCATCGTAACCAAACGGGGGAGCTCCCGTTATCGGTGCCAGGGTTCTTTTCTCTACCAGGTTTAATCCCAACAATGTCTGCAACAAGTCTGCATAGGTTGAGGGAGGCTTCTCAAACACTCTTCTCGGTTTACTACCCTGGAATCTTCGCGGAGCCTGCTGTGCCCCCTGCTGAGGCTGCTGCTGCTGTTGCATTGGCTGTTGCTGAACCGGTTGTTGTTGCTGGAGTGGTTGCTGTTGATACGGGATAGTAACACTTGCCACTTGCTGCGGCTGACGATATTGACCTCGTCCCCTGCCTCGGCCTCGGCCTCGGCCTCCAAATACTGCACTTGCCTCGCCCTGACGGCGCCCACCATAAGCTTTCCTATTACTGCCGGATGCAGTTGATTCCTCGACTTGGAACTTTCCTTGCTTAATATTACGTTCAATCTTTTCTCCCATCAGAATCAGGTCTGAAAAACTGGCCAGAGACGTGTGAAACAACATGTCATGAAACAAGCCTGTGAATGTGCCGACAAACATGTCATTCATTTCCTTATCTTCTACAGGAGGACGGACCCTGGCAGCCATATCGCGCCACCTTTGCGCGTACTCTTTAAAACTCTCCCCCTTCTTTTGCGACAGCCCGGCCAACTGGACTCGATTGGGTGCCAAGTCGCTGTTATACTTGTAGTGAGCTACAAATGCCTCTGCTAATTGCTTCCATGTCTTGATATCAGTTGGCTCCAACCCCATGTACCACTCTAGGGAAGGGCCCGACAGACTATCCTGAAAGAAATGCATTAGCATTCTTTCATCAGTTGAGTATGCAGACATCTTTCTGTAGTAAGCTCGTACATGCACTTTTGGACATGTGTCTCCTTTATACTTGTCAAACGCAGGAGCTTTGAATTTAATTGGCACCCTCAAGCCAGGTACCAGCCCCATTGTTGCCATGTCCAAACCCACAACACTCTGGTTTAGGACTCCCCTCATCTGCTCTTCCAGCATTCTGATCTTCTGGGAATCATCCATCGGCCCTTCGAAACCTCCTCCAGAGAAAGCGTCCTCCTGCTGATCTTCTTGCCACATACCATTTCCAGCCCCATACCCATCATATCCATTATTGTGTCCTGCTCTGATCTGATTCATCCCCGGACCTCGGCCTCTGTTGCCGTACCCTTGAACACCTCCAGCAGGACCAAAAGCCATAAATCCAGTACCGTTTCCGTTTCCAAAGCCTCCGTAACCCTGATTGGTCGCGCCATAACCGTCTTGCCCAAAGCCTTGAGCATTAAAGCCATACTTCCCAGTGTTATCGAATCCCTGATCGTTGAATCCGAACCCAGCATTGACGAAGCCGTTGCCGCCTAGATTATCTCCCAAATTGACATCACCCAGCCCAACATTATGGACAGCAGTCTCATTTCCAACACCGACGTTACCATTTGCAGCAGCGGTAGCGTTGTTGACATTAGCAGCAAGTGTATTGATTACAGGTGGAGCCACCGGCGTGGGAGTACCGTCTCCATGAACAGTATCGACCCGTACAGACTGATGATCTTCGTTACCATGACCAGCGTTTCGAGCCAACAGAGGTTGGACCATGGCCTGCAAATTCTCCTGTCCTTTCGCAATAGCTTCCATGGTCTGCATGAAGAGAGCGAGCTTCTCGCGCACATCTTGCATCTCGTTCTGCATTTGATCCATGATTCTTCGACAGTTGGTGCGAGTAGAATAGCGGTGCGGGTGCTGATCTGCAATCCTGAAAAGTACCTATTACAGAGCAGGACATAAGACCCTTATTCAAAGATTACCTGTAATGCAATATGAATATGAATGCAATGCAATGTGTCTGTGCATTAGGGAAATTCATTCCCCCAGTTCTAGTGTGAAGGTGCCGGTGCAGTGACAGTGTTGACAATAGGAATATCGGAGCTGAACCATAGAAAGCCTCATATATTGCTGAGAAAATCAATAAGCCGAGAGTACAATATCACTGAGAGTACAAAGAAGGCATGACCTCAACCAACAATCCTGGTGATGGTCAGCACTATGCAAATAAAGCATACAAGTTACTATATGAAATGATCAAATCCTCCCAAAAGTCTGGTACTCTTCTATCAACTTCTTGGTCTCCGGATGGCTTGGTCGATCAAGCAGCCCTTCAACAAGTTGGTTTCTCTTCTTAAGAACACGGCGCACGTCTTCAGCAGTTTCTTCCCATGTTGCTTCTCCGAAGCAATCTTCTAGCTTTCGCTTCTGAGACACCGCTTCATCTCTGGATTTGATTGCCTTGTTCAGTGCATGCTGGACACTATACCGGGTCATCACTTCTTCCTCACACTTCTTAATGCTAGACTTCAACTTCTCTTCGAGGTCGGAGACTTGCTGCTTCAGCTTATCTTCTCTCATCTTATTGTTGGTGAGAGTAGCATTCCAAGTCTTATTGCAAGAGGAGATTTCTCGGTGTGCTGCGTCGAGCGCCTTCTTTTTGGCTTCCAGCATGTCATGGGAGCTTCTGAACTCTTGCCCCAGACGTTCGCGCTTCTTCCTCTCCTCAGTCAACTCAGCCCCTAATCTATTCATTAGCTCAATCTGCTGTTGGAAAGCATACACAGCCTTGTTTTTCTCACTGCGTACCTGGGCTAACTCTTGCTCTAACCCTTCATTGACCTTCATCAAGGATTCTTTTTCTTTCACAACTTGCTCGTAGGCTTCCCGAGAAACAGTGGTTGGCTCTGCTACCGGAATAGGAACAAGGATTGGTACATCTGGGAATGGCATCCGCAACCGACTTGCTCTCTCCTGGATCCAAACCCTGTAAGGTGCATAGGCCTGACAGTCATTCTTTCCTAACAACGACTTCCCTCTGCGGTTAATACGCGTCCAGGCATGTTGCAACTTGGCTAATAACTCCCCCTTCACATCACCCGTGAAGTACAGAGATTCCCGTACTTCTTCCTCCTGCGGTGGATTCTTCAGCGCATATCCGAACTGACGAATGAATAGAGAAGGGTTGTAATTGATACACCCTTTTCTTCCTATCAGCGGCACATTAGGGTACCCAGAACAACTGAAGATGAGCTCAGATCCCAACAGGTCTCGATCAAACCACACAACATCTTCGGAATATAGCCTCATCAGGCGCTCTGACCAACTGGCTGAGGTTGCACTGTCTACAAATGGTCCCTTCATGGGGAGATGACTTTTGAACCACATATTCAATAGAGGCGCGCAACAGTACACAACCTTGCCTCTTCGGTTTTCATTCTTATAGTGCAATGAATGATAGAAGTCTCCGATCAACGTTGGCACTGGGTTGCCTGCAGCAAACAGATAGAAAGCATCCAAATCCACAAAGTTGGGCAAGTTAGGAAACAACACAATTCCATAAATGCATAAAGCCAAAATAGCATTGAAGACCACCCAACAACCGTTCTTGGCGTACTCTTGAGCCTTGCCAACCAGAAAATCCAGAGAGAAACCGGGAACCCCAAGCCAAGAAGTCACTAACAACTCAGCAGCGTTCATGTGCAAGGCTTTGGCTAAGTCCTCCAACTTGGGCTCAGCAGCAGAGTGAATAAAGGGAACCTTGTTCTGCACGGGAAGCTCAGTAAACTCCACATACTCCTCAATGGTAGGCCCTAGAATAAAGTCAGCAAACGTAAAGCATCTCAATGCGGGGTCATAGAACTGCATCAAGGTGTACAGCCCGTTCATCTCATCAGCAGTGGGCTTGCAGACTAATCTCAGTAATCTTCCATGACTCATTCGGAAGCTTCTTCTAACCTCTTCATCAGCAAGAGATATCAGACCGAGTAAAGGGGTAATGTCAGGTGCAGGCAGCTTATACGCAACTGTTTTCCTCAAACCAGCCATAATCAATACTCAGAAGTCCGGGCACTAGAACTAGGGAAATGCAAATGCACCTGCAGCACAGACACACGTTAGTGAAATGCAAATGGTAATGGATATGCAGGCAATGCAATGCAAGTAACATGCAACAGGGACCAAAGCTGTAGCTGAATATCCTGAACCATATCCAGAGATCTCAGATAGACCCTCCAGAAGTCCTCAAACCCTGGTCTCAGATAGACCTAAAACAAAGCTCCAATACTGGTCTCTGATGGACCTCAAACCATAACTCCCGTTGGTCTCTGGTAGACCTCAAATCACATCTCCAATTGGTCTCTGACAGACCTCAGAACACGTCTCCAAATGGTCTCTGACAGACCTCATAACTCTCCATAAATACCCAGGATCTCTGATCGAGAACAAACCGGTATCTGAAGGTCTGGCTACCTGCATAACCCCAAATCCCCTCACAGGTGGGTGGCCCTATAACTGGCACAAGGTACGGCATCCTATGCGGTCGTCGGCGTCACAGACTTTCAGGGTTGATGATACGATTCCCAGAAGGAGTGGCATCATCAATTCCTGAAGAGGCCTCACTTAGCCAACTTCCAAGTGATCGGTCCCCGGAGTCGACAATTCAGCTGACCAACAACCCCTTCGACCCAAAGGGTAGAAAAAGAAGCCAACCAGAAGAACCTCGTCCGAGTGTAGATTTCATGAGACACTAATGCAAGCAAAGTCGGCACGCGCCCACTACTTTCTACGCTAATTCTAGGTGCACTCAAGCCCAGGTCTGGCTTATCTCTCAATATCAGAACACCCGTCACACCCCAAATACAGCAATAATAATCAATATACAAAGCTGAAAATACAAGGTTAGAAATATACAATAACTCCATACAAAATCCTCGACGGGAAAATAAGCGCTAGGATTGACTCGCTCAAAGGGACGTTGGATCCCAAATGCATAAGAACCATTGCAGTTCTTAGCAGCCAGGGGACGTTGGATCCCCAGCAGAGTCGCCAGCTGTCGCTACTGCGAAAATCGGCGCCGGCTGAACAGAAGAGTCGCCACCGTGCGTTATTTATCCCACGGGAGGGAAAGGGAACGCTCAGAGTAAACCTCGCAAAGACGGGAAAGGTGTGGTCGTCGCAACCAAAACCTGGGTTCGGGAGTCGGTTACGCAAGGGGAAGGTATTAGCACCCCTCACGTCCGTCGTACTCGACGGGATCCACGCTTGTTTTCGGGTATGGATTGTTATTCTATCTACGCTAAAGGTCTGGGGTTAAAAGAAAAGAAAATGAAAGTAAAATGACTCGGCAAAGTATCGCACTTTATGCCTACGTATCCCCGTCTGGAACGAGAAATCAGAGTCAACGTAGTTCGCCTACCTACGGGAAAGGAGGGGAAGGTTGCTCGCTAGGATATCGCATCCTATGCCTACGTACTTCCACACGGCATGAAAGATCAGAGCAAACGTAGTTCGGGCCACGTACGACACAGGCTTGTCTTGGTTGATTTTATTCCTTCTGAAAAAGGTTTTTCTGATTAGCAGTCCAAGCGGACGAAAATGACGTCTTGATGAGTTCACATTCTTTTACGGAAGAAGTGTCTTTTATTGTGTTTGAAATTTTATTGTATTTTTCTGTTTGTTTTGAGAAAGAAAGAGACAGAACTCTAACCTACAGTTGCGAAGGGAATTAAACTGACCTAATGTTATCATGCATGGGTTAAGACCTAGTGTCTATCATGCTCCTCTCTTGCACAGAGAGAAACAGAGATCCTAAGGGAATAGACAGCAACAGAAACAATATCAGATATATACAGTAAAACAGTAAAATGCATGGATGCAACAGTACAAGCGAGGCAAGGGAGTCCCACTCAACCTCGAACCTAGAAAACAATAGGCAAAAGTGAACAGGCTTCACTTTCAACCCAACAGGGTAAACAGCAAATAATACAGTCCAGAAAACCAATCAATACATCAGCAATGAAATACAACAGCAAAAGAAACAGCATCAGCAGCTCTGCATCAATATCTGACTTCAAGTCATCTCCTATCAGTTACAGGCTTCAACAAGTATTAATCTCCATCTTCATAGCCTTCAGGCAAGGGCTTTGATCATCTGTCTTCCATCTGCAATGGCTTTTCTTCATGTCTCAGGCTAGGATGAACATCAGTCAACCAGATGAGGTGAATGAATGTTAGACAGTTAATTACCTACCAAGGGTGGTTCATCAACTGTTAATATTAAACAGAAAGTTTCCTCTCAAAAGTTCTATCTTTCAAATATATTCACTGATCCTTCCAAAGGAAGGAGGTGGATATTTGACAGAGACTTTGAATCATAGAGAAAGGATAGAGGCAAACAAGGCCCTCTATGTTTGAGAAGCAAGCTTTCTAATCTAGAGCTCTGCCCAGCTCCTAAACCCTAATCTCCTCAGCAGCTGCTAGCAATAACCTCCTATTCAACTCTGGCAATTGCTCTTCAATCTCTGGATCTCCAATGGTCTTCATCTCCTCAAGTCTTCAGCTCTCCCAAGTCCCCAGACAACCCCAATACCCACACAAGCAAGCAATAATCCCCAGAGGGCACACCACACCAGTCAATCAGATATATACAGAGTATTAATAGCAGTAGGGGAATCCTAACTTTTTCTAAGGGGATCTAATAACTACCCATAGCCCCTATAGTCCCATAACTAAACTAGTCAAACCCTAAGTCCTAAGGGAAAAGAATCAAATCTCCTAAGTCATCACCTAAAACCCTAGTTTTATCCATGTTGTTCACAGTTACACTAAGCACCTAAATTTAATTTCTAAAAATGGGAACTAAATTGAATCTACAAGTTCAACGTCTAACCTAAACAATCTAAAAAGAATGGATGAAAAATATGAAAGTATCTAATAGAACAAAAATTGATAAAATCATGTATGAAATGAAACCATTTAAAATGTTATTTATTTAGAAAATATGGGAAAAATATCAAATAAAAAATAAAATGCCATTTTTATTTTTTATAATTTTCTAGACATCTTAAAGAAAAATATGCAAAAAGAATGAATTAAAAATGATTATTTTGCTATTTATTATGAATTTTAGAAAATGCATGAAAAAATTAAAGAAAATAAAAGAAAATGTAAAGAAATAAAATGGAGGGGGTGAGAAAAGCAATAAAACCAAGTTAAGCGCGTTGGGCTTATGAAATTGGGGGGTGTGGATAGCTATCCGAGCCCAATCCCCCCAATTAATGAAACGGTGCGTTTGGGATTTCAAATTCTCCCACCAAAACTCAGATCAAACGTGGGCCGTTGGATGATACTCCCAGTCAAGAGTCCAACCTCCATCGCACGACTCTCCACCCTTCTTCAACCTCCAGCTCCTAGGGTTTCAGTCATGCATTCCATGCAAGAAGGTTCCACTCACTCGTTCTCCATGCGTTCTTGATGAAAAATAACAACTCCAAGCCCTAAAATACTCTACAAAACTCAAGGAATCCATATCCAATCCTAGTTTTCCCTAACTCTCATTGTACACTCCAAACAGAGAGCACGAAATTCAGGGCACACCATGCTTGCCTGAGGTCAAAGTTACCAGAACTCAAACCTGATGATCCACAGATATTCTACATGCTTGCCTCATTATTCTATGCTTCATCAAATTGATTATAACTCAACACACAACTTATTATCGAAGCCAACAGAAATGGCAACCTGTCATTGATCTCCATGAATCTATCCCTAAACTTCAAGAATTGATCCTCTAGGGTTTCTAAACAACATTATCCTAACCACATGATCTCTACTAGCCAGAATAGTGAGATTCGAAGGAGTTTACATACCTTGCACTTGATGATGGTGATGGTAGTTAGACCTCAATTCAGCCTTTGATACTTGCTGAAAACAATCTCCAATGAATGAATATGCTTCTGTTTGCAATGATTTGTGCTTAATCCTTGTGAATCATGCTATTCCATCCTTCATGCAAGTTGGAGTTTCAAACTGAATCTCTCCACACAGCCACGAATTCTCTCCAATCTCTTGTGCCAATTACTCCATGATGATAGTAGATGATGATGGTGACAGAAATCAGAATGATAGAAGAAGCTTCAATGGGTTTTGGATGAAAGTGCAACTTGGAATGAAGAAGATAATAGGTATGATCTTTGATCAATTCAACCACTTCTTGATGTGAATTCTAGGGTTTGAATGATGATGATGATGATTCAATCCAAAGATGTGAGAATTTTGAGAGGTTTGTAAGAGTTTGAGTATCTTATGGAAGAATAAGAAAATGGATGAAAATGGAGATTTTTGACAAAATGGGAACACCAACCCTTGCATGAATCAGCTTGCATGAATATATAGGTTGCATTAGAACCTCCTAGAACATTGGAGAAATTTCCCTTACACTTTTCCCTTTCAATTTGGATTATGTTACTTTCAATTCAAGCAACCATGGATAACTCACAAATCATGACCTAAGCTCAAAATTCCACTTTAGCCAATGTATTTAGAATGCCTTTTCCATTCAAAATGACCTATAATTTTGCATCATTTGGCCAAGATATGAAAAATACCATTTTTTAAGCCATTTTCCTTCATTAACATCACCAATTTTGAAACCTTGTGCTATGGACATTTCCAATCCCTCATGGTCACTTTTCTAGACTCAAAATGTCATTTGGAACAAGTTTGATGTTGTAAAGTTTTCCATTTGAAGCTTCCTTGTATGAGTTTTGGGCATAGGTTAAAATGACCTGTAATTCACAAATGACCAAAATACCCTTTGCTTGCCAAGACCATAAGTTGAGTTCTATACATCATATGAAGACATACTATACGATTATAGAAAGCTAAGACAATGAGGAACAATTCTTATGTTGACCAGAAATTCATTTGAAATCTCCTTGAGGGGTAAAACTAGCTTGGAAGTCAAGTCACTTTCACAGACAAAATTTCAGATACCTCAGATGACCTGTAACTTGCAAGGACCATAACTTGAGTTCTATAAATCTCCTTGATGTCTTCCACCACTCAAATTAAAGGTCTTGAGATCCTCTACAAGTTTCATGTTGGCCAAGGATCCATTTGAAGCTTGCATTTTGACTTATCTTGCTTGAAAATTTGACCTAAACTAGGGGATTTTACATAGAAACCCTAATTTAGAAACTCCTCCTCTCCTTGATTTCTCTTGAATTCTTCTTAGCATAACAACATATCCTTATTCTCCATGTCAAATAATGGACCCCACATCTCTCCAATAGCCCTTAATGCCTTTCAATCAGTCAATTGACCTAGGGTTGACCAAGGGTTGACCCAGATGAAACCCTAGTTGACTGTCTTCAACTGCAATTCTTGTGATCACCTCAACCACTTGTTTTCTTCTCCAAATGACTTTCTAAGTCCTCTCATGATGTCTAGATGCTCTCCATGCCTTCCATTCACAGCTCACAACCCCCTTTATGACCCTCAGATACCCTCAGATAGGGGATAGACTCAAGGCTTGATCTGCTGAACTCTCTGCTCTCAAATTCTTTTCTGATGACTTGAATGAGATGGAATTAGGATAATAACCTCTTGATAGGTCTCTATAGATGAGAATAATGATTGGTCCCCTGTTGAATGACTTGGTATGCTTATGCTATGCAGATGAATAACCTATATTCATGACTCTATATGCAAATGCTAATGATATTGAAACATAAACCCAGTGAATAAGGTTGAGCAAATTTTAGGGTGCAACACTATCGCACAATCTGACATCAATCAAGATGACAAACCCCCCACCAAAAGGATGACGGAGCAAAACTTACACCGGCCACTATCACCTAAAAGATGATAGGACAAACACTATCGCACAATCTAACATAATTAAGATGACAGACCCCCCACTAAAAGGATGACGGAGCGAAACTCACACCGGCTACTACCACCAAAAAGATGATAACACAAACACTATCACGCAATATGATATCAGCAAGATGACAGACCCCCCACCAAAAGGATGATAGAGCGAAACTCACACCGGCCACTACCACCTAAAGGATGATAGGAAAAACACTATCGTCGAATCTAACATCAATCAAGACGACAAACTCCCCACGAAAAGGATGACGGAACAAAACTCACACCGGCCACTACCATCAAAAGGATGATAGGACAAAGACTAACGCACAATCTGACATAAACAAGATGACAAACCCCCCACCAAACGGATGACGGAGCGAAACTCACACCGGCCACTACCACCAAAAGGATGATAGGACAAACACTATCACACAATCTAACATCAATTAGATGACAGACCCCCCACCAAAAGGATGGCGGAGGGAAACTCACACCGGCCACTACCACCAAAAGGATAACAGGACAAACACTATATAATATTAGCAAGATGATAGACCCCCCACCAAAAGGATGAGGAAGCGAAACTCACACCGGCCACTACCACCTAAAGGATGAATGGACAAACACTATCGCACAATCTGACATAAATCAAGATGACAAACCCACCACAAAAAGGATGACGGAGCGAAACTCACCAAGGCCAGTACTACCAAAAGGATGATAGGATAAACACTAACTCACAATCTGACATCAACAAGATGACAGACCCCCCACCAAAAGGATGATAGAGCGAAACTCACACCGGCCACTACTACCAAAAGGATAATAGGAGAAACACTATCACATAATCTGACATCAATTAGATGACAGACCCCCCACCAAAAGGATGATTGGATAAACATTATCGCACAATATAATATTAGCAAGATGATAGACCCCCCACCAAAAGGATGATGAAGCGAAACTTACACCGGCGACTACCACCTAAAGGATGATAGGACAAACATTATCGCATAAACTGACATCAATGAAGATGACAAACCCCCACCAAAAGGATGACGGAGCGAAACTCACACCGGCCACTACCACCAAAAGGATGATAGGACAAACACTATCGCACAATCTGACATTAATTAAGATGACAGTCCCCCCACCAAAAGGATGACAGAGCAAAATTCGCAACGGCCACTACCACCAAAAGGATGATAGGACAAACACTATCGCACAATCTGAAATTAATAAGATTACATACCCCCCACTAAAAGGATGACAGAGCGTGACTCACACTGGCCACTACCACCTAAAGGATGATAGGACAAACATTATCGCACAGTCTGACATCAATCAAGATGACAAACCCCCTACCAAAAGGATGACGGAGCGAAACTCACACCGGTTACTACCACCAAAAGGATGATAGGACAAACATTAACGCACAATCTGACATTAATCAAGATGACAGACCCCCTACCAATAAGATAACGGAGCAAAATTCGCATCGGCCACTACCACCAAAAGGATGATAGGACAAACGTTATAGCACAATATGAAATCAATAAGATTACAGACCCCCCACTAAAAGGATGATGGAGCGTAACTCACACCGACAACAACCACCAAAAAGATGATAACACAAACACTATCGCACAATATGATATCCGCAAGATGAAAGACTCCACACCAAAAGGATGACAGAGCGTAACTCACACCGGCCACTACCACCTAAAGGATGATAGAAAAAACACCATCGCACAATCTAACATCAATCAAGATGACAAACCCCCCACGAAAAGGATGACGGAGCAAAACTCACACCGGCCACTACCACCAAAAGGATTATAGAACAAACACTATCACACAATCTGACATCAATTAGATGACAGACCCCCCACCAAAAGGATGGCGGAGCGAAACTCACACCGGCCACTACCACCAATAGGATGATAGGACAAACACTATTGCACAATATAATATTAGCAAGATGATAGACCCCCCACCAAAAGGATGATGAAGCGAAACTCACACCGGCCACTACCACCTAAAGGAAGATAGGACAAACAATATCAAACAATCTGACATCAATCAAGATGACAAACCCCCCACCAAAAGAATGACAGAGTGAAACTCACACCGGCCACTACCACCAAAAGGATGATAGGACAAACACTGTCGCACAATCTAGCATTAATCAAATTGGCAGACCCCCCACCAAAAAGATGACGGAGCGAAATTTACACCGACCACTACCACCAAAAGGATGTTAGGACAAACACTATCGCACAAGCTGAAGTCAATAAGATTATAGACCCCCCACTAAAAGGATGACGGAGCGTAACTCACACCGGCCACTATCACCTAAAGGATGATAGGACAAACACTATCGCACAATCTGACATCAATCAAGATGACAAACCCACTACCAAAAGGATGACGGAGCGAAACTCACACCGGCCACTACCACCAAAAGCATGATAGGACAAACATTAACGCACAATCTGACATTAATCAAGATGACAGAGCCCCTACCAGAAGGATAACGGAGCGAAATTTGCATCGGCCACTACCACCAAAAGCATGATAGGACAAACACTATAACACAGTCTGAAATCAATAAGATTATAGACCCCCCACTAAAAGGATGACAGAGCATAACCCACACCGGCCACTACCACCAAAAAGATGATAACACAAACACTTTCGCACAATATGATATCAGCAAGATGATAGATCCCCCACCAAAAGGATGACAAAGCGAAACTTACAGCGGCCACTACCACCTAAAGGATGATAGGAAAAACACCATCGCACAATCTAACATCAATCAAGATGACAAACCCCCCACGAAAAGGATGACGGAGCGAAACTCACACCGGCCACTAGCACCAAAAGGATGATAGGACAAACACTAACGCGCAATCCGACATTCACAAGATGGCAGACCCGCCACCAAAAGAATGACAGAGCGAAACTCACACCGGCCACTACCACCAAAAGGATGATAGGACAAACACTATCGCACTATCTGACATCAATTAGATAACAGACTCTACACCAAAAGGACGGCAGAGCGAAACTCACACCAGCCATTACCACCAATAGGATGATAGGACAAACACTATTGCACAATATAATATTAGCAGGATGATAGATACCCCGCCAAAAGGATGACGAAGCAAAACTCACACCTGCCACTACCACCTAAAGGAAGATAGGACAAACACTATCGCACAATCTGACATCAATCAAGATGAAAAACCCCCCACCAAAAGGATGACGGAGCGAAACTCACACCGGCCACTACCACCAAAAGGATGATAGGACAAACACTGTCACATAATCTGACATCAATTAGATGACAGACCCCCCACCAAAAGGATGGCGGAGCGAAACTCACACCGGCCACTACCACCAATAGGATGATAGGACAAACACTATTGCACAATATAATATTAGCAAGATGATAGACCCCCCACCAAAAGGATGATGAAGCGAAACTCACACCGGCCACTACCACCTAAAGGAAGATATGACAAACACTATCAAACAATCTGACATCAATCAAGATGACAAACCCCCCACCAAAAGGATGACAGAGCGAAACTCACACCGACCACTACCATCAAAAGGATGATAGGACAAACACTGTCGCACAATCTGGCATTAATCAAATTGGCAGTCCCCCCACCAAAAAGATGACGGAGCGAAATTCACACCGGCCACTACCACCAAAAGGATGATAGGACAAACACTATCGCATAATCTGAAATCAATAAGATTACAGACCCCCCACTAAATGGATGACGTAGCGTAACTCACACCGGCCACTATCACCTAAAGGATGATAGGACAAACACTATCGCACAATCTGACATCAATCAAGATGACAAACCCACTACCAAAAGAATGACGGAGCGAAACTCACACCGGCCACTAACACCAAAAGCATGATAGGACAAACATTAACGCATAATCTGACATTAATCAAGATGACAGACCCCCTACCAAAAGGATAACGGAGCGAAATTCGCATCGGCCACTACCACCAAAAGCATGATAGGACAAACACTATAACACAGTCTGAAATCAATAAGATTATAGACCCCCCACTAAAAGGATGACGGAGCATAACCCACACCGGCCACTACCACCAAAAAGATGATAACACAAACACTTTCGCACAATATGATATCAGCAAGATGATAGACCCCCCACCAAAAGGATGACAGAGCGAAACTTACAGCGGCCACTACCACCTAAAGGATGATAGGAAAAACACCATCGCACAATCTAACATCAATCAAGATGACAAACCCCCCACGAAAAGGATGACGGAGCGAAACTCACACCGGCCACTAGCACCAAAAGGAGGATAGGACAAACACTAACGCGCAATCCGACATAAACAAGATGGCAGACCCGCCACCAAAGGAATGACAGAGCGAAACTCACACCGGCCACTACCTCCAAAAGGATGATAGGACAAACACTATCGCACTATCTGACATCAATTAGATGACAGACCCTCCACCAAAAGGACGGCAGAGCGAAACTCACACCGGCCACTACCACCAATAGGATGATAGGACAAACACTATTGCACAATATAATATTAGCAGGATGATAGATACCCCGCCAAAAGGATGACGAAGCAAAACTCACACCTGCCACTACCACCTAAAGGAAGATAGGATAAACACTATCGCACAATCTGAAATCAATCAAGATGAAAACCCCCCCACCAAATGGATGACGGAGCGAAACTCACACCGGCCACTACCACCAAAAGGATGATAGGACAAACACTGTCACATAATCTGACATCAATTAGATGACAGACCCCCCACCAAAAGGATGGCGGAGCGAAACTCACACCGGCCACTACCACCAATAGGATGATAGGACAAACACTATTGCACAATATAATATTAGCAAGATGATAGACCCCCCACCAAAAGGATGATGAAGCGAACTCACACTGGCCACTACCACCTAAAGGAAGATATGACAAACACTATCAAACAATCTGACATCAATCAAGATGACAAACCCCCCACCAAAAGGATGATAGAGCGAAACTCACACCGACCACTACCATCAAAAGGATGATAGGACAAACACTGTCGCACAATCTAGCATTAATCAAATTGGCAGTCCCCCCACCAAAAAGATGACGGAGCGAAATTCACACCGGCCACTACCACCAAAAGGATGATAGGACAAACACTATCGCATAATCTGAAATCAATAAGATTACAGACCCCCCACTAAAAGGATGACGGAGCGTAACTCACACCGGCCACTATCACCTAAAGGATGATAGGACAAACACTATCGCACAATCTGACATCAATCAAGATGACAAACCCACTACCAAAAGAATGACGGAGCGAAACTCACACCGGCCACTACCACCAAAAGCATGATAGGACAAACATTAACGCATAATCTGACATTAATCAAGATGACAGACCCCCTACCAAAAGGATAACGGAGCGAAATTCGCATCGGCCACTACCACCAAAAGCATGATAGGACAAACACTATAACACAGTCTGAAATCAATAAGATTATAGACCCCCCACTAAAAGGATGACGGAGCATAACTCACACCGGCCACTACCACCAAAAAGATGATAACACAAACACTTTCGCACAATATGATATCAGCAAGATGATAGACCCCCCACCAAAAGGATAACGGAGCGAAACTTACAGCGGCCACTACCACCTAAAGGATGATAGGAAAAACACCATCGCACAATCTAACATCAATCAAGATGACAAACCCCCCACTAAAAGGATGACGAAGCGAAGCTCACACCGGCCACTAGCACCAAAAGGATGATAGGACAAACACTAACGCGCAATCCGACATAAACAAGATGGCAGACCCGCCACCAAAAGAATGACAGAGCAAAACTCACACCGGCCACTACCACCAAAAGGATGATAGGACAAACACTATCACACTATCTGACATCAATTAGATGACAGACCCTCCACCAAAAGGACGGTGGAGCGAAACTCACACCGGCCACTACCACCAATAGGATGATAGGACAAACACTATTGCACAATATAATATTAGCAGGATGATAGATCCCCCGCCAAAAGGATGATGAAGCAAAACTCACACCTGCCACTACCACCTAAAGGAAGATAGGACAAACACTATCACACAATCTGACATCAATCAAGATGACAAACCCCGCACCAAAAGAATGACGGAGCGAAACTCACACCGGCCACTACCACCAAAAGGATGATAGGAAAAACACTATCGCAGAATCTGGCATTAATCAAGATGACAGTCCCCCCACCAAAAGGATGACGAAGCGAAATTCACACCGGCCACTACCACCAAAAGGATGATAGGACAAACACTATCGCACAATCTGAAATCAATAAGATTACAGACCCCCCACTAAAAGGATGACGGAGCGTAACTCACACCGGCCACTATCACCTAAAGGATGATAGGACAAACCCTATCGCACAATCTAACATCAATCAAGATGACAAACCCCTTACCAAAAGGATGACGGAGCGAAACTATCACCGGCCACTACCACCAAAAGGATGATAGGACAAACATTAACACACAATCTGACATTAATCAAGATGACAAACCCCCTACAAAAAGGATAACGGAGCGAAATTCACATCGGCCACTACCACAAAAAGCATGATAGGACAAACACTATAACTCAATCTGAAATCAATAAGATTACAGACCCCCCACTAAAAGGATGACGGAGCGTAACTCACACCGGCCACTACCACCAAAAAGATGATAACACAAACACTAGCGCACAATATGATATCAGCAAGATGACAGACCCCCCGCCAAAAGGATGACAGATCGAAACTCACAGCGGCCACTACCACCTAAAGGATGGTAGGAAAAACACCATCGCACAATCTAACATCAATCAAGATGACAAACCCCCCACGAAAAGGATGACGGAGTGAAACACACACCGGCCACTACCACCAAAAGGATGATAGGACAAACACTAACGCACACTCCGACTTAAACAAGATGACAATCCCCCCACCAAAAGGATGACGTAGCGAAACTCACACCGGCCACTACCACCAAAAGGATGATAGGACAAACCCTATCATACTATCTGACATCAATTAGATGACTGACCCCCCACCAAAAGGATGGCGGAGCGAAAATAACACCGGCCACTACCACCAATAGGATGATAGGACAAACACTATTGCACAATATAATATTAGCAGGATGATAGACCATCCACCAAAAGGATGACGAAGCGAAACTCACACCGACCACTACCACCTAAAGGAAAATTGGACAAACACTATCTCACAATCTTACATCAATCAAGATGACAAACCCCCACCAAAAGGATGACAGAGCGAAACTCACGCCAGCCATTACCACCAAAAGGATGATAGGATAAACACTAACGCACAATCTGACATCAACAAGATGAAATACACCCCACCAAAAGGATGACGAATCGAAACTCACACCGGCCACTACCACCAAAAGGATGATAGGACAAACACTATCACACAATCTGACATCAATTAGATGACAGACCCCCCACCAAAAGGATGGCGGAGCGAAACTCCCACCGGCCACTACCACCAACAGGATGATAGGACAAACACTATTGCACAATATAATATTAGCAAGATGATAAACCCCACCACCAAAAGGATGACGAAGCGAAACTCACACCGGCCACTACCACCTAAAGGAAGATAGGACAAACACTATCGCACAATCTGACATCAATCAAAATGACAAACCCCCCACCAAAAGGATGATGGAGCCAAACTCACACCGGCCACTACCACCAAAAGGATTATAGGACAAACATTATCTCACAATTTGGCATTAATCAAGATGACAGTCCCCCCACCAAAAGGATGATGGAGCGAAATTCGCACCGGCCACTACCACCAAAAGGATGATAGGACAAACACTACCGCACAATCTGAAATCAATAAGATTACAGATCCCCCACTAAAAGGATGACGGAGCGTAACTCACACCGGCCACTATCACCTAAAGGATGATAGGTCAAACCCTATCGCACAATCTAACATCAATCAAGATGACAAACCCCTTACCAAAAGGATGACGGAGCGAAACTATCACCGGCCACTACCACCAAAAGGATGATAGGACAAAAATTAACGCACAATCTGACATTAATCAAGATGACAGACCCCCTACCAAAAGGATAACGGAGCGAAATTCGCATCGGCCACTACCACCAAAAGGATGATAGGACAAACACTATAACACAATCTGAAATCAATAAGATTACCGACCCCTCACTAAAAGGATGACGTACCGTAATTCACACCGGCTACTATCACCAAAAAGATGATAACACAAACATTAGCGCACAAATATGATATCAGCAAGATGACAGACCCCCCACCAAAAGGATGACAGATCAAAACTCACAGCGGCCACTACCACCTAAAGGATGGTAGGAAAAACACCATCGCACAATCTAACATCAATCAAGATGACAAACCCCCCACGAAAAGGATGACGGAGTGAAACACACACCGGCCACTACCACCAAAAGGATGATAGGACAAACACTAACGCACAATCCAACTTAAACAAGATGACAAACCCCCCACCAAAAGGATGACGTAGCGAAACTCACACCGGTCACTACCACCAAAAGGATGATAGGACAAACCCTATCATACTATCTGACATCAATTAGATGACTGACCCCCCACCAAAAGGATGGCGGAGCGAAAATCACACCGGCCACTACCACCAATAGGATGATAGGACAAACACTATTGCACAATATAATATTAGCATGATGATAGACCATCCACCAAAAGGATGACGAAGCGAAACTCACACCGGCCACTACCACCTAAAGGAAGATAGGACAAACACTATCGCACAATCTGACATCAATCAAGATGACAAACCCCCCACCAAAAGGATGACAGCACAAAACTCACACCGGCCACTACCACCAAAAGGATGATAGGATAAACACTAACGCACAATCTGACATCAACAAGATGAAAGACACCCCACCAAAAGGATGAAAGAGCGAAACTCACACCGGCCACTACCACCAAAAGGATGATAGGACAAACACTATTGCACAATATAATATTAGCAGGATGATAGACCCCCCACCAAAAGGATGACGAAGCGAAACTCCCACCGACCACTACCACCTAAAGGAAGATTGGACAAACACTATCGCACAATCTTACATCAATCAAGATGACAAACCCCCACCAAAAGGATGACAGAGCGAAACTCACGCCAGCCATTACCACCAAAAGGATGATAGGATAAACACTAACGCACAATCTGACATCAACAAGATGAAAGACACCCCACCAAAAGGATGACGAAGCGAAACTCACACCGGCCACTACCACCAAAAGGATGATAGGACAAACACTATCACACAATCTGACATCAATTAGATGACAGACCCCCCACCAAAAGGATGGCGGAGCGAAACTCACACCGGCCACTACCACCTAAAGGAAGATAGGACAAACACTATCGCACAATCTGACATCAATCAAGATGACAAACCCCCCACCAAAAGGATGATGGAGCCAAACTCACACCGGCCACTACCACCAAAAGGATTATAGGACAAACATTATCTCACAATCTGGCATTAATCAAGATGACAGTCCCCCCACCAAAAGGATGATGGAGCCAAACTCACACCGGCCACTACCACCAAAAGGATGATAGGACAAACATTAACGCACAATCTGACATTAATCAAGATGCAGACCCCCTACCAAAAGGATAACGGAGCGAAATTTGCATCGGCCACTACCACCAAAAGGATGATAGGACAAACACTATAACACAATCTGAAATCAATAAGATTACCGACCCCTCACTAAAAGGATGACGTACCGTAATTCACACCGGCCACTACCACCAAAAAGATGATAACACAAACATTAGCGCACAATATGATATCAGCAAGATGACAGACCCCCCACCAAAAGGATGACAGATCGAAACTCACAGCGGCCACTACCACCTAAAGGATGGTAGGATAAACACCATCGCACAATCTAACATCAATCAAGATGACAAACCCCCCACGAAAAGGATGACGGAGTGAAACACACAACGGCCACTACCACCAAAAGGATGATAGGACAAACACTAACGCACAATCCGACATAAACAACATGACAAACCCCCCACCAAAAGGATGACGGAGCGAAACTCACACCGGCCACTACCACCAAAAGGATGATAGGACAAAACCTATCAGACTATCTGACATCAATTAGATGACAGACCCTCCACCAAAAGGATGGCGGAGTGAAAATCACACCGGCCACTACCACCAATAGGATGATAGGACAAACACTGTTGCACAATATAATATTAGCAGGATGATAGACCCCCCCCCCCCTCCCCCCCAAAAAAAAGGGTGACGAAGCGAAACTCACACCGGCCACTACCACCTAAAGGAAGATATGAAAAACACTATCGCACAATCTGACATCAATCAAGATGACAAACCCCCCACCAAAAGGATGACAGAGCGAAACTCACACCGGACACTACCACCAAAAGGATGATAAGACAAATACTAACGCACAATCTGACATCAACAAGATGAAAGACACCCCACCAAAAGGATGACGAAGCCAAACTCACACCGGCCACTACCACCAAAAGGATGATAGGACAAACATTATCACACAATCTGACATCAATTAGATGACAGACCCCCCACCAAAAGGATGGCGGAGCGAAACTCACACCGGCCACTACCACCAACAGGATGATAGGACAAACACTATTGCACAATATAATATTAGCAAGATGATAGACCCTACCACCAAAAGGATGACGAAGCGAAACTCACACCGGCCACTACCACCTAAAGGAAAATAGGACAAACACCATCGCACAATCCGACATCAATCAAGATGACAAACCCCCCACCAAAAGGATGAAGGAGCGAAACTCACCCGGCCACAACCACCAAAAGGATGATAGGACAAACACTATCGCACAATCTAGCATTAATCAAGATGATAGTCCCTCACCAAAAGGATGACGGAGCGAAATTCGCACCGGCCACTACCACCAAAAGGATGATAGGACAAACACTATCGCACAATCTGAAATCATTAAGATTACAGACCCTCCACTAAAAGGATGACGAAGCGTAACTCACACCGGCCACTATCACCTAAAGGATGATAGGACAAACACTATCGCAAAAACTGACATCAATCAAGATGACAAACCCCCTACCAAAAGGATTACGGAGCGAAACTCGCACCGGCCACTACCACCAAAAGGATGATAGGACAAACACTAACGCACAATCTGACATTAATCAAGATGACAGACCCCCTACTAAAAGGATAACGGAGCAAAACTCACACCGGCCACTACCACCTAAAGGAAGATAGGACAAACACTATAGCCCAATCTGACATCAATCAAGATGACAACCCCCCACCAAAAGGATGACAGAGCGAAACTCACACCGGCCACTACCACCAAAAGGATAAATGGACAAACACTATTGCACAATATAATATTAGCAAGATGATAGACCCCACCACCAAAAGGATGACGAAGCGAAACTCACACCGGCCACTACCACCTAAAGGAAAATAGGACAAACACTATCGCACAATCTGACATCAATCAAGATGACAAACCCCCCACCAAAAGGATGAAGGAGCGAAACTCACACCGACCACAACCACCAAAAGGATGATAGGTCAAACACTATCGCACAATCTGGAATTAATCAAGATGATAGTCCCCCCACCAAAAGGATGACGGAGCGAAATTCGCACCGGCCACTACCACCAAAAGGATGATAGGACAAACACTATCGCACAATCTGAAATCAATAAGATTACAGACCCTCCACTAAAAGGATGACGAAGCGTAACTCACACCGACCACTATCACCTAAAGGATGATAGGACAAACACTATCGCACAATCTGACATCAATCAAGATGACAAACCCCCTACCAAAAGGATGACGGAGCGAAACTCGCACCGGCCACTACCACCAAAAGGATGATAGGACAAACACTAACGCATAATCTGACATTAATCAAGATGACAGACCCCCTACTAAAAGGATAACGGAGCGAAACTCACACCGGCCACTACCACCTAAAGGAAGATAGGACAAACACTATAGCCCAATCTGACATCAATCAAGATGACAACCCCCCCCAAAAGGATGACGGAGCGAAACTCACACCGGCCACTACCATTAAAAGGATAAATGGACAAACACTATTGCACAATATAATATTAGGAAGATGATAGACCCCCCACCAAAAGGATGACGAAGCGAAACTCACACCGGCCACTACCACCAAAAGGATAATAGGACAAACACTATCACACAATCCGACATCATTTAGATGACAGACCCCCCACCAAAAGGATGGCAGAAGGAAACTCTTACCGTCCACTACCACCAAAAGGATAATTGGACAAACACTATCGCACAATATAATATTAGCAAGATGATAGACCCCCCACCTAAAGGATGACGATGCGAAACTCACACCGGCCACTACCACCTAAAGGATGATAGGACAAACACTATCGCACAATCTGAAATCATTAAGATTACAGACACCCCACTAAAAGGATGACGGAGCGAAACTAACACCGGCCGCTACCACCAAAAGGATGATTGGACAAACACTATCGCACAATATAATATTAGCAAGATGATTGACCCCCCACCAAAAGGATGACGAAGCGAAACTCACACCGGCCACTACCACCTAAAGGATGATAGGACAAACACTATCGCACAATCTGACATCAATCAAGATGACAAACCCCCCACCAAAAGGATGACAGAGCAAAACTCAAACAGGCCACTACCACCAAAAGGATGATAGGAGAAACACTATCGTACAATCTGACATTAAATAAAATGACCGACCCCCCACGAAAAGGATGACGTAGCGAATTCGCATCGGCCACTACCACCAAAAGAATGATAGGACAAACACTATAGCACAATCTGAAATCAATAAGATTACATACCCCCCACTAAAAGGATGACGGAGCGAAACTAACACCGGCCACTACCACCAAAAGGATGATTGGACAAACACTATCGCACAATATAATATTAGCAAGATGATTGACCCCCCACAAAAAGGATGACGAAGCAAAACTCACACCGGCCACTACCACCTAAAGGATGATAGGACAAACACTATCGCACAATCTGACATCAATGAAGATGACAAACCCCCACCAAAAGGATAACGAAACGAAACTCACACCGGCCACTACCACCAATAGGATGATAGGACAAACACTATCGCACAATCTGACATTAATCAAGATGACAGACCCCCCACCAAAAGGATGACGGAGCGAAATTCGCATATGCCACTACCACCAAAAGGATGATAGGACAAACACTATAGCATAATCTGAAATCAATAAGATTACAGAACCTCCACCAAAAGGATGACATAGCGAAACTCACACCGTCCACTACCACCAAAATGATGATAACACAAACACTATCCCACAATATGATATCAGCAAGATGACAGACCCCCCACGAAAAGGATGACAGAGCGAAACTCACACCGGCCACTACCACCAAAAGGATGAGAGGACAAACACTAACGCACAATCGGACATAAAGAAGATGATAAACCCCCCACCAAAAGGATGACGAAGCGAAACTCACACCGGCCACTACCACCAAAAGGATGATAGGACAAACACTATCGCACAATATGATATCAGCAATATGATAGACCCCCGATAAAAAGGATGACGAAGCGAAACACACACCGGCCACTACCACCTAAAGGATGATAAGACAAACACTATCGCACAATCTGACATCAATCAAGATGGCAAACCCCCCACCAAAAGGATGACGGAGCGAAAATCACATAGACCACTACCACCAAAAGGATGATAGGACAAACACTATCGCATAATCAGACATTAATCAAGATGACAAACCCCCCACGAAAAGGATGACGGAGCGAAACTAATACCGGCCACTACCACCAATAGGATGATTAGACAACCACTATCGCACAATATAATATCAGCAAGATGATAGACCACCAGCAAAAGGATGATGAAGCAAAACTCACACCGGCCACTACCACTTAAAGGATGATAGGACAAACACTATCGCATAATCTGACAATAATCAATATGACAGACCCCCCACCAAAAGGATGAAGGAGCGAAATCACACCGGCCACTACCACCAAAAGGATGATAGGACAAACACTATCGCACAATTTGACATCAATAAGATGGCAGACCCCCAATAAAAGGATGACGGAGCGAAACTCACACCGGCCACTACCACCTAAAGAATGATAGGACAAACACTATCGCACAATCTGACATAAATCAAGATGACAAACCCCCTACCAAAAGGATGACATAGCGAAACTCACACCGGCCAGTACCACCAAAATGATGATAGGACAAACACCATCCCACAATTTGACATCAATTACGATGTCTGACCCCCCACCAAAAGGATGACAGAGCAAAACTCACACCGGCCACTACCACCAAAAGGATGATAGGAAAAACACTAACGCACAATCTCATATCAACAAGATGACAGACCCCACACCAAAAGGATGACAGAGAAAAACTCACACCAGCCACTACCACCAAAAGGATGATATGAGAAACACTATCACACAATCTAACATAAATTACAATAAAAGACCCCCCAACAAAAGGATGACGTAGCGGAACTCACACTGGCCACTACCACCAAAAGGATGATAGGACAAACACTAACGCGCAATATGACATCAACAAGATGACAAAACCCCCAACAAAAGGATGACAGAGCGAAACTCACACCGACCACTACCACCAAAAGGCTGATAGGACAAATACTATCACACAATCTGACATAAATTACAATAAAAGACCCCCCACCAAAAGGATGACGGAGCGAAACTCACACCGTCCACTACCTCCAAAAGGATGATAGGACAAACACTATCGCACAATCTGACATCAATTACGATGTCAGACCCCCCACGATAAGGATGATAAAGCGAAACGCACACCGGCCACTACCACCAAAAGGACGATAGGACAAACACTATCACATAATATGATATCAGCAAGATGATAGACCCCCCACCAAAAGTATGACGAAGCGAAACTCACACCGGCCACTACCACCTAAAGGATGATAGGACAAACACTATCGCACAATCTGACATCAATTACAATGTCAGACCCCCCACCAAAAGGATGGTAGAGCGAAACACACACCGGCCACTACCAGCAAAAGGATGAGAGGACAAACACTATCTCACAATATGATATCAGCAAGATGATAGACCCCTTACCAAAAGGATGACGAAACGAAACTCACACCGGTGACTACCACCAAAAGAATGATAGGACAAACACTATCTCACAATCTGACATTAATCAAGCTGACAAACCCCCCACCAAAATGATGACGGAGCAAAACTCGCACCAGCCACTACCATAAAAAGGATGATAGGACAAACACTAAAGCACAACCTGACATCAATAAGATGACAGACCCTCCACTAAAAGGATGACGTAGCGAAACTCACACCGGCCACTACCACCAAAAGAATGATAACACATACACTATCGCACAATATGATATCAGCAAGATGACAGACCCCCTACCAAAAGGTTGGTAGAGCGAAGCTCACACTGGCAACTACCACCTAAAGGATGATAGGACAAACACTATCGCACAATCTGACATCAATCAAGATGACAAACCCCCCACCAAAAGGATGACAGAGCGAAACTCACACTGGCCACTACCATCAAAAGGATGATAGGACAAACAATATCGCACAATCTGACATTAGATAAGATAACTGACCCCCCACCAAAAGGATGACGGAGCGAAACTCACACCGGCCACTACCACCAAAAGGATGATAGGAGAAACACTATCGCACAATCTGACATTAATCAAGATGGCAGACCCCGCACCAAAAGGATGACGGCGCGAATCTCCCACCAGCCACTACCACCAAAAGGATGATAGGACAAACACTATCGCACAATCTGGCATTAATCAAGATGACAGACCCCCCACCAAAAGGATGACGGAGCGAAAATCACACCGGCCACTACCACCAAAAGGATGATAGGACAAACACTATAGCACAACCTGACATCGATAAGATGACAGACCCCCCACTAAAAGGATAACGTAGGGAAACTCACACCGGCCACTACCACCAAAAGGATGATAACACAAACACTATCGCACAATATGATATCATCAAGATGAAAGACCCCCCACCAAAAGGATGACAGAGCGAAGCTCACACCGGTAACTACTACTTAAAGGATGATAGGACAAACACTATCACACAATCTGACATCAATCAAGATGACAATCCCCCACCAAAAGGATGACGGAGCGAAACTCACTCCGGCCACTACCACCAAAAGGATGATAGGACAAACACTATTGCACAATCTGACATCAGATAAGATGACAGACCCACCACCAAAAGGATGACGGAGTGAAACTCACACCGGCCACTACCACCAAAAGGATGATAGGACAAACACAATCGCACAATATGATATCAACAAGATGATAGACCCCCCACCAAAAGGATGACGAAGCGAAACTCACACCGGCGACTACCACCAAAAGGATGATAGGACAAACACGATCGCACAATCTGACATTAATCAAGATGACAGACTCCCCACTAAAACGATGACGGAGCGAAACTCGCACCGGCCACTACCACCAAAAGGATGATAGGACAAACTCTATAGCACAATCTGACATCAATGAGATGACAGACCCCCCACTAAAAGGATGACGTTGTGAAACTCACACCGGCCACTACCACCAAAGGGATGATAACACAAACACTATCGCACAATATGATATTAGCAAGATGACAGACTCCCGACAGAAAGGATGACAGAGCGAAGCTCACACCGGCCACTACCACCAAAATGATGATAGGATAAACACTACCGCACAATATATCATCAATCAAGATGACAAACCCCCCACCAAAAGGATGACAGAGCGAAACTCACACCGGCCACTACCACCAAAAGGATGATAGGACAAACACTATAGCACAACCTGACATCGATAAGATGACAGACCCCCCACTAAAAGGATGACGTTGTGAAACTCACACCGGCCACTACCACCAAAAGGATGATAACACAAATACTATCGCACAATATGATTTCATCAAGATGAAAGACCCCCCACCAAAAGGATGACAGAGCGAAGCTCACACCGGTAACTACCACTTAAAGGATGATAGGACAAACACTATCACACAATCTGACATCAATCAAGATGACAAACCCCCCACCAAAAGGATGACGGAGCGAAACTCACTCCGGCAACTACCACCAAAAGGATGATAGGACAAACACTATTGCACAATCTGACATCAGATAAGATGACAGACCCCCCACCAAAAGGATGACGGAGTGAAACTCACACCGGCCACTATCACCAAAAGGATGATAGGACAAACACTATCGCACAATCTGACATTAATCAAGATGGCAGACCCCACACCAAAAGGATGACGGCGCGAAACTCCCACTGACCACTACCACCATAATGATGATAGGACAAACACTATCGCACAATCTGACATTAATCAAGATGACAGACCCCCCTACCAAAAGGATGATACAGCAAAACTCGCACCGGCCACTTCCACCAAAAGGATGATAGGACAAACACTAACGCACAATCTGACATCAATTAGATGACATACCCCCCACCAAAAGGATGGCGGAGCGAAAGTCACACCGGCCACTACCACCAAAAGGATGATAGGACAAACACTATCACACAACATGATATCAGCAAGATGATAGACCCCCCACCAAAAGGATGACGAAGCGAAACTCACACCGGCGACTACCACCAAAAGGATGATAGGATAAACACTATCGAACAATCTGACATTAATCAAGATGACAGACCCTTCACCAAAACGATGACGGAGCAAAACTCGCAACGGCCACTACCACCAAAAGGATGATAGGACAAACACTATAGCACAATCTGAAATCAATAAGATGACATCCCCCCCACCAAAAGGATGGCGGAGTGAAACTCACACCGGCCACTACCACCAAAAGGATGATAGGACAAACACTATCGCACAATATGATATCAACAAGATGATAGACCCCCCACCAAAAGGATGACGAAGCGAAACTCACACCGGCGACTACCACCAAAAGGATGATAGGACAAACACTATCGCACAATCTGACATTAATCAAGATGACAGACTCCCCACCAAAACGATGACAGAGCGAAACTCGCACCGGCCACTACCACCAAAAGGATGATAGGACAAACTCTATAGCACAATCTGACATCAATGAGATGACAGACCCCCCACTAAAAGGATGACGGAGCGAAACTCACCGGCCACTACCACCAAAGGGATGATAACACAAACACTATCGCACAATATGATATTAGCAAGATGACAGACTCCCGACCAAAAGGATGACAGAGCGAAGCTCACACCGGCCACTACCACCAAAATGATGATAGGATAAACACTATCGCACAATCTGTCATCAATCAAGATGACAAACCCCCCACCAAAAGGATGACAGAGCGAAACTCACACCGGCCACTACCACCAAAAGGATGATAGGACAAACACTATCACACAATATGATATCAGCAAGATGATAGACCCCCCACCAAAAGGATGACGAAGCGATACTCACACGGCCACTACCACCAAAAGGATGATAGGACAAACACTATAGCACAACCTGACATCAATAAGATCACAGACCCCCCACTAAAAGGATGTCGTAGCGAAACTCACTCCGGCCACTACCACCAAAAGGATGATAACACAAACACTATCACACAATATGATATCAGCAAGATGAAAGACCCCCCACCAAAAGGATGACAGAGCGAAGCTCACACCAGTAACTACCACCTAAAGGATGATAGGAAAAACACTATCGCACAATCTGACATCAATCAAGATGACAAACCCCCCACCAAAAGGATGACGGAGCGAAACTCACTCCGATCACTACCACCAAAAGGATGATAGGACAAACACTATTGCACAATCTGACATCAGATAAGATGACAGACCCCCCACCAAAAGGATGACGAAGCGAAACTCACACCGGCCACTACCACCAAAATGATGATAGGACAAACACTATCGCACAATCTGACATTAATCAAGATGACAGACCCTCCACAATAACGATGACGGAGCGAAACTCGCACCGGCCACTACCACCAAAAGGATGATAGGACAAACACTATAGCACAATCTGACATCAATAAGATGACAGACCCCCCACCAAAAGGATGGCGGAGCGAAACTCACACTGGCCACTACCACTAAAAGGATGATAGGACAAACATTATCGCACAATATGATATCAGCAAGATGATAGACCCCCCACCAAAAGGATGATGAAGCGAAACTCACACCGGCGACTACCACCAAAAGGATGATAGGACAAACACTATAGCACAATCTAACATCAATCAAGATGACAAACCCCCCACCAAAAGGATGACGGAGCGAAACTCCCTCCGGCCACTACCACCGAAAGGATGATAGGACAAACACTAACGCACAATCTGATATCAGCAAGATGATAGACCCCCTACCAAAAGGTTGGTAGAGCGAAACTCACACCGGCGACTACCACCAAAAGGATGATAGCACAAACACTATCGCACAATCTGACATTAATCAAGATGACAGACCCTCCACCAAAACAATGACGGAGTGAAACTCGCACCGGCCCCTACCACCAAAAAGATGATAGGACAAACACTATTGCACAGTCTAACATCAATAAGATGACAGACCCCCCACCAAAAGGATGGCGGAGCGAAACTCACACCGGCCACTACCACCAAAAGGATGATAGGACAAACACTATCGACCAATATGATATCAGCAAGATGATAGACCCTCCACCAAAAGGATGACCAAGTGAAACTCACACCGGCGACTACCACCAAAAGCATGATAGGACAAACACTATCGCACAATCTGACATTAATCAAGATGACAGACTCCCCACCAAAATGATGACGAAGCGAAACTCGCACCGGCCACTACAACCAAAAGGATGATATGACAAACTCTATAGCACAATCTGACATCAATCAAGATGACAGACCCCCCACTAAAAGGATGACAGAGCGAAACTCACCGGCCACTACCACCAAAGGGAAGATAACACAAACACTATCGCACAATATGATATCAGTAAGATGACAGACCCCCCACCAAAAGGATGACAGAGCAAAGCTCACACCGGCCACTACCACCTAAAGGATCATAGGACAAACACTATCGCACAATCTGTCATCAATCAAGATGACAAACCCCCCACCAAAAGGAAGACGGAGCGAAACTCATACCGGCCACTACCACCAAAAGGATGATAGGACAAACACTATCGCACAATCTGACATTAATCAAGATGGCAAACCCCGCAACAAAAGGATGACGGCGCGAAACTCCCACCAACCACTACCACCAAAAGGATGATAGGACAAACACTATCGCACAATCTGACATTAATCAAGATGATAGAACCCCCACCAAAAGGATGACGCAGCGAAACTCGCACCGGCCACTACCACCAAAAGGATGAAAGGACAAACACTATAGCACAATCTGACATCAATGAGATGACAGACCCCCCACTAAAAGGATGACGGAGCGAAACTCGCACCGGCCACTACGCACAATATGATATCTGCAAGATGACAGACCCCCCACCAAAAGGATGACAGAGCGAAGCTCACACCGGCCACTACCACCTAAAGGATGATAGGACAAACACTATCGCATAATCTGTCATCAATCAAGATGACAAACCCCCCAACAAAAGGATGACGGAGCGAAACTCCCACCAACCACTACCATCAAAAGGATGATAGGACAAACACTATCGCACAATCTGACATTAATCAAGATGATAGACCCCCCACCAAAAGGATGACGCAGCGAAACTCGCACCGACCACTACCACCAAAAGGATGACAGGACAAACACTATAGCACAATCTGACGTAAATTAGATGACAGACCTTCCAAAAGGATAGCGGAGTGAAACTCACACCGGCCACTACCACCAAAAGGATGATAGGAGAAACACTATCGCACAATATGATATCAGAAAGATGATAGACCGTCCACCAAAAGGATTACGAAGCGAAACTCACACCGGCCACTACCACCAAAAGGATGATAGGAAAAACACTATCGCACAATCTTTCATCAATCAAGATGACAAACCCCCCACCAAAAGGATGACGGAGCGAAACTCACACCGATCACTACCACCAAAAGGATGATAGGACAAACACTAACGCACAATCCGACATAAACAAGATGACAGACCCCCTACCAAAAGGATGACGAAGCGAAACTCACACCGGCCACTACCACCAAAAGGATGATAGGACAAACACTATCGCACAATTTGACATAAATTAGATGACAGAACCCCCAACAAAAGGATGGCAGAACGAAATTCGCACAAGCCACTACCACCAAAAGGATGATACACAAACACTTTCGCATAATATGATATCAGCAAGATGACAAACCCCCACCAAAAGGATGACAGAGCTAAGCTCACACCGTCCACTACCACCTAAAGGATGATAGAACAAAAAATATTGCATAATTTGACATCAATCAAGATGACAAAACCCCCACCAAAAAGAAGACGGAGCGAAACTCACACCGGCCACTACCACCAAAAGGATGATAGGACAAACACTAACGCACAATCTGACATCAATTAGATGACAGACCGTCCACCAAAAGGATGGCGGAGCGAAAGTCACACCGGCCACTACCACCAAAAGGATGATAGAACAAACACTATCGCACAATATAATATTAGTAAGATTGTAAACCCCCAACAAAAGGATGACGAAGCAAAACGCACACCATCCACTACCACCTAAAGAATGATAGGACAAACAATATCGCACAATCTGACATCAATCAAGATGAAAAACCCCCCACCAAAAGGATGACGGAGCGAAACTCACACTGGCCTTTACCACCAAATGGATGATAGGTCAAACACTATAGCACAATCCGAAATCCATAAGATTACAGACCCTCCACTAAAACGAAGACGGAGCGAAACTCACACCGGCCACTACCACCAAAAAGGATGATAACACAAACACTATCCCACAATATGATATCAACAAGATGACAAACCCCCCTTAAAAAGGATGATAGAGCGAAACTCACACCGACCACTACCACCTAAAGGATGATAGGAAAAACACTATCGCACAATCTGACATCAATCAAGATGACAAACCCTCCACCAATAGGATGACGGAGCGAAACACACACCGGCCACTACCACCGAAAGGATGATAGGACAAACACTATCGCACAATTTGACATAAATTAGATGACAGACCCCCCACCAAAAGGATGTCGGAGCGAAACTCACACCGGCCACTACCACCAAAAGGATAATAGGACAAACACTATCGCACAATATGATATCAGCAAGATGATAGACCCCCCACAAAAAGGATGGCGGAGCGAAACTCACACCGGCCACTACCACCAAAAGGATGGTAGGACAAACACTATCGCACAATCTGATATTAATCAAGATGACAGACCTTCTCCAAAAGGATGACAGAGCGAAGCTCACACCGGTCACTACCACCAAAAGGATGATAGGACAAACACTATCACACAATTTGACATTAATAAGATGACAGACCCCCAACTAAAAGGATGACGGAGCGAAACTCACACCGGCCACTACCACCAAAAGGAAGATAACACAAACACTATCACACAATATGATATCAGCAAGATGACAGACCCCCCACCAAAAGGATGACACAGCGAAACTCGCACCAGCCACTACCACCAAAAGGATGATATGACAAACACTATCGCACAATCTAACGTTAATCAAGATGATAGACCCCCCACCAAAAGGATGACGGAGCGAAACTCGCACCGGCCACTACCACCAAAAGGATGATAGAACAAAAACTATAGCACATTATGACATCAATCAAGATGACAAACCCCCCACCAAAAGGATGACGGAGCGAAACTCACACCGGCCACTACCACCAAAAGGATGATAGGACAAACACTAACGCACAATCTGACATCAATTAGATGACAGACCCCCCACCAAAAGGATGGCAGAGCGAAACTCGCACCGGCCACTACCACCAAAAGGATGATAGGACAAACACTATCGCACAATATGATATCAGCAAGATGATAGACCCCCCACCAAAAGGATGACAAATCGAAACTCACACCGGCGACTACTACCAAAAGGATGATATGATAAACACTATCGCACAATCTGACGTTAATCAAGATGACAGACCCCCCACCAAAATGATGACGGAGCGAAACTCGCATCGGTCACTTCCACCAAAAGGATGATAGGACAAAAACTATAGCATAATCTGACATCAATAAGATGACAGATCCCTCCCCAAAATGGATGGCGGAGCGAAAATCACACCAGCCACTACCACCTAAAGGATGACGGAGCAAAACTCGCACCGGCCACTACCACCAAAAAGGATGATAACACAAACACTATCCCACAATATGATATCAGCAAGATGACAGACCCCCCACAAAAAGGATGACAGAGCGAAACTCACACCGACCACTACCACCTAAAGGATGATAGGAAAAACACTATCGCACAATCTGACATCAATCAAGATTACAAACCCCCCACCAAAAGGATGAGAGATTGAAACTCACACCGGCCACTACCACCAAAAGGATGATAGGACAAACACTATTGCAAAATCTGATATTAATCAAGATGACAGACCTTCTCCAAAAGGATGATGGAGCGAAGCTCACACCGGTCACTACCACCAAAAGGATGATAGGACAAACACTATCACAAAATTTGACATTAATAAGATGACAGACCCCCCACTAAAAGGATGACGGAGCGAAACTCACACCGGCCACTACCACCAAAAGGAAGATAACACAAACACTATCACACAATATGATATCAGCAAGATGACAGACCCCCCACCAAAAGGATGACGCAGCGAAACTCGCACCGGCCACTACCACCAAAAGGATGATATGACAAACACTATCGCACAATCTAACGTTAATCAAGATGATAGACCCCCCACCAAAAGGATAGCGGAGCGAAACTCACACCGGCCACTACCACCAAAAGGATGATAGGAAAAACACTATCGCACAATCTGACATCAATCAAGATGATAAACCCCCCACCAAAAGGATGACGGAGCGAAACTCACACCGACCACTACCACCAAAAGGATGATAGGACAAACACTAACGCACAATCTGACATCAATTAGATGACAGACCCCCCACCAAAAGGATGGCAGAGCGAAACTCGCACCGGCCACTACCACCAAAAGGATGATAGGACAAACACTATCGCACTATATGATATCAGCAAGATGATAGACCCCCCACCAAAAGGATGACAAAGCGAAACTCACACCGGCGACTACTACCAAAAGGATGATATGATAAACACTATCGCACAATCTGACGTTAATCAAGATGACAGACCCCCCACCAAAATGATGACGGAGCGAAACTCGCATCGGTCACTTCCACCAAAAGGATGATAGGACAAAAACTATAGCATAATCTAACATCAATAAGATGACAGATCCCTCCCCAAAATGGATGGCGGAGCGAAAATCACACCAGCCACTACCACCTAAAGGATGACGGAGCAAAACTCGCACCGGCCACTACCACCAAAAAGGATGATAACACAAACACTATCCCACAATATGATATCAGCAAGATGACAGACCCCCCACAAAAAGGATGACAGAGCGAAACTCACACCGACCACTACCACCTAAAGGATGATAGGAAAAACACTATCGCACAATCTGACATCAATCAAGATTACAAACCCCCCACCAAAAGGATGAGAGAGTGAAACTCACACCGGCCACTACCACCAAAAGGATGATAGGACAAACACTATTGCAAAATCTGATATTAATCAAGATGACAGACCTTCTCCAAAAGGATGATGGAGCGAAGCTCACACCGGTCACTACCACCAAAAGGATGATAGGACAAACACTATCACAAAATTTGACATTAATAAGATGACAGACCCCCCACTAAAAGGATGACGGAGCGAAACTCACACCGGCCACTACCACCAAAAGGAAGATAACACAAACACTATCACACAATATGATATCAGCAAGATGACAGACCCCCCACCAAAAGGATGACAGAGTGAAACTCACACCGGCCATTACCACCTAAAGGATGATAGGAAAAACACTATCGCACAATCTGACATCAATAAAGATGACAAACCCCCACCAAAAGGATAGCGGAGCGAAACTCACACCGGCCACTACCACCAAAAGGATGATAGGAAAAACACTATCGCACAATCTGACATCAATCAAGATGATAAACCCCCCACCAAAAGGATGACGGAGCGAAACTCACACCGACCACTACCACCAAAAGGATGATAGGACAAACACTATCGCACAATCTGACATAAATTAGATGACAGACCCCCCATCGAAAGGATGGCAGAGCGAAATTCGCACAGATCACTACCACCAAAAGGATGATACACAAACATTATCGCATAATATGATATCAGCAAGATGACAAACCCCCACCAAAAGGATGACAGAGCTAAGCTCACAACGTTCACTACCACCTAAAGGATGATAGAACAAACAATATCACACAATCTGACATCAATCAAGATGAAAAACCCCCCACCAAAAGGAAGACGGAGCGAAACTCACACCGGCCACTACCACCAAAAGGATGATAGGAGAAACACTAACGCACAATCTGACAACAACAAGATGACGGAGCGAACCTCTTACCGGCAACTACCACCAAAAGGATGATAGGACAAACACTATCACACAATCTGACATCAATTAGATGACAGACCGCCCACCAAAAGGATGGCGGAGCGAAAGTCACACCGGCCACTACCACCAAAAGGATGATAGAACAAACACTATCGCACAATATAATATTAGCAAGATGATAAACCCCCAACAAAAGGATGACGAAGCAAAACGCACACCAGCCACTACCACCTAAAGAATGATAGGACAAACAATATCGCACAATCTGACATCAATCAAGATGAAAAACCCCCCACCAAAAGGATGACGGAGCGAAACTCACACCGGCCTTTACCACCAAATGGATGATAGGTCAAACACTATCGCACAATCCGACATTAATCAAGATGATAGACCCCCCACCAAAAGGATGACGGAGCGACATTCGCATCGGCCACTTCAACCAAAAGGATGACAGTACAAACACTATAGCACAATCTGAAATAAATAAGATTACAGACCCCCCCACTAAAAGGAAGACGGAGCGAAACTCACACCGGCCACTACCACCAAAAAGGATGATAACACAAACACTATCCCACAATATGATATCAGCAAGATGACAGACCCCCCTTAAAAAGGATGACAGAGCGAAACTCACACCGGCCACTACCACATAAAGGATGATAGGAAAAACACTATCGCACAATCTGACATCAATCAAGATGACAAACCCTACACCAATAGGATGACGGAGCGAAACTCACACCGGCCACTACCACCAAAAGGATGATAGGACAAACACTATCGCACAATTTGACATAAATTAGATGACAGGCCCCCCACCAAAAGGATGTCGGAGCGAAACTCACACCGGCCACTACCACCAAAAGGATAATAGGAAAAACATTATCGCACAATATGATATCAGTAAGATGATAGACCCCCCACCAAAAGGATGGCGGAGCGAAACTCACACCGGCCACTACCACCAAAAGGATGGTAGGACAAACACTATCGCACAATCTGATATTAATCAAGATGACAGACCTTCTCCAAAAGGATGACAGAGCGAAGCTCTCACCGGTCACTACCACCAAAAGGATAATAGGACAAACACTATCATACAATTTGACATTAATAAGATGACAGACCCCCAACTAAAAGGATGACGGAGCGAAACTCACACCGGCCACTACCACCAAAAGGAAGATAACACAAACACTATCACACAATATGATATCAGCAAGATGACAGACCCCCCACCAAAATGATGACAGAGCGAAACTCACGCCGGCCACTACCACCTAAAGGATGATAGGAAAAACACAATCGCACAATCTGACATCAATCAAGATGACAAACCCCCCATGAAAAGGATGACGGAGCAAAACTCACGCCGGCCACTACCACCAAAAGGATGATAGGACAAACACTATCGCACAATCTGACATTAATCAAGATGACGGACCCCCCACCAAAAGGATGACACAGTGAAATTCGTAACGGCCACTACCACCAAAAGGATGACAGGACAAACACTATAGCACAATCTGACATAAATTAGATGACAGACCCCCCACCAAAAGGATAGCGGAGCAAAACTCACACTGGCCACTACAACCAAAAGGATGATAGGAAAAACACTATCGCACAATCTGACATCAATCAAGATGATAAACCCCCACCAAAAGGATGACGGAGCGAAACTCACACCGACCACTACCACCAAAAGGATGATAGGACAAACACTATCGCACAATCTGACATAAATTAGATGACAGACCCCCCATCGAAAGGATGGCAGAGCGAAATTCGCACCGACCACTACCACCAAAAGGATGATACACAAACACAATCGCATAATATGATATCAGCAAGATGACAAACCCCCACCAAAAGGATGACATTGCTAAGCTCACAATGTTCATTACCACCTAAAGGATGATAGAACAAACAATATCGCACAATCTGACATCAATCAAGATGATAAACCCCCACCAAAAGGAAGACGGAGCGAAACTCACACCGGCCACTACCACCAAAAGGATGATAGGAGAAACACTAACGCACAATCTGACAACAACAAGATGACGGAGCGAACCTCTTACCGGCAACTACCACCAAAAGGATGATAGGACAGACACTATCACACAATCTGTCATCAATTAGATGACAGACCGCCCACCAAAAGGATGGCAGAGCGAAACTCACACCGGCCACTACCACCAAAAGGATGATAGAACAAACACTATTGCACAATATAATATTAGCAAGATGATAAACCCCCAACAAAAGGATGACGAAGCAAAAGGCACACCAGCCACTACCACCTAAAGGATGATAGGACAAACAATATCGCACAATCTGACATCAATCAAGATGAAAAACCCCCCACCAAAAGGATGACGGAGCGAAACTCACACCGGCCCTTACCACCAAAAGGATGATAAGTCAAACACTATCGCACAATCCGACATTAATCAAGATCATAGTCCCCCCACCAAAAGTATGTAAGAGCGAAATTCGCACCAGCCACTACCACCAAAAGGATGACAAGACAAACACTATAGCACATTCTGAAATCAACAAGATTACAAACCACCCACTAAAAGGATGATGGAGCGAAACTCACACCGGCCACTACCACCAAAAAGATGATGACACAAACACTATCGTACAATATGATATCAGCAAGATGTCAGGCCCCCCACGAAAAGTCTGACGGAGCGAAACTCACACCGGCCACTACCACCAAAAGGATGATAGGACAAAAACTAACGCACAATCCGACATAAACAAGATGACAGACCCCCCACCAAAAGGATGACGAAGCGAAACTCACACCGGCCACTACCACCAAAAGGATGATAGGAAAAACACTATCGCATAATCTGACATCAATCAAGATGACAAACCCCCCACCAAAAGGATGACAGAGCGAAACTCACACCGACCACTACCCCCAAAAGGATGACAGGAAAAACACTATCGCACAATCTGACATCAATCAAGATGAAAAATCCCCCACGAAAAGGATGACGGAGCGAAACTCACACCGACCACTACCACCAAAAGGATGATAGGACAAACACTAACGCATAATATGACATAAACAAGATGACAGACCCCCCACCAAAAGGATGACGAAGCGAAACTCACACTGGCCACTACCACCAAAAGGATGATAGGACCACTACCACCAAAATAATGATAACATAAACACTATCGCATAATATGATATCAGCATGACAGACCCCCCACCAAAAGGATGGCGGAGCGAAATTCGCACCGACCACTACCACCAAAATAATGATAACATAAACACTATCGCATAATATGATATCAGCATGACAAACCCCACACCAAAAGGATGAGAGAGCGAAGCTCACACCGACAACTACCAGCTAAAGGATGATAGAACAAACACTATCGCACAATATGACATCAATCAAGATGACAAACCCCCCACCAAAAGGAAGACGGAGCGAAACTCACACCGGCCACTACCACCAAAAGGATGATAGGATAAACACTATCACACAATTAGATATCAATTAGATGACAGACCCCCAACCAAAAGGATGGCGGAGCGAAACTTACACCGGCCACTACCACCAAAAAAATGATAGAACAAACACTATCGCACAATATAATATTAGCAAGATGATAGACGCCCAACAAAATGATGACGAAGTAAAATGCACACTAGCCAATACCGCCAAAAGGATGATAGGACAAACACTATCGCACAATCTGATATCAATCAAGATGACAAACCCCCCACCAAAAAGATGACAAAGCGAAACTCACACCAGCCACTACTACCAAAAGGATGATAGGACAAACACTATCGCACAATCCGACATTAAACAGGATGACAGACCCCCCACCAAAAGGATGACAGAGTGAAATTCGCACCGGCCACTACCACAAAAAGGATGACAGGACAAACACTATAGCACAATCTGAAATCAATAAGATTACAAACCCCCCACTAAAAGGATGACGGAGCGAAACTCAAACCGGCCACTACCACCAAAAAGATGATAACATAAATACTATCGCACAATATGATATCAGCAAGATGACAGACCCCCAACCAAAAGGATGACAGAGCGAAACTCGCACCGGCCACTACGACCTAAAGGATGATAGTAAAAATACTATCGCACAATCTGACATCAATCAAGATGACAAACCCCCTACGAAAAGGATGACGGTGCGAAATTGACACCGGCCACTACCACCAAAAGGATGATAGGACAAACACTAACGCACATTCCGACATAAACAAGATGACAGACCCCCCACCAAAAGGATGATAAGCAAACACTATCCCAAAATCTGACATAAATTAGATGAAAGACCCCCCACCAAATGGATGGCAAAGCGAAACACACACCGGCCACTACCACCAAAAGGATGATAGGACAAACACTATCGTACAATATGATATCAGTAAGATGATAGACCCCCCACCAAAAGAATGACGAAGCGAAACTCAGACCGGCCACTACCACCAAAAGGATGATAGGAAAAACACTATCTCATAATCTTACATCAATCCCGATGACAAACCCCCCACCAAAAGGATGTCGGAGTGAAACACACACCGGCCACTACCACTAAAAGGATGATACGACAAACACAATCGCACAATCTGACATCAATCAAGATGACAAACCCCCCACGAAAAGGATGACGGAGCAAAACTCACACCGACCACTACCACCAAAAGGATGATAGGACAAACACTAACGCATAATCTGACATAAATAAGTTGAAAGACCCCCCACCAAAAGTATGGCGGAGCGAAATTCGCGCCGGCCACTACCACTAAAAGGATGATAACACAAATACTATCGCACAATATGATATCAGCAAGACAAACCCCACACCAAAAGAATGACAGAGCGAAGCTCACACCGGCAACTACCAGCTAAAGGATGATAGACCAAACACTATCGCACAATCTGACATCAATCAAGATGACAAACCCCCCACCAAAAGGAAGACGGAGCGAAAGGATGACGGAACGAATAATCTGACCAAAAGGATGATAGGACAAACACTAACGCATAATCTGACATCAACAAGATGACAGACCCCCTACCAAAAGGATGACGGAACGAAACTCACACCGGCCACTCCCACCAAAAGGATGATAGGACAAACACTATCACATAATTTGACATCAATTAGATGACAGACCCCCCACCAAAATGATGGCGGAGCGAAACTCACACCGGCCACTACCACCAAAAGGATGATAGAACAAACACTATCGCACAATATAATATTAGCAAGATGATAGACACCCAACAAAAGGATGACGAAGTAAAACGCACACCAGCCACTACCACCTAGAGGATGATAGGACAAACACTATCACACAATGTGATATCAAGTTAGATGACAAACCCCCCACCAAAAGGATGACAGAGGGAAACTCACACCTGCCACTACCACCAAAAGGATGATAGGACAAACACTATCGCACAATCTGAAATCAATAAGATAACAGATCCCCCACTAAAAGGATGACGGAGCGAAACTCACACCGGCCACTTCCACCAAAAAGATGATAACACCAAACACTATCGCACAATATGATATCAGTAAGATGACAGACCCCCAACCAAAAGGATAACAGAGCGAAATTCACACCGGCCACTACCACCTAAAGGATGATAGGAAAAACACAATCGCACAATCTGACATCAATCAAGATGACAAACCCCCTACTAAAAGGATGACGGAGCAAAACTCACACTGGCCACCACCACCAAAAGGATGATAGGACAAACACTATCGCACAATCCGACATAAACAAGATGACAGACCCCCCACCAAAAGGATGACAGAGCGAACCTCTTACCGGCAACTACCACCAAAAGGATGATAGGACAAACACTATCACACAACCTGACATCAATTAGATGACAGACCGCTCACCAAAAGGATGGCGGAGCAAAACTCACACCGACCACTACCACCAAAAGGATGATAGGACAAACACTATCTTACAATATGATATCAGCAAGATAATAGACCCCCCACCAAAAGGATGACGAAGCGAAACGCACACCGACCACTACCACAAAAAGGATGATAGGAAAAAAACTATCGTACAATTCGACATCAATCAAGATGACAAACCCCCCACCAAAAGGATGACGGAGTGAAACCCACACCGGCCACTACCACCAAAAGGATGATAGGACAAACACTATCGCACAATCTGATATTAATCAAGATGACAGACCTTCACCAAAAGGATGACAGAGCGTATCTCACACCCGTCACTAACATCAAATGGATGATAGGACAAACACTATCGCACAATTTGACATCAATAAGATGACAGACCCCTACTAAAAGGATGACGGAGAAAAACTCACACCGGCCACTACCACCAAAAGAATGATAACACAAACACTATCGCACAATATGATATCTGCAAGATGACAGACCCCCCACTAAAAGGATGACGGAGCGAAACTCACACCGGCCACTACCACCAAAAGGAAGATAACACAAACACTATCGCACAATATGATATTAGCAATATGACAGTCCCCCCACCAAAAGGATGACAGAGCGAAACTCACACCGACCACTACCACCTAAAGGATGATAGGAAAAACACTATTGCACAATCTGCCCATCAATCAAGATGACAGACCCCCCACCAAAAGGATGACGGAGCGAAACTCACACCGGCCACTACCACCAAAAGGATGATAGGACAAAAATAATCGCACAATATGATATTAATCAAGATGACAGACCTTCACCAAAAGGGTGACGGAGCGAAACTCACACCGGTCACTACCACCAAAAGGATGATAGGACAAATACTATCGCACAATTTGACATCAATAAGATGACAGACCCTCCACTAATAGGATGACGGAGCAAAACTCACCCCGGCCCCTACCACCAAAAGGTTGATACAACAAACACTGTCGCACAATATGATATCAGCAAGATGAAAGACCCCTAACCAAAAGGATGATAGAGCGAAACTCATACCGACCACTACCACCTACAGGATGATAGGAAAAACACTATCGGGAAATCTGATATTAATCAAGATGACAATCCCCTACGAAAAGCATGACAGAGCGAAACTCACACCGACCACTACCACCAAAAGGATGATAGGACAAACACTATCGCACAATCTGACATTAATCAAGATGACAGACCTTCTCCAAAAGGATGACGGAGCGAAACTCACACCGGTCACTACCACCAAAAGGATGATAGGACAAACACTATCGCACAATCTGAAATCAATAAGATTACAGATCCCCCACTAAAAGGATGACGGAGCGAAACTCACACCGGCCACTTCCACCAAAAAGATGATAACACCAAACACTATCGCACAATATGATATCAGTAAGATGACAGACCCCCAACCAAAAGGATAACAGAGCGAAATTCACACCGGCCACTACCACCTAAAGGATGATAGGAAAAACACAATCACACAATCTAACATCAATCAAGATGACAAACCCCCTACTAAAAGGATGACGGAGCAAAACTCACACTGGCCACCACCACCAAAAGGATGATAGGACAAACACTATCGCACAATCCGACATAAACAAGATGACAGACCCCCCACCAAAAGGATGACAGAGCGAACCTCTTACCGGCAACTACCACCAAAAGGATGATAGGACAAACACTATCACACAATCTGACATCAATTAGATGACAGACCGCCCACCAAAAGGATGGCGGAGCAAAACTCACACCGGCCACTACCACCAAAAGGATGATAGGACAAACACTATCACACAATCCGACATAAACAAGATGACAGACCCCCCACCAAAAGGATGACAGAGCGAACCTCTTACCGGCAACTACCACCAAAAGGATGATAGGACAAACACTATCACACAATCTGACATCAATTAGATGACAGACCGCCCACCAAAAGGATGACGAAGCGAAACTCACACCGACCACTACCACAAAAAGGATGATAGGAAAAACACTATCGTACAATTCGACATCAATCAAGATGACAAACCCCCCACCAAAAGGATGACGGAGGGAAACCCACACCGGCCACTACCACCAAAAGGATGATAGGACAAACACTATCGCACAATCTGATATTAATCAAGATGACAGACCTTCACCAAAAGGATGACAGAGCGTACCTCACACCGGTCACTAACATCAAATGGATGATAGGACAAACACTATCGCACAATTTGACATCAATAAGATGACAGACCCCTACTAAAAGGATGACGGAGAAAAACTCACACCGGCCACTACCACCAAAAGGATAATAACACAAACACTATCGCACAATATGATATCTGCAAGATGACAGACCCCCCACTAAAAGGATGACGGAGCGAAACTCACACCGGCCACTACCACCAAAAGGAAGATAACACAAACACTATCGCACAATATGATATTAGCAATATGACAGTCCCCCCACCAAAAGGATGACAGAGCGAAACTCACACCGACCACTACCACCTAAAGGATGATAGGAAAAACACTATTGCACAATCTGACATCAATCAAGATGACAGACCCCCCACCAAAAGGATGACGGAGCGAAACTCACACCGGCCACTACCACCAAAAGGATGATAGGACAAAAATAATCGCACAATTTGATATTAATCAAGATGACAGACCTTCACCAAAAGGGTGACGGAGCGAAACTCACACCGGTCACTACCACCAAAAGGATGATAGGAGAAATACTATCGCACAATTTGACATCAATAAGATGACAGACCCTCCATTAATAGGATGACGGAGCGAAACTCACCCCGGCCCCTACCACCAAAAGGTTGATACAACAAACACTGTCGCACAATATGATATCAGCAAGATGAAAGACCCCTAACCAAAAGGATGATAGAGCGAAACTCATACCGGCCACTACCACCTACAGGATGATAGGAAAAACACTATCGGGAAATCTGACATCAATCAAGATGACAAACCCCCTACGAAAAGCATGACAAAGCGAAACTCACACCGGCCACTACCACCAAAAGGATGATAGGACAAACACTATCGCACAATCTGACATTAATCAAGATGACAGACCTTCTCCAAAAGGATGACGGAGCGAAACTCACACCGGTCACTACCACCAAAAGGATGATAGGACAAACACTATCGCACAATCTGAAATCAATAAGATTACAGATCCCCCACTAAAAGGATGACGGAGCGAAACTCACACCGGCCACTTCCACCAAAAAGATGATAACACCAAACACTATCGCACAATATTATATCAGTAAGATGACAGACCCCCAACCAAAAGGATAACAGAGCGAAATTCACACCGGCCACTACCACCTAAAGGATGATAGGAAAAACACAATCGCACAATCTGACATCAATCAAGATGACAAACCCCCTACTAAAAGGATGACGGAGCAAAACTCACACTGGCCACCACCACCAAAAGGATGATAGGACAAACACTATCGCACAATCCGACATAAACAAGATGACAGACCCCCCACCAAAAGGATGACAGAGCGAACCTCTTACCGGCAACTACCACCAAAAGGATGATAGGACAAACACTATCACACAACCTGACATCAATTAGATGACAGACCGCTCACCAAAAGGATGGCGGAGCAAAACTCACACCGACCACTACCACCAAAAGGATGATAGGACAAACACTATCTTACAATATGATATCAGCAAGATAATAGACCCCCCACCAAAAGGATGACGAAGCGAAACGCACACCGACCACTACCACAAAAAGGATGATAGGAAAAAAACTATCGTACAATTCGACATCAATCAAGATGACAAACCCCCCACCAAAAGGATGACGGAGTGAAACCCACACCGGCCACTACCACCAAAAGGATGATAGGACAAACACTATCGCACAATCTGATATTAATCAAGATGACAGACCTTCACCAAAAGGATGACAGAGCGTATCTCACACCCGTCACTAACATCAAATGGATGATAGGACAAACACTATCGCACAATTTGACATCAATAAGATGACAGACCCCTACTAAAAGGATGACGGAGAAAAACTCACACCGGCCACTACCACCAAAAGAATGATAACACAAACACTATCGCACAATATGATATCTGCAAGATGACAGACCCCCCACTAAAAGGATGACGGAGCGAAACTCACACCGGCCACTACCACCAAAAGGAAGATAACACAAACACTATCGCACAATATGATATTAGCAATATGACAGTCCCCCCACCAAAAGGATGACAGAGCGAAACTCACACCGACCACTACCACCTAAAGGATGATAGGAAAAACACTATTGCACAATCTGCCCATCAATCAAGATGACAGACCCCCCACCAAAAGGATGACGGAGCGAAACTCACACCGGCCACTACCACCAAAAGGATGATAGGACAAAAATAATCGCACAATATGATATTAATCAAGATGACAGACCTTCACCAAAAGGGTGACGGAGCGAAACTCACACCGGTCACTACCACCAAAAGGATGATAGGACAAATACTATCGCACAATTTGACATCAATAAGATGACAGACCCTCCACTAATAGGATGACGGAGCAAAACTCACCCCGGCCCCTACCACCAAAAGGTTGATACAACAAACACTGTCGCACAATATGATATCAGCAAGATGAAAGACCCCTAACCAAAAGGATGATAGAGCGAAACTCATACCGACCACTACCACCTACAGGATGATAGGAAAAACACTATCGGGAAATCTGATATTAATCAAGATGACAATCCCCTACGAAAAGCATGACAGAGCGAAACTCACACCGACCACTACCACCAAAAGGATGATAGGACAAACACTATCGCACAATCTGACATTAATCAAGATGACAGACCTTCTCCAAAAGGATGACGGAGCGAAACTCACACCGGTCACTACCACCAAAAGGATGATAGGACAAACACTATCGCACAATCTGAAATCAATAAGATTACAGATCCCCCACTAAAAGGATGACGGAGCGAAACTCACACCGGCCACTTCCACCAAAAAGATGATAACACCAAACACTATCGCACAATATGATATCAGTAAGATGACAGACCCCCAACCAAAAGGATAACAGAGCGAAATTCACACCGGCCACTACCACCTAAAGGATGATAGGAAAAACACAATCACACAATCTAACATCAATCAAGATGACAAACCCCCTACTAAAAGGATGACGGAGCAAAACTCACACTGGCCACCACCACCAAAAGGATGATAGGACAAACACTATCGCACAATCCGACATAAACAAGATGACAGACCCCCCACCAAAAGGATGACAGAGCGAACCTCTTACCGGCAACTACCACCAAAAGGATGATAGGACAAACACTATCACACAATCTGACATCAATTAGATGACAGACCGCCCACCAAAAGGATGGCGGAGCAAAACTCACACCGGCCACTACCACCAAAAGGATGATAGGACAAACACTATCACACAATCCGACATAAACAAGATGACAGACCCCCCACCAAAAGGATGACAGAGCGAACCTCTTACCGGCAACTACCACCAAAAGGATGATAGGACAAACACTATCACACAATCTGACATCAATTAGATGACAGACCGCCCACCAAAAGGATGACGAAGCGAAACTCACACCGACCACTACCACAAAAAGGATGATAGGAAAAACACTATCGTACAATTCGACATCAATCAAGATGACAAACCCCCCACCAAAAGGATGACGGAGTGAAACCCACACCGGCCACTACCACCAAAAGGATGATAGGACAAACACTATCGCACAATCTGATATTAATCAAGATGACAGACCTTCACCAAAAGGATGACAGAGCGTACCTCACACCGGTCACTAACATCAAATGGATGATAGGACAAACACTATCGCACAATTTGACATCAATAAGATGACAGACCCCTACTAAAAGGATGACGGAGAAAAACTCACACCGGCCACTACCACCAAAAGGATAATAACACAAACACTATCGCACAATATGATATCTGCAAGATGACAGACCCCCCACTAAAAGGATGACGGAGCGAAACTCACACCGGCCACTACCACCAAAAGGAAGATAACACAAACACTATCGCACAATATGATATTAGCAATATGACAGTCCCCCCACCAAAAGGATGACAGAGCGAAACTCACACCGACCACTACCACCTAAAGGATGATAGGAAAAACACTATTGCACAATCTGACATCAATCAAGATGACAGACCCCCCACCAAAAGGATGACGGAGCGAAACTCACACCGGCCACTACCACCAAAAGGATGATAGGACAAAAATAATCGCACAATTTGATATTAATCAAGATGACAGACCTTCACCAAAAGGGTGACGGAGCGAAACTCACACCGGTCACTACCACCAAAAGGATGATAGGAGAAATACTATCGCACAATTTGACATCAATAAGATGACAGACCCTCCATTAATAGGATGACGGAGCGAAACTCACCCCGGCCCCTACCACCAAAAGGTTGATACAACAAACACTGTCGCACAATATGATATCAGCAAGATGAAAGACCCCTAACCAAAAGGATGATAGAGCGAAACTCATACCGGCCACTACCACCTACAGGATGATAGGAAAAACACTATCGGGAAATCTGACATCAATCAAGATGACAAACCCCCTACGAAAAGCATGACAAAGCGAAACTCACACCGGCCACTACCACCAAAAGGATGATAGGACAAACACTATCGCACAATCTGACATTAATCAAGATGACAGACCTTCTCCAAAAGGATGACGGAGCGAAACTCACACCGGTCACTACCACCAAAAGGATGATAGGACAAACACTATCGCACAATCTGAAATCAATAAGATTACAGATCCCCCACTAAAAGGATGACGGAGCGAAACTCACACCGGCCACTTCCACCAAAAAGATGATAACACCAAACACTATCGCACAATATTATATCAGTAAGATGACAGACCCCCAACCAAAAGGATAACAGAGCGAAATTCACACCGGCCACTACCACCTAAAGGATGATAGGAAAAACACAATCACACAATCTAACATCAATCAAGATGACAAACCCCCTACTAAAAGGATGACGGAGCAAAACTCACACTGGCCACCACCACCAACAGGATGATAGGACAAACACTATCGCACAATCCGACATAAACAAGATGACAGACCCCCCACCAAAAGGATGACAGAGCGAACCTCTTACCGGCAACTACCACCAAAAGGATGATAGGACAAACACTATCACACAATCTGACATCAATTAGATGACAGACCGCCCACCAAAAGGATGGCGGAGCAAAACTCACACCGGCCACTACCACCAAAAGGATGATAGGACAAACACTATCGTACAATATGATATCAGCAAGATAATAGACCCCTCACCAAAAGGATGACGAAGCGAAACTCACACCGACCACTACCACAAAAAGGATGATAGGAAAAACACTATCGTACAATTCGACATCAATCAAGATGACAAACCCCCCACCAAAAGGATGACGGAGTGAAACCCACACCGGCCACTACCACCAAAAGGATGATAGGACAAACACTATCGCACAATCTGATATTAATCAAGATGACAGACCTTCACCAAAAGGATGACAGAGCGTATCTCACACCGCTCACTAACATCAAATGGATGATAGGACAAACACTATCGCACAATTTGACATCAATAAGATGACAGACCCCTACTAAAAGGATGACGGAGAAAAACTCACACCGGCCACTACCACCAAAAGGATAATAACACAAACACTATCGCACAATATGATATCTGCAAGATGACAGACCCCCCACTAAAAGGATGACGGAGCGAAACTCACACCGGCCACTACCACCAAAAGGAAGATAACACAAACACTATCGCACAATATGATATTAGCAATATGACAGTCCCCCCACCAAAAGGATGACAGAGCGAAACACACACCGACCACTACCACCTAAAGGATGATAGGAAAAACACTATTGCACAATCTGACATCAATCAAGATGACAGACCCCCCACCAAAAGGATGACGGAGCGAAACTCACACCGGCCACTACCACCAAAAGGATGATAGGACAAAAATAATCGCACAATCTGATATTAATCAAGATGACAGACCTTCACCAAAAGGGTGACGGAGCGAAACTCACACCGGTCACTACCACCAAAAGGATGATAGGACAAATACTATCGCACAATTTGACATCAATAAGATGACAGACCCTCCACTAATAGGATGACGGAGCGAAACTCACCCCGGCCCATACCACCAAAAGGTTGATACAACAAACACTGTCGCACAATATGATATCAGCAAGATGAAAGACCCCTAACCAAAAGGATGATAGAGCGAAAGTCATACCGGCCACTACCACCTACAGGATGATAGGAAAAACACTATCGGGAAATCTGACATCAATCAAGATGACAAACCCCCTACGAAAAGCATGACAAAGCGAAACTCACACCGGCCACTACCACCAAAAGGATGATAGGACAAACACTATCGCACAATCTGACATTAATCAAGATGACAGACCTTCTCCAAAAGGATGACGGAGCGAAACTCACACCGGTCACTACCACCAAAAGGATGATAGGACAAACACTATCGCACAATCTGAAATCAATAAGATTACAGATCCCCCACTAAAAGGATGACGGAGCGAAGCTCACACCGGCCACTTCCACCAAAAAGATGATAACACCAAACACTATCGCACAATATGATATCAGTAAGATGACAGATTCCCAACCAAAAGGATAACAGAGCGAAATTCACACCGGCCACTACCACCTAAAGGATGATAGGAAACACACAATCACACAATCTAACATCAATCAAGATGACAAACCCCCTACTAAAAGGATGACGGAGAAAAACTCACACTGGCCACCACCACCAAAAGGATGATAGGACAAACACTATCGCACAATCCGACATAAACAAGATGACAGACCCCCCACCAAAAGGATGACAGAGCGAACCTCTTACCGGCAACTACCACCAAAAGGATGATAGGACAAACACTATCACACAATCTGACATCAATTAGATGACAGACCGCCCACCAAAAGGATGGCGGAGCAAAACTCACACCGGCCACTACCACCAAAAGGATGATAGGACAAACACTATTGTACAATATGATATCAGCAAGATAATAGACCCCCCACCAAAAGGATGACGAAGCGAAACTCACACCGACCACTACCACAAAAAGGATGATAGGAAAAACACTATCGTACAATTCGACATCAATCAAGATGACAAACCCCCCACCAAAAGGATGACGGAGTGAAACCCACACCGGCCACTACCACCAAAAGGATGATAGGACAAACACTATCGCACAATCTGATATTAATCAAGATGACAGACCTTCACCAAAAGGATGACAGAGCGTATCTCACACCGGTCACTAACATCAAATGGATGATAGGACAAACACTATCGCACAATTTGACATCAATAAGATGACAGACCCCTACTAAAAGGATGACGGAGAAAAACTCACACCGGCCACTACCACAAAAAGGATGATAACACAAACACTATCGCACAATATGATATCTGCAAGATGACAGACCCTCCACTAAAAGGATGACGGAGCGAAACTCACACCGGCCACTACCACCAAAAGGAAGATAACACAAACACTATCGCACAATATGATATTAGCAATATGACAGTCCCCCCACCAAAAGGATGACAGAGCGAAACTCATACCGACCACTACCACCTAAAGGATGATAGGAAAAACACTATCAAACAATCTGACATCAATAGATATGACAAACCCCCCACGAAAAGGATGGCGGAGCGAAACTGACACCGGCCACTACCACCAAAAGGATGATAGGACAAACACTATCGCACAATCTGACATTAATCAAGATGACAGACCCCCCACCAAAAGGATGACAGAGCGAAATTCTTAAAGGCCACTACCACCAAAAGGATGACAGGACAAACACTATAGCACATTCTGAAATCAATAAGATTACAGGCCCCCCACTTAAAGGATGACGAAGCGATACTCACACCAGCCACTACCACCAAAAAGATGATAACACAAACACTAACGCACAATCAGACATAAAAAAGATGACAGACCCCCCACCAAAAAGATGACGGAGCAAAACTCACACCGGCCACTACCACCAAAAGGATGATAGGATAAACACTATCACACAATTTGACATCAATAAGATGTTAGACCCTCCACTAAAAGGAAGACGGAGCGAAACTCACACCGGCCACTACTACCAAAAGGATAATAACACAAACACTATCGCACAATCTGACAGTAATCAAGATGACAGAACCCCCACCAAAAGGATGACGAAGCGAAACTCACACCGGACACTACCACCTAAAGGATGATAGGAAAAACACTATTGCACAATCTGACATCAATCAAGATGACAGACCCCCCACCAAAAGGATGACGGAGCCAAACTCACACCGGCCACTACCACCAAAAGGATGATAGGACAAAAATAATCGCACAATCTGATATTAATCAAGATGACAGACCTTCACCAAAAGGGTGACGGAGCGAAACTCACACCGGTCACTACCACCAAAAGGATGATAGGACAAATACTATCGCACAATTTGACATCAATAAGATGACAGACCCTCCACTAATAGGATGACGGAGCGAAACTCACCCCGGCCCCTACCACCAAAAGGTTGATACAACAAACACTGTCGCACAATATGATATCAGCAAGATGAAAGACCCCTAACCAAAAGGATGATAGAGCGAAAGTCATACCGGCCACTACCACCTACAGGATGATAGGAAAAACACTATCGGGAAATCTGACATCAATCAAGATGACAAACCCCCTACGAAAAGCATGACAAAGCGAAACTCACACCGGCCACTACCACCAAAAGGATGATAGGACAAACACTATCGCACAATCTGACATTAATCAAGATGACAGACCTTCTCCAAAAGGATGACGGAGCGAAACTCACACCGGTCACTACCACCAAAAGGATGATAGGACAAACACTATCGCACAATCTGAAATCAATAAGATTACAGATCCCCCACTAAAAGGATGACGGAGCGAAGCTCACACCGGCCACTTCCACCAAAAAGATGATAACACCAAACACTATCGCACAATATGATATCAGTAAGATGACAGATTCCCAACCAAAAGGATAACAGAGCGAAATTCACACCGGCCACTACCACCTAAAGGATGATAGGAAACACACAATCACACAATCTAACATCAATCAAGATGACAAACCCCCTACTAAAAGGATGACGGAGCAAAACTCACACTGGCCACCACCACCAAAAGGATGATAGGACAAACACTATCGCACAATCCGACATAAACAAGATGACAGACCCCCCACCAAAAGGATGACAGAGCGAACCTCTTACCGGCAACTACCACCAAAAGGATGATAGGACAAACACTATCACACAATCTGACATCAATTATATGACAGACCGCCCACCAAAAGGATGGCGGAGCAAAACTCACACCGGCCACTACCACCAAAAGGATGATAGGACAAACACTATTGTACAATATGATATCAGCAAGATAATAGACCCCCCACCAAAAGGATGACGAAGCGAAACTCACACCGACCACTACCACAAAAAGGATGATAGGAAAAACACTATCGTACAATTCGACATCAATCAAGATGACAAACCCCCCACCAAAAGGATGACGGAGTGAAACCCACACCGGCCACTACCACCAAAAGGATGATAGGACAAACACTATCGCACAATCTGATATTAATCAAGATGACAGACCTTCACCAAAAGGATGACAGAGTGTATCTCACACCGGTCACTAACATCAAATGGATGATAGGACAAACACTATCGCACAATTTAACATCAATAAGATGACAGACCCCTACTAAAAGGATGACGGAGAAAAACTCACACCGGCCACTACCACAAAAAGGATGATAACACAAACACTATCGCACAATATGATATCTGCAAGATGACAGACCCTCCACTAAAAGGATGACGGAGCGAAACTCACACCGGCCACTACCACCAAAAGGAAGATAACACAAACACTATCGCACAATATGATATTAGCAATATGACAGTCCCCCCACCAAAAGGATGACAGAGCGAAACTCATACCGACCACTACCACCTAAAGGATGATAGGAAAAACACTATCAAACAATCTGACATCAATAGATATGACAAACCCCCCACGAAAAGGATGGCGGAGCGAAACTGACACCGGCCACTACCACCAAAAGGATGATAGGACAAACACTATCGCACAATCTGACATTAATCAAGATGACAGACCCCCCACCAAAAGGATGACAGAGCGAAATTCTTAAAGGCCACTACCACCAAAAGGATGACAGGACAAACACTATAGCACATTCTGAAATCAATAAGATTACAGGCCCCCCACTTAAAGGATGACGAAGCGATACTCACACCAGCCACTACCACCAAAAAGATGATAACACAAACACTAACGCACAATCAGACATAAAAAAGATGACAGACCCCCCACCAAAAAGATGACGGAGCAAAACTCACACCGGCCACTACCACCAAAAGGATGATAGGATAAACACTATCACACAATTTGACATCAATAAGATGTTAGACCCTCCACTAAAAGGAAGACGGAGCGAAACTCACACCGGCCACTACTACCAAAAGGATAATAACACAAACACTATCGCACAATCTGACAGTAATCAAGATGACAGAACCCCCACCAAAAGGATGACGAAGCGAAACTCACACCGGACACTACCACCTAAAGGATGATAGGAAAAACACTATTGCACAATCTGACATCAATCAAGATGACAGACCCCCCACCAAAAGGATGACGGAGCCAAACTCACACCGGCCACTACCACCAAAAGGATGATAGGACAAAAATAATCGCACAATTTGATATTAATCAAGATGACAGACCTTCACCAAAAGGGTGACGGAGCGAAACTCACACCGGTCACTACCACCAAAAGGATGATAGGACAAATACTATCGCACAATCTGACATCAATAAGATGACAGACCCTCCACTAATAGGATGACGGAGCGAAACTCACCCCGGCCCCTACCACCAAAAGGTTGATACAACAAACACTGTCGCACAATATGATATCAGCAAGATGAAAGACCCCTAACCAAAAGGATGATAGAGCGAAACTCATACCGGCCACTACCACCTACAGGATGATAGGAAAAACACTATCGGGAAATCTGACATCAATCAAGATGACAAACCCCCTACGAAAAGCATGACAAAGCGAAACTCACACCGGCCACTACCACCAAAAGGATGATAGGACAAACACTATCGCACAATCTGACATTAATCAAGATGACAGACCTTCTCCAAAAGGATGACGGAGCGAAACTCACACCGGTCACTACCACCAAAAGGATGATAGGACAAACACTATCGCACAATTTGACATAAATAAGATGAAAGACCCTCAACTAAAACGATGACGGA